>CM053617.1:24232365-24246642 GCA_028646535.1 Procyon lotor | reverse complement strand
ATGTTCTTCGAAGCCACACCGAGGCCAGGAAGCTCAGGGTCCTGCAGCTAGAGGCCCTCTGATCCATCCTTTTCACAGACGGCATTAACGGAATGTGATGTGCTCCCGCCCACCGGGTCTAGGGGCTGCCAGGTGGAGGATGACCTGGCTGGTCCCACCAGCGGGGGGGGTGGGGTGGGGGGGGTGGGAGGGGTGAGAGAGGACAGAAGTGTCCATAGGAGACTCTGCCTCCCGCTGCCCCCCTTCTGGGCCCCACCCCCTTCTCCCCAGACGAGGACATTGGAAACACTGTCCCTGGCCCCCAGCTGGCCCGGCATGCCCACACTTTCTACCCCAGGGCCTCTTAATCTGGACTCCTCAAGGGCCCAGGGAGGCTGTGGAACCTCTGCCTGGGGAGGTAGGTGGGCGGGAGGACCCCCCCCCCAGACCTCAGGGGTCCTTGGCTTTATAGATTTAGCATCTGCTTAAGATTTTAGAGGGAAATTTGGTACCATGGCTAAAACCCCATTTGATCCTGTACAACTGGGGAAACAGAGGCCTTGTAGGAGTTAGTCTAAGACGGAATCTTTAGCAGCAAGGTGTTCTCTCTCTCTCTCCCTGATAATCTCTCACACGTGCGCACACACACGCACACACGCTCACTCCTGGCCAGAACCACGAGCAAGCCCACACTCATCCACACTCAAGAAAAGAGTTTTCTATTTTTTCGTGTGTTGTTTTTCATTTTCTTTTTTTTTTTTTCTTAAAAAGGACTTATCCAAATATCTGGATAATAAATCATGTGCGTTTCCTAAGAAACTGGGTTTTTCTTTTCCCTTGTGGTTTTGGTGTTGCTCTTTTTCTTTTTTGGAGCCTGACTAGCGGTCTGAAGTTTCTTTCTTCCTCTCCTTTTCCTTTTTGCTTTGGACAGGAGAAAGCAGTTCGTGTGAATTGTACTTGACTCTTCGAAGAGGAAAATGGTGTGAAAGGAGAAGAGGGCCAGGAGGGGGCGGGGAGGGAGAAACCAGGGACCAAGGGAGAAACTGAAGGACGAAATGAAGACAAATGTAACCCAGAGCTCCCGGGGCGGCGGTGGCAGGTGGGGTGGCAGGAGTGTGGAGGGCCACCTGCTGGCCCCGCGGCTCCCTCCAGAGGCCTTGTGGTGGTTCCTGCACGGAGATCCGAGGGCAGGAGGGACAGCAGGGGGCGGAAAAGAAGCACTGGGTCCTCGGGACAACGGAGTACGGAGTACGTGGATTTGCTAAGGCTGGTCGTGGTCTGGAGTGGGGCGAGGGGAGGAGGAGGGGGGCGACTCCGGCTGTGAGGAGGGGGGCAGCGGAGGCTGCCCCGGGCCTCCCCACGCCCACCTCCTGCCCACCCTCCCTGCCGCTCAGCAGTCCCCGTCAGTGGCCATGGCCACCAGCATCTCACTCTTGCCCATCTCCTCCAAGGCACTCGCCAGGCTGTTGAGGTCCCCGTCGTCCTGCTGCAGAGCTTCCCAGAGGTCCAGGATCACACCCGTGGGGCTCGCTTTGGTGGCAAAGTAGTTCAGGTACCTGGCAGAGGGAAGAAGAAGGCCGTCGGGCTCCCCAGTCACCCAGCACCTCCTGGGAGCTCGGAAATGGAGAGCACACCGGGACGGGAGGTGGGGGGCGGGGGGGAGACTGCGGTCCCACAGTCCTGGGTCTGACCCCAGCCTCTCCGCTGGGGGGCTGTGTGGCCCTGGGCAAGCCACAGCTCCCCTCTGAACCTCAGGATCCTCCTCTCTAAAATGGAAACTGTCCTGCTCATCACCACGCCTCATCCCTGTTAGTACTACCACTGAGAGACACTGGCCCCAGGAGAGACTGTCCAAAGCTGGCCTTCCGTTCTTCCCTCGTCCCGCGCCCGTTCCCTGCTTGTCTTGCTCCGCACGCTCTCCCGAGAGCAGGAACAAAGCCTGAGATGCTCTGCAAAGCCCACCCGATTCTAGAAAAGTATCTTATACGTGGCACCTACTCAATGCAGGTTTATTACAGGGTTCCTCAGTAAATATAACGTAATAAGGACGATTATTGCCATATTTATCCGGAAGGCTCTTTAACTTCTCCAGAAGGGCTTTGACACCAACATACACTCAGTCACTGGGCAAACATTTCCAGAACACTTGCTCTGTCCTGGGCACGGGGGTGCGGACAGGGGTCGCGCCTGGTGTCCTGGCTTGCCCGGATTCTCCCAGGCCGGCACCCTGAGCGGGCGCTCCCCAAGCCTTCAGCACCCCGAGCCTGAGCTCCTGCTTGGCCGCGGACGGAAGGTGCTGAGCCTGAACTGTCGGGCTGCCTGGCCCCGCTGCGCCTGGGGGACAAAGGGAGGCTCGGCCGGGCGGGCCGGCCCGACACCCACCGGTCCATGGACAGCTTCTGCGCCAAGAGCCGCCAGTCATTGCCCCGCGAGTGGGGGGCGTCGAGGCTGTTGCAGATCTTCTGGCGGATGGACAGTGGAATCTTGAAGGCGTAGGGCCCCAGCTGGGTGGTGGCCGTGCTGCCGGGGGCAGAGCAGAAGGCGTCCAGGGAGCCGGCAGGTGTCTGGAAGGGCAGGGGGGCAAGGTGAAAGGGGCAGGGCCACCCCAACCCCGACGCGGCTCTGGAATTTGTCCCTCCAACCTTCCTGCCCGGGGACTGGGAGCTCACGGAGCTTGCGGTCACTCCCCAGGCTCTGGGCAGGCTCCAGCTGCTCCAAGTCGCCCTCCCCGGAAGGGGGCCTCCAAGGGCCACAGCTGCGTGCCCAACCCCCAGCCCTCGGGGCACGCCATGCTCACGCACCGGCCCGCGCTGATGCTGACGCCCTCTCGTCATTACAAAGCCACAAGGAGCCTCGGCCGTGGACTAAGCCACCCAGAGCCACTTTTACACGTGTGGAAATGAAGTCTAGAAAGGGGAAGTGACTTGCCCAGGGTCACGAGCCAAGGCAGGGGCAGAGTGGGGTCTCGTCCCGGAGCCAGGGCTCTTGACCCTGAGCTGCAAGGAGGTTCTAGCACTGCTGTCCCGGGTGGCCTGGGTATTGTAAACCTCAGTCTGGATTCAGGGTGGGCGAAGACCACAGGCCCCGGCCAAGCGCTGACCGGATCCGAGGTGGATGGCCTCTGTCCTAAGACCCGCTTTCTGATTTAGTGAGGTAATCCATGTTGCCGAGCACAGCGCTGGCCGCTCAGCGAGTGGCAGCTCTGAGCAAAGGACGCCTAGGTCCCCGCTCGGACTTGGGAGGTGAAGGGGACCTGTCTTTACGGGAGACAGCACTCTCTCCAGCTGAGCGGGGAGCACGGGGGTCTGAGCGCTGCACCCCCTGGCCCCACAGGGGGTCTGGCATCTGGCCTCACCTCGGCCAGCGTGGTGTGCAGCTGGAAGATCTGGCCCTCCCCTTCCACCTGGCGCACACAGATCTTGCAGGTGAGCTCGGTGGAGGCCAGGCTGTGCCTCTCCAGGGTGAAGGTGCAGTGCAGGGCCTTTTGGCTGCCACTCCAGATGTGACAGAAGGGGATCTCCTGAGGGAGAGGCGGCAGGGTCAAGGACGGGAGGCGAGCCTGCCCTGCCCTTGGGGAACGGGAGGCAGAGGCTGGTAACGAGGCGGGCCTCGGGGAGCGCGGGGAGCTCTCAGGGGCCGTGCAGGCCTCTCCCTCCGGACGGGCAAAGGAGGAAGAGCTGGCCAAGGGCCCTTCAGCCGAGAAGGGGAGCATACAGGGGAGAAGGCCCACGCATGGATGCGTGAGTGTGTGTGCGGGTACGTGTGCACACGTGCACGGATATCTGGAGCGGAAGCCGCGCAGACGGGTGCAGGCGCGGGGAGGGAGACAGAGATGGGGGGAGGCCTGGGAGCGGGCACCAGTCTTCCCTGGGCAGCCCCTCACTGCTCCCCCTCCCCAGCTTCACCCCCCGCAGCTCCTCTGGCCCGACCCCCTCACCTGGTACTTGGCCAGCAGCTTGCTTCTCCAGTGGGCGTGGGGGATGTCATGCAGAGAGAGGCGCAGGTTGTGGTAACTGTCTTTAAACAGCAGGGGTTTGGGCTCCTCCACCAGATAGCCACCCAGTGTCCGCTCCAGCTCCAGCACCTCCTGTGGGCCGGCAGGCAGTGGGAAGGGGAGCCCGTCACCCGTGGCCAATGGGTTCTTCCTGCTACAAGCTGGGGTTCTGGGGACCCACGCGGGCCGTGGGAACCGGGCTGTAGGACCCGGTAGGCACCCATCGGAGCACAGGTCCGGGCATTTCGAAAGCACTCAGAGAAGACTGTTCACTATGTGAACGGATGGATGAACGGGCAGATGATGGGACAGATGGATGATGACTGGATTTAGAGATGACTGGACAGACAGATGGACGAGTAGCTAAATGGATGCATAAATACAGACAGACGTGCAGACGGATATACGAACGAATGGCTATATAAACAGAAGGGCAAATGAGAGGAAAGATGAATGGATGCTTGCTGATGGCCGGACACACAGACGGACCGCTGAGTGAATGAGTATACAGATAGATGGGAAGCAAGCTGGATGGATGATGGATGGATGGACAAATGGACGGACGGACAGATGGGGACGGAAGAGATAAGGAACGACATCAAGCCAACAGGTGGCAGCTTCCCTCCTGACCTCCCCTTAATTCTCTGACCAGAGCGGGACCCTGGCCCGTGCCCCTGTGCTGAGGGACGCAGGCCGTAAGAGCATTCCCCAGAGCCTCCAACCCATTCTGGGCCTTCTGGAATTTCAGACCAGCTGGTGCGCCGGAAGACACTCACTCTCCCATGAGGCCTTTCCACCTATGCTGCCTCAGTCCCCGGCTGGAGTTTGGGACAAATCACAAGCAACTGGGAGACAGGAGCTGGAGAAGACCAAAGACTGTGGGTAGGGGGCGGCCTGGAGCTACAGGAAAGGGACCGGAGGCTTCTCAGAGGGGTGGAAGGAAGGGGGAGGTTTACACGGGGCCAAGGGGCTGTGCTCTTCCAGCGTTAGGATGAGCCTGAGGTCCCGGGAACTCGGGGGAGGGCTGGAGGGGCAATGGGCAGGGACTTGGAGGACGGGGGGGCCAGTGTGCTAAAACACAGGGTCCACACCTGCCACCATCAGGCTCTATGTGCCCAAATCTGAGCCCTTCACCTTTCTGCTCTCCCTGCTCAGGTCACTCCCACCTGCCACAACCCCTCCCTCATTCAGGGGCACCGTCTGTCCTTTTGCGTATACTCAGGACCTGGCCGTCAGGCCTGACGCCTCCCCCCCGCCCCCCCCCCCCCCCCCAGTCCCATCGGTCACTGTGTTCTGTCCGTTCTACTAACGCAGGGGCCAACCCCCTGTCCTCATTGCTGTCACTGCCTGGTGTCCAGGGCCCGGGTGCAGCATTCGACTGGCCTGCCTGCCTCTTGTCCACGCATTCCCGCGGCATAGCTCACGGCCTTTCAAAAGAGCACCTGTCTACCGCCTCTACGCCCCCGCCCACTGGATAGACCCCAAATTCCTGCACATGGCTCCCAAGGCTTTTGGGGAGCTGAGCCCCCTGCACCTCTCCAGCCCCATCTCCCTCCGTCATGCACGCACAGCCCCTGCAGGCTTCGGTCACACGAACAGCACACCTGCCTCTGCGTTAGTGGCTTTGCCTACTGGAAGGCCATTCAGCCTTCTCGGCCTGGCACCCCTACTCGGCTTTTGGAGCACAGGCCTAAGGCTAACTGTGCTGGGAAGCCTTCTCAGACCCTCCCTCTCCCAGTCGGGTGCTCCCCTCGCCCTCCGTCAGGGAGCCCCCCTTCGGTCTCCCCCTCCTCTAGCCTGGAGCTTGGTGAGGGCAGAGCCGTGCCTGATTCCTCGCTGTATCTTGGGGGTCTGATGCCATTTCAATGTCTGAGCAACGAATGATGGGTTCACGAGGCTGATGGAGGAAAAGGGGTACCAGGATTCTGGGGAGGGGGATACGGGAAGGCACCAGGTAGCTGGCCTGCCAGGTGCGCCGGTCAGTGCTGGGCCGCATGTTAAGGCCTGGTCTTACCTTCAGGGCTACGGGTGTGTCCTCCAGGCAGTAGACCCTGAGGCTGTACTCCAGGGAGGTGCACAGGGCAGGGGCGAAGATGGCCAGCTGGAGCCGCTTGATTGCTGAGCGGGAGTACGACTCGCCCGTGAAGGCGTAGGTGCCCAGCTGGTCCAACAGGATGTGGCAGGACCTGGCCTCCAGCTGGCAATAGCAGGGGGTGTTCAGGGTCTCCTCGTCCAGAGTCACCACCTCCTGCAGGGTGACGGTGGGGGTGAGTCACACAGGTCACGGTCAAGGACGTGGACAGGTCCACCAAGGCGGGGCTGGGGGAAAACGGCCTTTCAGCTTCGGAGGCCTCCCCGAGCAGGTGTGGATGGCGGGCCCGGCCCCCCGGCCTCGGCTCCTCACCTCCCAGTGGCCCTGGTGGGCCTGGGTCTTGAGCTGGAAGATCCAGTCACCGGCGCTGACTTCAGCACAGTGGGGTACCGTGAGGATGACGGGGCGGCACAGCAGGAGGCCGGTGGGCCCACAGGTCACGGAGGGGCTCAATACTGTCTGGGTCCCTTCTGAAAGCGGGCTGGGGAGACGGCAGAGGGCAGGGGGGAGGCGGTGAGGGGAGGCCGGAAGGTCAGCAAGGGCCGGGCCTGGTGTGCAGGGCTCCCACCTCTGCCCTGGCTCCTGGGCGGCGCAAGGCAAGTCTCCACCCCCTGGGGCCCCCGGGGGTCACGGGTTAAGGGGAGGCAGAAGGATGGCACAGGCCTCAAGACTGTTCTCAGATTTCTGTTTCTCAGAACTCTGAGATTTCAGAGTTTTCCCAGCCGTATCTGTGTTCGCATTTTTGAAGGCTCTGAGCTGAGCTCTTGGGATGTTTTGAGCAAGTGTTGCTAAACGGCCCTCTGGAAAGCCGCTAGCAGTCTAGGCTGCTGCCAGCGTGTCACGGGAGGGGGGGCGAGTCCCCACGCTTTTGTCGGAATGAAGGTTTTATCGGATGAAGAAATCTGTAAATTCGAGAAGCAAAAGCTCCTAATATCTCATGGCTGTTTGAAGGACTATTCCTTTGACTACAAATTAGGCTGAATATTTTTTCATAATCTACTGGTTTGTGTGTGTGTGTGTGTGTGTGTGTGTGTGTATATGCGTGCGTGCGCATGTGTATGTATGTGAGGGTATGTGCATCAGGGAGACGACGTGTCAATCACTTCATATCCCCTGACCCTTTTCATAGTGAAATGTCCAAAGCCTCTTTACATAGTAAGGATATTAACCTTTTGTCACAATGTAGCTGCTTTGTCAATTACCTTTCAGTTTCGTGATTTGTGGCTGCTGGTTTTGTACTTTTAAATGTGGACATAATAAGGTCTGTCAATGTCTTCCTTGGAGGACTACCTCAGGCCTTAGGATCAGGCGCAGAGTGGGGGATGGGGATATCTGAACCCAGGCTGGACAGGGAGAGGAAGAGGAGGGGGGCAGCCCAGGCCGGAACTGAGCTCTCTCTACTCACAGGGAGTTCTCTGCCTTGTTGATAAGGAGGTACATCTCATAGAACTTGCCCTGGGGGATGGCTCCATTGGGCACCAGCAGGCTGACCCCTAGAGGGAGAAGGAAGGTCAGCAGGGAAGAGCTGCTTAGTCTAAGAGCTTAGAACAGGGTGGGGAGTGACTCCTAGCTTAGGTCAGGCGGAGAAAGACATCTCCTAAAATCCAGGTGGTCAACAGCAAGAGGTAGAGAGAGCAGCTCTGGGGAAAAGGTACAAGGACAGCCCAGGCCACTGACAGCAGTGGGTCTGTCTGGTAGCACAGGGGCCCCTGGCATTGTGACAGGATACAGAGATGGCAAAGAGTCAAAGTCAGAAGGCCCCAATGCCAGCTCTAGCCCCAGATCCATGTGACACTGGGAAACTATCAGCTGATGGCTTTGGGCCCGAGATGGGCAGCCCTACCTCCCCAGTACTTCTCTGTAGGTCTGTGGAACTACAAAGACGTAGTAGTCTCTCCCACTTAGCAGATGAGGCTTACAGAGCGGCTAATCCAAGGTTCCCCTGCCTTAGTGGGACAGAGAAAGGCCTGGACTCCATGTCTTCTATTTTATAGTCCCTTCCCTCTGGGCCTCATGTTTCCCATCTGAGAAATGGGATCAGGGAAGTGCTATCTTCTATCCGTGGAAGGGGTGCTGGGAATGCCTAGAGGGAACATGCTGAGGCCAGGCCGAGAGGCAAGCTGAGCAGGAGCCCACCTGTGCCGGGGATGCTGAGCCTTCCACCCAGGCAGCCGAAAGTGCCGCTGACGCTGCTCCCTGGGTCACGGGGCAGGCCCAGGAGCTGCTGGGAGCCGAGGCTAGCACTGCGCAGATGCAGCAAGTGGGCATCCCGGGTGAAATCGCCAGGGTATGTGCCGGGCGGCAGGACCCCCAGCAGGTCGGCCCCATCTGGCAGGCCTGGCCCAGAGCCGGTGGTGCCGGAGTTGTAGACCTTGATCTTGAGACTGGGCAGGGGGTCCAGCAGGGGTGAGTTGGTCATGGGGATCTTGTCGGCTGAGTCCTGCAGGGCATACATGGGCCCGCGGTAGATGCCGGCACTAGCCGTGAGGTCTGGAGGCGCTGATGGGTGCAGGAGCTGTGGATTATCTGCAGGGGTGGGGGCCACGGTCAGACCCAGCTGTGCCTCCCTGGCCCGCCCCATCCTCTGCTCCTGCTGGGGGCCCTTCTGTTGCTAAATATCACCCAAATGTCCAGCTGCCAAAGGCTCAATTGGCACCCACTGCAGGAAGCTCTGGGGACCTACCACCCGGGCTAATCCCTCCCTTCTCTGGATCTCTCTGCTCTACACTTGTCCAGTTATCTGTAGAGCAAATTCTAGAAAAACCCCGCAAGAGAGCAGGAGCCCCCGCTGTGGTCTGGCTGGTCTGGTTGGCTGCCGTGCCTCTCCGGGTGCCCCGGCCTGCATTCCCCCCGCCAATCCCCTCCCCAGGTATCCCCAGGTGCTCACTGGGCCTCGCAGTCTTGAAGTTGACGGGGTGGAAGCCGCCAGTGAGGGCGGCGGACGAGTCGGTGATGTCGGTGTCGAAGTCCCGGCAGCTGCGGCGGTACACCACCACCCCCACCACCATGAGGACGCCCACAACAACGAAGGCGGACACTACGAGGCCCGCATACAGCGCCACGTCCCCCGAGGCCTCCAGCACTGCGGGCACAGGAAGGCGGCGTGAGACCCGAGTTCCGGGGCAGAGACCCAGGTCCGGGGACAGACCTGTGCTATGCTACGTCCTAGTCTCAGCCCTGCCACGACCAGCCGGGACCTCTGGCAAGCCTGAGCCACTCTGCACATCAGTCTCTGCAAGTAAAATGGTCTCCAGGCCCCTGCCCTGGTTCCCTCCCATGGCCCATCCCAACGGTGAACTCGTGGCTCACTGCTAAGAAGAGACAAGGGCTGTGGCTCAGTCTGTACTGTCCCAACCAAGAGGTTAACTGAGAGCCTCACCACAGCCTGCAGCCCACCCTTGGGTCAGACGTCCTGGCTCCCAGAACTCTCTGCAAGCAGCCGTCCTGAGCTCAACTTGCCTCCTAAGCCGGGTGGGGGGTGGAGCCCAAGGGGAAGCAGGAGGATGGAATGAGATGGAAGGTGATGGGGTGGGGAGGAGGTGAGTAGGTGGAAGGGAGGGAAGGGACTCAGGGAGGCCACCCACGGCTACACTTCCCTCCCCTAGGCGGGCCACTACACCACTGCAAATAACTCTATACGGGCCAGGCAGGAAAGCGTCAGGGTCAAGAGGCAGGGTCTACAGAGCAGTGCCATCTGACCACGCTTTCCACAACAACACATGTTCTCTGTGTTGTCCCACATGACAGCTGCTAGCTACGTGTGGCTAACGAATGACTAAAATGTGGCCAGTGTCACTGAAGAGCTAAGTCTTAAGCAACGTATTTAATTTTAACTACGTTCACAGGAAGATGAAAGAGCCACCCGTGGCCAGTGGCTGCCACACGGGACAGCGCACAGGCAGGGCCAAGATGCCTGCTCTTCCCTCTTGGTTTTGGGAGCTCCGGGAAGCACATGGCCCATCTCCCCTCCTGTGGGGGAGGCTCAGAAAAGGAGGCCTGCTTTCCCTGCCTGGACCCTTCCAAGCCCCACTCCCCTGGTGCAGATGGAGCCTTCCGGAGGTAGGGGGTGGCTCAGTCCCGGTGTCCGCCTGCCTCTGCCACCTGCTGGCCCCATCTCTCCTCAGTGGCCCTCAGGGCTTGGCTCTGCCTCCTGATGTTCTCCCTGACCGCTGTGAGCCGGGCCCAGGGCCTCACTGCTGATTGTACGATTCTGGCACTATCTGGGAATGATGGTTTAATTACCGCAGGCCAGTCTGCCTGAGCTGCTTTACTGCACTGGGGCTGCCACAGCACAGCCTGGGGAGGAGGCCCTCAGGGCTGATGCCGGGCAGCGGGCTCCCTGGAGAGTCTAGTCCTGCTGGGAGTACAGGAAGGGGCTCCGGGTTGCCGGTGCTGGCTCTGTCACAGAGAGGAAGCTGAGGGCACAAGGCTAACAGCACCAGCTTTGGCCATATGACTAGTTAGGGTCAAATCCTGCCTGGATCCCCAGGTAAGCCCCTTCCTCTCTCCGAGACCCATCTTCTCCTGTCACGGGAGGGTCGGCAAGGTGTCCTTTTTGTCAGCTGCAGGTCTCCCTGTCCGCACGTGATAGAGGCGGTGACACGTGCAGCACCAGGGGCCGGGGGGCCCCATGGCGGGTGAGTGAGGGGGCACCTACCAATCTCTCTGTCCCCTGCCCTGCCCTGCACCCCACACCCTGGAAAAGAAAGCCAAAGAGAGCCAGGGATCCCCCAGAAGAGAGAGGACAGCCATGAAATGGGACTTACGGTGGCTTTTGGGGTCACTTAGAGTTTTCTTATCTGTCGAGGGAAATAAAGGGAAAGACAATGATGTAGGTGGCGGAGAAAGGATGGCGGAGGTGACAGGAAACGCGCAGATGAGATGAAGCGCGTGGGCAGGTGGGCAGAGGCCCCAGGGGCTGTCCCACCGCAGCTGGCACCCGAGGCCTGAGGCGGGCTGGGGGGGGGGCTGGGGGAGGCCCCCCTCGTCCGGTTCGAGCCCCCACCCCGGGGCCCCGCCGTCCGGAGGACTCACTCTGCACGCACAGCCCGTCCGTGCAGTTCTTGGAGTCGAGCAGGGTCCCGCTGCAGTCTCGGCCTCCGTTCTGGGGCGGGGGCGCCATGCACTCGCGACTGCGCCAGTGGGCACACTCGGTGCTGCAGGCCGACCACTTGCTCCACTCCGTCCACGCTCCGTCCACTGCGGGACCGTGGGACACGGCACGCGCCGTTACGCACGCAGAACGCAGCGACGCACCCGCGCACGCGCACTACGGCAGGAGAGGGACCCGCCCCCAGACTCGCAAGCCATTTGGGGACACCCACGCCCAGCCACGTGGCCAGGGGTACTGCGGGCGCGGCAGGGTGGGGGGCGGCAGACAGAACATGCACATGAACACTCTCTCTCTCTCTCTCTCTTTCCCTCTCGGGGCCTTCACGGGTACTCAAGCCCAAGGCAAACACACAAAAACCTAAGAGTAAGAGCCCGAACAAAACCAGGCATGCAGGACGGGGACCCACAGAGTGAGGTGACGAGCAGAAAGGTCCTTTGCAGGATTAGGGGTGGTGGTCAAGACGGGTCTAGGTCAAGCGCAAGAGCACAGGCTCCTCCCACCCCCGACAGCGCTGGGACCCCCGGTCCTGGGGGCTGACCGCCAGAACCCTCAGCCTGGAGGGCAGGAAAGCCCACCCCTGCGACTGCTGCCCAGAGCCTCTGTGTCTATCTCTCTAGCAGCCGGGTGCAGAATGAGAGGGCAGAGGCCGCTCTGCCAGCCGCGGGCCCCAGGACAAGCACCTTCCACTCCCCACAAAGGGAGAGAGCAGCCAGCCCCAGTGCAGTGGCTGCCACACACAGAAAGGAGGGCTGGGAACCGGGGTGGGCCGTGGGGGTGGGGGGTGGGATGCCACTGGCCCCTGGCCTTACCTGGGCACACGGTGGTGCAGGCGGTCTTTTGGAAGGCCTGGCCGTCACAGAAGGCGCCTCCATTGAGCGGGGCCGGGTTGGTGCAGGTCCGCGTGCGCTTCTGCCAGCCACGGCCACAGCGGTTGGAGCAGGGCGACCACTCCGCCCAGCTGGACCAGCCACCGTTCACTGCAAGGGCAGCGGGTGTCACCTGCTTGGCCCGGCTCTGTGACCTGTGGGCCCCCTAACCCCATCTCCAGCCCCGGTGAGGCCCTTCTGCTGAGGCCTGGCCTTTCCTAAGTGGACCCCTCCTGCCGTAGCACTGGGGACAGATCTACGATGCAGCTGTCAGCCCCGGAGGGGACCGGGGAGGTCACGCTCTATCCCCAACCTCATTGTGCGATAGCAAACAAAGGTCCAGAGAAGGCTGACGCTTACCCAAGGCCACCCGGTAATGGGGCCCAAGGTAGGGTTCTTTCCACCACACTCAAGGCATCTCAGCTATGACTCTGCCCCTCCCACCCAAGAGAATAGCAAGGAACAGACGACAGGCCGAGGCGGCGGTTTCTCACTCTGCTGGGACGACCTAGACACTCTGCTCGGGTATGAGGATACCAACGGGGCCCTGTTCCCAGCCCAAGCCCAGGAGTGCCTGACTTGACCGCTAGCTTTGCTGTGTGATCTTGGTGAAGGCACCTCCCCTCTCTGGGCCTCAGCCTCCCAGCTGCCCATCGGCGTCCTGCTGGCCTTCTGGGTAGGACGCCTTGAGGCGGGCAGACGGCCCAGGCTCTCCTGCGTCCCTGGCCAGGCTGCCCCCACGCGGGCCCTCACCGTAGACGGTGACGGCGGCGGTGGTGCTTCGGCGTTTGGCTACGATGTTCTTGGCCACACAGGTGTAGTTGGCCGTGTCTGACAGGCGGGCCTGGCGGATGATGAGGTTGTGGTCAATGGTGAGCAGGAAGTTGGGGTCCTGGATGGGGTCGATGATGTCCTCATTCTTCAGCCACTCCACCTGCAGGAGGGCAGTTGGAGGGGGAGCGTGAGGGCCGGGTGCCTACTCCCCTGCATCCCAGGGAGTGAGCCCTCTGTGGAGGGGATGGGAGGCCCCACCATAACCAGGGCAGGAGTTCTATCCATGTCCGCGCACGGCGGTGACGCAGTGAGGCAGGCCCTCCACGGGCCAAGCACTGTGCTGGGCAGTACAGAACCCGGGGCTGTGACAACCATCCACCAGCTGGACTGCCTCAATTTCATCAGAGGACAGCATTTATTAGCACGTACCCCACAGGGCTGTTCAAGGATTAAACATGTCAGTGTGAAAAGCGTGGAGAACGTAGAAAATGAGCATTAGCATTAAGGCAAAGGCCCCGTGGAGTGCGTCCACACTCAGACCCATGCATTGAGACCCTCTGGTGTCCCTAAAGCTGGGTCTTTAGCTTCTGGGTGGGGAAAGAGGATTCGGCCACAGGCACTTCCCTTGCAAGAGACTGAGCCTGGGGCCCACCCAAGTAGCCCTTGGGGATCTTGCCCCGGCTTTCCCCCAGCTTTGAGGTTATAACCAGCCAGGGTCTAGTGCATGCTGAGTTCTGCAGAGGTGGTAGTTCGCTTCTGTCTCAAGCCTTGATATTCCCATCTGTGAAATGGGGAGAGCTCTGGGAGACTGAGGCACTGTGGCTAGCAGTAAATACCACGGCTGGCTGGTCCCTGCCATGCCTGGCATTGCCCTTGTCCCCTCTCACCTCAGCCACAGGCACCCCCTCCGGGGGGCGACACTGCAGGAGAACCTCCTGGTCCAGGGGCACTTCCTTGCCCAGAGGCTCCTGATCGAAGTTCTTGCGCAGGTCTGGGAGAAGGAAGAAGGGGGTCAGCAGGCACAGCGAGGCGGAACCGAAGCCTGAGGTGCCCCACTCTAGCCACTAGGTGGCAGTGCACACCAAGGGAATGGGCTCGACCAGGGCTAAATCCTCTTCTCCAAACTGGGGGCCTCCCTGGGTGGAGTTGGAGGAATAGGTTTCCCTCCCTGACTCCGGGATCCTAAGCAAGTAATAATGCAGGATGGTGAGGAAGCAAGCAGCTCCATTCTACGGAAGTAAGTGAAAGGGTCCGTTAGCAATCCCGAGGCCAGAGGTGGCCCCGCTCTGGGTCTCAGTGGCTTCTAAGCAGGCACCCACGGGCCCCGACATCTCTGCGGTGGACATCTGCAGCCGGAGATGCCCCCACAGAGGAGGAACTTCTTTTCCAGGGGGCAAGGGCATGAGGAAAGGGCCCTAGCAGAGTGGGGTGGGGGTGTCGGGATGGCGTACATGCGATG
>CM053617.1:24199290-24232265 GCA_028646535.1 Procyon lotor | reverse complement strand
CCCCCCCCCCCCATGCACGATGGATTCCCAGTCACCATCAGCTTTGGGCCAGGCCTCACTTCCAGAGGGAAGGCCCCTCTGACCCTGGCCCACCCCCCACCCGCTGTCAAAGTACCACACGGAGCATGGCGGGGCCACGCAGTTCTCTTTCCCTGCCCAGTCTGCTTTTCCCACAGCACTGGAAGCAGGGGGTCCCTCTCAAGGGGGTCATCCATCCAGAAGCCCCCAACAGCTGGACAGAAGAACCATCACCCAGTGGGGCTCAACACTGTGGTGATAGTCACCAGCAGACAGAGAGGAGACAGGGACCTTCAGTCTTCCAGACTTGGGCCCCAGCACCAAGTGTCCCCCCTCTGGCACGGGGGCCACCTAGTGGTGGTAGTGCTTGCGCCAGGACACCCGTGCTTGGGCTGCTTGCCCTGAACCTCATGTTGTGTGTCGGGGGGCTTGTCTCCCCTCTTCTGGCCCCCAGCTGCCATCCTCTGTTCTTCCAGGGACTCCGAGAGTGCCCAGGCAGGGAGCAGGAGGCTGGGCTGGAACCAGCCCCACCGCCATCAAGGGAGCGGCCACAGGACCATGGTCTATATTTGTCGCTAATGGGACAAGAGTGCCCCAATTCTCGGGGCTGCTGGGTGTGCCTGGTAGCCGGGGAAGTAGGGTCTGTGCTGCTCTGATCGCTCGTAATTGCAGGGTTGGTGAGAGGCTCTGGCGGGGTTCACCATCCCTCTGCTGGGGCTTGCACCACTGACCTCTGATCCGGGCCAGAGGGCCCCAGGGGGACAGAAATAAGGACAAGTTTCAAGAGGAAAGAGACCAAGAAAAAGCCAGAAAGAAGATGGAAGAAATGGGGCTTACTGAGTGCCTTCTGGGTCCTGGCACTATGCTCAACGCTGTGAGGTCCCCACCGTGTTCCACCCCCATGAGGACCTTCATTAACGACCCAGTTTACAGGACGTGGGGCTCAGAGAGGGTGAGGAACTTCCCAGAGTCACACACCCATGGGGGCGGCTGGGGTACGTTTGTCTTTTCTCTCTTTTAAAAATTCCTTTATTTTAGTTTTTAGATTTCTAGGGGAGCATGAGACTCCAGCTCTGTTTTCTGAAATTCTCTCAAAATGTTGGCAAAACATAGATAACCTAAAACTTACCATTTCAATGTATACAGTTGAGTGGCATTAAGTACATTCTGGGGTATGTTTTTAAGGCTGGGTGGTTCTGAAATCGGCGAGCTCTTCCCAGAAAAATAGAAGTTGGAAGGAGGGAGAAAGGAGAGAGAGTGAGAGAGAGCACGTTGTGCGGGGGAGACAGACCGAGAAACATGGGGAAGAAAGATGGACACAGAGAGACAGGAGTGAAAAGGGAGAGGCGGGAGAGACAGAGGGAAATGAGAGAGGGCTGAATAAGGAGGAAGAGAAGGACGAGGCAAGAAATGGCAAGGCGGCAGCAAGACCAAAGCAGAGGCGGGCTGTGGGGCGAGGGGACCCCAGAACCTGGGCCTGGCTGGGGCTGCCCGGTACAGGCCCCCTGCAGGTCCGCAGCAGCGCCGGCCCTGTGGGCGGACCCCTCCCTGTCCTGAGCCCTGGAAGGGACCCCCCCGGGGGGCCTGGTGACACAGAAGCCCCCATCTGGCTTTGGGGGGGCACCACTGGGGGTGCCCGGGACCCCACGTGCATCTTCCTCTCGGGATCTGGGCTCTACCCTCGCCCCACCTCCATGGTGTTTTACTTATGAAAACCAACCTCATCTTCAAACCGAAAACAGCTGGAGGAGGAGACACAGCATCTTAGGAACGGGAACAGGATCCCTTCCCCCAAACCCAGAGGCCCCCTGACACTAACAAGGGTCTCAGATCCTGGGTACGTGCTGGGGGAGGCGGGGGGCTGCAGACGGGGCAGCTCTCCTCTTCATTACGCAGGGAGCACAGCAGGTGCGGGGTGTGCAAGCGCAAGAATGCACGTGTGCAAGAACTCTAGCTCTCCCCCAAACCCCACTGCTCCCTGATGGAAGCCGGAGATGGAGAGAAAAGGATTCCGTGCCCTTTCCTTTCATTTGGTACCCCAAAGTCAGGCAGGGACACGTGGTCACGCCTTGGGGAGACACAGATCCAGGAGGGGTCCCAGAGGGGAAACTGAGGCCCTAGGGGGTGCCATGGCTGTGCGACGTCTCACACAGAGCGCAGGGTGGAGCCAGGCCCAGGACCCAGCATCCCTGCACCCCTGGGCCCTGGTGTCCTGGGGGTGACCGGACGAGTGGGGCAGGCTCACCCGTGGCCTCATCCAGGCCTTCCTGCGTGACGTGGTCGTTCTGGCTGACCCACTCGCCGTTGCACTTGAAGTAGATCTGCGTGGCGGGGAAGGCACGGCAGCCCAGCTCCACGGGCTTGTTCTTCACAATGTAGGCGTCCCGGGGCTCCTGGAGGAAGTGGGGCAGGGGCTCAGCTGGCGCCGACGGGAAGGAGTCGGGGAGCACCTCGCTGCCGGAATCTGTGCCTGCGGAGGGAGGGCGGGCTTCATGAGGCCGCAGGCTGGGGGGGGGGTGCAGCTGGGGGCCAGCCGGGATGCCCCCTCTGACGTGGGTAAGCCTGGCACCCCCCAGCCCTCCCCAGCATGCCCTGCACGGGACCTATGGAGCCTCCGTCCGGTTCCCCACGGTGATGCCACAGGGCGTGAAGGGCCGGAAGGGAGCACGAAGCAGGCCAGCTCTGCCCTAAAGCCCCAGCTGCCCTTGGCAACCCCGGCCAGCCAGGCTGGTGGAGGTGGGGAGACAAGCCAGGACTCCCAGAGGCGTGAGGTGGGGCGAGGTGGGGTGGCCGGAACCAGGTGTGGGTTCCTTGGTGCTTGGCCCCTCCCCCCGCCCCCCAGGGTCTCCTCCTCCGAATGCCCAGGGCGGGCAGCAGCACTGGGCAGGAGACCACTGGTCTCCCAGCAGCGTTTACACAGAGCCTCCCCTCCTCGGGGCTGTGTCTCTGACCCCCTCCGCAGCCTTTGCCACCTCGGCCCAATCCACACCCTCCACCCTGACGGACACACAAGAAGACCACGCAGCCTGGGAACGCAGATAGGCTGTGCCTGCAACCGTGTCCTTCCCAACAAGGGGCCACATGGGAACCCCGGCCCGCCGTCAGGAGGTGAGACAAACAGGAAGGGAGAGGGGCCGGCCACGTCCAGGGCTGGGAGGGAGGGCAACCAGGCCAGGCCAGCCCACTGGTTCTCCCTCCGCTTTCGGAAAATTGACTTTCCGACACCAAGCGCCAAATAATCCGGATGCTGGGATGAGCGACGGGGGCCTAAGCTCCAGAGGGAACAATGAATTAAACCGCAGGGGTGTGCATGCACCCAGCCCCTCACTGCCAGCCACAGCCCATCACTGTCCCAACACCCCAGTCCCTCCAGTGGGGTGGGGTCCCAGGAGGCACTTGCCTCCCAACCCAGGAGGCCGTGAAGGGATATGCAAGGCCCTAGGGAGCCCTCTACGTGCAAAGGGGCCAAGGGGACACTCTCTTCTCCGTACTCCAAGACTAGAATGAAAACATGCCATCTCTTTGTGGCCCAGGAGCTCCTTCTAAGACTTGGGGTGAGCGTGGGGGGGTTCAGGCGCTCTGAGAACATGCCTAGGTTGTCACTGGCTCCAGGCCCTTGGTCCTGGGTGGAGTGTGTGTCTATGGCCCTCGGGAGCGAAGGGAAATCAGCAGAAAAGTGTGAATCTAGCTCCATCTAGCATGTTCCATGTGACCCTAGGAGAGCCCCTTAATGCCCCGCACATTAATTCATCTCTGAAGATGGCAGGGAGGTCAACACCCTTCCCTGGGCTGTTTTGGGGACCACACAAGCTAGACAAGCGCCCAGGAGGGGCCTCGCACGTAGTAGGTGCACATTGTCGCATGAAAATAGCAACTAACGCTCGCCTCCCATTAGGGGCTGTGTTTTTAGTACTTCACACGGTCAGCTCACCTCACTCTTGCAACAACTCTGTAAGGTATTTATGTGAGTCTCTGGTTTACATGTGTGAAAACTGAGGCTCAGAGAGGTGAGGCAGCTTGCTCTAGGGCATAGAGCTAGCGAGAGACAGAGCCAAGTTTTGAACCCGATAAACAGACCCCCGGCGTCTGGGATGCTGCCCGGGACTCCACACGGCCTGCCCCTGGAGTAGCCCGGTGACACGGTGAGTGTCCCCACGTCTGAGGATCCTGATGGAGCCTGTCCTCACGCCAGCCGGGACCCCACAACCCTAAGAGCTCTCTCATTAAACGCTCAGCGAGGCTGCAACAGGCCTTGTTTTGAAACGGAAGACCGTCCACATGGGGTAACGATGGACCGAGGCTCCCCGGCTGGTGCTGGGAAGAGCGCTGAGGATCCCCAGGCTTCTCCACGCCCACCTCCCTCTGCCAGGCAGCCCCTGGGGTCTGGGAGCTGGGGCAGTGGACGGCAAGAGGAAACAGCGCCGGGGGAGCTGGGCAGGGTCTCCCAGGGGCCTGAGAGCAGGTGGAGCCAGGAGGGCTTGTGGGCAGCAGAGCACTGGCAAGGGTCCAGGCCCCCGCTTCCCCCACCCCTGCTGCGAGCACCCTGCTTTAGTCTCAGGCCTGGGGGTGGGAGGCAGGGCGCAGACTTCAGACGCAGCCACTTCTGGGTCTGAAGTTGCCCTTCCTGACCTCGGGCACCTCATCTGTGAAATGGGGGGGACCAGGCCTCCCTCCGGGGGGTGGCAGCCACCAGAGAAGGTGCAGGGGAGCCCGTGGGTCCAGGCACCTGCTAGCTCCCCCAGCCCCCCAGGGGACGGCTGCTCTGGCTCTCTGCGGCACTGCAGCCGGTATTTATGACTTGGTTTTATAACCCTAATGCAGCTCATTTATAAAGCAGGCACAGACGCGGCGGAGGAAACTAAACAGGAGACACGTCCATTAGTGCAGCAGGGCCCGAGTCTGGCGGTCCCCGCCCCAACCCTCCTCTCCACCTTGGCACAAAGCTTCCTCTCTCTGGCCTTGGCAGGGATGCGGCCGGGGATCCTCATTGATGCCTCCCCTGCCCGGCAGTGCAGGGGGGCTCTCCATGTAGCTGTTGCCCCCTTGCAACACCCCTACCCCCCCACGGGTCCTGGATTCGGATGCAGCCGGGACACAAGGAGGACAAGGTCTGACCTGAGAACTCCTCCCGAGGCGGACCGTCCGCAGGCTCTATGTTTGCCTGACATGTAGTAGGTGCTCAGTGAACGCAAATTCAATAAAACTGGGGCCAGGGGCAGGGGGGAGAGCTGCCAGGGACTGGGAAACAGCTGAGCTGGGCCCCCGCCCTCATCAGTGGGCACTTCTCCTCCTTGGCTCGGGCCCTGGCTTGGGCCCTCGCGGTTGAGGGGGCTTCCACAGGCGTCCAGGCCGAGGGCCAGCCCAGGGCAGGGAAGACTGATGGAGCTTCGGGTTCCCCGGGGAGTTCCTCCGCCCGCAGCTTTCCTCTGAACTCTCAGAGTCCCGCAACAACCCACACACCACCTCCTAGACTTCCTTGGTCTTTCGTGTCCGGGTTAATTTTTACCCCAAGGCCAAAAGAAATTCCTAGTGGTTCTATTTATTAAATAGTTGGCTCTAAACAGCTTGTGTGTGTGTGTGCGTGTGTGTGTGGTCTAATAATTTGGTAGCCGTTTGAAAAACAAGACCCATAAATTGAAAGAAAAAGTAAGATTTGTACTCCATGCCTAAAGAGCCACCGGGACGAGTCACGGGGGTGTGCACGCCGAGATGCGGCGGGGTCTGGCAGCTTTTTAGCACGCTGTCTTTCCTCCAAGATGAACGATGTCCCACGGCACCCCTGGGAATCTGTGCAGCACCCTGGGGTGCTTTGGCACACCGTTTGGGAACCATAGCCCTACGCATTAGGTACTATCATTACGCCCCTACTACACTTGAGGAAATGGGGCCCGAGAGAGACGAAGTAAGCGGCACAGTGCTATGGAGCCAGTAAGCTACAGAGAGCGAGGGAGCAAATCCGGGCATTCGGGTACCTGAATCTGACTTCTGGGTTACAACAGGCATTTGCTCCTACTGTGTGGCAAGTACTTTAAATATGTTGCCCAACTTACTACCCACAACCCCGCCAAGTGGAGGATTATCTTCCCATTTTCCAGATGAAGATGTGGGGCACCCGGGGACTTGCCCCATAGCAAGGTCCCCGGTCAGTGGGAGGAAGGGCCATCACTCCCCATCACCTGTCACCCTGGCTTCACTATGGCTCTTTCCAGGGGAGACTCAAACACCTGAGAAGAGCCCCCAGTGGAGAGCAGCCTGCTTGAGTTCCTGCTGGCGGGAAGATGTCTCACCAAGTCTCCCAGGGGGAGTGGAAGAGGGAGAAGCAGACTTCCCACTGAGCAGGGAGCCCAATGCGGGGCTCGATCCCAGGACCCGAGGATCATGACCTGAGCCGAAGGGAGAAGCTTAACGACTGAGCCACCCAGGCGCCCCCTACTGGGTCCATTTTTAATTGCCGAAGCGAATTTCCTTCAAGTGTGGTCACTTTTTTTAGCTCGGTTATTCCTCGCTCAAAGGCCTGCACGGACTGGGGTCCTACGGCACAGTGTCGGGGGACCCCGGGGTGGGGAGCGAGCGGGAGGCACCACCTCCAGAAGGGACCTCTTGTGGGGGCCATTCAAACCCCCTTACTTCCAATATACCCACAGCTGCCTGAGAGTCCTTGTCACTTGTGTCACGTGTGTCACGTGGATATAAAGTCACAGGGATCGAGGTTCCTGTGAGGGCCGTCTTGCACAACAGCCCCCATCCACTCTATCCAACCTTGACTCACATCCCTCCAGGGACAGGGACCTCACCCCTCTTGTCTCTGCCGGGTTCTCCTTTGAACTGACCTAACGGAAAAGTCCTTCTTACTTTCAGCCGAAATTCGCCGTCTGAGGCTCCAACCACAGCTACAATTTTAATCTCTGTGGTTCCACAGAAGAGTGTTTCCTCTGGAGTGTGGGGCTGCCTTCCCTGGCCTTCTAGTCCTGCTTTTACAGTCATGAGACACAGTTTTGCACCCACTCACCACCAACCCAGCTTCCCCAGGGACAAGTTCCATTTTGCTCCCAACGCACTCAAGGTGTGGGGGGCGGGGGGTGGCCAGGGTGGGGTCTGGCAGGCACGTCCTGCTTCTGGCAGCTCCAAGTTTCCTTTAATAGCTTTGGTGGCCGCTCTGCAGAGCCGGGAACCCGCCACACCTTCTGTGGTGTCCCCCCTGCAGTGTTAGGACCGAGCAACCGGGCTCTAGTAGGGGAGAGGAGCCTGCGGAGTAGAGAGACAGAGCCGGGAGCCCGAGCCCCATCCCCACCTGCCAGGAGCAGCTGTGCTAGGCTCAACGCTCCCACCCAGGGGCTGGGGACACAGGCTGCCACTGGCAGGGAGGAAGTCAAGGTCACGGGCTTGCTTAAGAGGTGCCAGCATCTAAGCCACTAGAATAAGCAGGAGCCAGGGCCTTGGAGGTGAAGGAAGTGGCTTCAGGACCATAGTGAAGAAATTGCATTTTCCGGAGCTACCCCTGAGGGGAGGGAGAAGCGAGAACTACAGTGTTCAGGCATTCCTGAAATGGTGACCCTGAGAGGAGTAGGTTCGAATCCCCACTCTGCCACCACTACCTCGGGAAGGTTGTTTTACCTCTTGGGGCCACCATAAGAAAGGGGCGAACAGGCAGAAGCATAGAAGGTCACAATCAGAGGGGCCTGGAGCCCTACGTTCCACCAGCTCAGAGAGGGAATGTGACCAAACAACATCACACAGCAAATCAAGAGCCAAGCCCGACCGGAGTGCGGTTTAGGCTTCGGGGCTGAGGAGGGTAGACAGCACGGACAAGGCAGGGCTGGGGGCAAGCATTTGGTCTCTGTATTCCCCCCTGCCTGAGATGGGAACTCATTACTACCCATGGCAGCCGGGGCTGCCTCTGGTCTTGCCCAGGGCAGAGACCTCAGCACGAGGCCACTGTGGTTTGGAATGGAGGGCCTTGGCGCCCCCACCTACTGCTTTGTGTCCCCAGGTGGGGGACAAGCCCAGCCCCAAGACCCCTAGGGTCAGCAGCAGGAGGTGGGCTTCTATAGTTGAGCAGGGCTGTGGGACTCTAGGGCTGGCTGGCGTTGAGGCGGTGCCCATGCCGACAGGGCAGGGTAGGGAGGGGAGAGGGGAGCAGGCGGGAGGTGAGGGAGAGAGAAACACCCCACGCTGGGCACATTCATCATCAGCAATCACAGTCTCTCTAGCCCCTGGACACGGGCTGATTCTCGCCAGACTTGACCTCCCACTGCAAGGAAAATCTCTCCCATTCACTGTGAGGCTGATGTGCTCAGTGGGGAGTGTGGAGAGTGCGGGGGAAGGAGCCCACTTATTATTATGTTTTAAAAACACATAAACCCCCCATAGAAGGACCCCTCCCTGGACACAAAGCCCTTCTTCCATCTGGCCCTGGCTTCTGGCGGCTGTGGGGTTCAGGCTGGGGCCCCCCTCAGAGGCGGTTACAATGGCCGTTACTGATGACAAATGGGGGCTGGCGGGCTCGGGGGACGCTGAGTTACTCCTAACAAAAGAGGCCCCTTGCACAGCCCTTTTCCCACACCCTCTGTAGACCCGCCTGGGCCCATGACATCACTTCCTGTGCTGGGCACAGGAAGCGGCCTCACCATGGCAGCCAGCTGGGTCGGCGGCTTACATCCTGAAGGGGGGTGTCCAGCTGACCCTGGAGATGGAAGGACTCAGGGGCAAGTGCGGACGAGTGAAGGAGCTGATGGGAGGCACCGAGTCTCGGAATGGAGCCCGGGCCCCATTTTACTGGGGGCTGCATGACCTACAAAGTCAGGAGGGACGCTGTGGTTCCTGGGCCTACCCGCAGACTCTCAGTGGGGCCTGGGGAGGCTGCATTCCACACAGGACTCCCTCCTCCCACTTTTCCTTCAGCCACTGGACTCCCTCAGCCTGGGCCTTTCTGGGGCTAATTTCTGGCTCCCCTTCCAAGCCCTAGGTCCCGGGGTGTCACTACACCTGGAGGCCTGGGCCCTAAGGAGGGGGCACTCTGCTTCTGCCTCTTCTCCCAGACAAGGGGCTCAGAGCTCTTTTATGCATTATGTTCCAGAAAATAACCTTCTACCAACACGCAGGGTGATAACAAACACCATCAATACAATAATCCTGTGACCTAGGTGTTCCATTTCACAGAGGAGGAGACTGAGGCTCAAGGAAATGAAAGGACATGCTCGGGCTCACAGCTAATGAGAACCCCAAGGCTCTTCTTGTTAAACCACAGGCCTCCTTTGGCTCACCATGCCCCTAAGGGATGAGCAGGGGGCAGCTAGTTTCCTGCCCGTTTTGCAGATGAACAAATAGTGTCTCTCCAGAGTTCGCTAGCTTGCGGGAAGGGAAGAGGGTCTTGGCGTCCTCACCCCAGCACCTGGCCTCGATACCTCTAGGGTCAGACATGTCAGAGATCCATCCTGGCCGGGAGGGACCGGTTGCTAGCCTGGTGTCACCCCGAGACGCACACACACTCACAGCAGCAGACACACGCAGACCCCACCCACGGTCACAGGTCGCCACCCTCTCCCAGGGATCCCCGCCACGAGGCTGGGGCAGTGACTCCTTTCTTAGGGCTACTTATGTCAGTGCTCTAAGGCAATGGTCGTGGCTCAGGCCCTCTGGGGGACCCTCTATTTTATTTGGGTCATCTCTCCTCCATTCAGTTGGGATGGGGTGCACCTGAGTTGCTCCAGTCCTAGCTAGGGAGGCCTCCCTTCCCCCTCACCCTAAGCCCAGGTCCTGCTGGGACCTCCTCACTGTGTTCCCTACCTTCCCCCTTCCCGCTCTAATCCAAGATCCTCATAGCAGCCAGAGCCATCTCGTGAAACAGAAATCAATCTCCCTCTCTTGCTTGCCATGTGCGCCTGGAATGAAATCCCACTGGGCCCCGAACCCTCCGACTTCAGAGGCTCACCCATCATCACTGCGCTCCAACAGCCACCACCCCCCCACCCCCGGGGCGCGCTTCCTGACCCTTGAACGTGCCTCCTTTATTCCCACCACAGGGCCTTTGCTCTTCTCTCCCGGAATGCAAATGTGCCTTGGGCCAATCTCCCTGTACTCCAGTGGCAACTCTCTGTCCCCGAGATCTCAGTGCCACCTGCCCCTCTCACCGCCCCATGTACACCCATCCTCCAATTCTCTCCCCTGTGTCACCCCAAGATTGTCCTAGGGTTCTTTTTATTGTTGTTGCTTTGCTTGTTTGTCTCTTTTTCTTGACAGTGTTCACCTCTCTCTGGAATCCCTTCTTCCTGTATTTGACTGTTCTCTGTCTGTGTCTGGACAGGTCTGCTCTCTGGAAGGCAGGCTCCCGGAGAACCTGGAAATCCTGTTTGCTTGTTTAGCTGGGCCTCCTGGGGGTGCAGGACTTCTCCCAACACCTGGGGTAGCAGGTGGAGGCGGGCGGGAAAAGCCAGAGGGGACGCACACAGGTCGGGCTCACCTGAGCCCTGGGACACATGCAGTCCCTTTGGAAACCCGATCCTATAGGACACCGCTAACCCGTGAACCTCAGAGACCATCTAACCCTTGTCCTCCAAGGTGGAGAGAAGAGAGGGTGTGGCCTGATCTCAAAATCCCAGCACCCAAGTCTCAGAGCCAGCAGAGAAGCTGGGCTCTAGACTCCCAGGGCAGGAGGAGGGACTTTATTTTAAAAAATCCTCCTTGTCCTTTTAATGAAAACACTTCCGCCCCGCCCCCTTGGCCTTTTCTGATGACAGTTTAGGAGAAAGAAGAATGAAAATAAAAACCAGCCATTTCCACCCGTAGTTTACCCGAATTAACACAGGACATTGGTCCTCTTGGACTTTTACAGACAGGATAGATACTTTGTTACTGAGGTTATATACAGTTGCATATTCTATTTCCCTTGCAAGGCCCTTCACTGAAGACTAAAACCCACAAGCGAAATGCACAAAGCATCTCTCTGGCGCTCAGCACAGTCCCACCCGGCATGGGCGCAGGCCAGCGGGGCTGACTGCCCCCAGCACGGCATCCCGGGGGCATCTAGCTTCCCGCTAGAGAAGCGGCAGGATACAGAGCGGGTACGGGAAGCCACTGGGCACTGACATCTGGGTGGCTTGGCACGTTTGGGTGCTAGGCAAAGAGATGCCCAGGGTCCCGTCCCCATCCCCCGGAAGAGTAAAAAAGCCCATAGGTACAGCCTCTGGCTCGGGGGCTGCCTGGTGGGGCAGTAGTTAGGTCCCTGCGGCCCTTTCCAGGCGGGCTGCATGCCCCCCTGGGAAGTCCAGGGTCAGGCCTGTTCTTGGAGTGCCCCCGGGCACGAATTTCCTCTTCTTCCCGGTGTCAGGCTCTCGGGCGAACAACCCCTCCTTGCAAAGGGGAGACAACCACCTACACACTGCAAAGCAGAAAACGGGCTATGGTCCTTGCCCACCGCCCCCAGCACCATCATGTGGCCTGGCAGACCCTGCCCCTGTGCTGGCTGTGGGTCACCTGGCAGGCACCAGGAGGCAGCTCCGACTCTGGGCTACGGGGCCCTCAGACCTGAGTCCAAGCCCTTCCTTCCAGGGAGGGGCAATGACTTGTCCAAGGGCAAACTGCCAGTCAGTGGCCACAGCAGGCCTAGTCTCCGGGCATCATGTTCGCACAAAGGGAACCACAGCAGGGCCAGAGAAAATGAGCAGCAGGCTCTGGCCTTTGCCAATCTGTGAAATGGGCCCGGGACAAAGGAAGAGAGATGAGGAGAGGTGGAGGTGAAGAGGGGAGAGGGCAGAGAAAGAGAAAGCTGCGGGTGCGAGCAGTGGCGAGGGGAGCAGCGTGGGGGCTCCTCCGTGTCCTTTTTCTGAGCCTGGAATCCACCTGGGTTTGCACTCGGGCCCCGAGAGCGAGGGACGGTGGCATCCAGCCCTGGGTTTCATCCACACCGCTGCTCTGCCTTTTTCGCACGGCCAGGACTGAGCTAGGGTTCCATGGGCCCGGAAGGAGGCAGATCTTGTAGACTCGACTCCCAGGGGCTTGAATAACTGGTCTCAGGTCCCAGAGCAGGTGGGAAGCACAGCGGGGCTGGAATGTGGGCATCCTGGCACTCAGCCCAGTGCCTCTCTGGCCCTGGCCTTGGGTGAACAGCTGAGCTCTCAGCGGTGGAGACGCGGGGAGACAGGTACCCCAGGCCAAGGGGAAGAGCCACATGGCCGCTCAGGCTCACCCTGAGGGAGACAGGGCGGTGGGCAGGGACTCACCACCGCTCTTTCATTCATTCGCCAGACGTCCTCATCTCCCCTTAATCACACCTATGGTAGGGCCTTGGAGAGCTCGGGTCAAGCTTTAGTCACACCTGTGGGAAGCTTGCAGCAAAAGTTCAAGGTTAAGGATGCCACATCCTGACTCTCGGACTCCTGCTCCGTCTGCCTCCAGCCTAGTCCCACAGTGATGTCCCTCTGTCTGCGGACCCACCATCAGTGCAGAAATAAATCGAGAGCTGTGTCTGTAGCTCCCTCCTTCTCAGCCGGGGAGCCAGCCCGCCTCCTCCGGGAAGCACACTTTGACTACTTCCACCTGCACCACGGGAGGGCGTGCTCATTCTCCAGGCCCCTATAATCCCTTGTATTTTTCTTACGCTAAAACCCATGGTGCTGTCCTTGGCTCATGAAGCAACCTTGGGTGAGCCACTTCCCTCTGGGCCTCAATCCTGTCTTCTGGGAAATGGGGCCACTTTTACTTGCTTCACACACACCCCCCCCTCCCCCCGCCGGGGTTGTCAGGAACACACCAAGGTCAGAAGTGTGAAACTATTCCCCAGGTGGGTAGCCCGGTGCTCTAAGAGTTATTACTGCTTTTTTTTTTCCCCCAGTAAGAAATGGTGGCTATACCTTCCTGGGGCTGCCAGGGTCCCTGGCTGACTTGTTGACCAATAGCCCTAGGGCTTTCCTTGAGGTGCGGGTCAAGCACCCCCCCCCCCACATCCCAGCCACTGCCCCAGCCCACTCAGTGATGACATGAAGCCTCAAAAGGCTGATGAAAGCTGGAAGGAGGGAAGGAAACAGACTCGCGTGGGGCAGGGGGAGCCCCACCCCCAGCCCCGTGGGACTCCCAGCCCTGCTCCTGCCTCCTTGTTTGTACCTGCTGATGTAATCGCTGGGCCTCCTTGGCTCAGGGCTTGGCCTGCTCACCTTGACCTCTGAGCCAGAACCAGAGGAAGTGCAAGGGGGCAGGTGCCCGGCAACCCCCACCCCCCCCACCCCCGCGTGCCATGACAAGGCTCTTCTCCAGGGAGGGGGGAAGGGCGCTGCTGGGCTCCAGGGAGAGCAGAGGAGAGGAAAGAGCTCGAAACACAGCTTGGAGAAGAGCACGGGCCCTGGAGGAAGCGGGACCTGGGTCAACCCCAGCTCTGTCAGGGGGAAAAGATGGGGAGGGGGTGTGGCTCCGTGGAAGGAAAACACTGAAATGGCTCCTGGGCTTATCTATAAAATGGACACGATATCATCAGCCCAACTGTGCTCACCCCTCAGAGACGGCTGGGGCCAGAGGTGTGGCAGTGCGACATGACACTAAGGCACGCAGGTGGCTCAGAGGACCTGGGGACAGTGGTGGGAGAGTTCCCTCCAGGAGCCCAGGGGTGGGGCTGTGCTCTCTGCCTGGCCTGGCCCCAGGAGCCTCCTCTTGGGGAGGAAGGCACGGATGAGAAGCACAGGGTTCCCCGGAGGCCTCCAAGGAGCCTTCAGAAACACGCAGGCGGCGACGACCAGAGCCAAGACGCGCTCCTGGAAACCGTGTACAGCTGAGGGCTCCGAGCCCGAGAGCCCAGGGTCTGGAGATGGCCCTGTCTCCAGACTCAGTCTCAAACCTGGTTTCCCTGGAGATGCCTTTGCTCTTTCCCTGAGAAAGAGGCGGAGAAAAGAGCCTCCTGCGACTCCTGGGTCTCTTTGGCTAACACTGAAGGCTCCGGAAAGTCGGGGAGCCAGCCCAGCAGGGGGGAGAGGTCCATCTCTGTCAGCTGCCCTTGACCCTGCAGCCCCAAGACAGTGGGGTCACCTTGGGTTCTGCTAGGGTGCGCCGGAGGGAGAGCACCACTCCAGCTGGGTGGGATTCATGGGCTTCCCTGGCCATCCAGACCCACCCTCCCTTTCCCATGGCCATGCGGGTCACCAAGGGAACCGGTAACAACGGTGGTTACAGGCCAGCCCGCTCCCAGACACGGTGCAGAGCACCCGGCATGCATCCAACTGAATGCTCCCAATAACCTTTGAGGCCGGTACTCTTACGAGGATCCCCGGATTGTGCGTAAGGAGACAGGTACAGAGAGGCTAGGCAATTTGCCCAAGGTCACAGAGCAGGGCTGTTGGCCCTTATATCTGGATCTCCCCGACTCTAACCTACTCGCCAACCTCCACAGCGGTAGTTCTCCAACTGCAGCATGCGCCAGGACCCCCAGAAGGCATGGGGAAACCCAGGGCGCCATGGCCTTCCTCCTCCACCACGGGGTGCCCCTCAGCAGGTCAGCGGTGGGGCTTGAGGACGTGCGTTTCTAGCACATTCCAGGTGCTGCGCTGGCCCACTGCTCTATGCTCTCTTGCCTCCTAATATAAAACACCTAGCCACACAGGGCAGTGCCGAGCACAATCAGCTCCTTGCCCCAAGCTTCTGTGATTCAGCTGGAGACCTTCCAAAAAGAAGCAAAGGAATCACATGTGAGCACGGGGCCGGCCACCTTAGCTTCATTTGGCTCCGGTGTGGGGCGCTAAGGAGAATGACAGCCGTCCCGGGCACCTGCGTTCTGGCACATTCCTTAGCCTCTCAGGGCCTCAGTTTCCTTATCTGCAAAATGGGAGGGTTGGACACATTACACCCCCAAATCGCTCAGAGCAGTGCGTGCCACATCAAAAGGGCTTATCGAGCCAAAGTTGTGTTTTTGTTTTTATTATTATCGTTGTCACTATCTACATCATCTCTATTGTCTTCCCAACAACCCGGTGACGTTGCCGTACTCGTCACCTCCACTGTTTACTTGGAGTTGCTCAGCAGGGTAAGTAACTCGCCCAAGTCACCAAGTGGCGGCAGAGGAAAGATCTGAAGCCCGGTTTGGGGGCCCAGCGGCAGGACCTGATCCCCACGAGCCAAGAGAGATGCCTCCTTCCTCCAGGAAGGATGGAGAGTAACGTTCTAATTTATTTTTATTTCTTGTTTATTTTCTCGTTTGTTTCCTGCACTTCCTTCCAGACGCCCGTCGCTCAGCCCAGGGAATAAGTGTCACTGCTGAAGGGAGAATGTCTCCAATAGGAAGCCAGAGCCGGGTCAGCCACCCGTGCCTGGTGACCCGGGCCAGCCGGACCCGTGCCCCGCCCCCCCACCCCGTCTGTCCATCTGTCCGTCTGTCCCCTGGTCTGCTCCTCCTTACTGGGCACCCTCAAGGTGCAGAGGATGGCTCAGGACTGGCCATTGGCCCAGCCCCCGAGAGGGGGACAGTCACATGCTTCTCCTGAGACCCTCCTGCCCCCACGTCCTCTGAGATGGCAAGTTCAAAACAATAGAAGCTTCAGGTTGCCCTTGATGTAAAGTTTAGTAGGGGTCTAATTTTAGCTGAGAAATACTCGTCATTTTCCCAGCCGCCGCCGCCGCTGCAGGCCGAGCTGGACAAATGGCCTTGGTTTTCCTCCCCGATTGTTCTCGGCTGGGGGGCTAGGGGCTGACTCCAGCTCAGGACAATTGCCTTTGTGTCTGCTTCCGGGTGGCTCTTAATACCTCAGCGGAGAGAACCGGACAGCACGAGGTTCCCAGCCCCAAGCTCTCTGGCCCCTACCCCTGTCTTGGCAGGGGCTTCTCACTCTCCAGTTCGGGGGGCCCCTGAAATGTGGTATTTAAACAGGACTCGCCGGTCACAACCTCCTCAAATACCCAGGGGTGGTGGCAGTGAAGGAGGGCTATGGCCTATGGGGCCTCCAAGAGGACAGATGTGGATGCCAGGGCCCAGAGAGGGTGTGACTGGCCTAAGGTCACACAGCACTCTGGCAGAGCTAGGCCCGGGCCGGAGGTCCACAGTCAAGGGTCCGGTGCTCTTTGCACCACGCGCAGGAGAAATCCCACTGCTGTCCATGCTTACAGCCAGTGTAGGGACCTCAGAGCATCAGACCCCGGGCTGCAAGCCCCCAGTGGAGACACCTGGAATGCTGAGTCATCACCCCACCCCCCCTCACCTGGTTGAGCCCGTCTGTCTCCAGGTTTCCTCTGCCTTCTCCTCCCAGGGACCCTGGGGCCCTGGCTCTTCCTCGGGTGTTTCTTTTTCCTTATTGCCCTCACCACCATTTTCAGTTACACACTCATCTGTGTATATTTCCTTGTTGGATGCCTGGGTCTCCACCAGATACTCATCTCACCCCAGGGGGCAGGTGCACGGTGGCAGTCACAACACTGACCCCCCTCTGGGGGCTCTGGGCCAGGGTCCCAGAGCCCCTGCCGTCCAAGTGAGGCTGGGGAGGGGTCCCAGGGGAGTGTGCGGGGCCCCTGGGGCCACTCAAGCCTCGGGACAGTGGCTCTTTGCCACCCCGTGTGGACACACTCAGATGTTCTCAGGAGTGGCATGTCGTCATTGGCACTTGCTGCCTGAACAACATCCCGGGGCGGGATGGCACGTGTGTGCCCACTGCCAACCCCCAGCGTCAGCACGGCACACAGTAGGTGCTTCACAAGGGCTCTTTGCACGAATGGATGGGCCACCTGGGCTCCTCTGGGTCCTCTTCTCCCCGAAAAGAAGCCTTGATTCGACCCATGCCCCACCCTTCCCGTGAACGGCTCTGGCAGCAAGAGAAATGAGGAGCCTGGGGGAAGGCACCCAGGGCCCCAACCCAGAGGGCTCCTCGCTGGCCTTGCAGCCCCCAGCTCTGCCTGGCCCCCCACCACTCCAGCCAGGACCCAGCATGCTATAATTAGAGTCCTCCTTCCAGGCTCCGGTAATGAGGGGTGTGGGATGCCAGCTGTAATTACAGCCTGGTTAAAACGAACAGGAGCCGCCTCCAAGCCAAATTACAAAGTCTGCAGCCGGACTCCCTCCTGCCCTGCTCTCTTTTTTATGGGGCTGGTTAGAGGGAGGGACCGGGGAGTTTATGGAGAAGCCAGCTCGGGCTGGGGCTGCGGTTTCGGCACAGCAGAAAGCGGCGGAGGGCCGAAAGTCTGGGCCTGCGATGCTTTGAAACTCTCCGTGGGCCTCCCCCGCCCCACCTTCATCAAAATTCCCAGGCAAAGCGCAGGTCAGGAGCGGGCAAAGAAACCAGCTCTTCTTGACACTTTCATCAGCACCGCACCTTGGGGCTGAGCCCTTGGCGTGCATGGCTGGTTTCCGAGGGCGCAGGCACTGTCGCCCCGACTCTACCAACCATGGTGCAGGGCTTAACACACTCATCCCAAATCACACAGCCAGTGAAAGGGATTCCCAGGACTCGGGTCCATATGGGGAGAAGGTTCGGGAGCAAGGGCACACTCCACCTTGCACAGGGCGTCATCGAGAAAGGCTTGGGAACCCCGAGAATGTTGAGTTTGGGGGGTCAAGGCCAGGGAGGTTCAATGAAGGCCTTCTCTCCCTTTTGAAGATGGAGAAATTGAGACTAATTTCCAGTGGCATCTCAGGACCCAGAGGCAGAGCCAGGATGAGGGAGTCCTTGACCACCTCAGAGTCTCGAGAGGGTAGAGAGTATGAGGGCTATAGAGGAAATGCAGTTCTGGTGCAAACACACGACAGCAGAGCCCGTCCGGAGGCTGTGGCAGACATCACTAATCAATGCCCGAACAGGGCCTCAGACTCCTTCTCAACACAGGACACACCCAGCCATACCAATTAAGTGATGAAAAAAAAAGATGCCACCATCCGTGACTTGGACTGTCTCCACTCACCCCAATTTAACCCCAGGGGAAAACGGAGCCCAGAGAGCCAGGGTGACTTGGCCCAATAACGGAGTGGCTCCTTCCTGAGCAGCCTCCATGGGTGTGCACCGGCCCCTCCCCTGCACCCTCAGCTCAGCCCCTCGGACTCTGGGCCTCCAGTGTGGGAAAGACTCCAGAGACACAAAAGCCCTCCCTGGCCCCGCCGGGGAGGTGGCCTTCATAAGGGACCTCGGAGGAACAGGCTTGCTCCCGGGTGGAGGGGTCCCCGGGCAGCGGCAGCAGCCTGTGCACGGGGCCCTGCGCTGCCAGCACTGCGCTTTCCTGGGCCTCCTGGCTGGGCTCTCCTCCCAGCCCCAAAAGCTTGCTCCAGCCACCGGCTGCCCACTCACCACAATTGGCCCGTGGTGACTCAGTCTTCTGGGTTCCCTCCCCCCAGCCGTTCTGCCCCCGGCATCCCCTGCTCTAACAAGCCTCTTCAATAGAGCCTTTGATCCGCACTCTCCAGGCTCTTGGACCAGGGCAGCCAGCCGCCTTGATCCAGGGGTGTCGGGAAGAGGTGGCTCCTGGGGGACAGTGACCGGGATGGGACGTGCACAGCCCTGGGGGTCCCCACTTGAGCATGCGTGACGCCCCAGCCTCACCAGGATGACCAAAGGCTCCGAGCCTAGAGGCCCTCTAGGGGAGGTAAGAAAGCTGCTGACTTTCTGGGAGGTGCCTGCCTCTCCCAGCTCTGCCAGGCCTGGACCGGAGGGCATTTTCAAAAGGACACTTTAATTAGGGAACAGGGCGGCCCGCCAGCGGGATTACAGGGCCACACCCGGTGCCATCAGAGGCCTCTCAATGCCTGGGCCCAGCCTGCCCGTCCTGCCTCCACCGATTGCCACCTCCTCCCTGGAGTTGTGAGGAAAGAAAGGCGGGGTGGTCCCTGAGTGCCTCTGCCTGTCGCCCCTGCAGCGGGGCCCCTGGAAAGAAACCCCGGGTATCTCAGGTACGCTTTCTCGAGCTGAGTTTGGATCTCAGGCACAGAAACCCAAGTGCTGGAGACAGCAGATGAAAGCAGAAGAGGAGGCAGGAGGAGTTCGGAGCCCTGGAAGGAAGCCGACCCCAGAGCCCTAGAGCCTCCACCCCTGACCCTGGGCGCCCCTCACCTCTCTCCACCGAAAGGGATGGTGACAAAGGTCGGTTTGTCCCCCGGAAGCTCTGGCTCAGACCCAAACCGTGCTGTTGCAGGCGTCTTCCCTGGCACCACGTTCCTGCATCCAAGATGGGCGGACGCTGGCGTCCCTGAACGTCAGCGGCGGGCGCAGAGGGCCCAGGCCCACTGACCCGGCCCGACTGGGGCCGCGGCGCCCCACCGCAAGTCGTCTCCATGCCCCAAGTTCTTCCTCTACAAAATGGGGAGACCCACGGGAATCTCCCAGGCCTGCCGTTTGGGTAAACCGTCAGCTATTTGGAAGTAACCAGCATGGGGTCTGGCTGGCGTGCCCAGAAAACCTCAGTTAGGTTCAAGTCCTGCTCATACATTAATGGGCCGGGTGACCCTGGGCAAACACTTCACCTCTGGGAGCCTCAGTTTCTTAATCTCCGGACGGGGTGAACAGTCGGTTCTGCTTATAGAAGTGAAAGTGCTTTATAACCTGTAAAGGGCTGTCCAAGGCTAAGATCACTCGCAATGCTTTTTCTGATGAACAGCTACATGTACGCTCCCTCCACCCTGCCCACAAGGTGAGGCTGGGACATTTCTATCCCAGCTTCCCATCCTGAGGCTCAGCCTATCTCTTGTCATCCGCCAGCCGGCTCCGGACAGGTTGATGACTCGGGAGGTTCTTGGATGGGCAGGGGGAAGAGGGGCTTTGGATGTTTAGGTCCCTGGGAAAGAAAGTCTTCACCCACTGGTGAATCTTCTGCTCGGCTGGTCACCAACCTCAAGACAGAAGACAAGGCTGGGGTTGGGTGAGGCAAGGGTGGGGACGTGGGTGACCCTGGGAGCAGGTGGCACGAGCCAGGTGGGCAAAACCCATCTTTGGTTCTTCCTCCCACTTCTCTGAGGGAACTCCAAAGGTTCCTTGGGATGCCCCAAGCTGTGTGACCTTGGGTAAGTCCCTTCCTCTCTCTGGACCTTCTTCTTCCACTCGAAGGACACTCTCCTAGAACATGGCTTGATCTGCGGCTCTCGGATGCTTGGAGTAAAGGATTCTGGGAAAGACACAAGGGAAGACAGCCCCTCCGCACAGCTCAGCGAGAAGCCAGGTGTCCTGGGGGCCACAGGGCTGGGTTTGGAGGGATGTGGCTTGGCTTCTGGACACTCACAAAGCAAGAGTGTTTGAAAGCACTGGGGTTTCACTCCAGGCTCTCCTGGTCTGCAAGCCCTGACCTCACAACGTGCACTTGACCAGCAGGCTGTCAGAGACAAGCATGAGGCAATGCATGGATTCCTCCAGCCCAGACCTAGCGGGGGGATCCCCCCGCCACTTCTCTCCAGGAGGGTAAGGGCCCTTGCTTTCAGTAGAAAGAGCTCCCGCACCCAGGGGAGAATCATGGCGTCTAGAGCTGTGGGATCTTAGGCTTTTCCTTCTTTTCTATACCTGGAAAATGGAGCCATGAGGAGTCCCTCGCCTCGCGGATAACCGGGAGGAGGGAGCGCGACTGTGTGTGGAACACTTAGTCCAGCACCTGGCTCAGGTGAGTGCTCACCGACGGTGCCTGGTTAACGCAGTGCCAACCCTGGAAACGTGGCTTCGGGTCCCCGGGCCTCTGCGTTGCATCTGGAAAGTGGGTGTCAGGACATGCCCCCCCCGCCCCGGCATGGATCACCCGTACATGGGCTTCAGCATAGGCCTGGCGCACGGCAGGCATGCGGGCGGTCTGTGGGAGCTGCTGAGGCCAGGTGAGCTGGCAGGGCTCCCCACACACCTGGCCGCGGCCCGCCCCGGCTCCAGGGAGGGTATAGAGCCTCGTCTCTGCCCCGCAACAGACAGAGGTCTTCTCACTCCTTCTGGCTGTCAGGCCCCAGGTGGCTGCTGGGTCCCCAGCCAGGGCCAACACCTTCCACACCCACGCGGCCCCTCTGCGCGGCACCTGGCGTGCGGAGGCGGGAGCTCACCACCCAGTCCGGGATGCCTTCCAGCCTGGGGCGGGAGGGGAGCCGGGAGCCCGGGGCGGCGGCCTTGATTCTGCCCATTTCACAGACTGAACACGTTACCAAGGCGCTAAGCCACCTAATGTGACTGGTCTGGGTGGCCCGATGGGGAGGGGGGTCCCAGAGAGACACAGGGGTCCTTAGATACCTGATTGGAGGCCAGCGGCAGCTCTCAGCCTAAACTTCCCAGATCACCATCTGTATGGTGGTGAATGGAACGGTCCCATTTAACAGGTAAGGAAACAAAGGCTCAGTGGTGAGTGGCATGCCCGGCTCAGAGGCTAGGCTGGTGGTGAAGCTGGGGTGTGAGCCCAGCTTCCTACCGCTTCTGGCACAGTGGCCAGAACTGTGCTCGTCCCTTTGTGCCTAGCAAACAACCTCAGGGAGCACTTGCTAACTGACAGAGGGGATCCAATGAGGTATAGCTTTCCAGGGTTCCCTCTTAACCTGCCCCTGCCAGGATGGTCTATACTGGCTGTTGGACCCCTTCCCCTCCTGCCACTGGGGCTGTCCCAATTCTCCTTGGTATACTTCCTTAATCCTGTGCCCTTCCCTCTCCCTGGACTGGACTGGCCCCCCAACTCCACACGGTCTGCTTTGCCTCACAATCTATGCTTTTTTTACGGTCTTCCTTTCCATCCCTCTGGGCTCCACACTGGCTGGAATGTTCCTGTGACAGCCCTGGGAGGCAGGGGACCTGGGCTCTTGTCTCAGCTCAGTCATCAACTGCTGTGTGACCTTGAACAAGTCCCTGACCCCCTCTGGGCCCCTGCTTGCTCATCTGTCATTGAGGGGTTAGGTGAGAAGTTCTGACGTTCCAGGAATATCAAAACCCACACGAACGTTCAGGCCGGTATGCTGGTGGACATCTGGGACCTTGGGCTCCTGGCTCACCTCTTGGCTCCCCACCGGGGCCCTGGAGAGGCTGGTCCAGGGCCTGGGCTGCCAGGCGGGGCCATCCTCTGCACCTCTGAGTCCCTGTCTGGGCTCCATCTGCTTCCTCAGAGCTTTCTGTACGCCTCTGTCTCAGGCTTCTGCTCCAATTCCCTCTGTTCCCCATCCTGTGCTCATCCCCAGGCAGTGGAGGTGGCCCCTATCACTGGAGCCAACTCCTGGCAGAATTATTTCCCTCCGTGCTGGGCGTCCATTAGTCAGTAAGTACAGTAGACCCAGGCAGGGCGCTAGGGGACGAGGCAGCCATAAATCACCGTGGCTCTCTCCTAGCCTGGCTGCTGACGGCCCAGGAGCTCTGCTGGCTCAGCGGAGTCGCCCTTCCTGGAGAAGCCGGGGCCGCATAGGTACAGGGTATGGCAGGCACACGGCCGCTTATCCAGTCACCTCTGGGGTATGACACTGGGACAGCAGCACCCCCAGCTCCCTAGGGAGTGTCCCCTGGTCATCATCCAAGGAAGGGGACATGGTAGGGACCTTGGCAAGTCATTGAGACTCAAAGCCTCAGTTTCGCAGTCTGTAAAATGGGGTGGTCATACACATCAATGCCACAGAGTTCAAGGGAGGATTACCCAAGGACTCTGTCTTGCCCCGCGCCAGTCCACAAACGTACACACACACACATACACACATGTGTGTGCACACACAATGCCAAGAAGCATAACTATAAATAATCCCGTCTTCCCCTGTCGTAGGGGAGGATGGCCTGCTTGCCTCTGTCTTACACACGATTCCCTTTTGTAGCTGGACAGGGGCAGGCCTTTCGCTTGGGATCCAAACTGCTACTGGTGAAACCGACCGATGCCAGCGAAGCTCACGGTCGACCCCGTCTGGGGAAGGTGAGAACTCAGCCCGGCTGGTGGAGTCCAGGAGCCTCTGGCACCTTCAGTGAACAAAGTTTGGCTGAGAAAATTAAATGAGATCACAGGGGTGAGATTAAAAGAGCAAATTGCTTTAAAGGGCTTCCGCTCATTCCAGATCTCACTGCAGATGGATGGCGCTAATTACCAACGAGGAGTGGCCCGCTTAGTAAAGCAGGTCCCTTGGGGCCCTGGGTGTTTCTAAGTTAGGGACTCTGGAAGCCAAGTCCCAGGGCTCCTTTGGTCTCCGATTCACATTCCCTTCCCCCACAGCGAGGGGCAGCTGGTGAAGTCCAGCAGTGTGTGATGTCTGGAAAATACTTTTCACCATCTTCGGAGAATGACGACTTGGGGATAACTCTTGCTCCCCATCCACAAAGCTATGTGGCCACACGGGACAAGGACGGCACATCTCTAGAATTCCATTCTGGGAAGCTCTCCCGAAGTGCTCGGCCAAGCTGTGTGCATTGAGGTGTTCCCAGCAGTGCTATTTACCAGGGAGAAAGACCCCCCATATGGGGGAACTGGCGGAGTAAATTCAAGTATATCCATCATCCATATGCGGACAATTCGGAGGTGGGAACAGGGCTAAGTACGAAGTCTACGTAGCCACATGAGAAAGACTCGTGCAGTCAGGTTCAGTGAGGAGACCTGGGTGTGACATGAAGCATTTACTTTGATTTCACCATAAACAAACCCAAGCCTAAGCCCGGAAGGAAATACAGAAGGAAAGACACTGATATAATACGAAAGCAGTGGCTGGGTCTGGGGGGCGGGATCATGGGGGGATTATGTGGGCAATACGGCGGCGTTACCTGGATGCTATAAGCAAGCAAGCAAACAAATACATCTTGGGTCCAGATGTACTGGGTCCAGACTGGGGAGAGGGCCGGAGCCCGGTCTTTCAAAGAGCCACAGGGATTCTAACAAGTGCCCCTCGGGCTGCTGTTCTGCAAGCCTGGCTGACATTCTAGGCTCACAGAGTGTGTGACATCTGGGGGCTGGGAGCCTGTGGGGGCCAGAGGCCATCCACTCTGCTCTGTGCACCTGTTGCCTCAGGAAGGCCTCTCCGGGGATGTCCCATTGTTCTCTGGCCAGGAGGAAGGTGGGGGCAGGGAGAACGGCTGGTTCCAAAGCCAGGAAATAAATCTCCCCAACCCAGCCTCTCCATTCAGGCCGGCTTATTGATGGGGGCCCAGGGGGCCTGGGGAGAGCTAGTCACCTTCCCAGGATGCGTGAGAAAACTTCCCTGTGCTGGGCCCATGGCGTCTTACAGACTCTGGGGGCCCATCCTGGACGCTTCCTCTGGCTATTTCCTGGCGTTGTGGGCCCCACGCCGCCACCACAGCAGGACGCCAGGCGCCCACAGTCCCAGAGTCAACTCGCACCCCTCCCCTTTTGCCACAGCCCACTGGGACCCAAACCTTGGGGTGGGCAGGATGATCTCCACGGGCCTTATCGGATCTGATAGTCTATGAAGGGAAGAGATCCCCACCAGCTCCCCTAGGACACACACTGCCACGCTGGGTGCAGAGAGCCATGGACATTTGCATGTAATTTACATCAATTTGATAACCACCTGCTATTGTAGAAAGAGCATTGAACCAGGAGTCAGAAACCCCGGGTTCAGTCCTAACAAGACTCCTAACTCGATGTGACCTTGAGCGGATTTCTGTCCTCTCTAGACATCAGTCTCCCAGCTGCTGAACGGGGGTTGCGCTGCTGGTCTGTAAGCCGACATGATATGGTAAATAAGGACACACATGGAGCAGGGAGGGGGGTCCTTGGGACGCCCCTCTCAAGCTGTGAGCCCCACCAGCCACAGGACCTGCCCGAATGCCCCCTGGCAGATATTCCTGAGACAGCTGCTCTAGCCTCTGGGTGCTCCCCTCCCACTTGGTGCTCATCTTTCACCCCCAGGCTATGGGGCTCCCTGGGGAGGCAGAATGCCCACTACCCCACCCAGCACTCCTGCCCCTCCTCCCCTTGGCAGCCCTGGGGGAAGGCCAGCTTCTGACGGCCTGAAAAATGCTGCGAACCAGGTGCCCGGGAGCTTGGCAGGGACCCAGGGAAAGGGAGGCAAAGCCCAAGCTGTCCACACACACGCGTGCGCACATACACACACCCCACTCCGTCCCGGGAGCCCGAACCAAAACAGTGCCACTCCCAGCATGGACCACTGGGGCCGTGCCCGTGAGCCTGCCCAGCTGCTGCAGGCAGGGCCTGGGCGACGCATCAGGGGCTGGTGGAAAGCAAGGCTCTCTCTTCGAAGTGCCGTTGCGGCTCCTTGCATCAGGATCTCTGGGGCACGGTGCCAGGGGAAGGGCCGGAGCCCAGGCAACTGTCTACTTCAGCTCCCGGGCCTTGGCCCTGCGCAGTGGGGGGCTAAGACGGCCTCGTTGCCGGGTGTGGCACTTCTGACACAGGCAGTGCTTTGGGGGTCCCCTGCGCCCACAGCTAATGAGGGATAGGGTGTGGGGGACGAGTCAGGGTGTGAGCTGCAGAGGCAAAGAGCTAAGAGGGACAGGGGGGAAAAGCCCTGAGACCCTGGGACCCCACAGCCTGGGCTCTGCCCTAGCTCATCCCACCGTGGACTTCTCCAAAAAAAACCCCCTCTTTTCCCTAACCCTCCCACCCCTCTTCCCTGCCTGCCCTCTGCTCCTATGGGAGGAACAGACTGCCAGGGTCTGACTGGCTGTCTCTGGAATGTACTATCATGCTTCCAATGTCTTCACTCTCCCCAGAGTTCACAGGTGCTGTCTAGTGAGGCCAGTCCTCAGGAAGGGCTCCGGCCCGGGCCAAGACACTTCACCTCTCTGAGCCTGCTTCCTCCACTCCGAAGGGGAGAGAGGATGCCTGTCTCTTGTGTTGTTCTGAGCTTTATAGGGGGGTGATTTAACACGAAGCTCAGCACAGTGCCTGGCACACAATAAAAATCTTAAAATCTGCCAGCGGCTGTTATGATCAGCAACCTCTTAGAGCCTCGGTTTCCTCTTTTGTACAATGCAATGCAAGTCCTGCCTTCATGGGGAGACCTCGATTAGAAAGAGGTGAGAGATACAGATGCACGCTGCCAACAGAAGTCGGCAGGGCAGAGGGCAGGAGGCTGTGGCCTCTGAGACTGATGCCGGGCCCCTGGGAGGTACAGGTCAAACGTGCCGCCCTAGTAGGGAGCCACGTACTGTGGCCAGGGGCTCTGTCCCGGTTTCTGCTGCCCCCGGCCCAACATCATCCCATTTGATGGATGAAAACACCGAGGCCCAGAGAGGGCAACGGACCAGCTTAGTCACGCCACCCAGTGAGGGAACAGCTCTGAAGGAACTAGAGCCTGAAAGCTGAAATTCGAGATTCAGGGGATCCTGAGAGAGCAGAAACTGCTTCCCCTTTCCTTTATTTTTTTAATTATTTTTTAAAGTATAGACATCTGGTTTTTTTTAAAGTACAAATATATTGTAATCTATACGATTCTTTTTTTAAAAAAGATTTTATTTATTTATTTATTTATTTGACACAGAGAAAAAGATCACAGTAGGCAGAGAGGCAGGCAGAGAGAGAGGGGGAAGCAGGCTCCCCGCCGAGCAGAGAGCCCGATGCGGGGCTCGACCCCAAGACCCTGAGATCATGACCTGAGCTGAAGGCAGAGGCTTTAACCCCCTGAGCCACCCAGGCGCCCTATAATTTATACGATTCTTATTTTAACCCAGATCGCAGCTCACTCTTTCAAGGAGGGGGAGAAAAGCACTCACTTCATGCTGTTCTAAACTCACTATATGTCACTTCCCGTACTTACAAAGCCCACAGACCTGGTACACCTCAAGCAGCAGCCTTCCAGAAAAGTCTAGTCAATCTGACAGCAAACGAAATGACAGGCTGGAAATATACACCCCCAGCCTGTGGATTTAAAAAAAAAAAAAAAGGCTTAAAGAAAAATAAATAGCATCCTTACTCTTCCCCACCTGAGCTCCTGTGTAAGACTCTCGTATGAGACTCTCATAGGACAGGAGTTCTTTCTAGGTTCACATTCATCCCTCAGTTGGCCCAGGACCGCATGGTGGGGGGATCTGAGGGACATAGAGCTCAGGGTGTTCGCAGGGACTCTCTGCAACTTACATCACTTTGTCTGCAGGTGCGTGCAACCCAAGTGAGAGACAGCTTTTAAAAAGACAGTACAGGCCACCTTTGTGACACACCGGCCCACAACGGCTTCCGTCGCCCCTCATGGGGCAAGGGGAAAATTGCTCTCGCAGATGGAGAGGCATGTTCTGTGGCCTGCGAGTCTCAAGGCCATGGAAGCTGCCAGAATAAAATCCAATTTGCCTTTAAATGCCATCTACAGAGTGTTTCTATCACACCAAGCGCCTATGACATTCAAGGGTAAGAGGTAAAAGTTTAAAAGTTCAAAAACTGCAAGCAAATGTATGAAGACGGTGGCTTCAGGGAGCAGACAGACAGACACATGGTCAGTGTGTCTTCCAAGGGTCCCTTGAGCTGCCCCCAGGTCCCACTGATGAGCCAAGCAAGGATGAGGCTTGCCAGGGGAAAGGGTAAAGGAGCGTGTGTGTGTGTGTGTGTGTGTGTGTGTGTGTGTGTGTGTGCGCGCGCACGCACGACATATATTTGGGAACATGTGTATATGTGGTGTACGTGTTTCAGTGTGTTTGTGAATATTGTAAACACAAGTGAGAACCCGTGAGAATGTGCTGGAAAAACCGCTGCCTTCTTCACTTTGACTCTCTTAGCAGGAGCTAGCCCTCTCTAATCATTCAACCAAGCACTGGGGTGACGTCTGACACAGTACCCCTCTCTGACTCCCCGGCTCCGTATCACTCTGCTCAGAAGATTGACAGCCATGCCCTGGTAGGACGGCGGCCATGGCTGAGCCCATGACAGACATCACTAGCTGCTCCCTGCACCCTCTCCAGCTGAGCCGGATCTCCGCCTCGGGATCAGCGCAGCTCCTGGAAGTCACTGCAGGCAAGAGGAAGTCTATCCGCCAAGCCCGAACTGGGTGGTCCCTGGAGTTCCTTCCACTTCGAGCATGCGCTAAGCATCCCCCTCTTCACTGTCTACTGAATCCAGACCTGTGTTAGAATCTAGGGGCGGGGGGGGGGGGCGGGGAGGAGAGACGTAGGTTCTGCTCGAGGGAGAAGGGAGCAGGAGGGGGATAAGCCTTCGTGCAACCATGGGAGAGCGGTAATGAGGCTGCTACCGAGCCCTGGATCCGGGATGGCAAATACGGGCCCCAGTGCCACCGACTCCAATCCCGTGCCCAGAGCAGATGTTCCTAAATGACACCAGGTGTCAGTTGACAGACGAGGCCAGCTGTGGCCCTGGAATTCTGCATGTAACCCATGAGGTAGTCGCCATCCGGCTTGCAATCAGTCACCGGAGAGGAACTGTTTCTGCCCCTTGCTAGACTTTAAGTACGGGCTACAGGACTAGGGAGGCTGGGGTCATCGGGGCAGGCTTCCTGGGAGAGGCAGGGATTAGGCTGGGACATGGGAAGCACTGAGACCCCCAAGCCAGACCAGATAGATGAGGAAGAGAAAGAGGCCAAAGCCGGGGGAAAGGCAATGGTGGGGATTCCCAGGAGGACCCTTGGGGAGCACACCAGCCAAGGCAGGGAGCATCGTGTTTGGATAGAGCAGAAAGGCTAGACGGTCAGGACCATCCTGGGAGCCAGGTCAAAGGGACTCTAGTGTCTGAGCCACCGGCACGGCCCCTTCATTAAGGGCACTCTGGGAGCAGGGCCTGGGGCCCCCACGAGGTAGGCACTCAGCAACTAGGAGGCCTGAGCCCAGGCCCAGGGTACCACAGGCTCCCAGGGCCCCTGCTGGCTCAGCAGTGGGAGATGCTGTGCCATGGCAGTCTCTGAGGAGGGGGCAGGAGATGGGTACTGGTGGCTCACACGTTTTCCAACGGCTCCCTTGCACTGTTCTCCTGACCCAGGACATGTGCTCAGGGAAGAAAACCACATCTCCGACACCCCATCCCAGGTAGCAGGGGAACAGTCTGAGTACCAGAGTGGAAAGAGAGAAATCTGAGCCCCAAAAGGCCCCACAGGCACTGGGATACGTAGCCAGTACCCCATGGGGGACTTTTCTAGGGGACTCTCTGAGTACCGTCCTGTGACCTAAGATCTAGTCTTGGTTTTCCATCTGTATAATGGGCTGCTCCCACCCACTGGAAGTCTGCACTGCTCACTGGGCCACCTGCCTCCTGGCCACCTTGGGCTTTAGGGGTTGTGGGGCATAAGTGGGGAGTGACGCAAAGGAGGAACCATGCTAGGGACCCTCCTGGAGTTAGGGATGACAGCTGGGAAGCCACATCCTCCCGGACAGCTCTCCATCCAAAGAGCCTTGTTGGAAAGCATGGTCTCAGCACGGAGCTACAAGGTGCGTCCCCACGGGGCTTGGGGCCTGTCTCGGGTGACAAGCTCAGAAACATACGCTCCCACATAAGAACGCTGTTCTCTGTCACTAATGTCCCCGGTCCCTGACTGGAGAGGCAGCCGAGAGCTGGCAATCCCAAGTGGGCTCCCCTCAGCAGCCTGGCCGTGTCGGGGCAAGGGCTCAGGCTGCTTGCTGTGCCTGGGCTGGAAGGCTCTGGTGCCGAGACTGGGTGGGCAGCCCATCAGAGACGCCTAGAAGGAGTCTGGGCTCGCGGCAACCCACGGTCTGTGAGCGGAGTGGAGAGGCGGCCACGATCTTGCTCTCGTTTGTGTGTGTGTGTGTGTGTGTGTTCAACCCTGGGCTCAGCCAGGCACCCGTGTGGGGCTGCACAGGCGGGACAGAAAACTAGGGCATGGAAGGGTCCCCCGGAATGCCATCTGGATCCCACCCACCTCTTTACTGGAAGGAGCTATTTTTTTTTTTTAAGATTTTATTTATTTATTTGACAGAGAGAGAGCGGGGGGGAGATAGTGAGAGAGGGAACACAAACAGGGGGAGAGAGAGAGAGAGAAGCAGGGTTCCCGCTGAATAGGGAACCCGATGCGGGGCTCGAACCCAGGACCCTGGGATCATGACCTGAGCCGAAGGCAGACGCCTAACGACTGAGCCCCCCAGGCGCCCATGGAAGGAGCTATGTTTGGGACCACCTGGCCAACTGATGCCAATATGAGCGTATATGTAGAAATAAGGAAGGCTGGACGGGGGAGCGGCGACTGCAGGCTGATGGCGTGTGTGCGTTACGCCCTGCTGTGTGTGTGTGTGCGCGTGTGCATGTGTGACCGTGCCCTCTGCCTTGGCGTACATGCCTGCAGGCGGGTGCCTGTCAGCGATCCCTGGGAGTTCTGGCAGCCTCCCGTGCGCCCCCGTGAACGTGTATATGGGGCTGTGTAAATGCGCATTACAGGGACTGCTTTTAAAACAAAGAGCTTGGGCTGCAAAGGAAAATGATGAGATTCTTAAGAACATCAAGTGCAGCAGATTCCAGCCGGTCTACTGGGGGCTGTTACACTAACCGCGTGTCCATTCTGCCTAATACATAAATTACTAATGTAAATTAAAGGATAATTGAAGCCCTTTAGGCCCAAATATTTAAATTATTTAACAAGCAGTAGGGAATGGGAGAAAAAAGGAAGAGCTGAGTTTAACACTCGGAGAAAAAAAGTGCCAACTCAGGAGAAGAAGGGGAGGGTGGGCCCCTTCCCACCGGGTCGGCCCTCCTGATGGGGGTGAGGATGTGCAGGTCCCAAGAGGAACCCAGGCCGGGGTGGGGAGGGCCTCCTTCTGCTCCAGGACGGCTCTCTGCACCGTCTGTATGGCCTCCCTCCTTCCCTTCCTTGCTCCTCTCGGGCGGCAGCCTCCCCGGGTACTCGGGCTTGGGTAAGTGCTGCCAAGGCCAGAGGCAAGGCTGGCCCCCTAGGAGGGCGGTAGCCTGATCCCGCTCAGAGGCTCTGCCACCAGGAAAGGAGAGCAGGTCCGGGGGCTCAGGGCCCTTGGTCAGGTCCCCAGAGTGAGCCTGGCATCTCCTCCCCTAAGATCTCCCACACCTGGCAGGGCCGCGCTCATAGAAGGCTCTCATGGAGTCACCGAGTCTACCCCTTGTTAGAAGATGAGGAGGACAGACACACAGGAGGAGGGAATCAGCAGCTAGCCAAAGGCAGAGGTGGTGCTCCCCATCTTCTCTCTTATTCCCTGAGGCCTTGAAAGGGATCTCCCGGATACAAGACCCCAAATCACTAGGGAGCCTTACTTTCCTGGCACCAGACCCCAGGGCAAACCAAAGGAAAGTGACTTTCCTAAGGTCCTCTGTCTGACATCTGGACTGGAACGGCACAGAACTCTCAACCACGCACAGGTTCTAATTTGGGGGGTAGGGTCATGGTTCACATCCTTGCCAGGACCTGGGGGGGCTGGGGTGCAGAGATGAGGAAGATCTAGTTTTCTCAGGTCCCTGAAACAGCTCCGCCGGGCTGGGACAGACGGTCAGGTCTGGGGAGCTCGGAGGGCGAGGCCCTCGGTGGACAGTGCCCTGGGTGGGGGAGCTCATCCCAGAGCAGAGCCCTCGGTGGGCGAGAAAGAATCAAGGCAGGCCTGTTCATTCACCTCTCTTCTCCTGCCTGTTCCCGGGGCAGGGGTGGGGGCACCTGCTGGGGTGGCTGGCCAGAAGGAACAGTGCCTTCTCCACAGGCCCCCCCCCTCCCTTCCAGGCCTAGTTCCAGCAGTACCTCCTCCAGGAAGCCTGCCTGGAATGCTGGGGACATCTGGCGACCTCCTTGTTCTCAGACACCACGAGCACCTTTGCAGCAGAAACCGACCTTCGCGATCCTTTTTTGTCCTGAGGAACCACTGCCAAACAGCTGGGGGCTCAGTAAAGATTCAGAGACGAGCTTCCTGGACAACCCTGCTGGGGCCTGGACCCACCTCTGGTGGACAATCAGGGCCACCGACTGTCTCACTCAGTTGGTGCCGGAATCCGGGGAAGGCTGGAGCTGGGGTGCCGGCGGCGCCGGGGTCCTCTGAGCAGCGGGGGCATGAGCAGACGGGGTGTGGAGGGTCCCCGGTCACGCAGGGAACGGGACAGGGAGATGGGGTGCTCAGGAGCCACTCCTCACGGGAGACTGCTGGCCCGTGGGCTGCACCTCTCTGGGTCTGGGCCTCAGTCTCACTGATCCCACGGAGAAATTCTCATGGCTTGTCTCCCTGAGAGGACGAGCGTGGGAGCGGAGGCATGGTGGCTGGTACAGAATCTAGGACGATTACATTCGTCCATCTCTTCCTCCTTCCCTCTCCTCTCTACCCATTCACTCACCTGGCCACTCACCAACTGATGACTAAGGTCCAACGGGCACCTACGTGACACGCAATGGGGGCACCTTCTGTAGAAGGAGCCCAAGGTGCCCATAGCAGGCTCCTTGTCTGGGGTCCACCTCCTCAGGGAGGTCCCCCCTACCCACCAGGGAGCCAACTAGGCCTGGGAGCCATCCCTCTACAAGGCCTCCTACCCTGGAGTCTCCACCTTGCTAGGACCTCCCCACATCCCCTCACACCCCTCAGAATCTGACCCCTCCCAGCCTGCCGCACCCCTCCCTGCAACCCCCTCTTGGCCGGGAAGGGACTCCTGCAGGCCCTGCTCTTGTGTGAGGAGCAGCTTTTGCCCGCGGGTGGTCTCCTGCCCCGGGTCAGATTTTTCCTTAACCTTCCAAAGGCGGGAGTCTCATCTCCCCAGTTAAGCCACAAGCTGCCTGATGTTAGCCCAAGCCTGGGTCTCAGGCCTCTCTGGCCACCCATTGCCCCCCACCCCAAGCTAGGAATGCTATGCCTTCCTCAAGCCCTCGCTGAGAGACCTTAACACTGGACCCACGTAGGGCTAGAGTTTATGGAGCGATCGCGGGTCCCCCGAGAGGCAAGCAGAGCAGACATTATCTGCTCTGTTTTCATAGGAAGCAGGACCACAAGCGGGGCCACGTAGGCACAGAACACAAACTCTGGCCACGCCCCTGAAGAGCCCAGACCGCCCACGCCAATCTCTAGAGGGCACAGGGTAGGGACTGACAGGAGCCCCGGAAGCAGACGACAGGGCTGGCCCAAGACCTCTCTACCATGCTGAGGAGTCACCTCACCTGCTGCCCTACTGGCTGCCAGGAGCCGGATGACATTCTCAAGACCCACCTGCCCCCTCCGCTCCCTGACCAGGGGCTAGCTGGGTTG
>CM053617.1:24185434-24199190 GCA_028646535.1 Procyon lotor | reverse complement strand
GCGGGCCAGAGAACATAGGTTCTCGGAAGTGGACATCCTTGCTCTCAGCATCCGCCCGCCCTCCTCCTTCTCCTCCTCCTCTTGGATGTTATTATATTTACGACTACCTCTCTACGCAAGCTGAGTGTTTTCCTTCCACCTGCTCCCTGGTTCCCCTAGAAAAGCAGCCGCGGGAGGTAGACAGAGCCCTGGAGGAGACATGAGGAGAGCTGGGGGCCCTCCTGCCTTGCCCTGAGCAAGGGCATGACCCAGGGTGAGCCCAGAGGCTCCTCCGAGTTCAGTTTCTTCCCCTGAAAAATGAGATGTGCTTCTCCTGCCTGGCTCACGGAGGAGAGAACACTAGAGAGTATTCATCCAACTGATTTCTGCTGCAAGCCTTCTGCAGTGCCAGGAAACTGCTGGGTGCTGGGTGTCCTTTTCAGGGATGAGGCTTCAAACCTCAGCATCCAGGTCTCGGGCGTAGCCATAATGCCCGAGTGGTCCCAGGGTTTTGGCCCAGGTGGTAAGACTTGCCGTGACCCATGAGGGTTGGGGCTCAGAGACTCCCGACTGGGCACCGGGGCACCCCTTACCCTTTTTGTACAGCAAGTGATGTGCGGACGAGACCTGAAGGGCAGGCACCCTGCACTGTACAATTCTGTGTCCCCAAAGCTGCCTGGCCCAGGATCGGCCATCGAAGAAGAGGCAGACAGTAAATAGAGCAATTGGAGGGCTGGGAGAAGGGCATGGCCTCTGGAGACAGACAAAAACCTGGGTACAGATCCCGGTGCTGCCGCACCCTCGCTGTGTGCCCTCTGGCCGGTGACTCCACCTCTCTGGGCCTCGGCGTCCTCAACTACAGAATGGGGAGAACAATGCTTAGCTGATGAAGCCTGACAGGTCGGGCCGTTCACACGGTGCCTGCTGCTCGGTTAGCACTCAGCGAACGTCCTTACTACCAGGCGCGGACGAGAGCTGGAAGATCTGACCGCCTCCGTACGCGGTGCCCAGTGCCACAGCGGCGACGCCCCTCTCTGCTGCAGCAGGCCTTCCTGAGACAAGCCTACAGGCTTCCAGCTCGTCCCGGCCTCTCTGGTCCTCCTGCCCTGGCCATTCGGGCCCCCAGGGTGGGGAGGGGAGGGGTCTCCGAGGACCCCTCCGGGCCGCAGGGAAAGAACTGACTCCCTGACGGAACGCTCACGCCGTACGAGACACGGCGGATGGCGTCGTCCCGGAACTTGCAGAGCCGCACCATCCAACACGGCTGCCGCCAGCTACTTAATCTTTAATTAATTAAAATGAAAAATTCAGTTCCTTAGTTGCACAGCCATATTTCCAGGGCTCAACAGCTTCGCGCGGCTAAGCCTACCGCGCAGGACTGCACAGGTGGAGGAAACGCCCATCACCGTCACCGTCACTGTCACTGTCACCGCGGGCGGCGCCTCTCCCGGCCTCCCAGAGCACCAGGCCACATGTGAGCATCTCCCTGGGAGCCAGGGACTCCGGGGAAAGTCTCGTCTCCCAGTCCCGTGACTCCGGGTCAGCCCCACATCCTCTCTGCTCTATAATCTCATCAGCGGTGATGTGCGAGATAACAGGGCCAAGGCCTGGGCTGTTATTATCCCCATTGTTAGAGGTTTATTATTAAGATTAACCCGGCCTTAACCCCCTCCAAAGGCCCAAGAGCACCATTATGATCTCGTGTCCTTGGGCAGCACTTAGAGGCTCAGGGCCTCGACTTGGGCCGTGGTAATGGGAGGCTCCTTCCAACTCTGACAGCCTGTGATTTAAAGATCGAGATCTTCTGGGGCAGTGCCAGGCGGGGGAGGCGAGCTTCGCGTCTGGGTGCCTATTACTACGGCTGCTCTTCGAGTCCGGCCCCTGCTCCCAGGGACAGAGCGACGTAGGCCTGCTAGCACATTCCCCTCCCTGCCTTCCCCCCACCCAGATAGTACAGGCCTACCTGGGCAGCACTCAGTGGGGGGAAGGAGCAGGGAGGAGACAGCGAGGCCATTCCCAAGGGCAGCTCCTGGCCCTAGTGCTCACATGCTCGCTGTGCCCTCCGGCCCATTCCCTGAACAGACCAGGGCCACCAGAGCTAGCACTAACCTTGAACGTGGTCAGCCACCAGGTTCCATGACGCAAGCCTCTGACTCCAGAGGGCTGAGCTCCAGTACATGTGCAGAGAGTTTGAGGAGGCCTTGGCAACAAGCCGAGGCAATGTCTAGGACATCTGCGGGGGGGCTCCTGCTGCGGTGATAGTCTCTCTAGGGGGCCCCTTGGGCACTTGTGGCCCACCAGGCTTCTCAAGGAGGCTTGGGCAACCTCTCCTCTAGCTAAAGCCAATCACAGCTATCTGAATCTCAAGAAACAGGTCAGAAGGCTGTAGAAGGCAGGCAGGCATCACGGAAGATGAACCAGCAGAGCGATAATTATGGGATGGGGTCTGGAGGGAGCATGTTACCACAGTGGGGCACCCCGGCTGGTCGCTCGGCTTCTCTGGAAGGAAGATGGGGCCAGAATTCCTGCCTGAAGAGGCTTTCAGGATGAATGGGCATCAATGCACATAGAGTGCGTGGAAGAGTCCCTTGCATACATGGGGGCCACTGTTGATGGTGGACTCAGAAATATCCAGCAGAAAACCAGAGACTCGTGGACTCTCAGGCTGGAAAAGGGAAAGCAGCCCAGCGGGTCAGCCTGAATCCCCCTCTCCAGGCAGGAATCCTCACCAAAGTTGTCTCTGGCTCTTGGGGACTGGCACCCGGGAGCCTGCTGCCTCTTACTTCTAAGGGCCATCAAAGGAACTTTCTTCTGGTTTCCCTGCCACAGGCCTTCTCAGGCTAGACAGGCTGGCCAGAAATATCAACCATGCCTTCAGCTTGCCCCAGCTCCCATATTCCCCCTCATCTCCTAAGAAAGGAGACCATATAGTAGGAGGGGGGCGCATATGGGGGTGGGTGGGTATTTGCTTGGGTCAGAGAGAATGCAGGCATCTGCTGGACAGGGAGGAAGTCATTGTCTCTGGCCTCTGCTTGCCGTGACCCTAACAGGAAGCAATGCGTGGGCCCCGTGGGAGGCCGGAGCCAGAGGGAGCAGAAGGCAGGACGAGGGGTAAAGCTAGACCTTCCAGGCCTCACCACCCACACCCACCATGCTGGCCCTGTGCCCATGCCGGAGCCTTCCAGACGCAGGCTGCACGCCGCACCTCTGTGGCTGGGACCACTGGTTTCTGGGGGTACTGGCCACGCCCCAAGAGCCTTCCTTCCTCACTGGGGATATTCGGGTCCTGGGCAGAGGGGAATTTAAAGCTCAGCAGGTTTTGTCTGCAGAGGAACTGTAGTGGCAAGTGTCTGGCCCAGGGCCAGGGGCTGGAAGCCAGAGGAGGCAGATTTAGGCCTGACCCGGAGCTGTCCAAGTCACCCCCAAGAGAAGCAGGCCCCATGGCGGGAGAGTGACAGCGCCACTCGAGGGTGCGGAGCAGAGGCTGGCACGTGAGGAGCATGGCTCACAATCTCCAGCCGTCTCCTGGAAGCAGAGCTTTTTGAGGGGGACTGGGAGAGCGCGGCGCAGGAGCAGGGAGTGGAGGGGAGGCTGGCTGGGCATCGAACGCGCCGCCCGCCGGCCCCTGTCTGAAAGCTCCCGGAACCCAGCCGGGCCCGCCCCCACGCACCCACATAGGACATCTGCTTCTTTTTCCTCATGCCCGAGGCCCTTCTCCCCCGTGGAGCCAGTGGCTCCCTGAGGGCAGGCCCAGAGGGTTACCTACACAGGATGCTCGTGGAGAAGCAGGCTAGGAGCCTAAGACGCTGACCTGAGAAATCCAGCCTTCGCACTCACTCAGGAACCCTCTGGCCCAGGCGATCGGTCACAACCCGGGAGCCAGCTGCCCACTGCCTCCCTGGGGAACCCTCTGCTGAACAGAGAATGGGGCAGGGGGAGCAGGGTTGGGGGGAAGGGGGCGGAGTTAGCGATCTTGGCTGGGCCCTGTCTAGCTTAGCATCAAATACGACTATTAGCGTCAGGAGGGGCATGGCGTGCACTTCCCCATTTACCAGCCCTGGGCTGAACTTCTCAGGGATCCTCCAAGCGACCCCTCAGAGCCTCCCATAAGGTAGGTCCTGCTGGTAAGAGGAAAACTGGGCACAAGGTGAAGTGATCTGCCCAGGGACACCTGTGGGGGGCGCTCCCAACTGCTTAGCATGATGGGGAACCACGGCCCGCCGCCCAGCCACATAGGCGGTGGCACCCGAACCTTCCCCATGGGCAGGTTCTCCTGCGGGAGGTCTCTGTTGACCTCACGTTCATGGAAGGTGTTGCCCAGGGCTGCTGCTGAAATTCACCCCACGGACTGTCAAGTTACCTGCTGCCTCACTGAGAGGTGATGAGCCAGCCTCTCCTGGGTCAGAGGTTGACGGCGGCCAGAGGACAGGCCACTCAGACCTGAACCCGCCCTCTCCCCTACTATCCAGTCTCCGCCACCAGCCTCCAGCCAGGACAGCTCGGCAGCAGGAAAGTCAGCAAGGCCTCAGTTTCTAAGTCTGAGCCCCGCTGGCCCTGCAGGAGACTGGAGGTGCCATGGGAGGGGAAGGAATGCACGGAGCAAGGTCAAGGCAAATGGCGGGGACGAAAGGCAAGAGTGAGTGTGAGCAGCAAAGCGTGCAGTCGGGCGGAAGCCTCTGCAAGACATGAGCATTTGCGGGGGGAGTGGCCCAGGAACAGGGGTGCAGGGCCAGTGTCCTGGCTTCCATGCCCCCTTTGGGAGCAGCACGCGCTCTGCAGAATGGCCAGTCCCTGGGAGCTGTGAGCAAGCCCTTCTTGGGGCTCCAAATTGCTGGGGGACCGGCCTTTCCACCTGGGGCAGCGCCCCCCACCCCCAGCGGCTTATTTTTAATGATTACACTCCTATTTATTTATTTCGTTGCTGAATGACCCCCCCTCCCGCCCCAATTTCTGCCTCAGGGAGTTACAGGCAGCTGGGCTATTTGCGGTGGAGTTTAATGAGGCGACAGGGAAGGAGCCGCCTTCTCTCCCAGCCACTGTGGGAAGACAGAGGAGTCCCCTCCAGCCCCAATTACCTGCCCGGTGGGGCCGCTCCCACCTTCCTCACCCTCCCCAGCTCAGGTTACCGTTGCTCCTCCCCACCCACCCACCCAGCTCACCACAAATGAGGAAGACGCCCGGCATTTATTGTTTTTACTTGCCTTAAGGTAAGCATTAAATGTTTCCCAGGATGGAAAAAAGAAATTAAGGAGCCCAGTAAAGGCTACGCACACGGCTGGTGTGGAATCCCCACTAGCTCACCCCACTTCACAGATGGGACAACTGGGGCCACCGGAAGTCAAGTCATCCCCCAAGGCCATATGGTCTGCAAGAGGCAGAAGTGAGTTTTGAAGCCAGGCTTCCAGACTCCAGAGACCCCCTAACCACTGAGTGATATCCGCCCCCCCCAAACAACGCGGCATTTAAACTTTCTGACAAGGGACGCCACGAGGGGAGATTGCTATTAATTGCATGTTGAGGCTGACGTGGAGCTCAGCCGGGTTAATTGTCCAAGGACACATGGCTAGGCACTGGGAAAGGGGGCAACTGACCCCTTCTGTTGCCAGAACTTGTCCCCGTAAGCACGTGTCTTGGTCACCAACAGAGAGGGGTCCTTGGGCAATGTGCTCACAAAGCCCCACGGCTCTCCCGACTGCCCCCACCACCCCTGCCCAACCCCAAGTTCAGGTTCTGGATCGTTGGCCTCCGCCACTGCACTGCACACCCACCCTGGGCTCCCAGGTGCCCTGCCCACCCCAGGCAGGCTCCTCTGCCCACCCAACCCCATTTCCCAATCCCACAGTCCCTGAGTCCTGCCCACACGCCTGCCTCCTGCAGGAAGCCTTCCCCCATCCCAGCCACGGAGGCCCTCCACCTCTAAGCCAGACAAAACATGAGCTCTTTCTTCATAAGCATCCGTCTTCTTTCCCTATTGCAATTTTGCGCACTCCTTCGGGAAGGTTCTAGGTCTCCTTAGGCTGGGCACAGAGGAGGGAATTAGAAAAAACGCGGGCTTCCTTGTTCTCAGGAGACATCCAGGAACAGGGCCCCTCTATGACTTCTGAGGCTTCCACTGGCCTGCCAAGAGCTCCGGGGAGCCCCGAGCCTGAACTCCCTATCCATCCCCCGAGAGGAGCAACCCAGTAGGTTTCCCTTGCACAGAGGAGAAACTGAGGCACAGCTACCAGCAGCAGCAGGGAAGAAGCTCGAGAGACTGGTGGCTCAGACAGGGGCTCAGGCAGAGGGAGCCCCACACCCGCAAGTGAGGAGTCCACTGCCCACCAGGGTGAGGTGGGAGAGCCCCGGGCCCAGCTCCGAGGAGCTCCGAGCACCACTTTATGACTTTCTAAGTGGGTGCTCTGCTGACAGCTTAACGGCCGGATCCTCCCAGCCCCGGGCTTCATATTTACGAGCTGGAGGCTCCGGACGGGGAGGCTCAGGAATTCAGCCCACACCACCCAGTCCCCAGCCCTCTGGCTCCCAGGCCAGGAAGCCATAAAAAATGATCTTGCATCGCTTCCCTTCCCCCAAATGGTTTTGGGGACTGGGGGAAGGGACGGTGAGTGGAGGCTGGGAGCAGGGAAGATGCAGGGGCTTTTCCAGAGCCTGCCCCAGCAAATACTCATGGAGAGAGTGACGGCTGACCCCTCAGCCTCCTGACACCCCCCGCCCAGGCTGCTGAGGCAGGCCTTTGCCAGTCCTGAGGTCCCTAGCCAGAGCTGCCGATGGCTGGACATGATCGTATTTATGGGACGCCCTCTCCAAGCCAGAGTATTACCTCCAACCTGAGGCTGTATGTCCTCATCCCACCTAGGCTGCCTTCCCAGTTGACAGCTGAAGAGGGCGAGGCCCAGAGAGGTAAAGGAACTCAGCGTGTTAGTGGCAACATACTGACCTGATTCCAGGGCTCCCGACTCCCAGTGCGGTGGGGCCCGTGATGCCCTGACCCTGGGAGACGGAGGGGCATCCAACCCGCCAGTGGGTGAGATGAGCGTGATCCCTTCTTCTTCTGAACAGGTCTCCCTATCTGTACATTGCCTGAATGTGACCAGATGCTCTCTAGGGGTGGCCCTGGCTCTTTAAGGCAGGAGCCAGGTCCCGGGCCTGGTGATGGAGAGTCCCTTGTTTCCAGGCTGAGGCCAGGAGGCCATGCTAGCCCTGGCCATCCCCCAGAACTGGGGGAGAGGCTCTAGGAACCCTCGAGCACTCTCCCTCCTCTGTCCCTAAGTGTCCTCGGCCCCCGTCTGGCCTGGGAAGGGCCAGCGTCTCCCACAGGATGTGGCCGTCTGGCTGGCTGTAGCCGCCACCACATCCCCTCTGGGCACCGTCCAGGCCCGATGCTGAGGAACGCTGACCACGGAAGCGACCCCACCCTCTGGCCCGCTCCGGCCCAGCCCCCCCCACCCCGGCCACATACCCTTTTTTCCTACTAAAGTGGGTCAGTCTACCCAAGGAAATCAGCCCTCAGCTCTCTACTAAGCCGGGGGACTCAGTCAATGGCTGCCAAGCCCCCAGCTGGTGGCAGGGGGGCGGTGAGCGGGGTCTGACCAGCGGGGGCCTGTTGGTGGCCACCGGCTTCCTGGTCGCCACCCCCTCCTGTCTTTTTCTGGGGGTTGGGCCCTCTCCCGGGTGGCCCCCCAGTGAGGGGCTGTCTGCAGATAATCAGGGAACAGATTCGGAAAGAAGGAGGAAAAAAAGCACTCAGGCGCCAGACAGGATCCTTATCTTCCGGGGCGGAATGTCAGAGGCAACAGCCGCAGCAGCAGGAGGCTGGGAGTCCTGCGACAGAGGCCCTGCATTTGCAGTCACAGGGGAGGAGGGGACCTGCCCTGGGCGCTGGGGACAACGGGGTGGGGGGGGGGGGCAGGACGGTCTGTTCTGGGCCCGCAGAACTTGAGAATCAATGGGAATCTGGCCCTGCCCAGCGGGGGCTCTACATACCAAGTCTCCGGGCCAGCTCTCAGGCCCCACAAGTTTAGACTGGCCCTGGGACCCCTACAGGAGGATGGGGGGGTGGCTAAGCAAGTCCCCCAAATTCCCAGCCAGGCAGCATGGGACCCAGCCCCAGACCTGAACTGGCTGGGCCATGGCCTTAGCCATCAGACTCTGGCTACGTTCCCTGATGAGCTGTGCCTTGGTGCTCTCACCTGTAGAATGGGGTTAAAACCCCCATTGCCTCTTGCACAGAACTACTGGAACTCTCCATGGAGACACCATCTATGAAGACTAAGAAGGGCAGTGGAAAAGGGATGTGTGTTCTGCCTGATGCTTAGAGCTTTCCACTCAAGAGGCTGCTGGCTACTTCTCACACAGCTTGGGGGCCCACAGAAAAGCTCTATGTCTTGGGACTGGCCCCACACTTTCAGGGAAACCCCGTGGCATGACCGTGGTTCCTTTCACAAAGCAGAAAGTAGGCTTTCTAATGTGGCACTGTCTTTCTAGGGTGTCATAAACCAAGAATAGGACCAAGGAGCCTGGATCCCCCTGGCTTGGACTTCTCTGGGGCTAGACTGGACCCCAAGGGTAAGAGGTCATCTGTGGGGCTCCAACAAAGGCCTTGGGGGGAAGGCACTGTCAGTGGGGGTTAAGGGCACAGGCCCTAGATATTGGTTCAAATCCAGACTCTGCCACTTTCTGGCTGCGTGCCCCTGGGCAAGTGTCCTCACCCCCCACATGACCACCTGGGGCCTCAGTTTCCTTGTCTGTGAAAAGAGAGCTGCCTTTTCAGCTCTAATGTTCTGTGACTTTGTGCTTGACCTGACACTTGGGTCTCTGCCCCTATAAACCTTGACCTGTAACACTGAGAGACAGGAAACACATATTCACATACACATCAAAGCAGTATCAGACTAAGTGTGACCGGGGTATCCTAGAGCATCCTGAGGCCACCTACGCATCCCCTGGTCCTAATTTCCTGCTGGCCTCAGCCAGGGGCAGTCAGAGTAGAAGGCCTCTGCTGGAGTTGGCCAGCTGATCTCTCAGGGAGGGGGCTGGATGCTAGTGAGGGTCCCACAAAGAAGGAAAGACTTCTGGTTGGCAGTGGGGATTAAAAGTACACCCCTCATCTCCCCCCAGCCCCATGAGGGCCTGGCTGGCCTGTCCTCCAGCTGTCATCCGCAGAGACTCGAACTAAGGCCAGTCTGGGACAGCGCCTGCCTTTGGGGCTGGAGGGAGTGATGGGCAGGAGACCGGAGGGGGATGGGAGGCAGCGGGAGGAAGAGGCACAAAGGTGTGGCCAGTGGGAGGGGCGAAGGTGAGTGTTGGCAGGAGCCAGAGCATTTTCCGGGCTGTTATTCTGGGCAACTTTTTATTTATTCAGAGGCTGGGGATGCGGCTTAGCATTTGCTGGCTCAATATTTATTACGTGCACATCGGCCTTCTACCACGGATCCTGGGACAGGGCCACCGCAAGACCCTCTTCCCCCATCTCAACGCAGAGAGCACACTTGACGACCTGCACGGGGGAGCTGAAGGGTAGTACCTTCCCGAAAACCCACCTAATCCAAATCTTTGGATTTTACCTTTGGGTAAACTGAGGCGAGAGAAGCGGCCTGGCTCAAGGTCACAGGCACTCCGATACCGGATCCTTGATTTCTTAGCTTTCAGGTCGCCAGAAGACACAAACAGCACTGGAGTAAAAACACTGCAGGCCACACTGAGATGTGACCGTGACCTGCCCTCCTGTCCCCCACCGGGCCCAGGCAGCGCCCACCGAGATCTTGGCACGAGGCCGCGGCTCCGCCGCTGGAGTCTTTACCCCCTTGAGCCTCAGTTTCTCCCTCTGCACAAAGTAATCATACCCAAGTAGGAGCGGCTGGGAGGGGAGTGTGACGACACCCTGGACACTGTCAAGCCACCGCATCCCTTTCTTGTCCCAGCCTCCAAGGCAAGGCCGGAGGGACCTTATAGATCAACAGCAAGAGCCCCTGCTCTAGCCACTGAGGACATGTAAGTGATGGAGAGAGCTGCACGACGGCGATGGGGGAGGGGGAGGGCAGTTGGCAGAGCTCATGGTGACATCACACTCGCACCCGGCTCCAAGCCTTCCAGCAGCCGTGAGGTCAGCTGGCAGAGCGGGGCACCTCCCCCACCCGCCACGCGCTGAGCCAAGAGGAGCATGGCACTGCCAGGGCCGGGGCCGGGTGCCAGCTCGGGTTCCCCGGGTTCCTCCTTCCTCCCGCCGCCCCCCCCACCCCCCGGGGCCGCTTCGCCTCCAGCCCCCCTGCCTGCATCTCCGTGCACTCTCCCGTGAGCGCAAGATTGCCACTTCTCATGTAACACATACGCTGTGGTGTGAACTTCTGGTAAATGAAGATCTTATTTAAAACTGTGTGCTATCAAGGGAGGGGAAGAGACAGGTTCCAACACAGCTCAACTCTCTTGCCAGGAAAGGGAGGTGCCGGGCTGCGCACAGGGCCACCAGCGCTCCTGGGAAGTTGCTTGGAGAAGGGCCACAGGGCCCCGGGCACACCCCTGGGGGACTTGCCCACGAGGGTCAAGCAGCGCTCCTCTTGCTGCTGGAGCTTCGGGGTTGCCATGTGGAACACAGGGCTTTCCAAGAATGGCGGAACTCGGGACCAGAAAGGCCTTGGGTAGGGTTGGGTCCTGGGGCCTTCTACCTTAGCAGATGACCTGGCGCACTTTTAAGGCTGCTGATGCCCAGGTCAGACCCTAAGACCAAGTAAGTCTCGGGGGGAACCCAGGCAGAGGTGATCCCATGCTTCACCCAAGGCGGACAGCCACCGAGTGGGTCTCTTCTTAACAGGTGCTGTGCGTCTGAGAGGTCAAGATTCATAGGCACAGACTTCCTAAGCCCGAACTGCTAGGGGCGAAGGCCAGGAGTGTGAATCTTGGAAAAAATCTAGGGAGAGCCACATGTACCACCCTGAGTATTCAGTCGCCCCAGCACCTGGTCATCGAGGGCCCCCTCTGTGCCGGGCACCGTTCTGGCCTCGCAGGTATGTTTTGGGGTAACTGACATGGCCTGGGTGCGTGGAGTTTACAGGCTAGAGTGTTACAGATACGAAACCAGCCAGCACAGAAGTGCACGCACAAATAAGCATCCCGACTCATAGAAGGTGCCAGAAGAGAAATAAAAGGGGCAGGGGATCAGGGAAGGGCTCTCTGAGGAAGGGACATCTGGGCCAAGACCTGGATGGCAGGAAGGAGCTGGGGGGGTGTGGGGGGCACTTGGCACGGAGGCATCATCTACTGACACGGGGACGGCGTGCTCCTGCTGCAGCTGGGCCCACTCTCGTCAGCCCCTCTGTTGACAGGGTCCCGACTAGACAGGACGTGCCGTGAAAGAGTCAGTGTCACCATGGCCCTCTGGGGACATCAGGAGATTCTACAGGCTGATGGACTAAGGGGGATTTTAGAAAACGTGCAGCCGAAAGCTGCGAGGGGGCCTCAGAGGTCACTGGTTCAACCCCCTCTCAGTTAATAGATGGGGAAACTGAGGCTTAGCAGCTTGGGTGTGACATCTCCCCTGACGTGAGACAAGGACCCCACTATGGAGCGCGCCGCCGCTGTCAAACCCACGGTCCACCCCTCCCCCCTTTCCTCCTCCCCAGACTGCGGCCTGTTGCCGCATCCATATAAGCGATCTGTGTGTCCCAGCCACGTTCTAGACCTGTGACCCACCCGGGGAGCTTGGGTGATGGGAAAGTGCGGGCACCCCCCCAATAATTGCTCTGAGCTTAGGGGGGCCTCCCCACCACACCAGGAAGCCCATCAAAGGCCAGAGTGGTGCCACATAAGGCCGTGGAATTTGGAATTCAGTGGCATCTGGAATTTCCCTTATAGGAAAGCTGGTCCCAGCCTCCACCCATGGTGAGCATCTAAGGGGAGGGCACGACATATTCCGGGGAGGGGACAGGTGGCCCAGGTACCCAGAGTCCGAGGCCCGATGTGGCAGGGAGGGCAGAGGGAAGGCAGCTGGCTCTCTCTGGAGCATTCCTGCCCAGAAGCAAGGTGGGTGGATCAGGTCACCGTGTGTGTGGACAGACCCCTGAAAGTGGCCGCTGGCTTGCTCTTGCTCAGGGCTGATTTCTGCCTTTGAATGGGGCGTCACCGGGATGGTGAGAGGCCAGGCCGCGGGGCCACCAGCTCCCCTCGTCTCAGAATAGGCACACACCCCTACCCTCTCAGAGCTCTCAGAGCTAAAGGCCTGACAAGCTCCTCTCAACCTCCAGTGGAGTTCCCTGAAGGTAAATCCCGGAGGAAAGAGAGCGTGTGCTGGAAAGACAATCTAGAACAGTCTAAAACGCTTTTCTTAATCTCTCCCAGCCGTGCCAGGGTGGAGAGGACATGGCAAGGGTGAACACTCAGCTGGCCACAAAGCAAGTCCCGAGATAACTCAGGTGAGTAAGTCATCTCTCTCGCTCTCTGCCTCAGTTTCCCCACCTGTAAGAGGGAAGTGCAGACACTCACCCTGATGACCTCCAGGGCTGTTCCGAAGCTGAGATTCATGTGCGAGGGTGCTCTCTGCTCCAAGGGCTCCATGCCTGTGAGTGGTGGGCACCACCTTGACATGTGCCGGGCGGGCAAGCCAGAAATGGGCCCTCGCGTGCCCCTTCACGGCTCTGCCAGGCCGTGGTTTCTGAGAGGCTCGGAAGATTGACCCTCCCCCCCAAGCACGAGGATTCCCTACAAGGAGCCTTGGAAAGGAAGTCCGGGGCAGTGAGGTGGAGATGCTCAAGCACCTGGGAACTTGTTTAGCGGGCTCTTTGCAGCAGTGAGCAGCCGCCCCCCTCACCCCCCGTCCCCAGAAGCTTCTGGGAGCACTCTGGTCCAGCGGGCTGTGGTGGGAAGGTGGGGAGGACAGCTGACTTCAGGCTTCCAGCAGCCCCTCTCCCTGGAGAGGCCAGACCCTCAGCTGGCCCGGCCTTTCCCTCTGCAAGCTGCACAAGACCCAGGGTGGAGGCAAAAAGGAGGATGCTGTCAAGGGTATAATAAATGACTTATTGACTGGTGAGCAGAGTTCTCAGGGCCGGGAGCACGACCTTCCGGCAATTATGCCCTCCACTGCCTGCCCAAGGGCCCCTCCCTCTCTGTGGAGGCTCAGGTCCGCTGGGCCCCTTCCCCCCCAGACCACACCCTGCCCTGTAGGGGCCTGAGGCCTGCAGACAAGGTGGCCCCAGGGCTGCCAATGGTCCTCCCCGTGCGCCCACATGAACGTGCACCCTCTCGGACCAACAGGCTGGAGAGAGACGGCGGACGTGCTGGCCGGGACTGGTTTATGGGGGAAAAGCCCAGTTCTGCCCATCGGCTCTTTACTGAGACCAGAGTCCCACTCAGGGGGAGGCTACATTTGACAAGGGTGGTCCAGGGCTCCAGTGCGCTCACCGCGAGATCACTCCCCAAGTCACCGCACGTGGCCGGCTCTCATGGGGATGTCCGGGGAGGGGTATGGGGGAGGGTAAGACCTGGTCCCGGCCAGGCGCGGGTGCAGAGTGGGTTCCTGGAAGGAAGACTGAATCACTTCACTTCCCTGAGCCCCGTAAGACCTTCTTCCTAGAGTCATTACAAGGACTCAGTGGGACTCAGTGCGGGCAAGAGAACAGGCCCAGAGCAGAAGGGTGGCCAGGGCCTCGGAGGGCCTACAACACACCTGGTGCACGGATGGAGTATATGGAACCCTTGCTAATCAAGGTGAAAGCAAACAGAGCGGCCACCTTAGCGTGTTCGAAAGATCTAGAAAGGATGGAGGTGTGTGTGTGTCTCTGTGTGTGTGTGT
>CM053617.1:24164381-24184934 GCA_028646535.1 Procyon lotor | reverse complement strand
GTCATATACGACATTTCTTTATGCATTTGGGTCTCGTTCTGGAATTTCTATTAGGTTTGACTGGTCGGTCTGACAATTCACGCACCCATGCTGCAGTCTTAATTATGGGAGTGCTACAGTATGTTTTCACATCTGGTAGGGGTAGTTCCATCTCGTCATTACCCATTTTTGTGCCTCTAAGTGATTTCTCGTTTAATCACATTGGCGAATGTTTCTAGCACAGTGTTGAAGAGAAGGGATGGTAGGTATCCATGCTTCATTAGAGATCTTAATGGAAAGGTCTTTAGCATTTGTTTCCCCATTAGAAACTGTAGGACTATTGTATATAGGACTAAAGTATGTATATATTTTATCAGGCTAAAAAACCCCTTAATTGCTACTTTTTTTTTTTTTGAGTGTTGATACAACGAATGGGTGTTGATTTTGATCAAGGCTTTTCAGCATTTACAGCGATCGTTGCATGATTTTGTTTCCTTAGATTCATTAATCTGGTGCCTGATATGAATTTGGCATGTTATTAATATGAATGGATTTTGAACCAACCTTGCATTCCTAGAATGACCCAGAGTTGGTCATTCTGTGTCATTTTCTTAGGGGGGAAAAAAAATAGAACGGAACTGGGTCCCAAGGATGACGGCCAACATTTATGGAACCCTTTCTCTGTCCTCTACATGCATTACTAACTGATTCAATCCTCAGGATCGAAGCTATGGAAGCAGGCTTTATTATTCTCATTTCCCAGATGAGGAAACGGAGCACAATGATGTGCAAGTGCCCGGCCCACATCACTCAGCTAGAAAGAAAAAAGACAGGACTGGATCTTGGGTCTCGGCCATAAGTGGGCAGGGTTATTTGGCTGTTACTTAGATATACAAAAAATGCTCACTCCTGGTAAAATGCTTACTCCTGGTAAAATAGGGGAGGGGGCACATCTCTGTAGGAAGAGGGGGAGGGTCTATCCTTACTTCCCGGAACCTTGAGCTGCCCCCCTCACCCCACCCCATCGGAGCCCCACAGAGGAATGGTGCAAGGGGGGCTGGCGAGCATGCCGCGGGCCAGGTGCTGTCAGCAAGCGGATGTCCCCGAAGTGTGCAAGGCCAGGCAGCAAGCAGCTCTCCAGGCCCGCCACGTCCCCACCCAACCTCAGCCTTGCTCTGACTTCCCATTCGTGGCTCGGGCTCCGGACAGTGCAGGAGCAGCTCAGAGAAGGGACGCTGATCTGGGGAGGCGTGGGCTGCCAGGGAATAAAGGGCAGAGAAGAGAACCCTACCCCTCCACTCCCGGCTGGTCCTGCCTGCCCCGTTTTCTAAGAACGGGCAGCCGGCCGAGGGATTATGTAAGTTCTGGTGGGCGCGGCAGATGGTGTGCTGGCTGAGACACATCAAAGCTAGCGCTGACACTAACCTTCCCTGACGTGGCACCCCGGCCTCCTCTGCTCTGGGATGTGCAGCATGGGGAGGGGTGGGAAGAGACCCAGACTCTGTCGTAGATGACAGCAGCCACGGCCAGCCAGGCTAGGGGAGAAGCCAGGACCCGCCACCCAGCGGGAGGCTCAAGCCAGGGAAACAAATGGTAGGTCCTTCCCGTCCCCCTGCCCCCAGAAAACAGCTCTCTGATGAACCACACAGTCCACGGGACAAGAGGCCCTGCTCTGCCCGCCTCCTTTCACCTCAGATCAGCTTCTCGGGTTTGGAGAAGAGCTTCTAGAGCATCTCTCTGGGTGTTTTCTCCTTTGGCCCTATTGACATGCAGCTTCTTTTATTCCTTTGGCTGATGGGTAAACCGAGGCTCAAAGAGGGTGAGTGAGCTCTCTGTCATACACGGTTGGCCTTGGAGCCGAAGCTTCCAGATGTCTAGTCCAGTGCTCTTTCCAAAGGCATATGACCGTGCAGACTCCTCCCTTCGATGTAACCCCAGGTGGGTCACTAAGTCCCCAGCGGGCCGCCCTGAACCTTATGTCTGATATTCCCGTGTCAAAAGGGGACTACTAGAAAGCAGCGAGGGCTGTAACCAGCAATTTTGCAGATGGATTTCTTCCTGGGTAGAGAGGAAAGGAAACCAGCTTTTACTGACCATGCCCCATCCCGTTCGGCCTCCTGGACAACCAATCGGGGCTCCGTTTTCTTTATAGCAAGGAGGTGTAGGCTCAGGGAATTAAACAGTTAGTGACCGACACAGGACTTGACCCCGGCTTTCTATATCCAGGGCAGACCCTCTTCATTTGGACGGATGAGGACACCAAAGCCCAGAGAGGGTAAGGGACTACCTCAAGGCCACACAGCAGATTAGCTGTGTAGACAGGATTAGGATCCAGGCTTCCCAATTCTTAGCTCAGGGCACTTTCTGCTGTTTTCTCTTCTGAGTCTGCGCATGTGTGTACAGAAGTGGGGTGCGCCAGCACGAAAACAGGGAGCCTGATCAGATTTGCAACAGGGGTCACTTTGCCCGTGGCCCTAGCTATCTGGCTGCCAGGCAGGAATTCTAGCTCAGCCTGTGACAGGAACTCCTGGCAAGAACCAGCGGATGCTCAGCTGGGAGGGTGGTACTTGCCAGGCCTACCGCCGCCTCGGCCAAGGGCCCCGAGGGGGTTGAATCTCCCAGGGACGCTCCCTGAATGTTAGCACCGAACACAGTGCTAGGGAGAACCTGGCTCGGTCAGACCCTGCAGCCAAAACTGCCCCCATGCACCAAACACGGCTCTTTCTAAGGAGCTGGTAGTAGTTGCTCTGGTGGGCCGAGGGCTGTGGTCAGACCCTGCCCACGGGCCTTCGAGAAATATCCCCTCAGCCCACACGCAGTCTCGGGCCGAGAGCCCCCGTGCATGCAGTAGGCATTCTCTTGAGCCCCCACGCGAAGGCAAGCTGGAGGGGAATGAATGATCAGCGGGCTTGGGAATGCAAGTAGGAAACAAACATTTTACAAGGGACGGGGCAGATTGACGATACTTGGTTAATTCTTCATGGCTCCCCTGGACGTGGCGAATAAACTCTCTCACACCTACGGGCTCTGACCACTGAAGACTGGGCTTGGACTTTCACCACATCTGGTACATAGGAAGTACTCAAAGACAGAAGCAGAAGAGAAAAGAGAGAGGTAGGCGAAGACGGGGAGGAGGCAAGCAAAGCTCCTGATTCTTTGGCTGCACCCACAGCCGCAGGCCCAAAGCACGGCAGGGGCTGAATCGTAGCAACGGGCTGGGGGAAGAAGGCCTGACCGTGAGTTCCCATTCATACGTTCTACAAGTGTTCATCGAGCATCTTCTATGCACCGGGGACTCTGCTGGGTGCCAGGGACATGTGAGGGAGTGAAATCAGACCTAGTCCCCTAGCCACCTGGTGTCATAGCTGCTCTTCCATGACCTGGTTGTTCAAGCCCATCCCGCCTCCACCCAGGTCCCCGGGGCCCTGGCTCGGTGACAAGGAAAGGGAAGGGTGGGAGGCTGCCCCATGCAATATTTGCCACCTGGTCCAGGGCCACTGCTCACTCTGTGAGTCTCGCTCTGCCCTGCTGGGTCACAGAATGCCCAAAGGTAGGATGGGGGAAGGGGCCAGGAACAACTTTCCTGGAATTTCTGACTCAATTTCTTGTAAGCTCGGCATCCTGCTTGGGTGCTCAGGCCCCAGGCTGGGCAGGCGGGCGCCTCTGATCGCATTACAGAGCTGCTTTCCTTCAGCGCTGTCTCCTGACTCCGGTAATGCCTCTAGACGCCGCTCGAGGCCTCTGGGGCATGCAGGCTCCTGGGTGATCTCAGTACTATTCCTCCCAGACCTTGGCGATGCCTCCTGGTGCCCACCAGACTTAGGTGAGCCCCAGGGACCAGAACGGGCAGGCAGACTCCCTCTTTCTGCCCCTCTCCCTGGCTCTCCGGTCAACCTGGAAGCTGCTACTCTCTGTCTCCTTGATCTCTTGCCCAGAGATGTCCTCGGGGGGAAAAAGCAAGGCAAAGCCCCAGCCAGGGGTCAGCCAGATCAGGGTGGGGGAGAGGCAGGAGGGAGGGAAAGCAACAGAAGTCAAGAGAACCTCCCCTGTGCGGGGATCACGTAGGCCATCTCATGGCACAGCACTGCCCAGTCAAGGGGGCAGGTCACCTTGCAGGTGGGGATGTGGGAGGGTCCTCCGTGAGGGCTTTTAATCCCAAAGCCTGGCTCTTTCCACAGATCAGATACAAGTCAGTGCTGAAGTGGCCATTTGTTTCCCGGGTGGATGAGCCAGACCTTGCCGGCCCCATTAGGGATGCCCTCTCTGCCTCCCCAAACTCTGTCCTTCGAAGGCCAAACAACACGCTCCCTCCTACAGGAAGCCCTCCCTGACCAGCCCCGCAGGCCCACAGGAGGCTTCTCTCAACAGCCTCAGTACTTCCTGCTGTACCACGCAACCCGTGGCATCAGTGGAAATGATGCTGACAAGGACGGTGAATGCTACGAGCACTTGAGGACGTGCAACACACTTGTTTGTATTACCTCATTCTTCCCTGCAGCAATCGGATGCAAGCAGCATTATCAGCAGTCCCATGTTGCCGATGAGGAAACAGAAGCTCAGAGAGGGTAGGCAACTGGCTCTAGGACACACAGCCAGATGGGGCCCCAGCCAGGATTTGGCCCACGTGGTCCGACGGTGCGGCCGGCCCTCCGAGCACCACACTGGATCCCTCTCGGGCCACCTGGAGGGAGCTCCTCTCCGCCGCACCGTCTCCCTCACTCTTGCACCCCAGCAGCCCACACCGGGCACCAGGGCCCGGGCCTCAAGAAGCGACCCGGGTCAGTTCAAGGGTCAGGCCCCTGCTTTGCCCCCCTTTGACTGCAGAGCGCAGGGCTTGCTCAGATGGAAAGAATATACGCATGTGCACTGAGTTCCAGGGTTTGGGCTGCTGTTCCGACAGGATTCCTCTTTCCCCACCCGCGAAATCAGCCACCCTCCACCCCTGCAAAATGAAACAGTGCGTGGTCTGGTCAGGTCTGAGAGTGTGTCTCCCCGCCCCCCACAGGGGCCCCCCTGAGCCTTGGTGGGGGAGGGGCGGGAGTAAGTGCCTCTTCTCTGGAAGACTCATGTTGCCTCTGCCAGCGGGGTCCTTCTCTGCTCCTGGGCCCTGCTTGGCATCTGGGGCTCTCGGCCTCTGAGGCAGAAGACGCTTGTAGGGCAGGAAAATGGGACTGAAGTCCCGAGGGGTGATTTATGGCTTCAGAGAGAGAGAGACCCAGGGCCACATAATGTTCACAAGGGCATTCCAGTCAATATATTGACTTTCTAGAGGGGCCTCTGTAAACACAAGTGGTTCTGGGCCTCAGCTACCTCTCTCTCTTGCTGGCTGCGGGGGCCTCTTGCGATGGAACTAGACAAAAGCAAGAAACAACCAAAAACACCCAGAAACAAACCCCTGAGGCCCCTAAAGGTCATTCTTCTACCTTTCCCCTCCCCAAACTTCCAGAAGGGGAGCACAACCAGGAGCCGGAGAGGAAAAGAGAGCTATCACACAGCAGCAGAAGAGCCAACCCAAGAGTCTCCTAACTCCTCGGCCAGGAGCTGCTGGGCCCCCAGGCCCGAAGCCCCCCTCCTCTCTCCTCCCCTCCCGCCCCTTGAGGAAGCCAACTCTGGCGTCACAGGGTTGTCTCCAAGCTAGTGCTTTATCCTAATCAGGTCCTGTGCTTCTTAAAACCCCATGAGAATGGCATCACTACCCCCACTTTACAGATGAGGCAAGTGAGGCACGGCAGTTCCGTGAGTGGTCAAGGTCACGGTTAAGAAGTGGTGATGCTGGAAGGCTATGTTAACCTCCTCGAAATCCCGGCGGACCCTGCCGCATACTCTCCATGCCTGCAGCTGAGGCCGTGGCGAGGGGCCTCTGTGAGGGGGGCTGGTGTACAGGGGCTCCTACAGGGGGTGATGACAGACTGCTCCCCTTGGACTGGCTCGCAGAAGCTCCCGGGCCCAGGGTTCTGTCCTTCCCTCCGTGTCCACTCTGGTGGGGGCATGGCAGAAGACACAGGGGGACCCCCCTCCCGTGCTCCGGCCCCCAGCATAATGCCTCCTAGTGCGTGACAAGTATTTTCCGGGCTCACCCCACCTTCAAGAGCCGCAGGGAGAGAACCAGAGAATCAGACAGATTTCCTCTCCAGCTTCTACCCCAGATCCCAGCCTGCAGTCGGAGGCAACAGAGGGTCAGGGCCCCAAGGTGCACCCCTTCAGATGAGACCGAGAGAGACCCAGGAGTGGAAATGTGACCGGGGGTTGCCTCACCAAGGACTGAGATTGCCCAGGTTGGTGGCTAAGCAGATGCCGACAGGGCCCATTTTTCTGAGAATGGGAGAGGCCTGGGGCCGGGCACCCCTGCCCACGTACCCCCACCCCGTCTTTCCAGGGCAGGCTCTTAGAAGGACCTGAAAAAGCGAGAGTCAAGTCTGGCTTCCATCACCCCTTCCAGGAAGCCCCACGGCTAAGAAAGCTCCCTCTTTGCTGTGTTCCCCCTACATATACGGACACTGCCCTCACTTGGCAGCTGAGACTCTCCGAAGGTCATCCCGGTTTGGGAGTGGACAACAGCGTCCGGCATAGTGACCACCTTGAGGGTAGGGGACAAGGCTGCTCTGGCTCCCAGGCCAGCTTCCTAAATGGGCACCCTCCTCCCTGCTGGGGTTCTTACAAGGATCAAGTGAGGTCCCATCTATAAGAGGGTTTTATAAACTAAGGCAATACGCACTAGCAGTGGGGAGGACACTTTCCTATATCTCCCTGGTCCTCACTGGCACATCTTTTATCCTAGTGCTAAGGATGGCAGACTACATAGGCAGAGGTGGGAAAGCAGAGGGACTCTTGGTGACCAAGGAAGTGGTAAGGATAATGGAGTACGGCTCTTGTGTGTGTGTGTGTGTGTGTGCACGTGTCCACTTTCGATTGCTTCCACTGAGAGTCCCAGCCCCAGCCATGCCTGCTTACGCTGCTTTCCATGAGATGCCACTTGCTCCAGCTCTGCCTGCCTCTTCTCTAGCAAATTCCAGAGGAGACCCCATTGCCCCTAGAGCGCTGCAGCATGAGCCCGACCCAGGTCAGAGAGCTGATCTCCCAGGCGCCACCGCTGTTCTTGGTACGCTGGAAGTCAACTGCAGGTGACCCGAGGACCCAGAGCCATGTCCTGGGGGGGGGCGGGGACACACATCATTCAAGCTCCTGCACTGGCTTTAGGACCTACCTATGGCTGACCTGCCTTGCTCTGGGGCAGCAGGACCTACCCGTCCTATCTGCCCTCAAGGGGGAGAGGGACACGACCACAAGGACACCTGGCCTCTGCCCTCTGCCCTCCCAACTCCAGAACCCGGCCCTTGGACCAAATCCTGCCCACAATCCCCAGCGCGGAGCAAAGTAAGGGCAGTGCTAAAGGGCAGATGGCCTGGGTCCCATCCGGAAGAGACATCCCCAACGGAATACAATGGATGGAGCTTCTCATGCCTGGCGGTGACTCACTGTCCCCACACCACACATACCTATTTATACACAAACACACCACAGCTGTGCCCATATGCACCCACCCCCACACACCCAAACACACGTAGCCACCTACCTCACCCATACCCATACACAAAAGGCACAACCCTTGCGACACATCTATTGGCGTCCTGCACCTTCACCTCCATAGCTTAACAACCCAGTGCAACACCCCGCCTACCCTCAACGCCCACCCCCTTAGTACACATTCTCACCCCCCCCACCCCGCAACGCACGAATACTCCTTAATACACACTCTCACACCCACAAGCCTGCCTTCCGCGAGAACCCGGCCACGCTCGGCTCAGGGAAAGTTGTGAGGCGCTGGCGGGCAGCCTGGGGGGCAGCCTGTTCCGGGAGGTGGGGATGGAGGCTGGGCGCCGGGGTGTTGGAGCTCCGGGGAACTCTGCAGGGGAGGGGAGGGTGGGGGTGCAGGGAGAGAGGGAGGAGAAGAGCGGAACGCGGAGGGGGTGGACAGTGGGGAGGAGAGAGGGGTGCTGGAGGGCGCAGGGAGGAGAGGGGGTGCGGGGGGCCGCAGGGAGGAGGAGCGGGGGCGCCCAGGTGCGCCGCCCCAGGTAAGCGCGCCCACCCCCGAGGGGGGAGGCGCTCACTGCTGTCGGGCCGCGGCCGGCGAGGGTCAGTGGGGCGCTCCCAGCACCCGGCCGCCTTCGGAGAGAGCGAACGCGGAACAAAAGGGGTGGGGTAGCGGGGACGCGGCCGATTTACGCGCGCACTTGGGCCGGTGTTTTCGCTGCCATTAGGGAGAAAACAGCCGCGGCTCGGAGAGGAAGGGGCGCCGCGGGACCCGCCTGGTGGGGGCGCAGCGGCGACGACGGCGCGGGGCCCAGGGTGAGTGCCGCGCGCCCGCCCGCCCAGCTCACAGCGGGACGCCCAGCTCCCCAAGGTGAGTGTCGGGGTCCGGAGACATTCGCTCCCCGAGTTCGAGGCCCCCCGGGGGGCGTGGGGGGGGGCGCGCCAGCCCCAACTCGGGGAGCGAATCACAGGGGGACGTGCGCCTATTGCCTCCGCCTTCCGAAATGGCCCTACCTCGTATTATTCTAATTACGGTATTTTAAATTTCCCCTAAAAAAAAAAAATAAATAAAGACAAGAAACAGAAAAGCCCAGAAGGCACTTGTTTGGTTTCATTTTGCCTTCACAGCTTTAATGACTCCATTTGTGGAAGCTGTTTAAGAAACTGGTGAGGAGGAGAAGGAAGAGGGGGCCAGGAGAGGCACCGGCTGTGGCTCCCTTCCCTTCTACCCCGGGGGAGGGGGACACCCAACCGAGGGGGCAGGGGCCCCCTACTCCTCAGTCCCGGTCCCAACAGGCGACCCCACCTCTCTCCCTTTCCTACAGGCCTCGGTGGGCTCCAAGGTATCACCTTGCCACGCCAGCCCATGCTGGGGGGGGGGGGGGGGTGCTCAAGGACTGACCTTTCAGAATCACCAACCTTGCTCTCCAAGCACTTGGAAGGAGGGCGGCCTTCTCTACCCTCATCCTCAAGGTCCTAGGCAGTCCACGCCCTCCTTAGAAGACACTGGGGAGGAGGGGAAGATCTCATCTTAGGCCTGACAGCCAGAAACCCAACAACAATGGGGGTGGGGGAGGAGATGGGCTCCCCAAAGCTTCAAAATAAAAAGTAGAAATATATTCTGCTCCACCTCTACAAAAGAAGGCAGACCTTCAAGTGTAGCACCAGGTAGTTTGGCAGCCCAAAGGAGTTTGGCTTGTGGTTTATCTCACCCGGGGTGAAGCTACCTTGGGGGCAGTTGGCTAGTCTCAGGCCTGACCTCTGACCTCTGTGGCTCAGCCCTGTTCCACCTGTCTGGGGTCCCGGCTCCTGACTCCACCTTTTCCCCTATCCTGCTACCGCTCCCAGTCCGGCCTAACTACCAAACAAACCTTATCTTTAGCAGCCTGCTTTCCCTCAGGGCCTCCTCCATTCAGCAGCTCGGTCCCAGACCCCGTGTGGGCCAGTCAGGAAGGAGCCAGAAGCAGCCCAGGGTTTGCGCGGCCTGAGTTCAGATCCCAGATCTATGCCTGAGTCCCCATGTAACCCCCAGGCATGTCAGGGCCTGTCCTAAAGCTCCGGCGGTTAAATAATGGGGTTGGAAAAGGGGAATTGTTTTGTCCTCTGGAATTCCCAGTTGGGGGAGGGGCAGGAGGAGAGAAATTACCTTGGAAATTTCTCCCCCGTAGTGATACTTTCACTTTAACGGGAAAGCGCATGAAGACACTCTTGATTTTTCCATTTATTTGAGATGGGTGTTTGCTATAGTGTAGAGGGAAACTCTGGTGGGCCACCAGCCCACACACGCGCGCGCACACACACACAGCAGAGACACTGGGAAAACTCTGCTTTTAATTACGTCTTAAAAAGAAGTGTTATCATGATACCTCCATCCCTTCTCAGCCATCCCAGTCGGAGGCCAAGGCAAGACTCTTTAAAAACTCCAGGAAAGGCTAAGGGGTGGGGTGAGAGGACATCTTCAGGGCCAATCCAGGCTTTTGAAGTGGCCTCCGCTGGCCAGTCACTTGTTGACACCTCCTTCTAAGGGTCTGGGGTTTTATGGTTCCGGGATTGATTTTTCCACCATCAGACTTAGGGCTTGACCATCCTCAGGGCTGTAAAGGGGGCTCATCCCCATATCCATGGGGGAGGGGTGTTAAAAGAAAAGGGACAGAAGTGCCTGCCACCTGACCTGACAGGGGCTTGCACACCCCCCAAGAAAAGCCCCCTCTGTGGAGACCGCCTTGTCTCCCTCAAGGCAGAGGTGGATAGGGCCGTGAGCAGAGGTCTGGTGTGACCGGAACGAGCCTGGCTGTTAAGAGAGAAGCAGCCCCGCACGCAAGTCCGCCATCTGTGGTCAAGTGAAGGCGACATCTGAGGAAAGCCAACACTCTGGCCTTGGTTTTCCCCATCCGTGAAATGGGACTCGTGAGGGACCCACTGAGCAGACCCAAAGAACGTTCTGAAAGATGTTCTGTGCCTGTGGCATTCGAGAAGTGGGCTGTGTAGGAGGAAGGGGCGCGTTCTCCCTGCTGAAGGCACATTTCTAAGGGCTTCACGTTCTGGGCAGAGGGAAGAGTGCACGCCGACCCCACCCGTTGGCCCCTCTCTAGGCTGGTGGGCAGGCAGCCCCTGCCGTGCTAAGTAATGAGCACAATTCCAACACTGGTTCTGCTCACTAGTGAGAAATCAAAGCCCGATATTAGAGGCCATTTCTGGCTGGGCTCCGTTTGTGCCCAAATCCATCAAAGCCCTGGGCCTGGGGTTTCCTCTGGGGAAGGTGGGGGTTGGATGCTTTGTTAAGGAGGAAAGTCAGGCCGCCCCCAGCCTCCTCAGCTGAGCCTGGCTCTGGAGAACTCTAAGCCAACCAGTCTTGTCTTTCTCCTGCCCAGCGAACGCCCCCCCCCCAACTCTCAGTATCCTCAGTATTTATTCGTGATCGCGTTGCCCCGCTGGTTCTGAAACAGTTTCCCAAACCCCAATCCTGCCCAAGTGCCCTTTACGAGACTTCACCCTACCCTTCAATCACCACCCCCCAACCAGAAACCAGCACCCCAGCCCAGCAACTCCCACATTCAACTGCACGCTTTAAAACAAGGTTGGTCATTCAGCAGCTTGCCCCCTCCCCCATCATTACCTTCCAACTTCAAAACGCTGCTTTAAATACCAGAGTCTCCTCAAATCGTAATTAACTTGGATCAAATGATTGTGTCGTAACTTTACAACAGAGGGCTGGAAAAAAAAAAAGTGCAGGATGTGCTAAAACCAAGCCCTCGCTCCTAGGCCGTGGGAATCATTAATTTCAGAGGGAGGAATCTTTGGCTGTTGGGGTGTACCTGGGGGGGGGGCGGATGCCAACATCCCAGCGGAAGGTGGCGGGGGAGGGCTGCGTCACCTCGTCTACTTTCTGAGCCAGCTTTCCTGCCCCATTCTCGGCCTCAACTCAGAGGACTTCGTGCAGGACGCACCCCCATCCCCCCGCACACCCCCCTGCCCCGCCCCGGGAGCCGAGGTGTCCAGCTGCCGCGCCAGCCCACCTACTTGGGTTCCGGTACCAAACAGACGTAGGCTCGCCTAGAAGACGCAGCCCAGTCAGCGACGCGGGGCCCAGCTCCAGACCAGAGAGAGGTGTACACAACCAGGGCGAGGGGGTGGTGGTGATGGGGACTTTATTTTAGGAGCCCAGCAAACCCCTTAAGGCACCTTGCAGGCCCACTGTAGGCAAGCGCATCTTGTCTGCCTCCCGGACGGGGAAGAATGTCAGTGACCCATTTAAAAGGAAACTTGGCAGGATCACTATGTACTCCCCCCACCCCCCAACGCACACACACAACAAACCCCAGAAAAAAATCCTTCTAGACCCTCGGATCCTGCGGTTTCGGGGAAAGCTAGACGAGCAGTAGTCAGCCCTTCCCCCTTCTATAGCCGAAGCCCTTCAAGCCGGCCTCCCCCAGCTAGCGGAGCGGACCCGCGCTTCCCCGGCTCCGCAGGTCTCTCGCTCCTTCCCGTTTGCGGATTCCGCTGGGCGCAGCGCGTAGGAGCTTGGAAGAGCCGGGAACCAGAACTAGGAAGTTGCTGGCGAAAGGCAATCAAGCACACACCTGGCCCGAGCAGCAATAGTCTTTTCTATTTTTTTTTTCCCCCGCCGCGGTGCGCAGGGAGCCCAGGGTCCCCTGGAGCCAGTCCTCCGGGAGGAACAGACCCCGACTCGGACACCCATTCCAAGGAAGAAGCGATCCCTTCCAGTAGGGGGTCGGGGGAGAAAAGAAGCTTACTCTGAACCACCTGGCCTGCGTCCCCCACGAGGTGGCTGCGCCATCGCCCACTTTGGTGGGGCGGAGAAATTTATCTTCTAACTTGGGTGCCCTTGCGCTTTCCAAGTGCACACCGATACAGTGATGGACCGCTTCAACTTCGGGACAGATTGGGGCGCAAAGGTCCCCTATACCCCCGCCCGCATGCCCGATCGCTCCCTACCTGCTCGGCTCAGCCTCGGGTCCCAGCAGAGCAGCAGCGCCAGCAGCAGCGCGCCCCGCGCTCCGCTCCGGGCCCACATGCTCCCGCGGCCAGGCTCGGGCGCCTCTCCCCCGGGGCTCTCTCCCTGGCCCCAGCCTCGCCGCCGCCGTCTCCGCCGCCGCCGCCTCCTCCTCGCCGTCCTCCCCGGCGCCCGGCCGCGCCAGCCCGTGTCTTCCGTGGGGGCAGCGGCAGCCACGCTGCGCAGAGGGCTGCCCGGAGCTCGGAGCGCAGTGGGTGCCCAGAGCCCGCTCTCCAGCCAGGCTCCCGCGCGCCCGGCTCTGCGCTCCTCAGGCTCGGGGGCTCCGAGCGCTCCGCGGGCTCCCGCGCCCTGGCTTCGAAGTTACGCGACGGAAGGTGAGCGCACTCGGCGGCCCTCGCAGCGGCCGGCCCCGCGCCGTCAGAACCCCCGCGCGCGCCTCTCCGCGCCCCGCCGCTGCCCGGGGCTCCGGCGCCCTCGCCGGCCCCCGCCGCCTGCCACAATGCCGAGCGCAGCCGCTCGTTCGTCCTAGTCGGTCCGCGAGCGGAGGGGGACGGCGCGCGGCCGGGGCGGGGCCTGGGCGGGCGAGGGCGGGGCCGGCAGGGGGCCCCTGGAGGGGGGAAACCGACGGCCACCTGGGCTCCGCCTCTGCTACAGAGGGGGTGCCTTTCGGGGTGGGGGGGGTCCTCGCTAGACGCCGGGCCTGGCGAGTTGGAAAACCCGGCCACTGGAACGAGGCTGGAAGCGGAGTCTGTTCAATTTTCTTTTCCAGAAACTAAGAAAATGTATCTATGCTCTCCTTCGGCTTGGCTGTGTCAGCTTTCTCATCCGTTTAAGTTGAGGAGTCTCACGTTTGGCTCCCTTGGTCTGTATTATGTCTTTCGCCTTCAACCTGTGGAGATGTTTTCAAAAAAAAGACACTCTAAATGGGAAAAAAATCTCAAACACTCAAGTCCTGGTTGGGCTGGGGCTTACAGCTATGTGAAGGTGGGGACAGATGTGGTTCATCCTGGATGGCTCTCCTTGTCTGTATGACCTTAGGCGGGGCCGGCAGGGGGCCCCTGCCTCCAGCTGCAGAGAAAACCATATACCTAAGACAAGGGACCAAGAAAAAAAAAAAAAGCACACACGTACACAGCCACACACCTGCACAAACACAAATACTCTCTTAAGAAGATGACACGAGTTTTCTCTGATTTCGAGACCCCTTCTAAATCTCCTGTAACACTTGAGGTGCTAGTGTTAAAAACATGCCCTCCAAGGGACAGGGGGGCAAAGGGGAGAGGTGCAGCCATTGGGCTCTGCTCCTCACCTTCTGTGTGACCTTGAGCAAGTTACTTAACCATCCTGATGCTCTCCTCGTCGTCATCTAAAATAGAGAAAAATTATAATTATCTCATAAGGGGGTGTAGAGTTGAATGAAAAAAGTATGTATGGAAACTGCATAAATGTCAGTAATCTCTCTTTCCAAGATCTCGCCCCCCTGTCAGGCTGATTTGTGGGGGAAAGTCCTGGCTACCCAAGGGTGGGCCAAAAGACACATGGAAGTAGGTGGAGTTTGAGGGATGGTAATGTTTTGAGATTGAAACATAGAGATGTCCAGAGGGGTCAGCCTGCTACACCGGCAAAGCCCTGTGCCCCAGGAAAGGGGTTAAGTACTTTGTATACATTACTTGAGTTAGTCTTCACGACAACTCTGAGTTGTACCAATTGTATCCCCGTTTTATACATGATGGAATGGATGCACAGAGATGTGAAGTCATTTGCTCAAGATCACACAGCTTTTCCAGAATGAGTGAGTGGAGGGGGAAGGGCAGATGGCCACCTCTCTGAGCTGGAGCGCATCCATCCTACCCCTCCGCTGGGGCTGGACTTGGCCGACAGCAGGGATGCCTCTTCCCCCTCGCTCTGACATGTCCTCTACTTGGGATTTTTCTGGAGCTGAGATCTAGAATCGCTCCTCACATACGGGTGCAGTGGGCTGCTTCAGGAAGGGGTGAAAGAAGTCAGAGGTTGGTCCAACCAGGCCCCGGAGCCGGTGGGGGAGGGGCTGGAGTAGGGCTGAGTGTCCCCAGGGATGCTTCCTAGATGGGAGGTAAAATGACTTGGGGACCAGACCCTGCAGGCTGGAAGGGTACCTGGTGGGGGCAGGGAAGCCCTAAGTACCACCCAATATCCTCTGCCACACACACTGGGGTCCGGAGCAGCTGGGGCACGGTGCCTGTCGTCAGCCACCTCCCCGCCCTCTCTGGCTGGGTGTCCAGGATCCGGACCGTGGATCCGGGTGAAGCAGGACTCCCTGGGAAGAACTTTGGCCAACTGAGAAAGGTCCTGGTGGACAAAGGTAGTCGGGTTATTTTTAGCTTGGCTCAGGACAGCCCCGGCAAAGATAGTAGGTAAACCAGCAGCTCATCACACCAAGCCAACCACACCCATCCCCATCCACACAACGACAAGCACACATACGTGCACAAAACCCTAGACACAGTCACAAACATGCCTCGCCGATAGACACCTGCAAAAGCGCACACAAGTCAACAGGCAGCACAGACCCACAGGTGCAAAATGGCCCTCCTAGAAACCCTGACAAATAGGCCTCCAGCTGCAGAGAAAACCATATACCTAAGACAAGGGACCAAGAAAAAAAAAGCACACACGTACACAGCCACACACCTGCACAAACACAAATACTCTCTTAAGAAGATGACACAAAAGACAAATTGTTACTTAGATTCCTACCTTCCCCGAGGAAACACATACAGGGACACAGGTACCAAGACCCACAGCTGACTGCCATCCCCTGGATGCAGACTCATGGTCAAGGACACTATGCCGAACAACTCAGCAGGGACCTCAGCAGAAACGCTGCATGCTTGCGGGGACCACAAGACCGGAGCAAGCCCTCTCCCACCCTCCCACCCCCGCCCCTGCCTTCATTAGAGGCCAGGGGGAATTGGAGATTTTTCCAAAAACTACAGTCCTCTGGACTTGGTGTTCAGGCAATAGCTGTACCAGGTAGGTCCTTCTAGTTCAATGTCAGGTTTCATGACTTTGTTTAATTCCTGGCCGCAGGGAAGGGGGATAAGAGGGCAAGCAAAAGAAGAGTGGTTATTTATCTCCCCCTCTCCTGCAGGTGTCTGCCCCACTTTCCTCCCAAGCCTACAAACTCTTTCAACTATTAAAATATGCCTATAGGGGTTGCGGGGGAGCGTCCTGTGCCCTGTTTTCCCTCCAGGACTCCGGCCTCAGGGTGGGGAACTTACCAAATTGGGGATCCCTCTGTAATTCCCCTACCCCTCTCTCATGCTATAACAGTGTGCATTGCTGGTCCTCAGTCAGGGCCAGGGAAAGGACTTCAGAGGGAGTCATAATACCCTGAACCCACACTTCTTGGGATGGGTGAAGAATGGGCAAGGCCTGGGCCCTGGGATGACTCATTGGACTAACTGGATTAAGAATTACCAAGGTGTTCCGAAACCCAGTGCCGTCAGACTCACAGCAAAGGTGTCCTGCTGTGAGTTAGGAAGGAGGGGGATGTGGTGAGCTGCTTGGAGGCAGCCCCCCCCCTTTCCGTTTACTATTATATAGCCAGCTTGGAAGACAGCATGGTGCACACAGTAGGTCCACAATCAATATTGGTTGAGTGGAAAGATCAAGGAGGCTGGAAAAAGAGGGGTTAATGAGCAGAGGGCCCATAGCCTTGTCAAAGGGGTCCTAGAAGGGGCCTCCCATCTCCCCCTCTATTTCCTGGGGACCTGGGGTCTGGGGCAAGGCGGTGGGGCTGCCTTCCTAGGCAGAGATGCTTTGAAACAGTCCCAGAGACCGTTTGACCCTTAGTGGGAGCCGCAGATGCTTCGGCCTACCCTCGGACAATTCTCCCGAACCAGATGAGCTGTGGAAGACAGAGTTCTGGAACCCGGAGTTGAGCCGATGTTCCTCTGACGGATCGGGGACAGCTCTTAGCTGCTGGGAGAAGGTGGACAGGCTCCTGAGCCCTTCCTAGCCTCGGTTTCCTCCATTGTAAACTGGAAACACTAACTACCTCCTCGAATTGAAAAGAATAGGCAGAAAGCCCCTTATCTGGTTGAATACAGGCTATTTCTTTAGGAACGATGCTGATGGAAAAGCAGCTGTGGGAGGGTCCCCGCCGGCCGGGATGATGGGCCTCTCGGGGTTGGCACCTCACTCGGCAGCCGGGCCCCTTGTCTCACAGGTGCCACTAGGCGGCGCGCGGCAGCTCCACACCTCCCCGCGGCTGCCGCCCGCGACCTCCACGCTAAGCGGTGGGTCTGCAAGCGTGGAGCGTCGCTGGCTTCCGCACGGGGGAGGGGTGGGGCTCCCGAGGAGTGGTTCTTGGACCCCTGGCTTGCCTGGGGGAGGGGGCGCTCAGACGACACGGTTTGGAGGATCTCGGGAGGGAAGGTTCGAGAATGAGTTCACAATCCGTCCCTTGACCATCCAGTCCATTGCGGACCCCAAACACCTGGACCCCGGGGAAGGAGGCACGTAGGGTTGAAGCCCCTGGAAGCGCTACCACGTTGTCATTATAGCCAATGCGGAGTGCTTTCTGTGTGCCGGGTACTGTTCCGAGTCCTTTGTAGGCTGACAATGACCTGAGATAGGTGCCTTATTACAACCCCGATGTGCCAGATCGAGAAACTGAGGCACAGAGAGGCGGCTTGGCCAGGGTCACATACAGCTAGTCAGCGGTGCAGTGGACACGCAAATCCAGACAGAATGGATCTCAAGTTCGTACTCTTTTCAATCGAGAGTCAATTCACACAACATAAAACTTAGACCTAAGAGTGCACGCATGACTCAGGGCGCCTGGCTGGCTCAGCCCGCGGAGCGTGCAACTCTCGATCTTGGGGTCGTGAGTTCAAGCCCCACAATGGGCGTCGAGCTTACTAAAAAATCAATAAGTAAGTAAATAAAAGTGTACGATTCGGTGTTTTCTAGTACATTCGTGATGTTGTAGGGGCCTCACAACTATCTAATTCAAGAGCAGCATCTTCATCGCCCCAGGAAGAAATCCCACGGCATGAAAGGGTACCCATCCCCCCACCCCCCTCCCCGCTCTTCCACTGTGCATATTCTTCCTTTCCTCTGCCAGTCCCTGGCAACCACGAGTCTACTTTCCTGTTTCTGTGCATTTGCCTATTCTGGGAATTTCATATAAATGGAATCGTAACACTACGTGACCGTCAAGCTTGGGCTCTTAACCTCAGCGAAATACTGGCGGCCCTCCTCCCACTTCCCACCCCGCACACATCTTTTCCCTTGTCCCCAGGGGAGGGCCTTCTCCCTGGGGTTCAGGCGACTGAAGCAGTTAGTCACAAAGGCCTTGGGGTCAGGCAGATCCGGGTTTAAAATCCCAGCTCTGTCTGGGACAGCTTACTTATTTTTTTCTGCTGTTGCCTTCTCAAAATTCTTCGTTGTTGCTACTGTTAATATAAAAAAAAAAACACTTTGAATTTTAAAACGGTTTTAGAGATACAGAAAAATCGCAGATATAATATAGGAAGCTCCTATATAGCCCTCACCCTATTTCCCCTACTATTAATATATAACATCTGTATGTAGTATAGTTAAGTGATTAATTAGTTAATTAATAGTTAATAATTAATAGTTAATTAATAGTTAATGAACCGATACTGATATATTATTATGAACGAAAGTTCATTTATATTTTCTTAGTTGTCACCTAATGTCCTTTTCTGTTCCCAGATCCCATCCAGCCTTGTCACATCACACACAGTGATGGTGACCTTGAAGGTTTCTTCTGGCTGTGATCGTTTCTCAGATTTTGTTTTTGATGACCTTGATGGTTTTGAGAGTTATTGGTCAGGTGTTTTGTAGAACATCCCTCAGTTGGGATTTCTCCCTCTTAAAATTCTTAATAATTTTTTTTAAAGGCTTTATTTATTTCCTTGAGAGAGGGTGCAAGAGAGCCTGAGGGGGGGGGCAGTGGGAGAGGGAGGAGCAGACTCTGGTCTGAGCAGGGAACCCAAGGAAAAGCTCAATCCCAGGACCCCCGAGAATCAGGACTTGAGCTGAAGGCAGATGCTTAACCAACCGAGCCAACCCACTGTCCCCAAATTCTTAATCGTTTTTGAACAAGGAGCCCTGTTCAAAATAATTTTGCACTGGGTCCTGCAAACTAGGTAAACCGTCCTGCTTATAGGATAGGGAAAAGGCCGCGGAGCAGGGCCTGGTTTATGCCCCCAGTCCGGCTGGCAAGTCTCAGTCCTGCCCAGAGGGGCTCTGAAGAGGAAATGCTGGACTCCAGACCCAGGGCGCGAAGGAAAGCATACACCGGGAAGGGGCCTGCCTTCCAAAGTTGTGTGTGAGAGAGGTGTCAGGCCGGGAATGGGGATGGTGTGGTCAGGGCGTGGCCAGGCCCTTGTCTTTCCAGCAGGGGACCAAAGGCCAGAGAAGGCAGGGGGGGAAATCTTCCAGCAAAGGCAGGGCCTGCTGCACTGGAGATAGCTTCTGTAGGAAATGGGGAGGCATGGGCGCTGATCGAGCTGGAGAAGGGCCTGATGAGAGCCCAGCTGTGAGAGCATATTTCAGGCCAGGGCGCAGGGGCACACTGAGGGGGACAGCCCAGCGCGGGGTAGCCAGTGGAGTCTGTGCCCAGGGCTGCAGGGGGCGAGGACTCAGAGGGAGAAAGAAGACTCTGGATTCTGCGCCTCTATGAGTGTGGGAACTTGGGGGGAGGGGAGAGAACGGGGGGGGGGCTGGGGGAGCCCAACGGGGGAAGGCAGGGTTACAATGGGAGGAACGGTGAAAAGAGGAGATGGGGTGGGCTGGGGACAATCTGGGTTTGGACGTGGTGAGTTAGAGGCACCTGTGCACTTCTCAGTACACCTGTGTGAATGCGGGACTGACCAGTGCTTAGAGGAGCGTCTTAAAAATGAACAAAGCCAGCCAACGTATACTAAGCAATTACAGCGAGCCAGACAGGATGCCGAGAGCTCTCTGCGAATCAGTTCCTCCAATCTCCATGATAACCCGTGAAGTGGATGTTCCGCTTATCTCCATTTTAAAAATGAGAAAACTGTGACTCAGATTTCCCTGCTCAGCGGGAGACAGAGGCCAGATTGAAACCCGGGCCGTCTGGTTTCAAGCCTGCGGGGCTGACACACACCAGGGACCCCCTCAAGCCCCCCCCCAGATCTTTTAACCACGTGATTCCCTTTTGTTTCTCTCCGTTGTTCTTGGAGGTCAGTGTTGACCCTCGATTCATTGAAATGGAAACTGAGGCTGGGGGAAGAGACAGGGACAGCTGGGCAGGACTGACCTTGAGCTTTGCACCCACATTCTATGACTGGTGCACACTACCAGCCTCTTCTGATCTTGTCTGGAGTTACGAGGAATAATCTCTGTGGAAGGAGGAGAAAGAGGAGAGGGGTACCGTCTAAGGAGATGATGAAAATAGCTAGGTAGACCTTTTAAACTCTCTGGTACTCTTTTAAATATTCCCGGTTAAATGTATCCAGGTAACACCAAGTTACTTTGTCTAATGAAAACATCAAGACGCTTGACGTTTGTCTTAAAACTCTAACAATACAGCGCTGGGCATGTAGAAATACCTTTGGCCATTTCAAATGCATCCAAATTCAGAACTGCTCATGTGATGCTTTCTGTATTGTTCGTATAATAATGGGCGGCTAATTGAATTAAATGCTATATTTATACTATCCAGAGAGTACAAGATGATTCACTCGATGAGATTAATATTTAAATCAACCTTATTTACAAATCACTATCTTGATAATTATAACTCTGTAAAGCTTTCATTTGGGCAAAAGTGGAATTGCTTAAGGTCCAGCAGTTCCTTAAACCAAAAATGAGAGACAATTCAAAATTAATTTGTAAGAGAGAGAACATTCCCACGTTCCTGGGATTATGTGCCTCTGGTTTTTCAGTAGCTGGTAACTTTGGAAGGTAACTGACTATGATTTTCAGGATAGATGCCAAAGACATTCTTCAGTGGAAATCACACTTGAGGAGGTCCTCCTGGGAATTGGATGTATGGGCCACAAAGATCTTAGTAGGAGGTAGAGGAA
>CM053617.1:24136729-24163881 GCA_028646535.1 Procyon lotor | reverse complement strand
TAACATCGTAGATGAAGTTTGCTTATTCCTGAATACCCCATGCATGGAATCAGATATACAGAGCTAATACATAGCTTTCTGTGACTGAATCCTTTTGCTCACCATAATGACCGAGATCCATCCCAGTATGTTGTGGTAACGGAAGTTCATTCCTTGTTATTATTAAATAGTATTAATTATCTGAACACACCCTAATTTGTTTATTCATTCTCTTGTAATGGACATTTGGATTGTTTCCCATTTTAGTCTAGTATGAATAGGGCTTCTGTGAATATTCCTGAACAAATTTTTGCTTTTTAGAAACCTGTTTCCACTTTCCTGCAGGAAATAGGAGTGAAATTACTGGGTCCTCAGGTAAGTGTATATTTAATTTTATAGAAAACTGCCAAAACGATTGTTTCCCTTTGTACCCCTCCTTCCGTGTACGAGAGCTCCAGTTTCACAATCCTCGCCAGCATTTGATATTGTCAGTGTTTTTAATGAAGCCAGTGGGTGTGAAATGGTATCTCAATTTAGTTTTAATTGGCGCTTCTCTGATGCCTAGCCTTGCTGGTTACCTTTTCATGTGCTTATTAGCCACTTGTATGGCCTCTTTCATGAAAGATCTGTTCAAACCTATTGCCCAATCTTTATTGGGATGTTTCTCGTGTTTTAATGTTGATTTGTAGGACTTCCTTGACCGCTCTGAATACGCATCCTTTGTCAGATAGATGTGCTGTGAAGACTTCCTCCCCGTCCTCTGTTGTTTGGGTTTTCATTTTGTTAACTTGGGTTTTCATTTTGTTAACGGTGTGTTTTAAAGAGCCCACATTTTCCATTTTGATAAAGATCCTTCTTTTAGATTTCTTCTTTTACGATGACTGCGTTTTGTGTCATAGAGATAGTCCTCCTGTTGCCTTCCCGAAGATTTATTGTAATTAGCATTTATGTTTAAGTCTATTATCTGGCTCTAATTATTTTTAATGTATAGTGTGAGGTGGAGGTCGAGGGTCATTTTCCCCCCATCTCATTATCCACTTGTTTCAGCACCATGTTGTTGAAAAGACTTTCCTCTCCCCATTGGCCCCCTTTATCAAAAATCAATGAACTGTGTAAGTGTGAGTCTGGTTCTGAAACCTCTGTTCTGTTCCATTAAACCATTTGTCTATCCTTACCCCAATACCACACCATCTTTACCACCAGGGATTTATACTTAATAGGTTAGCTCTCTAACCCTCTTCTTTTTTTTTCTCCCAATATTATTTTGGATCTTCTAGATTATTACCATTTCCATTACCTTTAGAATCCACTTGGTTTTTTTTTTTTTTTTTAAGATTTATTTATTTATTTGACAGAGAGAGAGAGAGAGAGATCACAAGTAGGCAGAGAGGCAGGCAGAGAGAGAGGGGGAAGCAGGCTCCCTGCTGAGCAGAGAGCCCGATGTGGGGCTCGATCCCAGGACCCTGAGATCATGACCCGAGCCAAAGGCAGAGGCTTCAACCCACTGAGCCACGCAGGCGCCCTTAGAATCAACTTGTTAATTTCCATTAAAAAAGTTAGGATTTTGATAAGATGTCATCAAAAGTATAGATCAGTTTGGGGAGAACTGGCATCTTAACATTGAGTTTTCCAATCTGCAAAAAGGCGTGTCTTTTCATTTTCTTAACTTCTCTGAGCATTCATCTGTCATTTTTGATATAAAGACTTTGTACATTTTTATTAAATTCATTCCTATATATCTTAGGGGGTTTTATGCTATTAAAATGGTTTTTGTCTCATTTGCTAACTGTATAAAAATACAATTGATTTTGTATAATGACCTTGTATACTGTGAGTTACTAAATTCAGTAAGTAATATTAGTTGTTTTATTCTCAATCCTTCTGGATTCTGTTCATAAGCAAACATTTCATCTGTGAATAAAAAGCATTTTACTCATTCCATTCCAATTATTACAAATTGTATTTATTTCTCATGCCTTATTGTACTGGCTAAAACTTCAGTACAATGTTAAACAGAAGTGGTGAGAACAGACCTTCTTCACATGTTCTGGATCGTGGGGGAAAGGCATTCATATTTCATCATTTAAGTAGGATGTTAACTGTCAGCTTTCCATAGCTAGCTATTCCCATCTTGAGGAAATGCCTTTCTATTTTATTCCTACTTCACTAAGTTTTTTAAGTATCATGAATGAGTATTGGATTTTGTCAAATACTTTTTCTGCATCAATTGAGATGATCATAATTTTTTCCTCTTTCTTCTGTTAATGTGGTGAATTATAGTGATTTATTTTTAAGTGAGAAACTAGCTTTTCACTCCTGGGATAAACCACATTTTGTCATCATATATTATCCTTTTGATATCTTTTTCAATTCACCTTGCCAATATATTTTTTTAAAAGAATTTATTTATTTATTTGTTAGAGAAGGGGAGAGAGCCCAAGCAGAGGGAGCAGGGGGCAGAGGGAGAGAGGGAAGCAGGCTCCCCACTGAACAGGAAGCCAGATGCGGGACTCCATCCCAGGACTCTGGGATCATGATCTGAGCCTAAGGCAGACGCTTAACTGCCTGAGCCACTCAGGAGTCCCACCAATATTTTGTTAAGGAATTTTTACACTGATGTTCATGAGTAGTGTTGGTCTATACTTTTATTTTTTGTAATATTTCTGTGAGGTTTCAGTGGAGGGTCATACTGGTATCATGAAATGATTAGGGAAACATTTCTTCCTTTTCCAGTTTTGGAAAAAGTTTGTGTGAGATTGATATCATTTCTTCCTTGCATAGTTGAAAGAATTCAGCAGGGAAGCCACTTGAGACTAATGTTTTCCTTGTTGGAGATTCTGATTGTTGATCCAATTCTTTTTTTTTTTTTTTTTAAAGATTTTATTCATTTATTTGAGAGAGAGAGAGAGTACATGAGTTGGGGGAGGAGCAGAGGGAGAAGCAGACTTCCCATGGAGCAGGGAGCCCAATGCAGGGCTTGATCCCAGGACCCTGGGATCATGACCTGAGCCGAAGGCAGATGCCTAACGACTGAGCCACCCAGGTGCCCCTGTTAATCCAATTCTTTTAACAGACTTAGGCCCGTTAATATTTGCTATTTCTTCTTGGGCCACTTTTGGTAAGCTGTACTTGGATGGAATTTTTTCATTTCATCTAAATTGTCATATTTATTAGTGTGGGGTTTTAGGATGGAATTTACAATGATATGCCCTCTTCGGTTTTTGGTATTGGTAATTTGAGTGCCCTCTGGCTCTCTCTCTTTTTTTTTTCTTTCTTTTTTCAATCCAGCTAAGGGGTTGTCAATCTTTTGATAAGAACTTTTTCAATCTTTCAAGCGATCAAATTTGTCTTTGATGAATTTTTCTCTTATCAATTTTTTAGTGATTGCTTTTCACTCTGTTAATTCTTTTCTTCTACTTACTGTGGAATTTGCTCTTCTTTTCTCACTTCTTAACATGGATGCTTGGATCATTAATATTTAGATTTATTCCCATCTAACATAAACAGTTAAAGCTATACTTTCTTTTTGGCAGCACTTTATATGCGTTCCATTAATTTGGATATGTTTTATTTTCAATATCACTTAGTTTGTTCAAATAACCAACAGGGAGGAGAAAAGAGGGGATGAGACAAAGGAATAAGAAACAGAATGAACAGGGGCGCCTGCGTGGCTCAGTTGTTAGGCGTCTGCCTTCAGCTCAGGTCATGATCTCAGGGTCCTGGGATCGAGCCCCGCATTGGGCTCTCTGCTCAGCAGGAAGCCTGCTTCTCCCACTACCATTCCCTCTGCTTGTGTTCCCTTTCTCGCTGTGTTTCTCTCTGTCAAATAAATAAAATCTTTAAAAAAAAAAAAGAAACAGAATGAACAAACAAAAAAATAATAAAGTGGTAGATGAAGCCATATCAATAATTACACTAAATATAAGTCATCTGAATTCATCAATTAAAAGAGATTTGCACAGTAGACAAAAAATTTACCTAATTATATGGTGTCTGCAAGAAACCCACTTCATATGTAGCTATATAGGTAGGTTGAAAGTAAAAAGAAGGGAAAATGTACTGTGCAAACTCGAATTTAAAAAAAAAAGCAGAGTAGAGCGGTACCTGGGTGGCTTAGTTGTTTAAGTGTCCAACTCCTGACTTTGGCTTGGGTTGTGATCTCAGGGTCTTGGGATTGAGCCCTGCATTGGGCTCCATGCCCAGCGTGGAATCTGCTTGGGATCCTCTCTCCCCCTATGCCTCTGCCCCTCCACTCTGCTTGTGCGCGCTCGCTCTCTCTCTCTCTCTCAATAAATAAAACCTTAAAAAAAAAAAGGGCAAAGTGGATATAGTAATAATATCAAGTGGACTTCAGAGCAAAGGAAATTACCAGGGATAAAGAAGGATATTAAATATTGATAAAAGGGACAACACACGGAGGATATATAGAAATCCTTAATGCATATGCACCAAACAACAGAGCTGTAATACATTTGAAGTAAAAACTGAGAAAGCTAGAAGGGCAATTGGAAATAGACCTACCTGCAGTTACAGTCAGAGACTTTACCATCCCTTTCTCTCTACTAGACAGAAAATCAGCAAGGATATAGAAAAACTGAGAGATAGCATCAGCCAGCAGATCTAGTAGGTATTTATAAAACACCACACCCAAATAGTAGGCGATGCATTCTTTTCGGGTGCTCATGGAAAATTCACAAAAGTATTCCATATCCTGGACTTTAAAACAAATCCCAACAGGGCCGCCTGGGTGGCTCAGTGGGTCAAAGCCTCTGCCTCCGGCTCAGGTCATGATCTCAGGGTCCTGGGATCGAGCCCCGCATCGGGCTCTCTGCTCAGCGGGGAGCCTGCTTCCCCCCCCCCCCCCCCCCCCCCCGCCTACTTGTGATCTCTCTCTCTCTCTGTAAAATAAAATAAAATAAAATAAAATAAAATAAAATAAAATCCTTAAAAACAAAAAACAAATCCCAACAAATTAAAAGAATTGAAATCATGTATCTGACCAAATCAATAACAGAAAGAGAACAGGAAAATCTCCTAACACTTAAAAAAAAATACTTAGAACTGAACTATAACAAAAGTACAACATAATTGTGAGAGGCAGCTAAAGCAGGGTTGAGAGGGAAATTTATAACACTGAATACTTATGTTGGAAAAGAGGAAAAAGATCTCAAATCAATTTCACTTAGTTTAAAATATTATCTAATTTCCCCAGGGCATTATTCTTTGATCAATGATTTATTTAGGAATGTACTGTTTAATTTCAAAATATGTGGTATTTTCCAGATACCTTTTTGTTACTGATATTCAATTTATCCAAGTGTGGTCACAGAACAAACTTTCCATGGCTCCAGTCCTTTAAAATTTATTACAATTTTTCTTTGTGAATATGAATATAATGATACTATATCATATATAATACCTTATGAATATTCTGTGTATATATAAATAATGTATATTCTGTAATTGTTACAGGCAATATTCTATAAATGTCAGGTAGTTTATTGAAAGCAACTAACAAATTGGCAGTTGTGCTCAAATCAATTTCCTTTGTTCAAATCCTTTTTAATCTACTTATTCACATGTTAAAAGAATAATGTTAAAATATTCAAATATAATTCCTCTACTTCTTCCTTTAATTTTCTGAGTAGTCACTTCATGTACTTTGAAGCTCCATTATTGAGAACATAGACATTTAGGAAGGTCAAATCTTCTTGATAAATTGACCATTTCTCATGGCGTAATGCCTCTTTATTGCTGGTAACACTTTGTTTTGAAGGCTGGTATTTGTCTAGTATTACCATAGCAACAACTTTTTCTTACGTGATAAGAAAAACTTGTTTTATAAGTTACAGCACACTATTGTAAACAGAAAATATAGTTGCCTTGAGCGATAAGAGAAAAAGCAAACAAATCTATGAAATTAATCGATATAAATTTCATGTATTTGTTGTACCTATGGACCATAGCATGTACTCTAAACAATTTGAATAGTTTTATTGAAATCTAAATATATGTCAATGTATAATAAACTCCCCATATTTTCTATGTATGTCTTGTAAATTTAGACCCTTATACACCCATGGAATCATGACCTTGTCAAGAATGTGACCGTATCATTCACTCCTGCAAGTTTCCTTATGCTCCTTGGTAATCCCTCCCTCCTGCCCCTCTTTTTCCTCTAGCTTCCCAAGAAAACACCGACCTGCTTTCTTTTACTGTCTGTTAGTTTGCATTTTCTTTTTTTTTTTTTTTTAAGATTTTATTTATTTATTTGACAGAGAGAAAGAGAGATCACAAGTAGGCAGAGAGGCAGGCAGAGAGAGAGAGGGGGAAGTAGGCTCCCTGCTGAGCAGAGAGCCAATGTGGGGCTCAATCCCAGGACCCTGAGATCATGACCTGAGCCAAAGGCAGAGGCTTTAACCCACTGAGCCACTCAGGCACCCCAGTTTGCATATAAAAATAACTACCGCAAGAATTTGTGTGCATGTCTTTTTTTTTTTTTAAGTATTCTCTACACCCAGTGTAGGTCTCAAACTCATGACCTCAAGATCGAGAGTTGCATCCTCTTCCACTTGAGCCAGCCAGGTACGCTGTGTGCAAGTCTTTCATTTGCACCCCTGTGCTTTCATTTCTCTTGGGTAAATATATAGGGATGGAATATCTGGTTTATATATTAGGTATATGTTTAAAGATACTAATAACCTGTTTTCCAAAGTGGTTGTACAATGTTCCATTCCTACCAGTAGAGCATGAAAGTCCCAGTTTTTCCACATTCTTGCCAATGTTTGGGAAGGTCAGTCTTTTTAAGTGTAGTCATTCTACTAGACACATATAATGAAACATCTGTTTTAAGTCTTTTCTTCTTCTATTAGTTGACTATTTTCTTACTGTTGAGATTTGAGAGAAACACACTTATATAATTGAAATAAATATACACTTTTGAGATATATATATATATGTATATATATATATATATGATATACACACTGGTTAAGATAAAAGGATATCCTGTATTTGCAACAACACAGATGAATCTTAAGGCTGTTATGCTAAGTGAAATAAGTCAGATGGGGAAAGACAAACACTGTATGCTCTTACTTACACGGAGAATCTAAAAAAAGCCAAACTCACAGAAACAGAGAGTAAAGTGGCGGTTGCCAGGGGCTGTGGGGATGGGAGCGGGCAGGGAAATGGTGGTCAAAGGGTACAAACTTCCAATTATAAGATGACTAAGTTCTGGGGATCTAATGTACACCACGGTGATTATAGCTAGTAGTACTGTATTATATACTTGAAAGTTGTTAAGAGAGTAGGTCTTGAATGTTCTCACCATAAAAAACGAAATGTTAATTATATGGCATAGTGGAGGTGGTAATCATTTTGCAATATAGGAATGTATCAAATCAACAGTTTGTACACTTTAAACTTTCACAGTATTGTATGTCAATTAGATCTCAACAAAGCTGAAAAAATGATACAGGTTCTAGCCAGTACAACTAGGCAAGGAAAAGAAAAAAGATAAGCAAATCGGTAAAAAAATAAATACAACTGTCTTTATTTATAAGCAACATGATATGGTCTCTGCAAAGAATCTGATGGAATCTATAAAAAAGCTACAAGAATGGGGGCACCTGGGTGGCTCAGTTGGTTAAGAATCTGACTTGATTTTGGCTCAGGTCACGATCTCAAGGTTGTGAGGTCGAGCCCCGTGTCAGCCTCCGCACTGGGCGTGGAGCCTATTTAACGTTCCCTCTTTCCCTCCCCTACCCAACTCCCCTCCCCCCAAAAAAGAAAGAAAAGAAAGCTACAAGAATTAAGAAGTAAATTTAGCAGGTTGCCAGATGTAAGATCAACATATTCAGAAGTCAATTGTATTTCTGTACACTGGCAATGAACAATTGTAAATCAAAACCTTTAAAAATATAATTTACAACAAGCTAAAGCCAGCTCTTGGGGGAGACAGAAAAGGAAAAAGAACAGTCCCAGCAGCCCTGATTGGCAGTGTTTGCCAATGTCCGTTGTGTAAATACTACCCCCACCACTGAGTTCAAGTTATCAGCATCACATAGAAAATGTCACATAGTAACATCACGTAGTAATCTGAGCAGCGCTCAGATGGTCCCAGCACACTGCTGCAGGTTTTCCTACTTCTCCCTGTATTCAAATATTTTTATTTTTCATGAATACTATCTAGAAAAAATGTGAGGACTGAAATGCAATTTTACGTTGTGTTGCTTGTATCTTGCATAGAGCGGGTCAATGCTTTCCTCTGTCTCGGGGTGAGGACCAGACTCTTCCTGGGTTGAATTGGCAGGTGCTGGGCCTCAACGGTAATTAGAATGAGTTCACCTGTGATTAGCGCTCTCCCCAACCTGGCAAGTGTGACCAAGTTAAGATGAGGTCATTTGCATGGACCCTAATGGAACCTGACCGATGTCTTTCCAAGAAGGACGAATCCGGACCCAGACACCCACAGGGCAGAGGCTGCGAGCCTGTCTTGTAAAGATGGAGGATGGGGGGGACGACACAGCCACAAGCCAGGAAGGTCCGAGGACTGCCAGCCACCCCCTGAAGCAAAGAAGAGCCCGCGAGGGTTTCTACCCAGTCTCCCAGCGACCACCGCCCTGCCTACACCTTGAGCTCAGACTTCTGGCTTCCAGAACTGTGGGGCAGTAAGTGTCATTTTAAGCTTCCCAGTCTGGGGCCCTTTGTTGTGATGCCCCCCACCCCGGGAAGCTAATCCAAGCACCTTGACAAAGTGCTACTTTATTAGCCCGAATGTACAACCAAGCACCCGTCCCTTTCTCCCCTCTCTGTTCTCCCTCAATATCTGAGCTTCTTCCCCAGGATCCCTTCTAGGGAGGGGCTCAGCAGCTGCCCCCCCTTCCCCGCGGCCCACCCAGAGAAGGAGCTACCAGTTCCCCCCATCCTGCTCCTTCTGCTCCCACTCCCCGGTCCCATCCTGCTCTCACCTTCCAGGAACTACATCTCCCCTCACTCTCCAGAGGGGTGCCCTCCACAGGGGAGCAAACAAGCCTCTAATCCCTCCTGGGCTCCTGGGCGCCTCTGTACCTGGTCCCAGGGGTTCCTGCAGCCTCCTTGCACGGAGCAAAGGGTGCTGCCGCCCCGGTGGTTATGGCCGGAGACCCTGAGGCTCGCAGCAGTTGGGGAACCGGCTAGAGACAGCAGGCTCACGACAGGAGCCAGGCTCTGAGGTCACTCAATGTCTTCCTGTCTGCACGTTCCCAGGCGGGTTCCAGGGGCACAAGCCAGCCCCTCACCCTCTGTCCTCCCCGAGGCTGTCCCAGCGGGCGTGCGGGTCTGGCTGGCCTCTCCTGCTGACTTCTGACTTCGGGCATTCTGGCTAGAGCAGCAAGCTCCCTTCCTGGTGGTTGTGCTCAGGGAGGAGGGCTCTCCCCGGCTGGGATGGTCTTTTCCTGTTGAACAGTAATTTACTGTGTTTCTCACTGGGCTGACCTTGGTGGGGGAGGGGGGGGCGGAAAACACACTGGGAAACAGAGAGTCGAAGCTCCTGAAGAGAGAATGTCCTCTGAGGCACTTTCCTCCCCACTCCCTTTTTAAAAAATCGCTTATCCTGATGTTAGTCAATTGCATAACATCCTATTCATTTTTTCCACCCTCCCTCATCTGCCCTGGAAACTCCACTGATCGCTGGCTGGATCTCGCTGGGGGGGACAGGACACTGGGAGGTCAGGAGTCCAGTTCTGGCTTGTCCGCTCTCTCCCTGTGTGACCTTGGGCAGGTCACCTTGATGCCGATGACAGTGCTAACAGCGCTGTTTACTGAGGACCTACTACGCTCTAGGCTCTCCGCACGCGTCATCTCATCCATGCTCATGGGCCCCTACAAGGGGGAGTGGGAGCCCCACGAGCAGATGTGGGAGGTGAGGCTCGGGGAGGCTGGAGAACTCCAATGAGGCGACCCCGTGAATAACACCCAGGCTGGGGTTTAAGATGAGGCAAATCGGCGCAGACTGCTCTCCCCGGACCATGCTGCTGCCACTTCCCTCTCTGGCTCCCAGGGTCCCCAGCTGTGAAATGGGGGGTCAGACTTGGCGGCTATCAGCCCCTTTCCCAGCTTCCTGAACAAATGACTCTCCTCTTGCCCCCCTACAAATCCCTTGTTCGGCCAGTGACCGGTGACCCTTGACAGCATAAACCTGAACATACCACTTGACGGATCGGAAAGCAGCCTTATTTATTTGCTTACCCGTTTATCGTGTGTCCGAGGGCAGAGGGCTGGCTGTGCTCTCATGGCACAGTGCCCTGCACAGAGAATGGTGCCCGGTGAGCCCTCTGTTCTGGAGCCGTGGCTGCTATGGTGGCCGGACAGAGAGGCAGAAACAGGCCTGGGTTAGGAGGAGAGTTTGCAGGGTAAGCTCGGCTGCACTACATGGGTCTTGAAGTAGGTCAAGGCCAAGCTGGTCTGCCCAATGGTCATGATGAAGTTGGCCAAGCTGGTCTTTTGGTTCTTGGGCTGACCCCCTCAACCGTCAAACCAAGCCCATCTCTGCCAGCTTATGTGCGCCAAGGTCTTATCTGATGAGCTATTTCTGTTTCTTATATATAGCGATCTGTGTTTTCCTGAGATCTGAGTGGAACATAAAGTACTGGGGATCCAAAGGGATGCAGTGCTAATGGTGGAATTTTAGACATTGTGAAAGACTAGAGGAGACATATTTTGGGGCAGTTAGTGTCTAAGCAGGACCTCAAAGTCTTCCTGGTGTGCAGTGACTCACTTCAGAGGAAGACGCACTCCGGATGGGGCAGAGATGAGGCGCTCCCTGGTCACCTGTTTCAGGAAGGGCGGGGCAGCTATCTCACCCCTGCTCATGCTAACTCTCTCCCTTCTCCCCATTGTAGGATCTCGGCCATCTCTTCTGACTCACCCACCCCAGCCTCCTTGCTGGACCAAAATGGGCCCGAAGCTCAGAGAGGGTAGTAACTTGCTTGAAGTTGCACAGCACGACAGTAGCCTGTGCCATGTAGCCCTATCTTTCTGACTCCCAGTCTTTCCTCACTGCAGGAACTTTCGATCTGTGTCCTGGGGAGTCCCAGGGTTCTGCGGCAGTATCTAAGAAGCTGCCGCAGAGCGCAGAGCGGGATGGGGGTGGGTGTTGAGTAGGAGGATTCCAGAACCACGCCCCCTCACCAGGAGCTGGCTTACACATTAGGCCGTCTATTTAAAGAGAGGGTCCACTCCTAGAGAGAGAAGTTTGGAGACCACAGTGATCCTGTTAGGGGGTATGCATGGGGGGAATTGCCGTACCAGGCAATTTTCGTAATAATAAATATTAAATGGATGTTTGTTGATTGAATAAATGAAAAGATGAGTCTATTCCTGTACAGAGAAGCAGGTAAGTGCCCAAAGCAGGGAGACAGGGAGAGAGAGGGAGTGAGAGAGAGAGAGAAGGAGAGAGGAATCCTTGAAGAGAAGTGGGAAGCAGGTTGCTTGTAGCTTTCACCTAACACCTTGCTTTGCAAACCCCGTATCCGTGTCCTTTGCCTAATGGCTCTGGGACGGGGTCATCAGCCACGGGGGCTCAGGTCACCTCTTTCTATGTGTTTGCACGTGCAGAACCTCCTCCCCAGCATTTCTTCCCTCCACAGAGGTCTGCTCCACCTCAAGTGTGGGGCCGAAGAGGGGATTCCAGGCTTGTCTTCCAACCCGGGAAACAGGCACAGAGACGCAAAGTGACTCTCCCAAGGCCACACAGCGATTCCCGTCTCACCCTGCAGCCCTGAGATACTGCCTTGTCCGGAATTGTAGCCTTTATCTTCTCTCTCTGTGACGAAGACCAGGTCAAAGGTGGTTTCAAGGACTATGTGAAAAGGATCCAGAGAAACTAGGGACAGAGGTAGAAATGTAACAAGACCGGCAAGTCGGTCTGGTTCCTCCCTGGGCCTGGGGCAGACATGGGCCCAGCTTTCTCATCCCTCAGGGTCAAGTCCGTGAGGAGCTAGGGAGTTTGCAGCAGGCTTGGGAGTCTGACTGGGCCTGGCACACTGGTGACGTGTGCCCAGATATTCCAAGGCAGGCATTGGGATCATATTTCACTGGCCTGCATGTCCCTCTACAGCATTAGAGCTGATGGGTCTGACATGTGTCATGCGGTGCTCCCCTGGGACGTCCCTCCTCCTCCCCCCGGCCACCCCGTAGCCACTGGAAGTGTGCAGAGACCCAGGCTGCGTATTCTGCCCCGGCCTTGTCTGTGCCAGGAGGTGGAGGACGTAGATGATGCCGGCTTTCCACGCCTGGCTGGATTTAGGACACTCTGGGCATGGGCCCTGCTGACAGCTCAGGGTGGTGGTGCGGGGCACCAGAGCCTAGAAGCAGAACCCCAAATCGCGCAGACTCGGCGCATCTTGAATAAAATACACGTATAAAGCCTTAAAGTCATAGTGCTTTTTTTTCCTTTCATGTTGAGATGTACATGGGGTCCTGCGGAAGCACGCAGAGGGACCCGACTCAGCCTTAGGGAGTGAGGGTGACGTCCCCAGGGCTCCTCACATCAGAGCCACATAATGGATAATGCATCTTCTCCTGCTACAGTTAGGCCAGCATTCCAGATTTTCAGCTCTGTCCGGCTAAAATGTAACGCAAGTCACATACGTCATTTAAAATGTTCTAGCAGCTACATTTTCAAAAGTAGAAAGAAACAGCGGCCTTAATTTGATATATTTTATTTAACTTGGTATGCCCGACACGGTTTTGTTTCGACCTGTAAGCAAAATAAAAATTGGTGATCATCCCATTCTTTTCTTTTTTATACTAACTCTTCAAAACCCGACCTGTATTCTTATACTTAAAGTATGTCTCTGTTTGAACTCTACATTTTCAACTGAAATACTTGATCGGTGTTTATAGTTCATACAATTGACCGTGGCAGGGTCCCCGTGTTGTTCTAAACATACTAAAAAGTTTTCCACTAAGTGGATGAAGTATCAGTCTTACAGTTTAAATTCTATTTTAAATTGAGATGAATTAACGTTAAATTTTAAAAAATGAGTTCAATTGGAAACTGAAGTTTCAGTACTGTAGTCACAATGGCCACATTTCCAGTGATCCGTGGCCGCTTGTGGCCAGTGGCTGCCCTATGGGATGACGCAGATACAGTGTGCCTCCGGCCCAGGGCTCACGCTCCCCTTCCCTTCGGCTCCCCTGAATGTGCCCGGGTTGGGACCCTCCTGTCCCTTCACACAGATGCTCCCTCTCCTCCCTCCCACAGCGGTAAGCCTGCCCCCCCCTACCCAGGCCCATCTTGGCCACCCCCACCAGCAGGGGGCGTGCCACGCACACCGCCCCCACCATGACCAGTCCCTGCCTCTCCCTGTGGCCCGTCATTTCCCGTCCCAACAGCCTGCGAGGGCCCTCTGTCACCACACGGAAAGTTGGCAGCAGAGCTGGGACCAAGAGTTCCCTTCTCTTTTCCCGGATCTCGTTCCACACACCCTGACTCCTGCACCCTCCTGGAGCTGGGCCGACGCAGCAGGCCAGGACAGCCATGATGCTCTAAAACCTCGCACTGGGCACTCTCCTGGACCCCCTTTTCTAGGGCTTTCCAGCTTTGCCCACAGAGGGGGGTGGCCCGCACACCTTGCTCCCCTCTTTCAGAAGGCTGAACTCAGAAGCAGCGTGGGGCACGGTGGGGGATCACAGGAGGCTAACTCAGAGAAGCATGGCAGTTCCCCCAGGCCCCTTTCTGGGCCTCCGTCTTTCCATCTGCCCAGTGGGATCTTCTCATTCTTTGCAGATGGTGACCTGAGTTGCGTGGGGACAGCAGAGTAGGCATGCCAAATCTAGCACACACCTGTGACTGCTTCTTGAGCACCGGGAGCATGACTCAGCCCTGCCCCAGGCCATTGCTACAGATGTCCCATTCAACCCCGAGGGAAGCTGGGGCCCTTTTGTAATGTATACACCCCGGGAGCCCCACCAGCTCCTCCTCTGTCAATACCCCATCCTAAAAGGATGAACTCTCTCCTTCAGTTTCTTCTTTGTGCCCCATTCTGGCCTATGAGCTTGTAGGGTGTCCTACCAGCTCCAAACATTAAACGGATGGATGGTTGTCTCCAAGCCTTTCAAGAAAACACTCACTGTCTCTCTGTCTTCTGTGGGAAGACAGATGCACGTATAACAATAGATACGTTTCCTGTGCATTTCCGAACCGGACAAGTCTACCTCATTCCTGGCTGTGCCTCTATCCGTCTCATTCTTCCTCCCGAAGAGTGACAGGAGCATGTTTAGAGGGGGCACTGGAGGCACCCAGCATAAGGTCTGGCACATATCAGGTGAGTGGGAGGAAGGCAGGGACTTGGTCTCCTAGGAGCAGAGGCCCCAGCCTCAGCACGGATCTCGAGGCACTGGGTGGCGATGCCAGAGAAGGATCTGGGGCGGGAGGCGGGGACCTAGGTAGTGTCCCTGACATCGCTGACATCCCAGGGCCAAGGCCGGTCCTGTTGAGGAGCCCCGAGCCACCGGGCCACCGTGACCTGTGGCTAGCCGTCGCCGAGGGTGTGGCCGAGCCTCTGCGGAGAGGGCCACTGCTCCCAGGCGGGACAGCAGAGCGCTCCTTCTCCAGACCCGAGGACAGCTAGTAGTCGCTCGAGTCTGGAGGCAGAAGCGTGCCCACCACGTTTAGTTCTTTTTAAAGTTTTATTTATTCTGGGTGGGAAAAAATAACCCATAATGTCATCACTTCTTTTTTGGGCTTATGTAAAACGAGATGTGTTCATTCTCTCTTGCTGTTGTCCTCGCCCAGCCCGCCGCTGCTAACTGCCCTCCCAACCTCCTGGAGCGGTTCCGGGGACGCGCCTCGAAGCCGAAGGTGACGCAGACATGTCAATTCTATCGACCTGGCTGAAAGAAATCGCTAGTTGTAAAAACTAAACAGGCATAGGCTTCACGTGGGGATGCGATCTGGTTCTCCGTCTACCTCGGCCGCGCTGATATTATCTGAGGTCAGGGCGCAAAGATCTACGCCCTTCTTTGCCATGCCCACCAAGAGGCTTGGGTCAGGGTGTAGACAGTGCCAGGCCTCATGCCGGCTGCTGGGAAGGTGCGCGCCGCTGGCAGCAGCTTCTGCCCCAGGATCTCCCTCCCTCCTGGACGCCGGGCTTCCTTCCAGGGAGAGCCAGGAGTAGTGAGGCGTAGGAGACTCTCTTTCCTGGAACTGTGCACACGAGAGTCAAGTGCCCGCGCTTCCAGGCTGGGAATACTCATTAATCCAGGGGACTTGGTACCGAGAGATGAGAGCGGTGATCTCGGGGCACGGTTCGGGGCTAGGAATGGTTTACAGGGTTCCTTCCGCAGCAGCGGCCTGGCCCTGGGCCCAGCTGCCGGCCCAGCTGCTGCGGGCAGATAGAGCTGAGGTTAGGGCTGACCCTCAGTCCTTGAGCGAGCCAAAGGAGAAGCTGCCAGGCCTGGCAGGGAGGCCGGAGGCGCCTCGTGCCTAGGACCTGTGCTCCTGGCCCTGAACGTGGATGAGGTAGACAGAGGTGGCAGCACCGTGTGTACCTCCCCCTCCAGCCTGCAGGAAGGGGTCTGCGTGGGGTCAGCCGCCTCCTTCCCCCTCCTCCCGTCTGCTTGGAGAATGCCCCTGGGGCTACCGAGGGGCTGGAGAAGGGAAAGGTTGGCATCAAGGGACTTGGGAGGAGGGGAGATGCTATTAAAAAAGTAATTTGTTGTGTGTGTTTTTTCTGATTACAAACCAATGCATATTCATCGTAGAAAATTTGGAAAGTAGAGATAAGCACAAAAAGCAAATAAAAACCCCCCTCCTAAGCTCCTCATTCAGGGACAGTCATTCACATACCCGGTGGGCTAGTTAGGAGCCCAGGCTTGGGGTCTAACGACCTGGGCTTCACTCCTGGTTCTGCTACTCACTGGTGGCGTGACCTTGGACCAGTGCCTTAATCCCTCTGCAGTTCATTCCCGGTGAGGATGAAAGGAACACACCTAAAGCTCTTGGCCCCCACTGAGCCATCACTGTCGATAATGAAGCCCCTCTCCACCTCTACCTGGATGGCTGACCGTTAACCATTAACCCTGTGAGAACAGGACTCCAGGTCCCACCCCACCCAAATGTCTGTTCCTTAGCTTTTCCCCATCTCGGGCCACTGTGCCCCCAACACTTGGGCGGCCAGCCCTTGGAATTATCCCTGAGGCCTCTTTTAGGTGTCAACTGTCTGCCAGAGAGAGCAGGCCAGGGGGAAGAGGAAGGGGCGGGCGGGAACAAGTGAAGGTGCCTAAGAAGGGGAAATCGAGGAAAGATGGATGAATAGTGAAGGAAAGAGAGAGGCACACATTATTACTTTCCCGTCTGGGGGTGCACATAGGTATATTCCTCCCCCCTGCCTGGGTCCTCTGCCCGGACCCATCGCATCTCACAGGCATTGCGCACATGCTACCCCCCACCCCGTCCCCCCAGTCCTCGGGCCCGGCCGCAGCCCCCACCTCGCCATGCTCTCGGTCCTGTCAATAATTTATGGCTTGCAGGGTACAATAACTATCAATAATGCACAGGCAATAATGTTCTACACTCTCACACAATCGTGTTACTCCTAATGTATGCGGGGCTGGGTCCCGGCCCGAGCTGCTCACCCTTCCTCCCCCAGCAGGACCCCCCCATGGCTCAAGAGAAGAGCCAGGCTGGCCGCGGGCGGGAGGGACAGTGCCAGGCTGGAAGGCCGGCTCCGCCCACCTCATAGAGCCGCATCTTCCAGATCCTGCGGCCAGATCGGGCTTTGCCTCCGCCCCTCCAGGCAGAGTCCGCCTCTCAGTTTTAATATTCCAACAGGTAGAGAGCGCTCCCAAAGCCCACCCCAGTGGGCACCTGCCAGTTTATTCAGCTCCAATCCCATACCCACTTGCCAATCAGTTTCCTCACCTGTGAAATGGAGCTGCCACCACCCACTGCTCCCCTTGCCGCCACACCTCGCTGTGGTTTGGGACGCAGGCGTGCTATTATTGCCTTGGAAACCTGGGAGAGCACTTTGCAAGCTTTCTGCAGAGGGGACGCACGACTGAGGGTGGGTCAGACACTTTGGAGGCTGGAGAGAGAGGGTGAGAAAACACAGGAATGCACAGATCCTGCCTTTAAAAGCCCCCCTCTAGGGGGCGCCTGGGTGGCTCAGTGGGTTAAAGCCTCTGCCTTCAGCTCAGGTCAGGATCTCAGGGTCCTGGGATCCAGGCCCGCATCGGGCTCTCTGCTCAGCGGGGAGCCTGCTTCCCTCTCTCTCTCTGCCTGCCTCTCTGCCTATTTGTGATCTCTCTCTCTCTCTGTCAAATAAATAAATAAAATCTTTAAAAAAGAAAAAAAAAAAAAAAGCCCTCCTCTGGGGGACAGGCGAGTAATGTCCAGGGAAGGAAGCTGGCTGGGTGTGAGGCCATAGGGAGCAGTGGGGATTGTGGAGAAGTGGAGACGGACACGCCCGACTACCACAAAAGATGCCGCATGGGCACATGGGTCTAGCGCCACCATATTCACTTAGCTATCAAGGAGATGTGTGACTGTGTCTTTCTATGAAAAAAATCTCTGACTTCTACACGTGGGGTAAAAATTTAAAATATCGAAAGGACGGGTGCTGGTGAAGCAAATCCATCAGTGGGACAGATCTGGCCCCAGCTAGTACTCTGGCGTACAAAGTGGTTGTTTTCTCTGTGTTTTTCTAAGAAAAGAACAGTTCTAGCCAGCACAGAGCAACCGAAGGTGCTCTGAACAGGAGTCAGGGACCGCGCTCTGGTCCTGGCCCTGGTTGTTTGAATCTTGTGCTCCCTCTTCCCTGGATGCTCATCTCCCGTCTGTACAATAGGAGTCCCGGGCTGCATGTTTGATGAGGCTCCTGCCGGCTCTACAACTCGTGTGGAATCATTCCAAAGTTCCAGACAGGGTAGCAGAGTCTAGGGGCTTGGCTTTCAGCAGGTGTCAAGCCAGACAGTTTGGGGTTGGGGAAGAAAGGACTCAGATGCGCTTCCTGGGAGTAAAGGAAGGGACAGCAACACGCACACACACGCACGCACGTACGCATGCATGCATGCACACCAGTCTCCCAGTGTCTGTAGGTCACTTTTCAGGTGGGTTCACTCTTTGGAAGCCCTTCATAGGTGGGGGCCCCTGAGCTCCTTGGCCTTTGGCAATGAGGCCCTCAAATAGAGCATAAGCCAACTGCTCTAGGGCCGCGTTCTGTCTGGAAATGGACGCTGCTAACACTAACATTAACGATGTCCTTTCCACCTGCTGAGCTTGTTTTCACTGTCCTGTTGAAGACTTCCTGCAGCCCAGGGAGAGAAAAACAAGCAAAGAGATCCCCCACATAAGAGATTCCCACTGAAAGGGGAAAAAAATAAGCAAAAAACTCCTCAGGCTCAGAGAAGTTAAGCAACTTACCCAAGGTCACACAGTGAGACGGTGAATGTGAGAACCACCAGTCAAACCTAAGTGTCCCAAGTTCCAAATTTCAGTCCTTTACTGCATTCTTCCTCCCCAAGGTAGGTTTTAGATTTCTGGTTTCTGGCTTCTTATCCTGTCTGGAGTGGGACTGGCTTCCCACGGGTTGGAGAGGAACAGTGTTATTTCCATGGAGAGAAGCCTGCACATCATTTGCAAAGGTGGGAAGAAGCCATCAGGAGGTCTGGTGGGGCTCTCAAGGTCACTGCCTCCTGAGTTCCTCAAGGCCACTCAGATGGGGGCAGGCAGAGCAGAGCAAACTGGAGCCTTTGCCCAGAGAGGAAGAGCGAGGCCATAATGGGGCTCTGCCCCCCAAACAGTGGAGCCATTGGGGCCTGTGGGCACAGCTCTGGTGGCCGTCAGCCCAGATTGGGGCTCTGGCTGTGGCAGCACCGTGACCCTCCAAGCCGGGGCTCCTCCTCCTGGCGGATGGCGGATGGAGAGGAGCCCTGCTCATGTTAGGTTCTCAGGAAACGTTTGTACAGAGGAGAGAGAATAGAAGGAGAAGACAGGTTTCTTGACCATTCCCTTTCCCTGCTGTCTCGGCTGGGGACAGCAACATGGCAGTTGTTAAAAGAAGGTGTCCCGCTAGGCTGTTTGATGTGACATACTGGCTTGGAAAAAAAAAAAAAAAGACAGTGTTGGAAAAGGAGACAGAAAGAACAAGCAAGCCGAAGTGAGGCTCTAGCTCCCGGACTCTCAGCGAGGGAAGGGGGGAGGGGACTGAGGTCTCCTGGGGGCTCATCCCAGGTTGTACGTCACCAGCGAGCCCCTCTTGGGGACAAGACTTTCACCTGGGGGAGGCCAGTTTCCAGAGCCAGGCCTCAAAAGACTCATCGCAGGCCAGGAGCTAGACTCCGGCGGGTCAGGCAGGACCGGAGCTGCCGGGGGAGCAGGGCTGCCTGAGGGGGGGCGGGGAGCCTGGGGACTCCCTTGGAAGGCTTCCGGGTATGTAAATTGCTTTGTTATTTCTCATCCTTCATGAGACTTTTCTCACCCCTTCACACCCCGTGGTCCTTTACCGATGCCGATTTGATCAGAGCAGTGTGTGAATAACCCACGTGAAGGTTCAAGGTCTAGCCTGATTAGGCAGAGCCGGTGAGTTAGCACCGAGGAGGCCCAGAGACGCGATGCCCCCTGTTCAGGTCACACAGCAAAACGGAGGCTTGAATTCTGATGACCCCGGGCCCGTGGCCCTCAGGTAGCTACCCTACCAGCCACGGGGACAATCACATTCCTCCAGGTTAGCCTCTAGTGGGAGGGGCACCCTGGGGTCCTGCCTCGGCACCTGCAGCCTGCCCCTCCTGCAATATTAATCTGGCTCTTATCAATGTTTCATCTGCTTTCTATCCCACATCACCCCTGCCACCGTCTTCTCACATTTGAGCTCGGGATCATGAAAAATAGATGTGTTTACTCCACCCGCCCTGATGCACATCCCCAGGTTTGGGACTTAGCAGGAGGGGGATCTTGCTCACATGTCCTCACAGCCAACCCCTTCCTCGGCCCCTGTGTGAGCTCCTGCAAAAGATCCTGACCGCACCTTATTCTGGGCCCTGCTTCCACTTTTTCAAAGCCCGCTCCCGTGCACTGGAGCGGCGGCCCGGGCAGGCGGGAGGAGGCTTCTTTGACCGCTGGGCCCAGAGACGCTAACCCACCAGCCCAAGGCCACACTGGACATTTTTAATGGTTCCAAAGGGGCAGGAGTCAGCGCTATCAGTTGTCATCCTCCGATCTTCCTGTCTTCCCAAAGCGGCGTCACCTGACAGGATGGGCCCCTGAGACCAAGCCTTTTTTGTTTTTTTGTTTTTTTTTTTAAATTACATGATACAAACAATGAAATCAAGGAGGGAGAACAGAGACCGGAGGAAGCTGAACTGCTGCAGCTGGTACTCGGCTTTGACACGAAGCATCCCTCCTCAGAGACCTTCCATGGCTCCCACTGGCCATAAAGATAAAGCCAAGTTCCTTGGCTTGGCAAGGAACGCCCTTGACAAAATTGGGCCCGAACCACATTTCTACTCTGTCACTCCTGCCCGGTCAGTAGTCACACGGGGGGAGAGGAGTGGGGCTCGTCTCCATTCGCCAATTTTTTCCTCCTAATCTAGACCAGGGATCCTCCAAGCAACTGACCAAGGATTCTGCCCAGAGGGCCCCCTGATGTCTGGGTCCTGCCCCCAGAGAGCCTGTTTGCGCAGGTCTGGGCTGGGCCTGGGCACCAGGCTCTTCACCCATGTGCTACTTGGTCAACGGTAAGCTCGGTATAAATAATAAAACACGCAGTCTGCCATTTGCCGCAGAACGAGCCTAACTAGGGTGGGGAGAACACGTTTCCAAAGCTGGGTTTTGCATCAAAGTATCACCCTTTCCCCCGGGAAGCTGCTGTGACTGTTTTCCAGAGCCGGGGAGATGGCTCGTCTCACAAGGGCTGGGCTGGCCTTCCATTTTGGCCACCTTTCCTTCTCTTCAGGTCCTGGGGTGAAAGGACCCACAGAGGGCGACAGGAGGGGCTCCCCCCCCCCCCACTGGCTGCCTTTGCCCATTTTCCCCTTGCTCCCCGCAGGCAACCAAGGGCTGCGTCTTTTCCTGCCACCTCCCGGCCCCAGCCCAAGACCCACCTCACGGCAGGCGCTCAACAAATGTTAGCCCAACTAAACCCTGCAAGTGACTTACCCATGTCCCGGGGAGCTGGTGGCACCCCTCTGCTTGCTCTAATCTCCTGAGCGGGCTCCCCATATGCCCCACACTGTCTGCTTGTCTTCTCCCTTCCGCCACGACTCTGCTCCAGGAGGCCCAGCACTGCCGCCCCCGTCCCAAGAGACCTCAGTGGCCCCTGGGGGACTGTGGAGTTAGGGGAAAGCCCCAAAGCCCTTCAAACCCAAGGCAAGACACTCCCCTGATCCAACCCCGAGACGTCAACCCCAAAGCATTAAAACTCTTCCTATAAATCCAGCTCCCCACTGTGTCTTCATGAAATGGGGAGGCACAGGCCCTTTGCATCTCCGAAAACCCTAGAACAGCAGTTTTCAATGTGTGGGCCTAACACTCACAGTATTGAGACCACCTGGAAACATGTTTGAAATGCAAGTTCTCGAGTCTCCTCTCTGACCTGCTAACTCAGAAACTCTGGGGATGGGCCCTCCCCCGCGCCCCCCTGCCCCTCAATGTTGCTCTAACAAGCCTTCCAGGTGATTCTAATATATGGGAAAAGGCACGAGAACCACTGTTTTCGAAGGGGCAGGGTCAGAGCCCTATAAAAACCGTCAGGCAGGGCCGCGTTTGGGTTGAGAGGTGAATTTGCTGCCCGCTAGGCCAAGCAGGATCTTCAGGGGACACGTCTCTGCTGGAGGGCTCTGAGTGAAGGGGACAGCCCCCTGAGCCATGGCTGGTGGTTGAGGAAGATGACTGGCTGGGGCCAAAGAGGACTCCCGACTCTAGGACGACCGTGGCCTAGGAAGTACTATGCGCACCGAGGATAAAGTTGTGACCGAAGCCGCAGACCATGGGACTTGATATCCTGACCGCAGGGCCTGAAGGCTGCCTTTACCAGGTGATGTGCTTGCTCTAGGCCGGGAGAAGACCGTGGGCCTGGTGCCTGGCGCCTGGCTGTGCCTCTGAGTTGGGCTAGGGATGAGGACTGTGGTGCTACCTGCCAGCCATCCTCGGGGTGGGAGGCTGCCAGCCTGGACACGGGTGGGGGTGCTGTGGGTTCTACCTCTGTCTGCACCCTGGCCACGCTCCCGTGTTACTCTGGTTGAATGGGGGCCCAGCAGCCTCTCTCAGGGGAGGGGGTTCTGGGGCTGCCGTGCTCCGAGGAGAGGAGGTGGACGTGCTTAGCCCTGCAGCCATCTTGGAAGAAAGTACTGCAGAGACGCAAAGGCCCTGGGACACAGCTGTGTACGGCTCGAACCTGATGAAGGTGGAGGTAGGAAGGAGAAAGACCGTTGGAGCTTGGGCCGGAAGAGAGTCTGCCACTGGCTACGGTGTGTGGCTGGAACTGGCCCTCAGACGTGGAGGGAGGTTTGCTGCGTGATGTCTCTGGTCAGCCCTGGACTCTGGGTATGTGGGGCAGACTGAACCCCCCCCCCTAAGGAGGGCTGGGCCAGTCTGTGCCCCTGAGCCGGGCAGATCTTGGATGGCTGGCTGGGGAAGAGAGGCAGTGTTGACGTTGGCTGTGGCAATGAGACTGGTGCTAAGCCCTGCAATCCCGTTCTTTAAAGGGCTGTCACTTACTGCTACTTTGAGTGTCTGGGTCCTGTTCCAGGGAGGATCCTGGAGGATGCCACTGTGGTGCCTGGGGACTGGCTGTTGGCACTAAGTCCCCTCTGAGCAGGGCTGGGTTCCGGAAAAGATCAGCGTCTTCAAGCAGCTGCTTGGCTTGTTAAGGGGGCGATGGTCAGGTGGTCCTGGAATTCTCCAGCAGCCTCAGGCTCACCTGAAGACCTCCATCTGGTGTCGGTCTGGTGTGGGCTGGGGCTCAGGCGGGAGCCAATGAGCTAAGGCTCAGGACAACTGCGGGCACTAGGAGCTTTGGTGCTTGAGATGAGGGGCTATGTGGAGCCCTGAGTCCTGGAGGTGCATCTCCTCTGTGGGAGCCCCAGTCTTGGACTACCTGCTGCCCCAACATCCAGTCTCAACTGTGTGGGTTCGGTACTTTGGGGTCGGCAAGTGCCCCAGTGTGTTCTCCAGTGCCACCTGGGGGAAGACGAGCCTACGGTCAGGGAGGCCCAGAGTCCTAGAAGTCCAGACTGGTGGCCTGAGGATTTCCTAGTCTGAGACAGAGGCCGGGAAATGTCTCCTCAGGTGGATATACTGAGGACCTCCTCAGACTTTGGCTTCAACCAAAGGAATGCCTCAGCTCTGAAACCCAAAGGGCTTGAAGGAAGAGGCTAGGCTGCAGGGGCCCCGGCTCTGATGTTTACTGTTGTCTTAGCAATGCCCTGTCACAGCCCTAGGCCGTGCTGCTCAAATACATAGGCCTCCTTGGCAGGAGAGACCCCCAATGCTGGGTGGGGTTCTTTCCCCCACTTCTTGTCCGTCTCCGGTGGGCAGCCCAGGGCGGGCCCTCTGACTGCTGGGGGCCCTGGCTATGCCATGGGTTACAGTGGTGGCTTGGTGGACTGTGTCCTGGGAAAGCTCACGAGTTGGGCTCGGGATCCTGGCCCGAGCTCCTGAGATGACCGCCTGGCTGTAGCGCCCCTCACCGCCGCGCCCCCTCCCACCGCCACGCCCAGTGCGGGTCACGTGGTGTGGTAGGACCACCCTCCAGCGGTCCCACTGGGCCTGGAGGCTGCCTCCTCCAGGAAGTGTGATCCCGGCCCTGACAGGTGCCCTTGCGGAGGATGAACAGGGCCGGCCTGCTCTGCCGTGAGGCCTCCGGTCTAGCAGGGGAAGCACCCATGAGCACAAAGGCCGGATTCCAGGGGACTGTCGGGGGAGGGAAGGCGGGAGGTGGGTAGCAGCAGGAATCAGGGCTCTGTGTGTGTGTGTGGGTGGGGGTTGGGGGGAGTAGGGGAAGGGGAAGCAGAGCCTGCTCTCTCCCTGGCAGCAGTGACGGGTGTTAGGCCCCCTCCCCTCGCCGTGAAAAGCGGCCAGGGTGTGGTGGGCGCCGCCCAGAAGCCTGAGGTCTGTCCAGATTAGGAACTTGGGGTTGGGGAGTGGGTAGGCTGTGTGAAGGGACCAGTGAGGACGAGGGGGAGGAGGAGGCTGGCTCAAGGGCCTCCATCTTGAGGGCCCCCTCCCCGCGGCCGAGCTGGCTAAGCGGACCCTTCAGCCAGGCCTGCCGGCGCAGCCTCCGTGACCTGGGCCGCTCTCCTCACCCGGCCCCTGGCGGTCTCCGTAGCGGCTATGGGGAGTCGGGGCGCTCCTACTTTGGCCCAGGACGAGCTCTTCTCACCACAGCCCTGCAGTGACGAGCCCTTGTTCTGGTGTCTGGATATGTTCTCGACCGTTCCTTGGACTTCCCTCGGGAGGCAGGGCCGCAGGCAGGCGTAGCTGTGTGTGCACCCCGGGAGTTGCCTCCCACTCTGTTTTCTGGAAGATCCCCACCCCCCCCAGATGCCTTGGTCTTGTCCTTCCCGCCCCAGCCCCCAAAGCCACACAGGTGGGAATCTGACTTTGTTTTTCTGTGTGTGCTCTGCCTTCCTCCAGCTTCTTAGTAAAGTAAAAGGATATCCCAGCTATTTCCCCTCAGGCTTGGCTCTCACTTCACTCTTCCTTCCTGTGGCCAGGTTCCTGGTCTCTGCCTCTGGGTGTTTTCCTCCAGATACTTGTGTTTTCGGTGAGGTCTCCTCCTTGGATCTTGACCTGTCTGTTTTCCAGGTCTTAGCTTCTCTGTCGACTCTTGCTCTTCTAGAAGATTCTTCAACCTAGAACTTCAAGTTACCGTAGTGCTCCTTAGTGGAGTCCATCCTGTGACCCGTCAAACTAGTTTCATCCCTAACGTAACACAGCTCCTACCACTTAAAAACCCTTGCTCTCTGGAATCGAATCTAACGAACCATTTTGATCTAGTTGAACTCCTCATCCCTGGTGGTGGCTGCTACTTCCAGCAAGGTCTGGTGGGTGGGACGGGCCAGATGCTCAAAGGGCTCACTGAGTTGGCGGGGGGGGGAGGGAGGAAAAGTGCCCCAGGATGGAGCATCCAGGTGCTGGGAACCTAGTGAATCTCTCACCCCACCTGGGCCTTCTTCAGACAGGGCCTGCAGGGCAGGAGGGTGTTAGACCATGGGGAGAAAGTGGCAGAGTACAGGTGGGTGGGGGGAGTTTCCCTTGCCAAGCTATTCCCCATCTGTTCTTAGCTCAGGGATTCTGCTGGGTCCTGACTTTAGTCCTGGAGACACCTAGGCCAGAGGCAGGCCCTGTCCCATGGTAATAGGGGAGAAGGGGGAGCAAGACTCAAATGACCGGGGTTCTTAACTTAGGCTGTCCAGTAGGCTGCCTCCCGCCCTGGGGAAGAGCCACCCCCTCACGGGTCCAAACAGCCCCCACCCTGAGGGTGCTGCTCTTCGTTCCCTCATTGGCCTTCATCCTTGTGGGCCTGGGCCTGTTACGAGGAGCTAGCAGCTGGGATCTATGTTCTTACAGCAAGAATGAGACCCGACTCCTTTCTTTCCTAAAAGTTCAACAAAGAATTACAAGTGACTGTGTTGGTTGGGGCCTTCCTGGCAAGTGGAAATTAACCAGATACTTAGTGGGAGTTTGAGTGGACCTCGTAATACACTCATAAGTCTTAGCTGCTTTGCTATACTACCTTTTCAACCGTCTTTTTTTAGGTTTTGTCTCTGCTTGCCTCACTGGTGAGACTGTTTATACTTGATCCTGAAGTCAGTCAGTCTTGCTTTATCCCCATGTTCTATCTTTGCTCACTAGAGTGAGTTGTGATGACATCCAGGCCCACTCCTGGTGTCCTCACTGCCAAATGCAAAGGTACTGGCCGATGGCTAGTGTTGGGCCCATGGAAAAGCCCACAAGGAAGACCATATAAGTCTTGTCCATACAAGTAGGTCGGGTTCTTTGGAAGATCCAAAGTCCTTTGCAAGATCCAAGGGACTTAAAAACAGCCCTTACTGTTGAAAGCCTACTACTACAGCCTCTTGTGTCGAAAGACCTGTTGAGGTTCATCAGGGTCTTGCAATCCTGGAGGGAGAAGCCGTTCTAGTAACTGGCTACTCAAATAGGCAACTTAACCTCACTCAGGGGTTGTGGAGTTCATGCTAGACTTTTTCAGCTTCTGTTACAAGGTCCTACTACTTTCTCTGAATCGTGACCCTTCTGACTCTAGACCTTTCCTGTGAACTTCATTCCTCCTATGTGCTTGGGATTCCATCAGAAATCCCTTCCCTTCTGGCTTAATCTGCTGCAGTACTTAGTGCCACTCAGGTGGTAACTTTCTCTAGCTTTTGTGTCTTCATTTCATATTGAGTGTTGAAGGATCTGTCAGCCGGATTTCTGGGTGGTTTTCCCTGTGGATAGTAAAGATGTGCCAGCCTTCTGGCTTCTCTTGTATGGAGAAATCAGCCAGGAAACTTCATGATCTTTTCCTTGACTGTACCTGGGATTTTTATCTCCATGATGATCAAAATTGATGGGCCTACACTTTTAATCTACATCAAGTTTGAACTTCGGTCTCTGGGCTCGTGTCCTATTTGGAAAGTTCTCGACACTTTCAAACTTGTCCTGTTCTCTTGAATCCGACTACACTTGATAAACTTCAAGTCCCTGCTCTGGGCAACAGGTTGTTGGACAACAGGTGAGAAGCCTTGCCTTGAGCCGGGACAGCTGCTTTGGAACCTGAAGAGTATAATTAGCAGGTGTCTCCCACCGTGGGAAAGCACGAAGGAAAGCCCACTGGCTCTAGGCTGGATGCTAGTACCCGTAGAAACGGGAAGGTTTCCTTCCCTATCTGCCCATTTTCTATGTCCGCCTCACGGAGTACTTCGAGGGAACAGGTGGGACAAACACAATATACTTTGTGGGACTTGGAGTCTTGACATAGAAAAAAACCAAGGTCCTTCATCCAGACCTCATGGCTACTTTCCTGGGGAAAGGGCCAGAGGACACTGTTAGTTATCGAGATCAGAAGGGTATTCTAGATCGAGTCGGTGGACTGCTAGACGGCAAAGTGTAAGTCACCTGAACCTCCTGGTCCTTCTCTGTTGGTGTCTCGTCAGATGTTCCTGCCCACAGGGCCCTCTTATCCTCC
>CM053617.1:24074576-24136229 GCA_028646535.1 Procyon lotor | reverse complement strand
GTACAGAACTTAGTACAGAACTTAGTACAGAACTTAGTACAGAACTTAGTACAGAACTTAGTACAGAACTTAGTACAGAACTTAGTACAGAACTTAGTACAGAACTTAGTACAGAACTTAGTACAGAACTTAGTACAGAACTTTACAAAAGTAGGGTATACCAGTAGCTCAAGTTCTTGTGGAACTGTAACTGCTGGTGCTCCTACTCCTGTCCTCCGGCCATAACCGTTGCTGTGGTCAATGTCAGGTCTTTCTCCTGGCCTCGATTGAGTCTGGGGTAAATGCCAACAATCTCACTCTTCCCAGAGTTCTGTCTCAAGTACACTTAAATCCATGCTTCCCTGACTTTCCTGAAATGCCACGTTTGAGCTACAGATTTGCTTCTGCTTCTGAACACTAGGAACTTGGTGCCCTAGGGCTTCAGGACTTAGGAGCTTTTCTGGAAAGTATTAATATGTCAAGTAGGAGTTCAATTAGCACGTATCCCACTTGTAGGTAGAGATGCATAAATCTGACTTTTCCTAAAACACTTAGATTCTACTTCACTGTGGCCCAAGACCTGAAAATGTATGCTTGTTTTGTCCTTTATGCCGTCTTATCCAATCTCTGAATGTGGTGGGCTTTAAGTCTCCCAGATTGGTAGAGTAATTAGGGTTGGGGTAGAAGGTGGTAAGGAATTGAATCTCCTTTTTGAAGCCATCAAGACAAAACCTCCGGTCTCCTGGAGAAAGCCTGATCTAGAGTTGTCACGATCTACTTAGTGACTGTAAGTGAATGTAACAAGTCTATTTATGCAACCCTTAATTTCTACCACTTGACCTGCCAGCTCCCAAGTGAGCTGATCGTGTGAATCCCTAGCCCATAGTGAACTTTTAGAATTAACCCCTAAGTTTAAACCCTTCTAGTGAATGAGGCTGCAGGGGTTGTGGGACAGTGGTCTCTCCCACGACTACTTGTGGTATCTTCACAGCCTGCTAACGACTGAATCTTCACTTTGGAAATACTCGGGGTCGCCATTCCTTCCAGGCTGAATTAGCTGTTGTCCAGTCTCTGTTCCTTAAAGGCAAAGATCAGTTGAACTTGCATGTGGTCACATTTCAAATGCAATATCCTGCCTGTCAGGGGTCAGGTGAGATCTATTACTTTCTAGAATAGAAAAACTTAGATTATGTACATTGATGGAAGTTTTATGGCTTCTTTTCCCTTAGAACATAGGTTGGCAAACTTTTTCTACAAAGGTCTAGATAGCAAACATCTTGGGTTTTGTGGGCTAAGAGGCAATTAACTGAGGATATTATGGTGGTACTAATGAGCTCTTCACAAGACTAAGTGTTAACCTCAGTGCAAAAACTTGTGAAGGTTTACAAAAGAAAATAGAACTTGTCTCTGGAGATCAGGGTTTCAAAGTTAGCGGTTCCCCATCAAATCGATGGTATTAGTTGACTCATCAATGCTGATCTATAACAATTATGCTTTTCACTTTGAAAAATCTTTAGTAGATATTGCCAAATACAGCTATCTTGTTTGTAGGTCTGTATTACAAGCTCTTAATCAGTTTTGCTTTATACCAATAAAAGCATCAGCTGAATTATCTCAGGAATAAGAGCAATAGGGGTCAGGAGCAAGCTTGACATGGGCAGTAAAGACAGGGAAAGGTCAAATAGGCATACACCCCACTCAAGGACCCAAGTGGATTGCCTATGTCCTCTACAAATACCACTTCACTCATTAGGTTGACAATAAAGACTGATAACAAGTACTGGTGAGAAGGTAGGGGAAGCCAAGTAACCCCATCCACTGCCGGTAAAACTGTAGGATGGTATGGCTGTTGAACAGTTGTCCTGTGACCAGAAAACATCTGTGTCTCTAAGCATGAGGATGAGGTCTCTGGATATCTCCTCCACCTTAAGGAGTAACAGCCACAAACCATAGAACTAACAGGGTCTTTAGAATCTTGTAGACTATCAGTCTAGGTAGACCAGGACCTCTGTTCTTTGGCCTAGCCTCTTAGTTGGGTCCTGAAGGCTACTGGCAAATCTTAGATACACCTACCTCCAATCTTCCAGGCCAATGCACTCCATTCAAAAGCCAATCTACTTCCAGTTGGTCTTTGAGGTGGGAGGATGGGAGTTGAGGTGGTGGCATTGGGTGGTATACCCCATCTTAGAGGACAAAGCATAAAATGCGGTTAAAAGCAGTTAAGGACAAGGTCAGCGTACATAGTAGTGTATGCGGTAGATCTACCTTACTGACCATTCCACTACCCTATACTACAGAAGATGTCAAACATACGTTTCAGATTGCTTGACTCTCTCGTAATCTTAGAGCTGAGACTAGATGCACCTGAGTCCCTCTACCCTTGACAAGCCAAGATCTGGGTATATTCTCACTTGCAGAGGTATTCTAGCAACAGCACTAGCCTTGTAGTGTCAAGGAATTTGGATAGCTCTAGTTCCTCCCCTTTCTAGGTTATGGAAAAGTGTTGGCTCTCCTCTTTGGCAGGTTCCAGAGTGCTGTCTTGACCGTCATTCTCTGAAGCTTAGTCCGTTAGTCTTCAGAGACCTTGTAAACTAATTTCTGCTTAAGATCACTAGAATGGCTTGTTTCTTAAGCCTTAACCCCCCTCCTCCCCCACCTAGGACTTAAACCTTAAGGACTTAAGCCACTAGGTATATTAGGAATGCCTAGCCATTGAAGTAGGTAAGTATCCCCTGTGATATTAAAGGGCCTTCTGGTAGCAAGACAAAGCCCTGCAGGGGCTGAGCGGGTAAGGACTGGCTTCCTAGCTTGTGTCAGCTAGAAATAATGGAAACAAGGGAAAAACGGAAAGGATTTAAGATCTGAATGACTGAAAGGACAGGTCTTGGTAGTAAACTTAGGAGCAAAGGAACAATCAAGTGTCAAATACTGGGCAATCAAAGTTAAGCAGGTGGATATGTTCAGTTAATGAGTTAGAGAATTGCAGTCTAGTTAGAGGATTCATGGAGAAGGTTATTCTGTCTTTGGGCAAGATTTACATTGCCCGTGAGTGTAATTTCAAACAGGTAACTGGTCAGCTGGACTTGGAACTCTTTCTGCTTGCCTTGGCAACACTTCTACTAAAACTGGAATTCCCCAAAGCCAGGGCAGTACCCTGAAGGTACACCTAAAATTCATCTAGGGGGCATATAACTACCCAATGCCCATGGGACAAATTGGGGTGTCTGGAGGAGTCTCAGCACCTAATGGTTGGGTATGTACACAGGCAAAGGGGGACTGGGAAGTAGGTGATCATGAAGACTGAAGAGAAAACACTAACAAGGTGATCACAAGCAAGATAAGTCAAATGTGGGTGTTCAGCGAGTGGAACGGGTCATGTCTTGTGCCTATCAAAATGGGTTACTGAGTGTCCATCGAAGTTGTTAATGCAAGCAGAATTTTGGACCACATAAAGCAGCAGAGATGGAGTAGGGACAACTCTCACACAGAGGGGAACGGGGGATATAAGGCTCCGTAAGACACCCCCCCCCCCCAATGAGAGCTACCTCTTAATCTACTGGATCACCTTCCCCATTATCCTTAAGACAGATGGACTAAAGGCATGAGGCTCTAGAGAAAAGCACAGGGTTTGACACAGGTAGACAACTAGGATTTATAAGAGAACATCGCGTAAGGTCTAGATTATAGGTCTGCCTGTAGGCTTGTGACTAAGTCCTTCCTGCCACCTTAATGTACGGGCTGTTGTCTCAGAACAGAGGTAGGCATGCATGCATGCAGTGCACTCTCCCAGCTGCCTTCCTGGGTATTCATTGGTCTCTAATGTGAGGTGGGAGCCAGAGATGGGAGAAAATGGTTGAGATGTACTAGCCTTTTGTAGTGCTTGATCCAGGAGGCTCTTTGCTATTCTCTTCCAGGCGAGCTTTAGGCTCTTAATGTGTCCTATTGGGTGGTCCTTGTTTTGTTCGTGGTGTTGGGTGGGGGGTGGGGTGCAAAGCAGGATCTTCTTGCTGGAGACAGATAGAGCAATAGGGTGCTTCGTTGAGCTAGCCTTGCTTGGAACCAGCCCCTTCAATCTTATGGCCTAAGCAGTGTTAAGAATTTCTCTAAAGATCCAGAATGGGCTATGACATTCTAGGTGCTATTGTGGGAAGTCCTTCCTACGAAGACTTGGGAACCTATAGAACGGGTTATCTCGTGTCCTATAAAGAGAAGACTGAGTAGAGCTATTTCTAAAAATCTCTCTTCCTTGAACTTTCCATAAATACCTTAATTCCCAGATAAGGGCTTGAGCAGGGAACCCTAACAATACAACAATACAACCAAAACAAAGTAATCCCTGGCTATATTCAGAGTTCATTTTACCAGTTACACTAGCTCCTCCTACTCCTTGTGGGAACTAGGATCCAGGTAGGGTCTGTATGCTATCTTGCTTGGGGTCTCCTGTCTCTGTGTATGGATTTCTCCATCTTGTAATTCTTCTGAAGAGGGTCTCTTGTCCTACAGAATCCTCCCCATTTGGGACTTTGCTGACTACATCTCTGTGGTGTGCTTTAATACATACCCCCTCTCCTGTTTCCTGTAAATCCGTGGTCGGCTCTAAGAGATCAAAGTTTACTTTTTGGCGAGACTACTGGCGGAGCCATATACCACCGTCAGGAGCTGAGTTCTGTTGTATGGTGGCCTCCATGGCCACGGACTAGGATCTAGGTCTACTTGGGAAGGGTTGCAATGACGCAGCTGATCCATCTGAAGAGCTTGGCCACTAGAAAGCAGCCTAAATGCATGATTCTTTCCCTTCACCAACCAGTTCCTATATCTTAAAAAATGGTCTCCTTAAATAACTACCTGGTGGATGCAGATTGAAACATCCTCCTGGTGGTCAGATAAGTTCAGAGCAGTCTCCCAGAGACCCCTGGCCTGCAGCAATGATAAGGCATGATCTTACAGGCGCTCAGAGCACGGAGTTCTCCTCTAGGAACCCACAAAGTGGTGTTTGTGTAGGTCAAAGCTACTTGGAAGTATAATTGTTGGCCCTTGAAAGGTAGGTGATTGACACCTACCCTAAAGAATGTGGTTAGATTAAATATATATACACGTACCTATAGTGTCTTTTAATAGGAACTCCCTGAAATGCCAGTGTCAAGATGATTCTAGGGGAAAAACGATTCTGAGGCACTGGCGGGAGTGGGGAGGGAGGAAGACCTATTGGTCCTGACTTGTGAAGTCCTTTAACTTCATACTTGTAGTGATCTAATCAGATAAGCAGTTTGCTTAAAAGGACCCTACTGGTCCTATCCATAAAATTCCAGTTCTAAATATCCTAGAGTCAATGACTCTTAACTTGTTCTGTTAAATAGGACTTAATGTGGTATATTAAAGATACTTGGGTTTTGGAGATGTCAGGACTCACTCTTGCAAATGCATGCCTTCTGGGTGCATGCTTGTGGTGGAGACTGCTAGAGCATGCAGGTTTTCTCTTGGGGCACCGTCTTGACCAGCTTCTAGCCTTTCTCGCAGCTATCAGTGGTCCCGTGCTGAGCTCTGGCCAGTAGAGCAGGACCAGAAATGTCGGCTACGTGTGGGAGCCTAGCATATAGTTCTCCCATGATTCTTCCCTTATCTGCTGGCTTAATGGTAAACTCTGGGGAGGGTCAGCCACGAGGTGAAGGGAGCTCCAGTCCCTGGACAGGTACAAAGGAACCAGGGGACCAGGAGGACCCAGTCAGTGACATGAATGAGCCTCTTCTCAACCGCGGAGGCCGAGACCCCTTAAGGCTAGTGTTACTAATACAACCTACTATACTGTTCACCGCAAAATACTTGTTTTCCTCTTAACTCTTCTAATTGCTACTCCTAAGCTGACCAGCTGTGTTAAGCATTAGCCATTAAAAGTAAACCAGATCTCTTAAGGCCTTAAACTGGCTGAGAGACTTTGCAAAGGGGAAGTGTTAGCTCAATCCCTATGGAGGGTCTGAGTGGGTCCAGCGTGCTTCCCGGAGGAGAGGTCTATAAGAAAGGATAGCAATTCTTAGCCTACTTGGCATCTTCTCAACTAGGAAGGAAAATCAGCCCCTGATGTTCCCCCCCACCCATCGGCCATCTCAAGTCCTAGTGCAACTGGGTGCAAAGCAGTCTGGGAATTGGGGGTAACCTAAGTTAGAGTACTTTCCTACTTACTAAGGAGCTCTAACTGAAACAATCCATGAATACTATTGACCGTAAATAGAGGTGCCTGTTAGACTCCCACCAGAGGAAACATTAGGACTGTCAGGAACCCATACTACTACATCCTGACCGCTTTCAGTGGTCACACAGCGGGACTCCTAAAGAGGGTTTTTCCCTTTTATAATACCCATAGATGCAAGGAACTCTGCGTTCACTCTAGAGGGGACTACCATGAACCTCCTTGTGCATAGGAATCTTGCACGTGTCTGCATTCCTATTAATCAAACACACAGCTGGATGAATCTCCAAATAGTCATGTAACTGACCTTCATGGGGGGAAAAAAATCCTTGCCAGTATCCCTAGGAGCCCCCCCTAAGAACCTTTCCTGAGGGACAGTCACTACCCCAAGGTAACCGTGTCTGGGTGACTCCTATGGGTACAGATTAGTGTTGCTCGCTGCCTTCTGTATCCTAGGCCCTGGTGTTTTAGGGGAATATTCCTATTTTCTAGAACTAGCGCTTACAGAACTCACTTGTCAAGTGTTAACTAGCATGTGAATGCAGACTCTATGCTAGAGAATACTAAGCAATTCACATGTCTAACTGCTTCTCAAGCCCTCGAAGGTAGATATTGTAACCACTTCAAACGTGAGAACCGAGGCAGAAGTGTCTCAGGCATGTTTTAAAGATGAACTGAACTAACACATCCCAGGGATATGGAACATATGCATATGTAGCATTTTTTACAGTTGAAGAAACTGAAACACAAAGGTTACTGAAGGTCACTCCCTTCTCCCACCATCAAGGGCCCAACCCTGTGGCTCTCCTGGGATCATCTTAGCGCTGCTACTTCTAACTTGGAAATCTGAAACTTGGCTTCTTCCTACAGAGCTGTGCTGTTCTTATTCTGTGGAAGGAAACTCTTAACTGTGAAATTAACCAAGAACCTGCAGTGAAACCTACAAGTACAGCAGATGTCTCCCTGGCTAGCAGGAGAAGGTATAAAACCCTAGGATCTTGTTCACTGGCTTAGTCCTGCCGTGGATGGAGAACCCCTATATAGCCAGTAGGACACCCAAACTATCCTAGGTTAGATAAGAATAGTAATTAAGTCCTCTGGAATAAATCAAGGACTTGACTTTAGGCACTGAAAACTTACTTGCTCTGTTCTGGGTAGCTTTGTGGAAGGGAGTCCTGTCTTGACCCAATCTTGCAGCACTTAGTTTGTTCGGGAAACCAGAAGAGGCTGCTTCAGATCCGAAGAACCATGATTGGCATGTATATGTACTTGCCTGCCTTTTTTCTTCTAATCCGACAGTTTAGTGATGCCGACTATGTTGGTTGGGAAGGAACAGCTCCTGAAGTGCAGTGCCTTCTGAGCAGGGAAACTAAAGGAAGCTTCTTTCCTTTTGGAAGTCCCCTGATATGCTCAGCTGGTGATCCTACTGAAGAGCCACTGAACCTGCCTCTTCAGAGGAACACTCAAGACCTCAGCTGTGCAACAAGCCTGCACTGGGTCAAATGGTGAAGTGCAATTCAACTTTCCCCTCTTCAGCGGCTTCTGTGTCCCAGCTCACACAGCGGTCACTGTTGGGGAACTCAGGAGCCCAGAGAATGTGCCTTCTATCCCTGGCTGGCAGAGTAGAAGGTCATGGTGAATGGGGCAAGCCCAGAGGCCACAGGCCCTAGAGTTCCTTGGGATTCTTTATGGTCCTCTTGAGCCAAAAAAGTGCCCTGGTCATCCTCTTGTGTGTGGTCCTCTGTTTATTGGAAGCTTGTCATCCAACTTAATTTCAGATGTGCTTGAGGAATCCCTTGCCTTCCACAGAATGGACTACAGGCAGGTTATAGGGGTTTTCCTGCACGTGACTTCTTAGGTCTGTCCAATAAAAACCACAAGTGACCACCAACTTTGTCCTCGGGACAGGGTTAGCAGACACAATGCAGGAGGTCTATATGGGACACAGTCGTGCTAAAACCTTACCTATGGCTCATGTGAGACTCCACCTTCGGACTTTCCCCTACTCCAAAGTCTGGCAGCCCTAGCGGGGAGACTTTCCCCGCATGACTCCATACCACTTGACACTGAGGCTCCCGTGTGGCACTCGGACAGATCAAGGGCTGCTGCCCTGGTTCCCATACTTCCTGTCATTCTCAAAGGGAAGTGGCACTTCTAGACCGCAGCAGGTACTACAATTGTATCCACTCCCTTAGTGGAAATCTCTCCCTCCACTTGCTTCTTGAACTTCACAGAAATGTGCTTCTTAAACTTTACTTAGATCTTGGCAGAAACCCCTGCACTAAGGAAATAGCACTGGTAGAGTGGCTTAGATATTTAGCTTCACACCACGGATGTTCAGCTTGAACTACTGTCCCCAACCTGGGAGGAATCTGGAGATAGAAATGGCTGGAGGCAAAACGTGGATTCACGTCTTTAGGTTTTTGGCACTCTTCGAGCTGTACCCTCTTAGGATGTGGCACTCTGTCCTCTTGTCTGACTTGCCCCAAGCTGAGCTCTTGGGTGAAGCTGATGTACAGGCCTAGCTTGGAGATACTGGGGGTTTGGTTCCAGACCACAATGAAGTGAATCCAAGGATTTTCCTAGTGGGTATGGGAGTCCTGGTCACACTATAGTCTAGAGTCTGCAATAGCATGATGGCAACCATGCAAAACAAAACCAAACTTTATTACTTAAAAGTGAACATCTGAGTTTTGTGGGGTTTTTTTGTTTTTGTTTTTTTTTTTTTTTTTTTTTTTTTGCTGGTTGAGGGTTGTGCCTCTGTGGTGATGGCTGCTGACTGAGCAGAGGTTGCTGCAATTGCTTAAAAATAAGACCACAGTGGAGTTTGCCATGTTGATGGACCCTTCCTGCCATGAATGATTTCTCTGTAGTGTGTGATGCTGTCTGGTAGCATTTCTTGCCCCCAGAAGAACTTGCACATTGGAGTCTGTCCTCTTAAGCCCTGGGGCTGCTTTAGCAACTAGGAGGATGTAATACTCTAAATCTCTTGTCATCTCGGTGGTCCTCACCAGGAGTAGATTCCGTGTCCAGAAAGCATTCTTTGCTCCTCCATAAGTCACTCCTCTTCCAAGTCTGTCTGTTTTGTTTTTTTTTTTTTTAAGATCTTATTTACCAGAGCACAAGCAGGCAGAGGCAGAGGGAGATGCAGGCTCCCTGCTGAGCAAGGAGCCCGATGTGGGACTTGATCCCAGGACCCTGGGATCATGACCTGAGCCGAAGGCAGCTGCTTAACCAACTGAGCCACCCAGGCGTCCCTCTTCTAAGTCTTAGCAGGAGGTTGCCGCTGTGCAGTCCCATCTCTGGCTCCACTTGAGGTTCTTGCTGTTTCTACCATGTCAGCAGGTACTTCCTTCTCTGGGGTCTCCAGCCCCACAAAGTCCTCTAGGAGGGTCAGAATCCACTCCTCTCAGCACCCGTTAACATAGACCTTGATGTGTCCCTTGTGGGAAGAGGTCAACATATGTTCCTAATGGCCTATAGAACGGTGAATCCTTTCCCGAAAGTTCTTACTTGGCCCGCTTACTTTGTCCCATCAGAAGAATCCCTATCTATGGCAGCTCTAGTCTTAGAAAGCATACTTCTCAGAGGACTGAAGTCAAAATGACTCCTTGATCCATGGGCTGCAGAATGGATGTTGTGTCAGTAGGCATGAAAACACTGGCTACCTTGTACGTGCCCCATCAGAGCTCTTGGGTGACTAGGTGCGTTGCCGAGGAGCAATAATACTTTGAAAGGGACTTTCTTTCCCTGAGCAGTAGGTCTCCACAGTGGGCTTAAAATATTCAGCAAATCTTGTTATAAACAGATGTGCTGTCATCCAGGCTTTGTTCCACTTAGAGCACAGGCAGGGTAGATCTAGCATAATTCCCAAGGGCCCTAGGATTTTCAGAACAACAAAGGAGCATTGGCTTCAACTTAGGGGCTAATGCAGCTGGTGACTGACAAGAGAGTCAGCTTGGCCTTTGAAGCTTTGAAGCCAGGCATTGACTTCTGTCTGGCTAGGGAAGTCCTAGATGGCCTCTCTCAACAGATGGCTGTCCTTTCCTACACTGAAAATCCTATTCAGTGTAGCCACCTTCATGAATTATCTTAGCTAGATCTTCTGGATGACCTGTTGCTTTACACTGTACTTCTAAATTAGAGATTCTTTATATCAAGAACCAGCCTCTGATAGCTTCAGAAGAAAAGTTCTGTAGCTTCTTCCCCTCTCATGGAATTGAAGAGCATTAGGCCTTGTTCAGGATTAGGCTCTAGTTGAAGGGAATGTTGTGGCTGATTTCATCTTCTATCCAGATCGCTCAGACTTTCTCCGTATCAGCAATAAGGGTTATTCTTGCTTTAGTATTCATGGGTTTCCTGGAGTAGCACTTCTAACTTCAAGACCTTTTCCTTTGCCTTCATAACTCGGCTGACTGGGCCAAAAGCTAGGCCTCTTACATCCATCTGGGCTTCTGACCTGCCTTCCTCACTAACTTTCATCTGTAGCTCTTGATCTAATGGGAGACCTGTGGCTCTTCCTTTCCGAGGAACACTTAGCCCAGTTAATGACTATCCTGTGGCCTCTAACTTCAGTTCTGTCTTGGAATAGGGAAGCTTTTAAGGAGAGGGAGTGAGGGAGGAGCCAGCAGGCAGAGCAGTCAAGACACCTACATTTATTGATGGTCGTAGTCATAGATGGATGTGGTTCATGGCACCCCAAGATGATTATAGTAACCTTGAAGATCCCTGATCACAGATCACTATACTAAACATAGCAATGTGTCTTGAAATATCATAACTACCAAAATGTGACAGGAAATAGATGCTGCTGGAAAAATGGCACCAATGGGCTTGCTTGATGCAGGGTCGCTACAAGTTTCCAACTTGTGTGTCAAAAAAAGAAAACGCTGTATCTACAAAATACAACAAAAGGTATGCCTGTACTTGGACAGCTGTGTTCGTTGACCTTCAGTTTCTGTAACAGATGGGGGTCTGATGGAAAAGCTTTCCTGATGCTCCCGGAGCCTTGCTCCTCTTATCTGAGCCCCCTATGCTCAGAAGAGCAGCTCAGTTGCTACCAAAAAAAAAAACCCACAAAAAAAAAAAAAAAAAAAAAAACACACACACACAAAAAACCAAACCAAAACAAAAAAAAAAAAACAAACCCAAAACTCAGACCTAGCTTGAATCTTGCCCTTCCAAGCTTACAAAAGCCTCCTTGCTGAACTCATACTTGAAGCCTTAGCTGTGGTACAAATGACCATCATCATTAGCCTCCATTGCTAGAGAGGACACCACAGCTCTACAAATCGTTGACTGCTCAGGTCATTGGATTCTAGAGTCTATTTGGCGTTATTACAGGAAACAGTGGGGACTGACTAGAAGGGGCGGTTGTGGAGGTTTTCCAACAGCCTAAGGAAGAGCAGGTATGAGGCAGGACCTTGACCAGAGGGCAGCCTCTGTGAGGTCTGTGGCTCAGTGGGCAGGGGTGGGCTGTCTGGCTCCTGTGCGTGTGTTCAGGCAAAAACTTCTGTAGCTTCTTCCCCTCTCAGCTCTTCGTGGGATTGAAGAGCATTAGGCCTGCAAACAGCCTGGTCTCTAATGGCCCGACAGGTGATTTCCTTGCCCCAGATGTCCTACAACCTTCAGGACTGTTCTCTTCCCATAGCTTGGTACAGCCTGTCTTGGGAGGCCCTCCACGCTCGCCCCTAGTTTCTTGCTGGGTAACTCTGTCCCTTCGTTCCTAGTCTCCTTTTCTAGTGGGACTGTCTGACCTCCTTGGCTCCAAGGTAGCTGGAGGGGCAGCCACATCCCATATTACTAGTTTGGTCTGTGGGCTGGGGACTGGCCCGAGCTCGTGGGTCAGATCTTCAGGGGAGGGTCCTGCTGGGTTGGGATAGATCGAGCTCCATTCTTGGCCACCTGTCTCCCCTTGCATTATTCCACAGACCCTTAGGATCCAAGCAGTAAAATGGGCTTGGGGCCTATTCTATGTGGGCTGATGTTCCTGCTGGTAGCTTTGGACCTAGAGAATCTAAGCCACTTTCTTGGCTGTGAGACAACTGTGGTCTTTCCTGGTACTTCTGGACCTTGGTGTAGCCTAATTCTCAGTTGCATCTGGTTAAGACGATGTCCTTCAGGCTTTCCTCTGAAGAGACCTTGGTAGGAACCTCTTCCTCTGTACTGTATCTGTACCTCTAGGCCCTCTTGAGTAGTCATGGATAGTCAGGAGTTCTGTCCTGTTCCCTTCTTCTGGGGTCCATGTGGCAAGGGCCCCTGAGCACATCAGTAAAGTGTTCAGATTCCCTGGCTGGGCCTGCCCTCTGACTCCTGGGTGCAAGACCCGTGGCTCTGCCATTTTCTGTGTGTGATAGGGAGTGACATGGCCTACAGTTTCCCTGGCCTCCGGGCCACTTGTCCTTCCCTATTCTTACCCATTCAATATCCTTGTCCTCCCTCTGACAGGGGTACCCCTGTGCAGGTGTGGGCCTCAGGAACCCAGACCACCTGCCTGCCTTCACCTAGGAGTGCTTACTCCGAGAGGAGGATGGCTTCTAGTCTGTGTTCTAATGCCTTTCCTCCTGGGATTGTTCCTACTCGGCCCCTCAGCTCACCTCCATTCAACGGGTCTCCTCAGTCTCTGGGTCTGACTTCTTCTAGGGTCCCCAACTTGGTTTGGGTCCAGTCTGTCTTGGCCCCAACCTCTGTCTTGCCCTCACAGGGTCTCATCAGTTGCCTTCAGTCTCCACTTGCTCCCCTCCATCCACCTCCTTCCTTGGTCAGTGGGGTGCCCTCAAGTGGTCTTCCCTTCCTTTAGCCACCAGGTCTGTTTTTAGGATCCAGTTTTAGGATCTTGGTTCCCCCATATCCTTTCTATCCTAGAGTTATATCCTTCTCTACAGCTGGTTGTCTGTCTTCTCTTGTCATAGTCATGATTTTATCCTGGAATAAAACCATCTTAATGTTCCCGATCTCTAGCCATCTTATGCTATTATGTCTAGATCTTATTCTTGGCCTTGAAGTCTAAACCTGGCCTCGAGAATGAAACAGCAAGGACCCAGTCCCTCCTCCCCCCTACCCCCATCTCTAAGGTCATGGAGTCCTAGGCCCGTGGGAATGACACCAGTTAGCCTCCAGTCAACAGGCAAAGCTTTTGTTGCTGAGTGTTTAGCAAGTGCTAATGAGGACATGTGGCAGGATATGGAAGGACTTCAGTTCTTTGCTATCGGAGTGACTACATTTGACTGGAATTGGCACCTGGGAATTATGAGAAGGTCGGTGAGATAAGACCAGATCCTTCCCTCCTGATACCTACATTGAATCTTGAATTAAGGGGACACAGGGGCCCATCAACTCTGAAAGAATACAGACCTGAACTCGTGAGTTCAAGCAGTTTTGGGGTAGTCTTTCAGGTTTTCCACATACAGTATCGTATCTGCAAAAAGCTTGACTTTGTGGGTTCAGATGCCTTTTATTTCTTGTCTGATTGCTGAGGCTAGGACTTTCAGTACTATGTTGAACAGCTGTGATCCTGTACTTAGGGGGGAAAAAACTGTTTTGACCCATTGAGAATATTTGCTGTGGGCTTTACGATACTGAGGTATGGACCCTCTAGCCCTACACTGAAGAGTATAGTTGTTTTTTCTCAGCTTCTTCATTCTCCATCTGGTCTTCTACATCACTAACTCTCTTCTGCCTCATTTATCCAAGCACTAAAAGCCTCCATTTTTTTATTGTAACTCATGAATAGCTTTTTGGATTTCAACTCAGTTCAGCTTATTTCTCCAGAAAGGGATATTTCTCCAGAAAGGGATTCTCTAGTATCTTCCTTTTTTTTTTTTTTTTTTAGCCCAGCTAGCACCTTGATAATCATCATTCTGAATTCTAGTTCTAACACCTTACTCTTGTTCTAGAGGTGAGTTTTTCTGCCTTGTCATTTTATCCAGATGAGAATAGATGAGTGAACAAAACACTAAAAGGGTAGTAACAACCCCAGAAAAAAAATACACACTTACGAAATTGAAAGACTCAAAACTGAGGGCAGGGGGAGAGAAGAAAGGAGAAAAAAATGTTAGATGGGCGAATGGTGACTAGAATAGGGCCACACACTTGATTTTTGGGTGTATCTTGATCTGTTCAAAAAAACCGCCTTCCAAAATTTTAAAGAAAAACATACAAAAATAAGGGGAAACATGAAAGGATGGAATGACTGTAAAGATGAAAATTTAAAAATTCTAAGAAAGGACTTGATAAGTTAAAAAATATGACCAGGCTGGAGACTAGAACAAAGCCATGCACTAGATTTAGAGTATACTTTGCTCTGTTAGAAACTGTATTCCAAAACTTTAACGAAAAACCTATATACAAAAAATAAGGTTAAATACAATGAAGGGATAGAATACGACTAACAATGAAAACTTAACTGTTTTATCAATACCTTTTTAAAAATTAAGGTTAAAATAGGAAAGAGGAAAAATCAGAATAAAACTTTAGTCTTTCAGAGTTAAACTTTTTAAGGAATCACAGGGGGGCAGGGGAAAAATCCATGAACTATACATGCTGCATTCCCTTAGCTCTGGAATTCTGTTTCTCATTGATCAGTGAACTTGGTCTTAGCTGGATGTTCTTGCTGAACTTCTGGGGGAGGGGGACCCATTGCAGTGACTCTCAAATGTCTTTGCCTGAGTTGGAATTGCACTGCCCTTGCCAGGGGCCGGGCCAAGCAATGTGCTCGGATTCACTCTCGGGAGTCTGTGTTCCCTGAATGCTTTACGTACAGCTTTGGAGGTGGAGAATGAAAATGGTGGCCTCCCAGTCCCCGGCTGTAGGAGCCAAGAGCTCCGGGCCCCACTCCTCAGTGTGCCCTTGGAGAAAAGTAGTCAGTCCCTCCTGTCTCCCTGGTCTCCAGCCGCGCTCCGGGATCAGCCGACCTGTGACCGAGGGTTTCTGTCTCTGGCATGCGGGCCCATCTGGAGTCTCCAAAGCCAGCAGATTCCTGTGGCACGCTCCCGTGCTGATCCTCCGAAAGGTGGAAGGAAGGGGTCTCTCTGGATCTGCCCCTTGTGGGGTCCCTGCTCCAAGAGCAGTGGCCTGACTGTGCCTTGGATCAGTCTAAGGTAAGACCGAGCTGTGCCCACTGCTTTTCCATCTCTGCTGTTGACTTCCCCACTGATACCTGGGGGCTCTGCCACCCTCAGATGCCCCCAGTCCCTCTGTGACCCCATGTGGTCCTGAGACCACACTGAGTTCCCACATGGGCTAAACCCCCCTGCTTAGCCTCTGGAGTAATGTCCCTCAGTGGAGCAGGCTTCTAAAAGTTCCAATTTTGTGCTCCACTGTTCTACTGCTTGCCGGGAGCCAGCCCCTCCCCCTGAGGTCTCTCTTCCTACGTATCACCTTGGATTCACTCCTCCGCATGTCTTCACTTCCAGAAAGTGGTCACTTTTCTGTTCCTACTATACTTCTTTTCCATCTCCTGTTGAGTTTGCAGGTGTTCAGAATGGTTTGATACCTAGCTGAACTCATGGGACCTGATATTTAGGTCTCCTACTTCTCCGCCATCTTGCCCATCTTTCTCCTCCTCCTTCTACACTGAAGAGTTTTGATCAAGAAAGGATGCCATACTTTGATTTTTTTTTTTTTTTTTTTTCTGCATCACTGAGAGGATCATATGGTTCTTGTCCTTTAACCTGCATAGTGTATCATGTTGACTTGCAGATGTCAAACCAACCTTGCAGCCCAGGAGTAAATCCCACTTGGTCGTGGTGAATAATCCTTCTAATGTACCGTTGGCTCCTATTAGCTAGTATTTGGGTGAGAATTTCTGCATCCATGATCATCAAAGATAATGGTCTGTAATTCTCCTTTTTGGTAGGGTCTCTGTCTGGCTTTGGGATAAGGGTAATGCTGTATATACTTATACTTGGACTTAGTCCAAGGCTTACCCAAGTACATCCCTTCTCTTAAATTGGAACAGATCATTTAATGACTGGTCTATTGGCCAAGTGAATCTCAAGGTTCCAGTTGCTACTTCATTACAGTGGTCTTGGTGGAATTGTCACCTGTGGGGTCCTCCATCACTGCCTATGACTAGGTGGATGCCTGGGAGCCAGCTGGCTGTGGGTCTCCCTTGTGCTGAGTGATGTTGGGATTTGGTTCTTAGTGTTGGTCTGGAGCTGGCTCTTCAGGAGGCTCAGTGAAGTGAGCCTTGAGAGGAGCACGTAGCTGGAGCGTGGGATCTATGTTGGGGGCCTCTATCCTGGGCACCAGTGGCACTTAGGATGCAGGCACATGTGTGCCCTACTGGGCTCTTGCCAAAGATCACTGACTTAGCTAGCACTTGTTCTCCATCTTCTAAGGCCTGATGTGACCACTTCTACCCAGTAGCTACAGAAGACTGACGGATAGTCTTACTGATCACATTCTGGTTTCTTGTCCTGATTGTTGAGGCTTATCCTCCGGTCTGTCTTGGTCTAAGACCTATCCCTTCCCTCTTACCTGATGGTTATTTCTACTTGAGAACATCATGGGTGGTAACTGCCCATACTCAAGGCAGCTTGTAGCTGCTTGCTATATTCAGGCTTGGGTTTTCCAGTGAAGTCTTATTTCCAGTCTAACAGTTTTCAGCCTTTTGGACATGAGATTTGTGAGGGGCAGTCGTGTTTCACTGTACATATGGCATGGGCAAGGACACGTGGGTTTGAATAGCACCAGCCATGAGGTCTAGTGCCCAGTTCTTTTCACCTCCAGGCATGTGGCTGGTGTTCTTGTCTGAGAATAAGGTCTGGACTATGTTAGAGGCCGAGAGCCCAGTGTGAAGGTCCTTGATGGCCTCTAGTCCCATACTTCAGCCTGGTGCCCCACTCCCTGGCCCTACAAACAGCATGGATTCTCTTCTAGACTATCCTTTCTATTTGTGGCTTGTCTTCTGAGGGTTTCCCAGGGCTAAATGGGAATCTTTGGATGTTGCTGAGGGTCTCCCTCCCTCTGGAGGATTACTAAGACTCAGCGGCTAGAGTCCCCTTGAATCCAGCCACCATCTTGGAAGCCCTGGGCAGAGAAGTTCTGGGAAGAGTACAAATCTGTGGTCTGAGGTTCATGCCGGGGCTTCATGTGCATGGAGCCAGCAGTTCTTGGGTCAGAGCATGAGTTATGCTAGGACCTTCCCCTAGCCCATCCTGAGGTCTAAACCTCTATGGAGTTTGGTGAAATCTAAGTCCTGATAAAGCTTCTCTCTTCCTACTGGAACTTCACCTCTGAGTTGCTTCTGTAATGGGTGGTCTTAGTCTTTGTGGCTCATGCTGTCTCTTGCCCTGTTCTACATCGTCTGAGGTTACACGTAGAAGTTCTTTACTGGCTTCTGAGACCTCCATCTAAGCTGTTCAGGGAAGAGACCAACAGCATTCACAGTAAGAGGTATCCTACACTCTGCCAACCCAAAGAACAGACCTAGAACCTGTTCATTCCTGTAGGAAAGTCTCTCCAGGGTCCTGATGAGACCTTCTTTTGAAGGTAGTTTTTCTTAGGGTCTAAGCCCATTTGAACATGCCATAAAACTTTTTAGAGTTGGCTCTTGGCATATGTGGTCAGAAAAAAATCTGGGGCCTGGGTTCTTCTATTCCACATCCAGGAAACTGGCCAGTGCCCTGGCTGAGAGGAATCGGAGTTGGAGATCTTACTTGCTATCAAACGTTCCAGCTAAGCAGGACAAACTTGTTGGGTTGTCTTCTTCCTGGGTGTATTACTTTGCTTGGGCTCCCATAATAAAGTACCAGAAACTGAGTGATCGAGTGAACAGAAGATTCTTGTTGCCATTCTGGAGGCTAGAAGTCAAAGATCAAGGTATTGGTAGCCTCTGAGGGTGGTGAGAGACCATTCCACGGTTCTCTCCCAGCTTCAGCTGGGTTGCTGGCAATCTTTTGAGTTCCTTAGCTCTTACGACCGGGTTCTGCCATAATCTTCACGTGGCATTTTCCTTGCCTGCCCAAAACTCTTTAAGGACATTAGTCTTATTGCATTTGGGCCTATACTAGGACCTCATCCCTATCCTCCCATCTCCAAATATAGTCCTGTTCTAGGGTAATAGGGATGTGGGACTCCATGATTTTTAGAGATACACAATCCAACCCTTAACCCTGCAATAGCCTTCAGCCTGGGGCCCAAGGATCTACTCTAATTTGACCCCACATTTGAACACAGGTCTAGCAGTGGGCCCTCAGCTTCCCCTCATTCAGGAAATGTTACATTAAGGCCATGCCCAGGTCAGCTGACCAGTCAGATTAACTGGTCTGTGGTAGTAGTTCTCTGAGCTGTTTGACTTTACCTTCCTGGAAGGGGTGGCATATAATGCTAGGAAAGGGTGTGCAGTGTGTACAAAGGCACCCCCAGGAGAGGCAAGGGTGGGCTGGTGGCAAGGCTCAGGCCTTCTCAAGGAAGGCAGCTCAAACCTGACAGGCTGTGCTGTCTGGAAAGAGCCTGAGCTTGACCTTTAAAGTTTCCAAGAAGACAACTAAGTTATGGTGGTCGGTCTCTACCAGGATCCCCACAGGGACTTAAGAACTTCTCAAAGGGCCGGCTAGACCTAAACTATTCCTGTAGCTCTTGTTTCTCAAAACAGAGGCAGGCTGGTAAAACATACTAGAGGAGAGGCAGAATTAGGATTCTGGGGCATTGAGTCACTTCCTGTTGGAAAGAGGAAACTCAAGGATTCTGTTCTAAGAGATGTCCTTCCCAGGAGAGAGCATTGGAAGGCTGCAGGAGACGAGCTGGAGCTGGTCCTGGAGGGAGCCTCAAACTGAAGCAACCAAGAGTGGTTGTATTGGTTTCAAATGAGCCAGTTATGCATAGAGACTGGGGCAAGTCTGAGGGCTCCTGCCAAGCCTGCTTCAAAGCAAAGAACGGGACTCTGGGCTCTCCTGAGTCAGAATCCCCTCCCCCATCTTAGCTCCATAGCAGCCAGGTAACTAAAAACAAGCTTAATTCTAGGACTTCCTTATCTTGGGTGCTGGATGGTTTACCTTGGTCATCAGCAGCTCTTAGAGGAAGTGGCATATGGGAAGAAGTCTGTCTGGTTCAGATGTTAGGGTAATGGTGGCCTTAAAGGAATCCAGAAGTCTTCTGATTCTATCCTCTGAAAGACTGTAGAGAATTGATACTATTTCCTTTAATGTTTAGCTCCTCTGTGGTGTCTCCTCTTCCATTTCTGATACTAATTCGTGCCTTCTCCTAGTTAGCCTGGCTCAGAAGCTTTATCAATTTTATTGATCTTCTCAAAGAACCACTTTCTTATTGGATTTTTAATACCCCCTCATTGACTTAACGTTTTCAATGTCATTGATCTCTAATTTTCTTTGAATTTAATTTGCTCTTTCTAGTTTCCAGAGGTGGAAGCCGAGGTGACTTTAGAGCTTTCTCTATGTCCCTGCAGTGCTCTAAAGTTCCCTCTAAGTACTGCTCTCCTTATATCACACTCTAATTTTTCCATTTTCCTCTAGTTCAAAATAACCCTCTTCTTTGACCCATGTTAGAAGTATGTTTTAATCTTCAAGTATCTTTGGAACCTTCCAGCTATATGTCTGGTACTGACTTCTAACTTAAATCCATTGTGGTCTGAGAGTAGACACTACATGATTTAAAAGAAATCTAACAGTATGTCTTATGGCCAAGAACGTGGTCTCTCAGTGAAAGTTCCCTTGAGGAAAAACCTATTCTGGTGTTAAATGCAGTCTCTAGGTGTCCTTAGCACCCAGCTGAGTAGCGCTTGAGTTCAACTATCCTGACTATCTGCTGGATTTCTACTCTTCCGAGCAGCATGTTCAAGCCTCCAACTATGCTAATAGATTCATCTGTTTCTCCTTGCCACTCCACCAGTATTTTTGCCTTGCGTAGCTCAACACTTACATGCCTATGTAAGAAGTGTTGTCTTGGAGAATTGACCGTTAGCTCTCTACAATGCCTTCCCTTATCCTTAATACCTCTCCTTTGAAGTCTGTCTGAAACTAATATAGCTACTCCTGCCCTTTCCTGACTGGTGTTAGCATGGTACATCTTTCGATCCATTTCTAATGTCGCAAAGTAGGTTTCTTGTGGGTAACATAGTTGGGTCATGTGTTCTGATCCACTGTGGCAATTTGCCTCTTAATTGGTACCTTTGGACCATTGATAATGTAATGACTGAAGTAATATATACCATATCTGTTGCCCTTTCTTCATTCTTATTCTTGCCTTCCACTCATGTGCGTTCTGTCTTAACTGAGTATTTTGTTTCTGTTGTCTCCTTTCTTAGGACATCAGTTACACGTGGTTGCCCTATACAGGTTTTTGGGTTTTGCGATATCACAAGTACTAAGTCCACTTCCAAATAACACTACAGCACTTTCAAAGATAGTATGAGAACCTCGTAACAGTACAACCCTAACCTCTCCCTCCTATCCCTTGTATCACTGCTGTCTTTTTAAGCATGTACTCATAGCATGCATAATTGAACGCAGTTTGAGCACTGTCTTCTGTTAGAATGATTAAGAATGAGAATTTTTACCTTATTGCTTTGGTGTCCTTTCTTTATATAGCTCTAGGTTTCTGACCCTATATCTCTTGAAAGGACACTTCTTGAAAGGCAGGTTTGCTGGCAACAAATCCGAGTATTTCTCCATCTTTTTAAAGGGTAACTATTGGGTACAGAACTCTAGGTTGGCTTTTCCCCCCTCCTCGATGTTTCAAATACTTCCCTCTATTTTCTTGCATGGTTTCTGAGAAGTTGGATGTAATTCTCAACTGTTTCTCTATTACACCTTCTTTCCTGTACCCCTTGCCCCTTCCCTGCCAACTTCCAGGATTTTTCCCCCCGTGACTTGAAACAAAGTACATCTGTTTGGGCATTTCTTCTGCTTGGTGTTCTGAGCTTCCTAGATCTCTTGTTTGGTTTCTGACTTCAGTTTGAGGACATCTGCGGTCTTTTGTTTAAATATTTTCCTTCTAGTAATCACATGTATGTTATGTCTTGTCCCCAGTCCTCAAATAGTATATCCTCCCACTTAGGGTTCTAATTGATCCATCCTGAGATTCTTTCCCTATTGTCCAGCCTAATAAGCACATAAAAGGCACTACCCATTTGTTAACGTGGCTTTATCTCTGGCATTCTTTTGGTTCTTCCTTAGGACTTCCATTTTTGACCACACTGCCCATCAGTTCTCATGTGCTGCCTACTTTGTCCATTAGACTTCTTAGCATATTAATCAGTTTGGTAACTTCAACATTCCTGCCAGGTCTAGTTGTAATGTCTGCTTTGTCTCTCTAAAATGTGTGGTTTTTCTTGTAGGACTTGCAACTTTTTCTTGATAGCTAGACATGATGTGCTAAGTACAAAGGAACTGCTATAAATGGATTTTAATGTGGTGAAGGGTGTGGGTAAACCTACATTCCTGTGATTAGGTCTCAGTCCCTTAGTGAACCTGTGCCTGTGGACTGAACTTCACAAGTGTTTCTTAGTCTCCTCACCCCCATACCCCGACCCCTTTAAATGGAACAGGATGGCCAGAGCTGAGTATTTCCCCAGGCCAGTTAGGCTCTGATACCCAGGTAGGCAGGTTAGGGCCCAAGTCACCCAGCTCCCCCAAGGGCAGGTACATACTCTGGCATACTTCAAAATGGGTCCTTTTCCCTTCCTGTTGGAGCCAGGAGTTTTTCTGATGTTTACTGTGGGAACTTGGTCAAGCTTCTAAGGCATTACAGTGTTGTGCACAGCCCCTCTGTAAGTGGGTCCCCCTGGAGATCTTAAGTCTCAGAGTTGTCCACACTGAACTTGCAACAACTCACCAATTCTAGCTGAGGTTTTCCTACCCCAGTTTGTCTTGGCTCCTTAGTCTCTACTTTGGTGAATGGCAACTGACTGTTTGCCTGTCTCCCCAGTCTTCAGGACTGTGCTTTAACCTGTGTCCTCCCCTCTCAGGGGAATTCTTTTGGAAGAGGGGGTATATTCTAGCTTCTTAATTCGTTATACAGTGGCAACATCCAAGCTTGATATACGTAGAACCAAGAACTAAAAGCTGAATATATCTTTCTAACCCAGTTTGTGGGAGATAAGCATTTTGGGGGTCTATCCCTCGCCCATCACCTGCCTAGAAAGGCCTGTTTCACAAGACCTACATTAGTTTTGAGAGCCTCTATTTTTTTTTTTTTTTTTAAATACTCTTTGCTGAAAGCAGACCTATTATGTTAATGGCAGTGGGAGGCTGGGCATGTGGCTCATGGTGGCAAGTTCCACGTTCAACTCTAGAAAGCATTACATGGCCTAAAAAATCTCCCTCTCTTGAGGAATCTCCCTTTTTGTCATGACAACTTCCTATAGATCTGCCTTTATGTGACATCTACTTCTTGACACCTTTTAAGAGCTTCTAGAAATTGACAAAATTGAATATTTAAAGCATGTGACATGAAGAAATAGCACGATCAACTTACCACATCCAGCCCCTCACATAGTTGCGTCTTGGAGAAAAATCCTACATTTCACCCTGAACATCATCTGAGACCAGATGTCAAGCTTGAATACTTCAGCACTTCTCCCTGACTTTCCTCCCCTGACTTGGTCCATCCTGTCAGACTCTTCTCCTTGGCCTGCACCACCTTTGGGCAGCGTGCACTTCTGTTCGCACTCCATTTTCTATGCCAAAGTGGCCCAGAGATGCTGAGGCTCCCTGGTACTTCGGTTGGGCTGGCCTATGGGCTGTCCCACCCAGGTCCTATAGGCTACTGCCTCCAAAGCCTCTGATCCTGTCTACTTTGCTCTGCCAGGGTCAGTCCAACTGTGGCCCTTCATTGCTAGGTTGACAATGTTCCCCAAGCTGTCCTAGCTATGGGATCTACATTCTTGCCTCTCTACTTAGAGGCCCTTCATTGGCTGGTTCTAGAGCAATGTTCTCCACAACCATTCACTCCATTTTTCTGTCATAACCATGGTCTTCTCCCAGAACTAGACCTCGGTGTCTCCACCACCTTCATGGCCGTTGAAGGCTATTGGCCTTCCGTGTGACCTCAGAAGGATGAAAGGGAGAGGAACCTGATGGCTAGGGGAGACCAGGAGCATATCTTTCTGCCATCTTGCCCTCTTACCCCTGGAATTGGAGGTCAGTAGGAACAAGACTGGTTCTAAAGTTGGCCTGGGGAGCTAAGGTGCTGCTCTCACAGGTCCGGAGTGGCATGCAGGAGGTACGGCGAGAGAGAATCCTTTAGCAAGGCCTGGAGTATACTGGCAGAGGGGAGGGGGCTTCAGTGAGCCTCCTCTGTCCTCTAGTGCAACTTGCTAAGGTAAAACATGGAGGTTGGCTGGCCGTGCTCATGTGGCCTCTGGCAGAGGTTCACTGGGATACCTAGGCTTGAGATCCCAGTACCTCTGGGACCCCTAACTTCAATGAACCCCTGTCTCCGGGTCCTATGGTATTAGGATGGTGTGTAGCTTGTATTGCTTATCTCTGGCCTGTAGAACACAGGTCTGATCCTTTAGTGCAAACTTGAGTCCTATAGATCGTGTTCTGATTCTGAATGAGAGATTTTGCTTTCTTACAGTGTCTATCTTTCTGTATTTGACAATTTGTATAAAATGGGTGCATGGCATAGCCTGTCAGGATAGACTGTTGGTAAAGGTGCTTAGTTTCTCTGCTCCACTTCCAGGCAGGTAGTCAGGGTCTGGGCTGGCAGATGTCGGTGTGAGTAGTGTTCACAATTTCCATGAACTTTCTCCAGGATGTGCATGACCAAGACTTATTTGTGAGCTCTTTACCTTCAGTTTGCTAACTTGAGAATAGGAGATTAAAACTCGGGATATAGGTATGTCCCTAGGCCACTTCTCCCTAAGTCTGAACTCAGACACAGCAAGCACATTAGGTCATAACTTGTTCAGAAATGGCTGGTGTTACCACATCAAAGGTCTGGGTGTGTCAGCACGTACTTCTCTAGGCATCGTTAGTCCTTGAACATGGACTTGACCTCATAGTCTCTGGGGTAAGTGGGAAGGAGTTCTAGGGAGCAGTGTAAGGGCCCTTCCTGACCCATCTCCCTCTCTGGCAGCACTGGTGGGGGGGGGGGTGCGGAAAACAGGACCATGTCTGGCAACCCTGAGTATGGCTCAAATGGTTCATGAGAAGGTCCTCTGGATTGTACTGGCAAGTCTGGGGTCTTCTAGACTTGATGCTGAAGAACTGACGCTGCCGGGTGGCTGGTTTCCTTGGGCTCACCTTGGAGGGTTGATACTTACCATCCATTAGGGGCAGCCTTCACCTTTATGGATAGCTTCTGAAAGCTAAGATAGAAGACCTAGCACTAGGTCTAGCAGGCAGGCAGTAGCACTAGGATTCTGGTGTTGGGGGGGGGTCCTCTTGATCAATCAGTAACCAGGAAAAATCTAGACTCTTGCTCTAGCCTTTCAGGAGGACTAACAGGACAAAGGCTGCTAATAGTCATGAGAGGGGACTGAAGTTAAATGAGGTAAGAATCCCATGTTCTCAAAGGAGTCGGCAATGTAGAGAGACCACGGAGATGAGTTGTTCATGGGGCAAGGCTTGGCTTATGGCCAGAGCTTATGGCCATGGGACCTGGGACTGTCCTATTGACAGGGACATGATGTGCAGATACATGTAAGACCTGGGTCTATAAGGACGATACTCTATTTCTAGAATCCTTTTAGGCTTGGCTGTTGGGTTTATTGGTCAACCTGGCTGAAGAGGATATCATGGGAGTTTCCTCTGTAATACCTGAAAGACTATCTCTAGAATCGACCTCTGGGGAGGTTATAGAAGTCTCTTGAGATCCTTGAAGTCCAATCATAAGTCTTGTCTTGGAAAGACTCTTCCCTGCTCTTGAGGTGGGACAGTACACTTAGATACGTGGCTATGTGGGGCAAAGCAACTGGCTCACGATGGCCAGCAGTATGCCATCTCTAGTGGGGTCATGAGGTCTATAGTATCCCTTCTGTGATGCTGCTTTTCTTTGTCATAGATGCTCTCACTTGGTGTCTTGGTAGATGTCTGTGTTCTTGCTGGGAACTCTCCTCCTTGCCTAGGTCTCAGAGTTTTTTCATTCTGGAGCCCCTCCTACTCCTAATCTCTGCCATCCTGTAAAATGGGCCCATTTGGATTACTTCTGTCCTAGTTTTCTCACATTCATTCTCCAGGATTTCTGCCTATCAGGCTGGTTTGCAGTGGTTCTGTCTTGGTGTAACCTGTTAATGTTTACGCTGCTTTGATCAAGCAGCCTTGTCACAGCTTTCTGTAAGCTAGCTACGGCCTCTTGGTCAGGTTCACATGGCTGTCCTTGGTCTTGCCTGACCCTCCTTCCCACCACAGCACCCTGGCAAGGGTTCTGCAGCAGGGCCCAATGGGAGTCCTTTTCTTGTTCTTCCCTGGCTTGGGCCTTTAGGCTTGTTGATTCTCACTGAGTCTATTCTCAAGACCCTCCGTTGTCTTAGCTTCCACCTTTGCTCCTTAGAACCATTCTTCTGCATCAGCACATAGGGTAAGGCTGAGCTCTTTCTTCCAAAAGAGAGGTGTGGTGGTCTCTTGTGTAGAGCTTGCTCTCTTGCTCATGGTGTAATCCACGGGTCTAACTTCTCCAGGGATCTTGACCACTATCTCAAGAACACAGTAAATGACTTTTCCATGCTAGAATCCTCTTACCGCATGACAAACATCAATGGCTCTTTAACTTCGAGAATGTATTGGCTACTATAGGCTTCCGATAACATGCTATTACACTGAAAGAAATAGGACCTAACCACTGTGTGGAACATCCTTCCAGATTTAATCCTGAGTTTTTAGTTCATATACCTAATATCTTCAGTTGGGATCCTATTTTGTGGTTATTATGGTAGAATACTCATGTTAACCACATGAATTCCTCTTGAGTTGGCTGTTGACCTCTTGTCCACTGGCCTTGGTCCCAGTGATGGGATAAACATGCTTATAAACAAGCTGTGGCTTGGCTTTATCTGCTTTGATCATTGTCCTTGACTAGAGGGATAGCCTGGAAGCCAACCATAGACCTCCCTTAGGCTGGAAGCTTCCTGGGATTTAGTTGAGTACCTAGAAGTCTTTGCGGAATGGTTTTCATAAGACCTGATGTAGAGTGTACTTGGATATGTGAAATTTCACTTCCTTTAAGGGGCTTCACCTTTTCTACTAAGAGGAACTATCTTCTGCGAGAATATCTACCCATGCAAAAGCCTGAATCTGGGCATCCTTGCTGCTTATGTTCTGATGCCTTGCTCTTCTCCATTGTTTTTGCAGGGTCTTCTTTCCTGACCTCCCTCTTTACTACCTGAGCCTTTAATTGCCAACAGAATAGAAATGGTAGTTGTAAGCATTCATGTTAAGACTGGCAGCTATACTCCTATGTTCAGGGAATGGAGTCTTGTTCTTCCCTTGGTCCCGATCTCCTCTGGATCACATGGCATTTTATATACCCTATTCTTAGGTTCCAGGACTCCATGTAAACTCTTGTCCTGTGTGTAAAGAATACACCCTTGGCCAGAAAGGCTGTTGCATATGGCATCTGGATTTGCCACTTCTGGCTGAAAAGTGACATAGGAATAAACCTTTATCACTTGCTGTCATGGTCATTTTCTCTTGCTTGACTGGATCTTTTCAGCTGTTCAGCTGTCCTTACTCCCTGTCCAAGCACATTTATAGGCTCCCATCCCTTTCCGTTGAATGGAGTCACAGGTCTGATAGGGACCCCTAGACCTGGGCATTGGCCTGGAGGTCAGAAATGACCTGCCCTTGGGTCTTCTGGCTAACTCTGATCTCTCCTGGTTTTCCTCTAAGCTGACATTTAGCTCTGGCTCTTATGGATTGAGGAAAGCATAAAAATACCTGTCTGACAGCGTTTGAGGTCTGCCTACCAAAGTCAGGCTGGCTCATGGCCTGACCTAGATTCTCTATAGCAGGTGGTCTGGGCATTAGGCTATATGGGTATATAAAGGATTTGTGCTACCAACTAAGTCATGGTGCCTGGTCACTTAATGCAGAGGAAGTAAACTTTGCTGTGGGTGGATCATATTTAGACCTATTCACTGCAAATACCACTACATGGAGACTGAAGTAGAGGCACCACTGGAATTCTGGGCATGGTCTGGATCAGGCTCTATCCGAGAACATGACCAAGATCTTGCTTTGGCTCCTCCTAGGAGCATTGCACAAAGGCTAAGAGAAGCTAGCATTGGTCTTCAGAGGGGACTTGTACTAACCGAGCTCCTGCAGCAAAGCCCAGTTCACGGCAAAGAACAGGGGTTCTTGAACTTAATCCCGCTGATGGGAGCTTAATGTATAGATGTATACAAAACCCCTTCTCATCCAGGACTTTTTGCTCTGAATCTATGGGATTCCTAACTGTGGATACCTTCTGAGTATGGGTGCTGTATGCTGAGACAGTGTGGCGGGTAATACAGAAGAGACTAGAAACCTCTGCTTCTAGATAACCCCGAAATCTAGGTTAAGACAGCGCATGAAAGGGACTTCTACTCTTCCTAGAAGTACTGTGTGTTAGGGAGATTCGGAGTTCAATTCCACGTGGTAGCATGTGACTACAGGTCAACACAAAAGAGCATGAATCCAGCTAGGGTACTCTGTAGACACTCATAGTGGTGTTAAGGGCTTTCTTGCTGACTTGAGTTCATTTTTAGAGCTACTTCAAGAGCAGGATGAGGCTGGAACGTCAGCAATGTAGACTGGCATCTGTACCAGGTTCCTAAAAGCTTACTTCTCAAACTGTCCCTGAGGGACAAAGTTCTCACTCCTGTTCCCTAAATGTTCCCCCTTCCTGCTTCTAGCCTCTTATGCCCTCAGATTAAGGTGGTTCATCACTTCCCATCAGGTGTGTTCCCTTTGAACTCCCAGAGGTACCAGAATCCTATTCAAGGGCCAATGGGGAGAACAGGCTCTGGGTAAGTTGACACGAAGGGGCCAGAGAAGACCCAGGGTTTAAGGGAGGAGTCTTGTGGCCTGTGCTAGCTTAAAGCTAGAACTGTAGAGGGATGTGTTCCCAGAAAACAGGGTGTGCTTGCTAGAATCGTGCACAACAGGAAACCTGTTTAAAGTGTCCATACTAAGAGGCCTTGTTCAGGCAGAAGAAACTGGACCAATTACAAAGTAAGGCAAGGGCTCTTAGGATTCTTGCTTCTTGTAGGAAAGGTACCCAAGCCTATAGGTTTAGCCTCCTACCTTGCCATGGCCCTTTATAAGTCCAATACTCTTCCAAGATGATATCTTTTAGTTAAAACCTGGGGACTGGTGGAGGCAGTTGAATTATACCCACTAGTTTGTGGTACACAAGCATCATTGGCCTATGTAGGGATCCTTCTCTAGACTCCTTCTTACTCAGAGGCAACCAATCCAATGTGTAAGACATTCAAAGGATTCTCCTCCAGGATCATAAAAGGTCTCCTCTGTATACTAATGGATCACCCTGTCTCTTCCCCACTAGGTCCGATGCTCCTGTTCCATGTATACCCAGTCTGTTATCAGTTAAGTGATACTACATGACATGTGGCCACCACACCCTTCCTAGTTGCTCTCCCAGGAATGGACACCCAATTGCCTCCATCTGTCACCACAGCACTGAAAAGAACATACTTCTACATGTGCCCCTATCTACCTGTAGGACAAACATCTTGGGTTTTACTCCCAGGAATAGAATTGCTTAATTAGACTAAACGATACCAGATTGTTCTCCAAAATGGCTGTCCCAGTACATGGTCCCAAGGCAATGCACGAGTATTTCTGTATCCTTATCAATATTTCATATACCAGCCTTCTAGCACTTGCCAGTTTAATGGGCATGAAGGCAGCTGTCGTTTGCATTTGAGTTTAGGCACTTGTGATTGCAACTTGGGTACCCTACCCTTGACTTTGCCTTTTCTTTTGGGGTTCCCATCTGTCTCACTTAAGGAATTCTTATTCAAGTAGTCCCTCATTGGCTTTATACTGCACTCAATCTGTTATTTGACATAAATTCGTTCACAGTATCTTTCCTTGAACAGAAACTTCGATCAAACAAAAACTTTGCCCTAATGGTCTGTGCTAGCAGAGTCTTAAACAAAGCCCTTTCCTAGTACCAGGTCACAGTCTGTATTTTGCTTCTAGTAGGTCTCTGATAAATCTAGACTTCGATAAAAACCACGGGTTAAGACTTCTAGAAGACCAGAAACAGTGGTATGGCATTCAGCTGTTCTCTAGCGTAAGCTGCTTTTCTCCATACTAGCACAAGCTTGTCCTTTACCACTGGTCTCTGGTGGCCCCTTTCTCATAGTTCCTATGCATGCCTGGGCCTTGCTGCTTGGTCTGCTCTCATGTGAGCACCATAAGTACTGCCTCCCTACAGCACTCTATTGCCTGGACAAGTCCTTTACACTTGGCAGTTGACTTAGCTATTTTAGGACATCTTATAGGCTTTAAAGTAAATCTGAGGTCTTCAAATTAAGCAAGGATTTGGGGATTACTTTGAATTTATGAACTAATTTAGAGAACAAAAGTCCTTAATTCTCGGACTATTCACCTATTCAGAATCTTATTAGAACCTTGAGTTAATTCCTAGACACTTAAGGACCTTTTCTCCTTAAATTATTAAATTATAAACAGGTAAACCACTCACTTGATGGTTTATGTTAATATGCTGGGGGGAGAAAAAACCTTTAGATTCTTAATTCAAACTCTCCTTTTCTCCTGAGATAAAACCCACTTGATCATCTAGTCATCTTAAACACACTATTGGGTTCCATTAGCTCTTTTCTTTGTCTCTGGCATCCATATTAGTAAATAGAATGGACCTAGGACCTCTCCTGGCTGGTAACTAAATCTGGCCATCCATAGAAGTGAAGAGATCCTCAGCAACCAACTGCTGCAATACAGTTAAGCCTTCTAGAATGCACTGGAACTTGGAAGGAAAGTGGTTTTCAAATGCCTCTTACAGGGTCAGAGGCATTTGCCCATCACAGCGGGCTTTCTGTGAGTAGAGTGGAGATGCCCAGGTCAGTCTGACTGGAGCCACTTTGGAAATTGTCCTGCCGGTAAACATCTAGTATTACTTCCAGAGGGCCAAAGAAGCTTGTGTTCATAAAGATATAGCAAGAGTTTGAACCTGTGGGATCATTTCTGAGAACTTTATCAAGTCTTCAGCTTGAGTCAAATAAGGTATACTAGACTCTCCCAGATTCCTTATGTAGAGTAACCTTTTTCTTCGTTATAGAAATAGCATAATCTCACTATAGAGTAGACAAGCAAAAACATCACTCTGATCACCAGAGATTGCTACTGCAATGGTCTAGTACTGTCCTTCCCAGATCTTTCTCTACATGTGAAATGGGCCTTATCTCCTATTAGGTCTCAGTCACTTAACCTACCAGTAAGAGCTCATTTAATTCATATTTCAGACTTTTCTATTAATGCCAAGATGTCTTCTATAGTCTGTCTAAACCATTCACAATCTGATACTGAACCTTGAATTTATGTCAACCTCTGGTTGTACCCAGTACAGTTCCTTGTGATTGGGAGACCAAGTCTTCCTGCAGAGTACCCCACCTTCTAGATGGGTTTTGCCTGTGCTGCTTAGTGTTGTCTAGCTTGGCCCTCTATCCTCTGTATATCCTGGAGTCTAGATTCTGCATCTACAGGTTTATAGTCCAGCTGAATATGAAACTTGAATCTATCACAGGCAATGTTAATCTCCCATCACATCAGAAGACCTCACTGAGTGATCATGCTTCCTCTGGATTAAGGTGGCAGTCTCCCTTGATCATAGGCTCCCTGTGATTAGAAAGAAATGCAGTGTACTCACTTCAGCATAATACAAATATCCAGTGTCCCACCTCCTTGCCATCTTCAGACAACTCTTGCCTAGATTTATGGTGCCGTACTTAGGGGCAACACTGGCTCCCAGCATCCTTTGCAGGGGATTTGCCCTTCCTGCAGGAGGAGTTACATTCTGGCTTTTTTTCTTTTGTGGGGGTGGAGGGAGAAGGGAGGATGCTATCTACCCATCCATCTTTTCTAAGTGAACAGCTGTTTCACGATGGGGGTCTTTTTATTCCGACAGGGAATTTGCTCAGATTTACTGCTCACTAGCACCTAGGTGATGCCTAGTAGTTCCTTTTTATTAGACTTCAGCAATTTTTATGTCTGTAGTCTCACTGAGGTTCCCAAGGGTGCTATCCTGGGCAAAGCAGCCATGTTGAACTATGAGTGAGCTTACCATTGACCGTGCTAATGACTACCCTCTAAACATGCACAGGCGTCCACACCGTGGCACAACCTCGGTCGGTGTTTGTGGCAGCAAATGGTTGGAGGGCCTCTGCCTCCGGGTGGAAGAGACTATGGCCTTCCAGGCTTCCTAGGACAAGTGTGCCACTGAGACTTGGGTCAGGCCAGGGTCTCACAGAATATTTGGCCCTACTGTGGCTTATGTGGGGCCAATGCAAACTGCAATCCGGGGGATATCAGGCTGGCACTTCCGGCTCCAACTGCTGATGCTGTATGGGTAACTTCAGTTAGATTGTGGAGAAGCAAACACTCAGGACGGGCGGGCTTTGGCACAGCCTGATGTGCTTGGATAGGCTTTCCTGTGACCTAGCTTTGTGTCCAAGGAAGAGATTTGCTCTCTGGTCCATCTGTACTCAAGGCCACTTCTGAATATGGCTGCCACCAGCAGGGGTTTCTGTGCTAGGATCTCTAGGATTAAGGGTGACAAGTGAAACTTGACATGTCTGAGGCCATCTCGGGCATCCTTCATGGTCTCTGGAAGGCCAGGAACTATTTTTCCCCTCAAATCCTTAACTAGTGTGGAACAATGATGTTGCTGCTTGTAGAAGCCTAGCCTGTAGTGGCTGTGACAGGAATGTGGCGATCTTGCCATCTGTTAATGCTTCGTGCCCATCTATAGGCCCTTGACTTCCTGGCCGCGCCATGCATCCTGGGTCCCTTAACTAAACTCCCAGTGATATAGGTGAAAGCAACCTCGCTTCTAGTCCCAAACTGGAGGGTAGGTGTCTTCCCCATGGGCCTCCTGCATGTGGAGATGGCCCCGAGCTTTGTTTGGGATGCTGGGGCTTTGGTCTCATGGCTGACAAACAAGTGGAGGGCCTCTGTTGGAATGAGGTGGATGCCAGGGACAGGGAGCAGTTCTCTGGGATTCCGCCCCCACCACTTACATGTCAGTTGCCCTTGGCCCTCCTTCCAGAAAGGTATTGCCATCCTAGGAATATCATTTTCTACAGAGTAGCCTTGTACCAGGGCCTTGATGGGGGTGGCAGCAAATGGTCGGAAGGTGCTGAGCACCCATGGGCTGGAGGTTGGGGTATGTCAGAGCCACTTTGTGGGAGTTGCCTGAGCCTGCTGAGGCAGCCTTGGAGGGGCCCAGGGCTGGCCGCCATCCTGGACTGCCCTATCAGAAGCTACTAGAACCAAGCCAGTGCTGGAGCTCCGCGGGCCAAGGGAGTCCTCAGGCACAGTTCTCAGTGAGAATGGCCAGACTGTGCTATCTTCCTCTTCATTCTTGCTCCTGCATATTTGTAGGCCTCAGGCCTTCACCGGGTTTGAGCCCTGAGCATTCAGGCTGCCCAGCCCCCTGGCCAGAGAGCTCTGGCCCACGAGAACAAAGGTCTCCCCTGAGACCCCCTCTAACCAGAACCCTTGCTGTTCTGGGGTGTGGGCCGCCTTAGGTTTCCTTTCCTTTACTTCCTGTTCCTTATTGTAGCTATAGGAACTTTGGGGCCACGAGCTGGACCAGGAGTTCACTTTGAACTCGGGGTCTGCTGTGGCCTCCTGAACTCCACTCTTTAGTGTTCTATCCATCACACCATGGCCCTGCCTATTGCCTGTGGTGTGACCTTCTCAAAGTCCTCTACATCTTCTGTCAGTCCTTAAAACTCAGGCCTGCTCTTTTTTTACCCTCAGAAAAAGTATTCCTTGCTATTCAATCCCAGGTGTGCAGGTCTACCGTGTGCCTGTCTGAGCTGGCTGTGAGCCCAGGAGGGGGATGGTCACGTACGGAATCCTACAAGCCCTTCAGATGAGACTACTTCATGGAGGCTTCCAAGAAGCTTCCATGAGTTCTATACCTAATAAGCTCTGTCCACAGAAGATACACTCAAAGGATGGCTTTCCTGTGACCTGGTCCTTTAGATGTGGCCTTGGTAGATCAGACTTCATGTTCTCTCTAAGTACCCAGATGAAGTCCATGAATGTATCAGTTTGACCATCACCCCCTCCCCCACTCTGCCATCAAAGACCAGGAATGGCTTCCTAACCGAACTGGGTTGGAGCGTTCTCATCCAGGGAGGCTCTGGCTGCCCAGTGGACTTCGAGGTTGTTGGGGAGGCACCGAGGGCCCAGGGAGGGTAAGGCCTCGGTCGCTTGGCAGGTACCTTTTCACCACTGGCCTATCTCTGGATGTATTAGCAAGAAGACGGTTGACGAAGTTGTCACTTCTTTCATAGCACTGGGGGAATGATGATTCAAGTCAGCGAAGATCGGGCAGGTCTATCTGGAAGTCAGGTAGCAGCTCAGGACTGTTACTTCTGTAACAGATGCTTCTAGCTAAGATGGATCATGCCCCAGGGGTGCTAGGTGAATGAGGGAGTCGCTGGGGCTGATATTAGCCCAAACTTGAGTCAGTGGCATGCAAGGGTCTGATAGAAGGGTGCTATAATCTTCATAGCAGAAGGTGGCATGGGATGTAAAGGTTCTAGGCCGGCCCAGGATAGGGACTTAATATTAAGACCCAGACGCATCAACGCCTACTTCCCTTACCACTTCCTACACATGACACCTTAGATGCCAAATCTGGGAACAAGACTTAGTCTGGCGGGCACAGGGGGGTATGACTTGCTGGTCTGACTACTCAGGGATTAGACACAACACATAGATAGAATGAGTACATCTGTTCATCTTGAGCGACTGCATTTGCAGTTGGCTTGTTGGGGGCAGCGGGGGTAGAGTAGTGGTCAGGAAAGGATGAGCTGGGGAGTCCTAGCCTCTCCGTCAGTCCTAAGGACTGGAGACCTAGGCCCGTGGTCAGATCGCATTGGGACTTTGAGGCCAAGGTGAGGATCTGATTGGGCACCCTTAGAATTCTAGGAAGCCCTAGAACAGACTTACAAGGGGAAGAGACAGGTAATCAGGTGAGCTTTAAGATAATCATTCAGGTCTGCACACCGGAGACCAGCCAGAAGGCAGCATGAAGTTTTGTTGAATGACTGGTTAGAAGGAAACCTACAGCGCCTCTTAGGCAAGAGGTCAGAACCCGGGGCAGGGGAGTTGAGGTGGAGTGGAGCAGATGGGTCCAAGAGATGCTCTGGAGGTGGAATCGAACAGGATTAAAGGAGAAAAGCAGGAAAAAGCTTCCGGGCACCCAGTGCTCTTTAGGTCTTCAGCATGACCTTGGCAAAGACTTTGCTTCTCCTAAAGTCCCTTAGAGGCATAAACATTCAGTGTAGGACCATCTTGGTTAGGTTGACGGACTCCAAACGAGGACGTCCAGCAGGCAGGTAGAGCTCAGTGGTTGGTGTGGTGGTGGTTAACTAAAGATCCAGGAGGCCGAGCTCGGCCCGTGAACCCTATGCACGGATAGCTCTCCTGCCCAGAGTTCACCGCTGAAGGTTGAACAGCAACGATAAGAACAGGAATGTCCTTGGGGACTCGCTACTTCCAGGCTTCCTGGGGACCTTAGGAGGAATAGCAAGCTGGGACCGGGGTCAGAGTTGGGCAGGTAAAACGTCGAGATGGAGCAGTGCGAGCGGTTTAGCTATGAAGCCTAACTGGAAAAGGTCTCAGGGCATAGGGACAAAGCCTGAGTCTAGGAAAACCAGGCTCTTCTAGAACTGCAGCTGGGAAGCGCCCAGGGGTGGGCAGGTTGGAGGGAGGGGAGAAGGCTAGTGGGTAGCGTGCCCCCCCCCACCCGAGAGCCCGAGGGGGTGGCTTTAGCTGCTCAGCTCTCCATTGTCTGGTTCCTGTCCCTGCCTCAGAGCTCCAGCCTTGGGCCGTGGCTAGAAGGGGCTAGAACCTTGCTCTGCATGGACCACCTAGCATCCTGCCTCAGTGGATGTCCAGCCGGGGACCCAGGTGGCTCTCTGGGAACGGCACCTCAGGCATCCCTCGGAACACCCCGGAGCCACCTTGGGTGCCCCCTCAGCCTACCTCTTCTGGGGGTGGGGACTTCCTAAGAGCCAAGGTGTGAAGACGATCTGCTTGTTCTAGAATCTGGATGGACAACAGGGCTCCATTCCAGCTGTGGTTCTCAGGACTTAACCTGATGGCTCCTGTCACTTCCTTTCCCCTAGCTCTGACCGCAGCAGGTGGCAGCATCTGGGGACCCCAGCTGTGAGCATCCTGGCTCCCGGCCTGCTCAGTGCCGTGTGGGAAACCTTGTCTGCAGGGCCTTCTCCCTGATCCTCTCGAACCCGTTCACCTCCCTTCGACCTGGGACCTCTGCTCCGCCAGCTGTGGGGGCCAGGGTGACAGTGGCTTTGGGCCTTGGCCTCAGGACCCTCTGACTGCTAGTCTGTGGTCTCCTCTGATACCAGATGCCGGGCCTGACCTTTCCTCTGTGAGGTCCACTCAGATCCCAGCTGGGGGTGGGCTGCTTCTCAGAGCGGTTTTTCTTGTTCTTCCTCTGACCCCTGACTCTCTCCAGTTGTGGTTTCCTCCTAACCCATAGGATGAGGTCACCTAGGCCAAATCTGTCCAGGTTTCCCTCCCCATCCCCTAGTCCCGTGGGCCGGGTTCTGGAGGGCAGGAATCGAAGTGGCTAGAAGTTGTCACGGCTACTTTCTGGCTGGACTCCTCTACCCAAGCATCCTCTCCTCCCAGACTCTCTCCTGAGAATTCTTGATCCTAGGAGCTGCTTTGGAATTCCTACACGTGGAGACCCTGGCATATGGGTCACACTGCCGTGTACATGTCTGTTAGATGGCCGAAACCATAGACGGTCGCCTTGACGTGCTTAGAGTTGGTGAAAATCAGGAGGCCAAAGTGTCCTTAATACTGCTGTTGGTACCCGGTCCTACCGGAGCAGATGGGCCTCAAGGATTCCCCTTGCCCGGGAGCTCCCACAAGGTCCCAGCAGATAAACATTTTGGTGTTTACTTGGCCAGAGGCCAGAAGCAGCCCTTGGCCTGGGTCCTTGCTATTTTGTTCCAGCCTTCCTAGGAGTTGTTCCGTCTGGCCTCACTCTTAGAATCAACAGCCATGGTCACTTATGGCTCCTTAAGCCGTCCCATGGACTTCCTAAGTCTGTCACCCTAGAATACGTCACCCAGGGCCTTGCTCATCTCTGCCACCGGAGAACTTCCAGGCAATATACTTTCTACAGAAACTCTGACTGGACACTGCAGTGTAGACAGCCCAGTCTGTCCCTGAGGGGGGACCGGCAGAAGGAGGGACAGGTCACAGGGAGCATGTGACGGCTCTGGGCTGTAATCGACTTGGCATGGGAGTTTGAAGTTCCGAATCAGGGCTTGGACCTGCATTCTCAGGCAAGAACAGCTTAGTGGAAGCTTCACGCAGAAGGTGGGGGGCTGCTGGTACCCTGCATGGCTTCCTTCAGGGCTGCGGGGGTGCTTCTCAATGCGAGGTGTCCCTGGCTGAGGTTTTGATTGGAAGGGAGAATACTTAAGCCCCCACTGGGTTGCAGGGCCCTGTGTTCCTAACAAATGCATATTGTATATGGCAGTGTTCCTCAGGGACCATCCTCTGTCCAGCCTCCCTAGTTCCTCTTTGTTGTCTAATATATGTACCTCCCCTTGGACTTGCCCTTGGGTTGCTCAAGGTCCATGCCCATGTGGGCTCTGGGTTCCTGGCTGCCCTGCCTGTTTCAGCTTGGGCCTGTGGTCCTGGGATCGGGCATCTGGCTGCCCTATACCTGAGCATTCTCTATCCCAGGCCCGTGCAGACTCCTTGCTGCACCTGTACGGTATTCACTAGGGCCCTTTGGCATTTCCTCTGCTTTCCTTTGCTCTGAGGTCTTCGGACTTGTGTGACGTTCTCTCTGGCCTGAGATCTGAGCTCTTGACTGTCCTACCTGTGGACTCTGAGGTCTCTAACTTTCTGGGTCTTGCCACTGCCTCCCTCTCAGGCTTCTTTGGCCCCTTGCTGGTCACTCACTCCTCTGGATTCACTGAGATCTGTCCTAGAGTGGTCAAGGTGCCCAAAGTCTTCCCGGAGAACCAGGCTCTTCCCATGGGCATCAAGTCAAATGTACCTGCCTCACATCTTGGACAGTCTTTCCTTCCATCAAGGAGCTGAGACTGAGGTTCTCTGTTTACAGCCTTTCTGGGAGCACTGGCTTTCCCGAGGGGCACAGGACTCCTGTTGAAGGACGCTAGGTTAGGGTGCCTATGGCCCCAGCAGTTGGGTCTGTTGGCCTACGATGGTCAGGAAGGACATAGGTCAGATGCAGAAGGCACGGGGTGGGTGTGACTAGCTGATCTTAGCCGGGGCTTGAAGGTGCCTCGACATCTTCTGCAGGGAGAAGGTGGAGGCAGACTGGCACTGGCATCCCTTTGAGCCTTGTGCCCTCCCTGCTCTTCCTACACTCTCAAAGGAGTGGTCTTGAGTATGTAATAAAGTAGCAGCTTGGGTTTGAGCAGGGCCTGCGTCTCTAGCAGTAGGCAGCTCTGAGGTCCGTCCAAGGCCTCCTGTCTCTGGGCCTCCGCTCCACGTGTGATCAGGCTTAGGCCACAGGTGCAATACCCCTCTAACATGGGGGGTACCCCTCTAATATGGGGGGTACCTTTCCTCCCCAACCCGACCATTTCAGAGAGGTGGGGGGTATATAAGGAGGGTAGACAGGAAGGAGGACCAACCCTCTACACGAGCCGGAGCTGTGGGTGGGAAGCCAGATGGCAGAGGGAAGTTCTGCCATCTTGGATTGTCTACTCCCTGCTCCCCCAACTCATGGATATTGTTTGGAGCCAAGCAAAGATCCCTGCAGAGACTAGCCTGGCCTGAGGCATTGACAGGTATGAGAAGCTACTAGAAACTTCTCAGAAGCATTGTAAAGGCTTCCCAAGGCAATAGTCTGTCCCTTTCTGAACCAGAACTTGTTTGGGGGTGCTGAGCTGGAGATGACTGGGCTTGGACAGAGGCCCCTGGTCTGTATGTAGGCAGAGCAGCATATCCCTTTGGGCCGTGGTGGCCCTGCTGCTGACTGTCCCCTTGGGACACTGAGCAGGATAAACAGCACATTCCACGACAGCCATGGCTATGGGGCAGCAAAAAGATCTTCCCAGCAGGCATGGAGCACGCACAGAGGGCAAGATCCCTCGTTCTCTTTTCCTGGGAGTGGCGACAGACTCGTCCTTCTGGCGGAACCCAGGACAAGCCAGTGACTGAGCAAACCATGCACCCGTCTGACCAGGCTGGTCCACGTGATGGCCGAGGCCTTCTGGTCCCGGACAGACGTGCTGAGAAGGCTAAGCCAGCCCAGCTCCCAGGTGCTGGCACGGCCCGGGACCTGTTCCACACAGGGGGTTCCTGATGCCTCTGAGGATGCGGGGGTCGCTTCAGAGACTGAACCATGTCCTGGAACAGAGCTCGAGCCTGGAGGCTCCATTCCTGCTGTCAGAAGTGGTTTGACGACTCTGCCGGAGACTTTCCCGGTATGCCGTCGCAGCCCGTGGATGTCTAGTCAGGTAAAACCTCCCCCCGTATCTGCTGTGGGATCCGGGTTTCTGCAAGGTTGCCAGGGATGGGAGCCTCGGTGAGCTCTGCACGGGGAGACAGGCTTGGGGCCCCGGGCCGCTGCTCTTCCTCTGCAGGCTCCTGAACTCCTGAGCAAACCTGGGAGGGAGGACTTGGGTGAGATCCAAGGTGAAGGACCAAACAGGCAGCAAGTGCCCATGAGAGGCCAAGGTAAGGAGTAGACCGGGCCCAGCGCTGCACGGGCTGCCCACCCCCCAGCCGTGAAGGGAGAGCGTGAGCCCCCACACCGTAGTCTCTGGCTGAGGGAGGTCTATGCGTGAGCCCATCCTCCGGATGAGGGCAGTGGAGATAGCCTATCCCATCCCCCTGCTTCCAGGCTAGTGCAGGAGTCCTGAGGCAGGAGGGTCGCAGACGGATGGAAGAGCTAGGGCACGATGGGCAGGGGTGGCAGGGGGCTGAAGGTGGGTTTTGGGTGTGCTCCCGCCAGGGCTGTGAAAAGCCACCTTTCCCTCACCCTGTTTTCTGCTCAGAACCAGCATGCCCTGGGACTCTGGTGGCAAGCCTTGCAGCTTGGGCCTCGCGCAGAAGCCGGCCTTCTGGTAGTCGTGATGCAGCCTCGGGGTTGTCCTCTCCACGGCTCTGAGCAAGGGCTTTCTCAAGGGCCGCAGGCCAGGAGGCCTCTGCTGGAACCCCAGGCCTGTGACCCTCCCTTAGACTGGTGGCAGAGCTGGTAAGGGCTTCTGTCTCGTGTGAACTGGTTCAGCCTGGTGTCCGGGTCTCTCCGCCAGTGGTGGGGGCAGGGAGGGGGAATCTCCACGCCTTCAGTCCCAGTGGGGAGCAGCACCCACTGATGACCCTTCCCCGACCTTTCTTGCCAATAGGCCATAGATCTGTGATGTGGGCTCGGTTAATCAGAGGTGCCCTCCCTGGGTTTGGAATAGAAGCAAAGAGGCAAGCGGCCAGGACTTCGGAGGACTGACCTCCTCTCTGCTAACTGTCGCCAGGGACTCACCTGGGTCTCGTCGGTGGTACTGGCTGTATCCTCTGCTGTCCGGGGCTGGGGACGGAGGGGTCCTCATGAGGCAGGTCTGCGGGGGGACCTGGGAGCCCCACCCTCCTGAGGATTCTGTACGCTACCGCCAGTCTGGCCCTTAAGTGGACGGAATCGGCCTCGTGGCCAAGACCGAGGACGCCGTCTGAGAACCTCACAAGCCGGGCTCGCCGCGAGAACCAGACCGTGCGGGCAGCGCATGGGCATGCCGGCTCCGCTGGGGCAGAGGGCAGCGAGAGCCCAGCTGGGATGAAGGGCCGAGTGCGTCTCGGCCCGTGGCGCGTGGAAACAATCATTAACAAGAATGAGACGTCCTTAAAGCTCTCCAGTAACCCCTCCGGCTCTGTCTGGACTTGTCGTACCTTCCAGGCTCTTCCAAGGGGGCAGTCAGTCACCCGGAGCCGGGCTCTACTTCGATCTGCACCTTAAACCGGGGAGAGCAGCCGGTGACCTGACCATGGGCTCCCTTCCCTGGAATCCTATCACGGAGGGGATGGCTAGTTGCTACCATCAGAACTGGCACGTCCTTGCCTTTAGACTTCTCCCTGCCCAGCACGTACGTTAAAACTATGAATTTGGATGTGACGTTCAGCCTTGTCCCCGAGCTGCACTGCACTTGAAGGAACTTGCTTCTCAGCAGAAATCAATAGGCTGAGGCCCTGGGAATCCTCCGGTGTTAGTGTGAATTGGCCCCCCGGAGTAGCTGTGGCCTTACCAGGTGTTGGAAGAGCCCATTGAAACGGCCATCCTGGGACCACGTGGGATTCACTGCCTCGGGAGGTGGGAATACGGCCCTAGAGGGCGCGCCGTGTGCTCTAGACCAGAGATGAAGGGGACAGGGTTTGCCACATTGCCAGACTGCTTGGGTCCAGACACGACGTGGCAGAAGCGAGCACGGGCCCTCTCCGTCTACCATCCAGGGTTCCACTCCCAAAACTTGACCGCCCTTCCTGGCTTTCTGGACTTGGCAAGTTTAGACGCCCGAGTAATGAGAAATACTATCAGAAGGTCCTTTCTCCATGGAAGTGGAGATGGAGACGACTTCCGGTCCTTTGCTTCTTGGAGCAGGCGAATACAGGGGTGGTCGTGGTTCATTTCTAATGTCGGCTGGGGTAACAGACTGTCAAAACAAGATCCCCACTCCCCCTCCAGTTCAGGAGAAGCTGGTGGAAGTTGTGATCTAGCTCAGGGAGCCTCCTGACAGACCTCCAGATGCCAAGGGTGTATGCGTCTCAGTTAGGACCGTTTGGATCACTCCACCATCTGAATCCAGTCAGCTGGGGTTCTAGAGGAAGGGAAGCAAAGGAGTTGGTTTTGGAAGATGGATCCGAATAACCTTGGCCTTGTAACCTTTCTAATAAAGGTCCTGAACAATGATCTGCATTTATCCCCTTTGGAGGGACGAACGTCTACCTCCAAAGGTATGATGGAGATGGACCGTACTCTAGTCCTCGAGTCACAGTATCATGACATGCTGTCCTCTTACAGCGGGTTGCAGCAGAATGCAGCCCATGTGGCCTTTCTTGGACGTGAGGGATGGGCATCTGAGTAACATGGGCATTATATTTGAAGTATGGGAGGAAGAGTGGATACTGATAGGTGGTAAAAGGGAGAGACTTGGTGACCACTTAATCTCTTCGCTATGAACTTAAACCTTGGTCTGGACATCTCCTGGATGCATCTGTCTTCCCACCATAGAAAGAAAGTATCTTGAGCTTGTTTTCGCAGCTAATCTCGTAGCTGGTGCCCAGAGGTAGTGGTAGGATCTTGAAGCAGTTCTAGGGTATGACTTTTTGGGGGTGATGTTTCTGGCTGAGCCTTGTTCTGCCCCTGAGTGATTCTGTGGGCTGTGTATTCCCTAATAAACTCATTCTGTACTTAAATCCAGCAGTCTCTGGTTGACATGGTGAATGTGGAACAATGATCTGGCTACGTGTTCTTCAGCCTTGACGAAGCCCCGGCTTTGTTCTCTAGTTGGCTGGAGGCCAGCCTGCCCCTTCAAGTCAGTATGTCCCCTGGCCCTTAGCTCGGCTCCTCCTATCTAATCTGGATACCTATACACAGGTCGCATCCATACAGTCGTGGTTGGACCTGCTCATGAACCACCTTCTGTGGGTGTGGGCCCTTACTTGGTCTTGAAATGGGAAAGCTACCTTCGGAGTCTCCTGTCCTGCTGATCTTGTACCCAGCGTGTGTTCAGAGCCTCTCCTGACCCCCAGGTTCAAAGCCCTCACTGCCCTCTGCTTTTCACCTGGAGTAAAACTTCCAAGGAGTATGGGAAGTGGATATTCCTCTTGTCCCCGGCCATTCTGGGTTTCTGGGCTCTAGTCCAGAGGTCCTTCTTGCTGCCTGTGTGCCTACTGGATGACTCAAACCTTGGCTGCAAGATGCTGAGCCCTTCTCCAAACCCAGAGGGGGAAGAGATGGTCTAGTCTGGCATCCCCCTTCCCGGGCTCCTGGAGGCTGTGAAGGGCTTGGGCACTAAGAACCCAGTACTCTCTTCCTCCCTCCCAGGAGACCAGGACCCTGACTTGCCCTTCTCCCTCTAGCTAAGTCTACTTATTCTCAAACTTCCGAAGCTCCTACATAGGCCTGTGGGGTGTGGCTGGATTTGATCACTCCTGTGTTTGAGGACTTCGGTGCTAGGTGGGGTAAAAGATCTCGGAGTGAACTTAATAGCTGGTGTGACCTTGATGGGCCAGACTCGAATAAAGGCTCGAGTGAGAACACTGAGCTCCTTTTTATAGACGCGGAGGCAGAGGGAAGTCCTGCACAAATTCTCCACCACGGCTTGCCTTATGCCTGCCCTGGGTTACCGCAAGAGCTCCCTAACCGGACTGTTCGCTGTATTTCCGGCATAGTTGCCCTAAGCACTCACCAGTGTGGTTCTCCCCGACGGAGCCTGTGGCCCCTGGCAAGGACACCCGCCGCTCTGTTAGGAGGGCCCCAGGGGCCTCCAGTAGCAGATGCTTTCAGAAACTGCTCTCACCCCTCTGCCTTATTGGGTCGGTCCCTTGGCCTCGAAGCCAGGGCAGCCCTGATGCCAACGAGGCAGGAACGGCGATGCTTACCCTCGGCTGGGGGTGCAGTTTGGAAAGATGGAATCCCCACCTCCAGGTGGAAGAAAGCAGACTGGTGAATTCTCTCCTGTGTCCCCAGACTCGGAGAGCCTCTCCCCAGGCTGCCACGTCCCCAAATTGTCTGCTGTGCCCCAGCTCAGGGAGACTCCCGAGGGGGAGGGGAACAAAATGGTGTCATCAAGAGGAGGGCCCCGAGACAACTAAAGCCCAGCTCTTAGGGGCACCCTAAGTGCCTCATAGGCATGAGCTCCTATGTTCCCGATAACCCCATGGGAGGTACCACGGTCTCATAAATGAGGAGACCGAGGCCCAGAGAGGTTGAGCCACTTAAGTCTCTACAGTTGGGGAGTGGTAGAGCTTAGATCTGATTTCAGAAGGTTCACTCCTAGCTATTCGTGCTCCTTGGAGAAACAGAACCAATAGGATAGAGAGCTCTCTTTTGAGGGGCTAGTAATTGCGTAATTACGTAATTGTGTAATCATTACGCAATTATTTACGTAATGTGTAATTACGCAAAAATAATTGCGTAAAGTTCTGGTCTCCAGCGGGGGGCCTGAGACCCAGGGATGGGGGGCTAGTCCTGGTCGGAGTCCAGAGGCCTGAGGACCAGGAGTGCCACTGTCCCCGAGGCCGGGAGGTGGACGTCGCAGGTCAAGCGGTTGGCACGTTCGCCCTTCCTCTGCCTTTTCAGGCCCTTGAGGGGTTGAACGGTGCCCACTGGCATCAGTGAGGGTGACGGTCTTTGCTGGGTCTGCAGACTCAAAGGCTGAGCCCTTCTGGAAACATTCTCACAGACGCACCCAGGAATGCTTTACCAGCTACCTTGGGCATCCCTTAGCCCGGCAAGCTGGCATCCAATCAGCTCACAGGTGTTCGCTTCCCCCACATTATGAATTCAGACCTACAGCCCCGTTGATAGAATCTTATAGTGAAGGGCCAGATATTAACATCTCAAGCTTGTTTGATCATGTGTCTGTCCCCCACCACCTTGTTTTTGATGCATTTAGAAACAAGTTGTAGACATGTGGAGACTCCCCCTGAGTCGAGAATATTAGCGAGAATTTAATATTTCCTTTGTTCTTTTGAGGTAGAATTGACACGAGCAGGGCCCTCTTTCCGTACGCGGGTGGCACAAAACAGACTAGGCGGCCGTTTTGCAAATGTTTGCTGAACGGGAGGATTGGGGGCTGTGCAGGTGGGTAACCCTCTTACCCCCTGCCCTGCGAAAGGGGCTCACACTGACTGCAAAACTGAGCAACGTTCAGGAACGTGTGAGTGCGGGGGAAACATGAGGATGAGCCTGCCCACGGGGCGGCGGGGAGGTGGGGGGAATCAGGGAAGGCTTCACGGAGGAGGTGTTGGGTACTTTAAAAGTAAGACACTGGCAACTAGTGAGGAACAGTCCTTCAGGTGGAGTGTCCGGCTGGTCCAGCCTGTCCCCTAAGGTCCCCACTCAGCCTTGTTCCTGATGGCCCCTCTGTCAGGGGCCCCAGGCCTCCCAGCCTGTGCAAAAGCAGGGAGACGTGAACAGGGGTACCTTACATAGCTACAGGTGGCCTGCTGTGGTGTGAGACATTTTGTGGCTATAATAAACCTTTGTGGCTTAAAACACTATTTTCTTGCAGCACTGGGGGGGGGGGGGTCAGAAGTCTGTAATGGGTGGTGTGACTGGGCCAAAACTTAGTGTTGGCGGGGCTGCGTCTCTAGGGGGAGACCCTCTTCCTTGCCTTTTCCAGCATCTGCAGGCTTCCAGCATTCGAGGGCACGTGGCCTCCCTCGGTCATGGAGGTTGGCAGGCAGCTGGGTCTTTCTCACGTGCCTGCCTCTGATGCGGCCTCTGTTGTCACCTCTGCCTTCTCTCCCTCCCCCACTTCTAAGGACCCTTGCGATGACTTCGGGCCTGCCTGGGTAATCCCCATAATCTCTCCATCTCAAGATCCTCAATCACATCTGCAAAGTGCCTTCTGCCAAGTGAGGGGACACCAACACCGTCCCTGGGATTGGGATGAGGACCCCTTCGGAGAGGTCCTGGGTGGCAGGGACCATCGGGGCCATGGAGCTGGGCTTGGCCCGAGGCTTTGGGGAGGGGTCAGGCTTGGATGGACTTGGCAGAGGGAGGAAGCGGGTAGAAGCCTTCCACCCAAGTTTTCTGGGCCCAGGCCTGGAGGAGAGCTTAGGAAGAATGTGCCAAGGGAACAGAGCGTGAGGTGAGCCTGACTGGTGCCCAGGGGCGGGGGGGGGGGGGGCATGGGGAACAGCCCCTCTGCCAAGACAGCTTTACCTGGGAGGGAGCTTGGGACTGCACGGGGCTGGGGGCTGGGGGGGTTTCTCCTGGGAGACCCTAGCGCGGCACCCCTCTCCATGCAGCGTGAGGGTTAAGACAAGTCTATTACTGTTTCCTTGTCACTCTGTCACCCATCCAATGGCCGTCCATAGTAGTTGAATGAGAATTGATGGGGAGATAGATTTAATTAACCTCGGAGTCAGCAGCTGCTGGGCTACCCGTTTGCGTGTTAATAGAGCGGCTGCTGGCCCTCTCCAGGGCTCTGCTGGGAGCCCAAGGCCAGCGGAGCGATCGGGCTTGTCGGCAGAGTGGCCCGGCAGAGGGAAGCGGGGGGGCCCAGCGGGGGCTGCCCGCCCCTCGCCCTCCTCCTTTGAGAGTAGGCAGTCACCTTGTCAGCCTGACCGCCCCCTGGCTCTGCGCCCTTGTCTAGAGCTCCACGCAGGGCGAGAGTGAGAGTGAGGGCCCAGAACCCGCTGCAGCTCCTCTACATTTGGCCCCATTCTTTTTTATGTTAATTCCAGTTAACCCAGTGTCCTACTAGTTTTGGGTGCCCGTTCTTGGTGGCCCCCCAGGTGCTGGTCCTTGCCTTCTGTGTGATGTCCTTCCTTCATGCTTCACTCTGCCCACTCCCTCTGTTTTCCTGGACTCCGTGTGCCCCCCTCCCCTCTCCCCTGCCCCTGGCTCAAAGCCTGCCCCACCCCCCACCCCGCGGCTCCTCCAGCCTCCCATCCCCCACTCCCGCCCCACGCCCTGGCTTTCTCCTCCTTCCCTGCTGGGCAGTGTCCCAGTTGTCCCAGTACTGGCCTTAACCTAAGTCACCAGTCAACTGGGAGCATAGCCAAGGAGGGCCTGTGGGACACGGTCCCGGGAAGCTCAGGAGTCCCTGCTCAGCCACCCAGCTTTGAGTGGTGGTGGACTCCATCTTCCCGTTCTGTAAGACACAGGCTTGGACGAGTGGCGATCCTGGTGGGCAGCCAGGACCTGGGACCCAGGATCTGGACTCCTCTGACTCTGTCTCCTGCCACAGGGTCCCACCCTGGGTTACTGGTAATGAGGTGGCACTAGGGGAAGGAGGCTGTCCTTTGCATTCTTTTGGGCAGTGAACTCCGTGAGGACGGGAGCCTTGCTGGCTTCACCATGGCCGTGTGCCCAGCCCACAGTAGGTGCTCCGTAACTATCAGTTAAATCGACACCATGATAGGGCCGGCCCCAGGGCCCGAACGGGGAGGGCCGCGGACCTCTCAGGAATACCTGGCCAGTGGTCACGGCGCAGAGGGGCCTGGCTGCCTGGGAAGGGAGAGCCCAGTCTTAGCATGCGCCCCAGCAGTCCGCTCAGTCTGCCCTCTGTGGCTCTGTGCCCTTGGGTAAGTCACTTTAGTACCCAGAGTTTGTGGGCACAAAAATAGTCTCTTGTCACAGGTGTGACCCAGGATTTAGTGAAGTGCTAAGTGCGCCTGAGCCCAGACAAGTGCCTGATGAGGAATAGCCCCATGTTGCCCGGACCTGGTGCCCTCATGATAGCTTTGACAGGGAGAAGGCTTGGGAGCCTGGAAGCTAGAGGCCACCCAGGCTCCTTCCTCTGAGGGCCCCAGGCCACTCTGCTCATTTCAGGTGTCATGGTAGGAGGCCCCTCTGCCCCGACGTTGAGAGGCATTTGAGGATCGGCCCCGGGCCCGGGCCCGGCTCTTGAGGTTGAGGGAGCAGACCCGTGGTTCCCACTGGCCGCTCATTCCTGGGGTGGCCGGGCCCCAGGGAGGGCGCACACGGACCTCGGACCGGCGTGCGGGCCTGGGCCACGTGGGCGACCAGCCACCCAGCATCCCGTCTGGCGGTCTCCATCCTCGCTTCACACCTCCACTGCCTTTCATTTTCAGCTCTGATTGGTTTTCTTGTTTTAACACATACCCCAGGCCCTGTCTTTGACCCCCGTGATGGATGCAGCCGCTCCCTGGGACTCCAGCTGCCTAGCGCGTCTGGAGCTGCTGGGGGTGGGGGAGGGAGATGCGGCCGGTGGAAATTATCCTCCGAGTTCTGTGGGCTCAGCGGGGAGTGGGGAGGGGGGCACCCTCCCCAGATCCAGGAGGCAGCTTAAGACAGAGCAGGAAGGCAGGCGGGGCTGTCAGGCTCTGTCATAGGCTATGGATTTTCCCTCTGTGGGCCTCCCTCCTGTACGCAGGTTAGAGACCGCTCATCTCTGAGACACGGGTAGTCTGAGTCCTCAGATAAATGGGACATTGATTTTCCTTCATGCCTCCGGATGGGTCTGCTCCGAGCGTCAGCCTGCTGCTCGCTGGGCCTCCAGAGAACGAGCCAAGAGCTAGCGCTAAATTGTTGGTGCCCTGCTGGGCCTGGAGGGGGCCGCTCGGAGCCCTCCACTCAAATTCTTGTATGGAAGATGGTAGATGACAGGCTGAGGGGGGCTGCACCCCAGCCACGGGGTTGGGGTCTTTTGGCCCATCAGATGTTCGGTGTGCCCAGTGCCCCACGGTTATTTGGGCCCATCCAGATGTTTACTTTTTAAACAGGGGTCTGCGATTGCTGTCTGTGAGCCTGGAGAGGAGGGGGCTGGTAAGACAGGGCCGGGGAGTGGGGGCTTTAAGATTCCACGTTCTCTCTCTCCTCCCCGTTCCCTCCTGCCTGCTTTGTGCTCAATATGTTCTTAAGCTTTGAAGCTTGTAACAAATATGGTGTCACAGATGAAACAGTGCATTGATAAAGGGAGGAGTTGGTACGATACTACACACACACATCCATTAGACATTTGTTACGGACTGATTGTGGGTCCCATCCTTCCCGGTTCGTAAGTCCTGAGCTCCGACAGGGCTGCATTTGGAGTTGGGGCTTCGAAGGAAGTACTTAAGGGGAAATGAGCTCGTGAGGCGGGGCCCCTGATCCTGGAGGGCTAGTGTCCTTATGAGAAAAGACACCAGAGAAATCACGTCCTGCCCCCTCACCCGCTTGCACGCAGTGAGGAAAGGCCACGGGAAGGACATCTCCAGAAAGGGGACATCTGAAAGCCAGGAGGAGCTCTCACCAGGAACCGACTCAGCGACACCTTGATCTCAGATGTCCAGCCTCCAGACCTGGGAGAAAATCAAGGTGTGTTGTTTCGGCAGCCTGATCTAAGTGTGTGTGTGTTGTGTGTGTGTGTGTGTGTGTGTGTCTAATGAGATCGCGGGTCCCCTGCGTCTTGCTGCACTAGGAAACTTGCAGGCATTGTTCACTCTGCCCGTTGTCTTCCAGTGAAGAGAACCCACAGAGAGATACTCCCCCCTGCTCTGGGTAGCCACATCTCACACCACCCAGGAACACTGTATTTTTCCCCTCCATCAGACACGACCCCCATCGTGTCTCACCCCATCAATTCAGGCTCTGCACGTGTGGGAGTGACCCCTCAGTGGGGAGTCCGGAGCCCAAGGTCGTCTTACTCTGCCACGGACCGGCCATTCGGCATTGGCCGAGCTGCTCCCCCGTTCTAACCTCCGTTTCGCCACCTGCGAAGACCACCCAAGCGGGCAGACTTCAATGCGATGTTCACAGGTGTGCCCCTGGGAGGTAGGGGCCTGTGAGGGTGTTTCCAGTAGGTGAGCCGGGCCCAGCCGGATCTCAGGGGTGAGGGCCTGGCCGTGCAAGCCGTGTGATGAGGTGGTGGGGGGCACTGACCCAGCTCCCTGTGTGGGAGGAAGAAGCAGCTGGCCCCCTGCCTCACGTCAGTCTGGAGGGGATGACCCCTGCCCCTCCACAATCCGGCACCTGCCCTGGGCAGCCCCCCTCCTGTGTTGGGTCAGAGGGATGAGTCCAACACTCGTAGCTGTGGGACTTCTGGAAAGCCCCTCTGATCGTCACTGAATTCATCCTTCAAGCTGGCACAGTGATGATGCGTTTTCGTGCGGGGTGGTAAACCATACAGTGGGATTTGGGCGTTTTCTTGTTTCCAGGACCTGAGGCAGCGGAGCTAGAGCCTCACTGGAATCGAATTGGCTCATCCCCTTCCTGCGGCAGGGCCTCCAGCAGAGCCGGGGTAATCACCGCGGCCCTGGGGCCCAGCCCTCACCCAGGGACCGAGCTCAGGACTGGGGGTGCCCCTGAGCCGTCACACGGACGACTCCTTCAGGGGGCCCTGAAGTTTGACCGGAGAGGCAGCTATGCGCCCACGTTGCCAGAGAACCTAGAAGGGGGTGCCGGGCTGTTCTGAGGGCCCCGCCTCTAGAAACTTGAGGAACGAGAAGGACAGGGAGGCCGAGGAGCTTCCTGGAGAAGGGAGCACAGAGCTGGGGTTCGAGGCACAAAGAGGGAGCTCCAGGTGGAAGAGAGGGAAGCAAGTGCCTTGTCCCAGCCCGCCTGATGGAAGTGTATATGTCTGCTATCAGAGTTGAGCAGGGAGAGGCTGCTCTTCAAGCCCCCAGACCGTGGTGGGGGGGGTGCGGGGTGGGCGATGGGCGGTGGTCTCCAGCTCAGAGGGTTGGGCTGGCAGCTGCCCCTCAGCAGGGCTGTCCCTCCATCACTCGTGCAAATGGACCAGTCCCAGTCCCTATGCCCTGGCCCCTCAACTGCCCTCTTCCAGGAAAAGGCCGCCTTCCTCCCCCGCCCCTCTTGGGTCACCTGAACAGATCTTGCCAGAAATCCGAAGGCCAAGTCCATAGAAAATGGCTAACATCAGTGAGTAAGAGCTAGTCGCAAAAGCAGATCACTTAGGAAGGTGAGCTACCCAAAGTAACAGCTAAAAGCATTACCTGTGGCAGCATCCGGGCCGCCAAACCGAGGGCCGGCGCAAGGAGGCCGTCCGTTCTCCTTAAAGCCCATTGGCACCGTCTGACTCATTAACTTGGACAAAAATGAAAAATCATTTTTTAACAAACTTTCTTGCCTAACCCAAATCCTTCCTATTGCACCGGAAGGCCGTCTCCTGTTATCCTGTTCCTGGGACCAAGGGGGACGGGCCATGGTTTTCGGGGTTCCTCTGCGGCTCCCAGGGCTGGCAGTCAGAGGTGTTGTCCCTCCCCTGAGCTCGCGGCCCTCATGGCGGAAGACTTTCCTTTGGTCTCCTAGGGACTCAATCCCGATCAGCCCCGAGTGGGACCCCAGAACTCTGACTCTGCAGGTCCCCCGGGCCGTGCGAGGACAGGGCAGTGCCGGGTGTGCTCCCTGGGCCACGCCACCTGGCTTCAGGCCTGGCTCTCTCTGGGCAAGTTCCGGAACCTCTCAGGGCTGCCTCAGTCTCCCCTGGGGCAAAAAAACGGGATTGAGAACCCTCTGGCCTCTCAGCTTTAGGCTTGCACGACAGGGCCCTGCTTACACGCGAGCCTGGTGTGTGAGAGGCCGTTCATCCGTGCAAGCCATTTGGTACCTGGATTTCAGCATCGCAGAAGTTCATAAAATGCTAGGATGATAGTTGCTGGACCCAGGAGGAATCTGGAAGAGCCCCTTCGTTTTGTACAGAGAAAGCGGCTTCTGAAAGCCCGAGACAAAGGGGTCCGAGAAGAGCCCGCAAAGAGCTCCTCAATCCTCCTCCCCCCCTGCAAACAGGAGGAGCAGGGACACTGGGGAGTGACTTCGGAGCCGGAGCAGGCCTGGGCCCCGGGGAGCGCGGCAGAAGGGAGGAGGGAAGGAAGCAGGAAGCAGATGCCAGGGGAGGGTGGAACCGGTGATGGGAGAGAGGGAGCTGCGCTGCCCCCTCATGCAGAGGGCACTGGGCTTCCGAGTGTGGGACGGGAAGTGCCTGTGAGGCAGGAAGCGGCTGGCTACCTCGTCCTGTGTTGGCTTCCTAGCTGCAGGCCTGGAAGTCGGCTGGGCCAACGGACCTTCCCAGGGGACCATACCCTCAAATGTATTCCGGAAGGCAGGGGGTGCCTGGAGCCCCGAGGCCGCAGGGTGACCGAGCCCCAGCTGGGGGGGTGGGTGTGGTTCCTGGGACAAGCCAATGCTGGATTCCCACAATGCATCCCGAACACCAGCATGTTCTGGGGCCCTGGGTGCGTCACATGATGCGAGTGAGGCCGAAGGGACCAGAAGACTAGTTTTGGGTTCCCCCCCTGCCCCCCAGAAGTCAGCACCTCCTCCCAGCCAGCCTTACCCCAAGCTCATCCCCAGTCTAGGCTCTGCTGCAGCTTCATCTACGGAGATCGGAAGGCCCCTGATGCTGGGGACCTCGTCTTTGTGACAGTGCTAGCTTTGGGCCCCAAAATGAATTTGAGACTCTCAGACAGTGGATCGGGAAGAGAGAGGATGTGTCTGAGAAGCACAACGAGGGACCCAGGATTTCTACTTAGTAGGGATTTAGGGGCAGTGAGGTGTCGGAGAGGGAGGCCAGGCCTTGTGTTGAGACTGCATTTGCATTTGAAGGTGACCTTGAGCTTTCATAGCGTCCAAGGCTACAGCCAAGTGATCTGTTCCAGCCTCGCTCCTGGGCCAGAAGTGGCCAGGCGGCCCCAGCCTGGGCATGGATCTTTGACTCCTGGGCAATCTGCCGTCTAGAAAATTCTTTGTGAGCTCGGTTTTCCTCCTTGTGATTGTCCCAGCTGGATCTCATTTGGCCAGCTGGAGCCAAAAGGCATCCGTGCTCTCTGTTCTCAGGACAGCCCTGGGACCATTAACGTCAGTGGCGTGTCCTCTCAGGTCGGCTCCAGGTGGACCATTCCTTGGGACCATTTCTCCAGAGGAGAACAGCACGGAGCAGAGCGGAAACAGTCCCAGGGGGTGGGTGGAGGGGGGGGGCGCTAAGATGTTTCTTCCACAACTGGGTACACCTGGAATTTACCTGTCTTTTCCCCCTTAGACTACTGCTTTTAACCAACCTCTCTCCCAAACTCGGCGTATTTAAACTCCTCCCTGCTGTGCAGGGTTTTCCATGTACCCTCTTAACCCTGTTTTAAGCCGCTGATATCTTTCTGTATCTTGATTCCAACATCCCATTGTATGACCTTTCTCTCCCAGCCCATGTCTTGCGTAAATCTGATAAGTAGCCTTCTGTGCCTTTATCCAAGCCACTGATAAGAGCATTAAACGAGACGTGGTCAAGTTCAGAGAAAGCCCCAGTAGCCTCTAGAGAGCCCTCCAATTTGATATCGATTCATTAATTAGTCTCCTTGGACCTAGTTGTTCAAGCAGCTATGGATCTGGCTAGCATCCTGTGCACAGGGGAGTCTGACAGTCTTCATCAAGTGTCCTCCTCAAACCCAGAGGGGCTGGGTCTGCAGCAGTCTTCTGATCCATCTATTCAGGACCAACAAAGGTGGGGACTGAGAGGGTTTGCCATGACCTTCTCCAGGCTGGTACCCGCTGCCCATGTGCCCTCTGATAACTGTTTCTGAATTACCTGCTCAGTGACCAGGACTCAGTCAGAACTAGCATAAAATTAATCTAACATTTCTAGAAGCTATCTTTCTCTTCTTGGGAAAACTGGGATGTCTATTGACCTCCTTTTGCCTGTCTTTAGGTTTCCGTGATTTGTCAAGGATTGCTGTTTAGGTTCTGGAAACATATCCACTCTAGATTCTTCTAGAAGCTTCGAAGCTTAGTTCTTCTAGAAGCTTCGAAGCTTAGTTCTTCTAGAAGCTTCAAAGGTAACTTTCCTTTGCTAGCAGACAAACGTGTTTAAAGCCGGCTCATGACCTCAATACCATAAAGAAAAACCATCCTTGCGTTGGACTCTGTAAACATCCTACCTATGAAAAAATACCTCTTGAAAAGAAGCCAATTACAAATACGTTTGCCACAAATATTACACAAGACTAATTTTTCTATCCTACATCGGCTCTTAGAAATCAATAAAAAAAAAGAGTAGAAAATGAGGAGAGGATATGTATGAATAAGCATTCTATGGGAAAAAACACAAAGGCCAATAAACATATGAAAATACGATTACTCTCACATAATGTGAAAAGACAAGGCTAAATCTGTATATTATCAGATTAGCAAAAATTAAAATTTGATGAAACCTAGTGCCAGCAAGGACTTGGAGAAATGGACACTTGCATATATGGTTAATGAGCGCGTAAATCGCGGCAATATGTTTAAAGGATAGTTTGATAATACCTATCAAAAATATAAATGTGTTTGTTTCGTCTTTAGGGTTTTGATCACATATCTCAAACACATATGTGCTAGGATATTTATTGCAAAATTTTAATAACATTAGAAACAGATTTGTCACCAGGTAGCTGGTCACATTGACACAGCCAGAAAATAAACTATTCAGCCATTGGACAGGAGAAAGTAGACCCACCTGGTCTGATCTGGAAAGCGCTTTGACACAGTAGGTGGAATAAAGGGTACAGAACTGTCTAGAGGCATGGTTCTATTTGTGTGAAAAGATGTGTGTGTGTTTGTGTATCTATATATCTGTTCACAGAAATATCTTGAAGAATATGTAAGAAGCTACAAATATCTCTGGAGAGGATGAGTGAGGTTTGGAGAAGGGGAGAGAAATTTTATTTTTGTATTATACCTCTGTATATGGTTTTAATTTCTTATTTTTATGGTAATTAATTACCGGTACCAACTGTATGCATTTGTTTTCATAGTCTTTTAAAAATTGCTGCTTTGTCTCTGGCTGTCCCTACCATCCGGGTGTTGACCAAGAGCGAACGTGTTGGGCTCCTGGTCACTCTCTGTGATGGAGAAGAACCCCAGACAGGGCTCAGGCCTCCTCCTTTCTCTGTCTTGGTTGAACTTGGCACTACCTGGACCTTCTAGTGACTCCAGGCTCTGAATGTGGTTAAAAGTCCTGCTGCTGCCTTTATTTGCTTTTCTGTTGGTTCGGTGAAGATTTTCTCCCTCAATTTCTCCCCATTCTGGGCACGATCATCCAAACCCTAGGTTCATTTCAAACCTTTTGTTTCCCAATGTTAGCTGTATCTTTCCTTCTATCCTGTGCCCAGGTCCCTGATAAACCTTAATTGAAATTTTAGAAGTCTCTCCATTTCTTCTTTGATATCTTCTTTGTTTTCCTGGGTTGGAATCAGGGCACGGGATGTGGGACCATATCCAGCTTTGCTCAGAAAGTTTTCATCTCCGCCTTCTTGAAGTGAAGGATATCTTTATTCAGCACAAACCCATCGGGCACCAGGGGACTAGGGAGCCACGGTGGGTATTAGAGGGAAGCCAGCCCTCAAAGGACTCCACCGGAAGCGAAGTGCATGCTGATGAATTGTAATGTAGATTATTTAAAATTTCATTGTCCGCAGTAAGGCTCCAACACACCCTTGACTTCCTTTGCAGACATTGAAATCTCCTGTGGGGGGGCAAGGAAAATGGATCATCTGGCCTGCTTCCCCCATCCCACTCTTAATCTGATTGTGATGCTGTGGAGACAGTTTGAAAGGAAAGGGTGTTCCCATTCTGGTTCTTAGGAAACCTCAGGGCACAAAGAGTGGGTAATTGGTAGGGACATGACTGTTCCTTTTCAGCTGGGGGTTAGAAAACAGAGTGATTAAAAGCTCTCTGAGCTTGGGAGAAAGCGTGCGTGTGTGCGCATGTGCGTGTGTGTCCCCCGCGTGTGGGGAACCTGAGTGTGAGCACGAGGGAAAGTGTGCACGCTCTCATGAAGCCGCAGGTGGAGAGGGTGGTGCAGGAACGTGGGGGGAGTTCAGGGTCCCTTCCCCCACTAGCATCAGAATTGCAGTAATCGAAGATTAAGTGCTGCTGACCCCAGGAGACAAGCAGCTCTGTTTCCAAGGGAACCGCAGGCTCAATCGAGGCCCCCGAAAGGGAGGGTGATCTAGATGAAGCAGCCCTTCCACCTCAGAGCAGCAGTTTGCACAGCAGAGCCCTGAGCCCCGCTTCATTCAGCCTGCCGAGGGACCCTGGGCACGTCACTTACCTCCAGGCTGAATTTTCACTGGCAGGGATGCCAGGGGTGGCTGCAGGCCCTTAGCAGGTGCCTGGCCCTAGGAAGAGTGGGCTGGTGGCTAGGAAACTTGGCTCTCTCCCCGCATGCCCTGCCCGGGTCTCTGAATGACCTTGGGATCCCACCTCTGTCTTTCTGGATACTGCTTCCCCATTTGCACAATGGAAGCCCTGGACCAAGCATCTGTAAGGAACACAGCAGTCCTGTGACTCTCTCCTGAGAAAACTTGCCTTTCCCGTCACATCCAAACCCCCTGCCCTAAAGTGTGAGTGGAATGGAGGACCTCGGACAGCCATTCTGCTCCACAGTCTGCTCCTACAAATCACTCCAGTTGGGCCACCTTCATAGGGACCAAGTCCTCCCCATCTTTAGGGAGTAAGGAGTCCTAAAGGCCAACCGTGATTCTTCCCAGCAGCTTCAAGCAAGAGCAAAGATGGGATTTGAAATATCAGGAAGGGCTCTGAGCTAAGGGGAAGGTGAGAAGGGTCCCTTCCCTCCGCAACCCTTTAATAGGGTCACTGGAAAGTCAAGAGGAGAACCCACCTTCTGTCCAGGGAACTCTGGCCCATGGATCTATCCAACCTGCACAGAACCCCCATAGGGCAGTTCGGAATCTGGTGGTCCCGAGAGGTGAGGCAGTGCCGTGGAGTAGGAAGAGCCTGCAGAGTCAGGCCTGCTGGTTTCACTTTCCAGCTCTTCTGCTTCCTGATGGTGTGATGAGGGGCAGGTCCCTGAGCCTCAGTCCCTCACATGTAAAATGACAGTAAAGCCCACTTCACAGGGTGATTGGGAAGAGGAGAGGAGAAAGATAAGGAAGTACCCAGAAGCATGCCTGACGCATGGTAAGTACTCACCAAGTGGCATACTTTCTATTAAAAACTGTTTCTATAGATCACCTGGGTCAATGGTTCTCAACCCTGGTTGCTCATTAGAACCACTAAAGGAGCCTTTAAAAAATGCCCAGGTCTGTCCCCAGGACATCCTGGGATGAGGTCCATCCTTCAATATTTAAAATGTTCCCCTAGAGACTTCCGTTTCTACCCTAAGGGAATAATAGGAACTGAATTTACCTCTCCATCTTAAACAACTAGAAACCTGGGCAATATACAGGATATGATGGTTTTCAGACATTGAACAATAGGCATGACGTGACCATAATTGCTTAGAGAAAGGAAACAAAGAAGATGAGCCTTGCAGTTTCATCAACTTACCACTCCAAGTTAAGGAAACAGAAATTAAAGTTCAGGGAGACCAAAGGGCAATGTATTTGAGAGGTGAGAGCTGCAAAGAGAGCTGCCAGGCATTGCAAGGGGGTCCTCGGGTCTTTGGTTAACAACTCATCTGAGCACGTGTGCAAGAAAGTTACCAGGAAAGGAACCACTAGAATGCAATGGACCGAACAATTTCCAGAGCTGAGACACGGCTGGGAATTGCTCATCACCCCAGTCAGAGTGGGAAAACCTTATAATATGGAAGATACCAGCGAGAGACTCCAGAAAGGTATCATCTTAGTTGTAGGGCTAAATTAGCCCTAGAATAAAGGGTGCTCTGGAATCACCTTAAAAAATAAAATAACCCTTGAAAGGATTCAACTATTTGCAAGTAACTGACTTATGTTCCAGAACCTAACTTAGCAATATTTATGGGAATACATAAATACCCAGCACCCAGCAAGTTCCAGTTCACAATGCCTGGCACCCAACCAAGAATTACCAGGTGCATTAGTTTTCTATGGCTGCCGTAACAAATTACTGCGAACGCAGTGACTTCAAATAGCATTCATTTACTTTCTCACACTATCTGTGGATCAGAAGTCTGGACACAGCATAGCTCAGCTGGGTGCTGTGCTGATGGTCTCACACGACTGAGAAATGTCAGTTTGCCTAGTTCTCCTCTGGAGTTTAGGAATGTCTTTCCAGTTTAACCTTGGTTCCTATGGTTGCAGGACTGAGGTCCCTGTTTCCATGTCAGCTAGGGGCTGCCCTCAGCTCCTTCAGGCTTCCCATATTTCTTCCTATGAGGCTGTCTGTGTCTTCCAACCAGCAACTGCACATCAAATTCTACTAGTGCTCTGAATCTCCCTGACTTCCTCCTCTGCTTTTAAGTACTCATGTGATTATGTTGAAGTCACCCTGATGACCTAATATAAACTTCCTATTTTAAGGTCAAATAATTAGTAAGCTTAATTACATCTGCAAAGCACTTTTTCCATATAAGTTAATATATCCACAGGTCCCTGGATTACAGCGTAGAATCTTCTTGGAGGCCATAGTTCTGCCAGGTATGCAATAAAGCAAGAAAATGTGACCATTTCAGGTGAAAATTCAAACATTAGAAATAGACTAGAAATGAGAGAACAAATTAGTGGACAAGGATATTGAAATAGCTATTCTGAATGTGTTGCATACATTTAAGAAGATAGAGGAAAATATGGCCATGATGAAGAGAAAAGTAGGGGCTCCTGGGTGGCACAGTTGCTTAAGCATCTGACTCGGTTTTTTCTCAGGTCAATCCCAGGATCACAAGCTTGATCCCTATATCAGGCTCCATGCTCAGTGTGGAATCTGCTTGGGTTTCTCTCTCCCTCTCCTGCTGCCCCTCCGCCCTGACTCCTGTGATCCCACTCTCTCTAAAATACATAAATCTTAAAAAAAGAAATAGTGTGTGTATATATTTATATTTATATTTATGCCCAAATGGAACTTTTAGAAATGAAAATTCAATATCTGAAATTTCATTGTATTTTTAATATCTGAGAATACACTGGGTATAATTAACCACAGAGTAGACACTGCTAAAGAAAGAGAGTAAACCTGAAGACATAGCAATAAAACAAAACAAAATGAAGCACACAGGGAGGAAAAACAGAAAAATTACAAAAGCTGTGGAACTTTTTCAATCATCTGAGTGACCAAAAGAGGAAACAAAGATTTTTTTTTGAACAAATAATGTTGAGAAACTTTCCAAATTTGATGAAAACTTTAAACCCCCAGAATCATTAAATTTAAGATTTGAACCTGAGTTCAAATCTGCTATATTTATGTGTAAGTCTTTGTATGGACATATGCAATGTCTTGGGTAGATACTCAATAGTGGAATGATTGGATTATATTTTGTCCAAGACTGTACCTTGTATATTCACCCTTTTTTTGAAGAACAACCATTTTAAATTTTAATAAAGTCCAACTTATCAGTTTTCCTTTCATGGGTCATGCTTTTGGTTTCATGTCTAGTGAATCTTTGCCTAACTAAAGTGTATGTTTAACTGTCAAAAGTCTGCCAAAGTTTTTTCCAAATGGTTATACATTTTATATTACCTGTCATAATGTATGAGAGTTCCGCTTCCTCCACATCAGGAATGTGATGTCATCACATGATTGATTAGTCAGTCTTAAATTTTGGCCATTCTAATAGGTATGTAGTGGTACTTAATTGTGGTTTTAATTTGCATTTATCTAAGGACAAATGATATTGGACATTTTTTCATGTGCTTATCTGATATCCATACATCTTCTTTAATGAAAGAGTAATTTCACAAGTACCTTTTCCAAATTATTGTATTGTTTTTTTTCAGAGTCTTGAGTTTCAAGATCTCTTTAACTATCCTGGATACAAGTCCTTTATTAGATGAATGCTTTGGAAAGATTTTCTCTAAGTCTGTGTCTTGTCTATTCATTCTCTTAAGAGTATTTTTTGAAGAAGAGACATTTTTAATTTTGGTGAAGTCAGATTTATCAGTTTGTTCTTTTAGGAACGTGCTTTTCATATTATGTCTAGAAAATCTTTGCCTAACTGAAGGTGACAAGGATTTTCTTCTAAGTTTTCTTCGAGAAGTTCTATAGTTTTAGATTTTACATTTAGGTAAATGATTTATTTTGAATTAAGTTTTGTATATGTATGTGATTTCATTCAAAGATTTTTTTAAAAATTTTGCATATGAATATCCAATTATTCCATTCTAATTTGTTGAAAAGAATATCCTTTGTCTACTAAATTTCCTTTTTGCCTTTGTTTTAGAAAAATAAATTTTCCATATGTGTGGTTTTCCTTCTGGACTCTCTTTTTTATTGAAGTATTGTCTGTCTTTAAGACAATTCCATAATGTTTTGAGTACTGTAGCTTTTTTTTTTTTTGTAGCTTTTTTTTTTTTAAGATGTTATTTATTTATTTGACAGAGAGAGCACAAGCAGGGGGAGCTGCAGAAGGGAGAGGGAGAAGCAGCCTCCCCCACTAAGCAGAGAGCCCCATGTGGGGCTCAATCCTAGGACCCTGGGATTGTGACCTGAGCCGAAGGCAGTCATTTACCTGACTGAGCCACCCTGGCCCTGTTACTGTAGCTTTATAATAAATCCTGAAATCAAATAGTTTTAGCTCTCCAATTTTGTTCTTTTTTTCAAACTTTTTGGCTTTTTTGAAATCCTTTACATTGCTACATAAAATTTAGAATCAAATTGTAAATGTCTACAGAAAAACCTGATGAGATCTTGATTGGGATTTCAGGCAACATATAGAACAATTTAGGGAGAATTAGTGTCTTAATGAGATCAAGTCTTCTGATTCATGAACATGGTATGTCTCTTCATTATTTAGGTCTTCTTTAATTTCCCTGGGCAATATATCATAGTTTCTAATGTACAGAAATTGGAATATATTATTAAATCTATTTAAAAGTATTTTTTCTTGCTATTGTAAATGGCTATTAAAATTTTGGATTTCTCCCTCTCCTTCAGTGGTTTTTTGTGTGTCAACTGTGCCATCTCTATTTTATTCCTTTTTTCCCTTTTCGCAGAGAAATAAAGGACTAGAAATAAAATAAAAATAAAATTTGAATTTTCAATTTTTCATTCCTAGTACCCAGAAATAGCATAGATTTTTATAATTTGTTACCATGTTATTTGTAATTTCTAGTAGCCTTTTTTTAATCTTTCAGGATTTTCTACTTAGACATGATCACATTATCTATGAAGAACAGAGTTTTAATTTTTCCTTTCCAATCTGTATGCCTTTCCCCCTTGCCTGCTTTCACTGGCTAAGACTTTCATTACAATGTTCAATAGAAGTGGCAACACTAAAAATTCTTTCCTTATTTCCAATATTAGGGGAAAACATTCAGTTTTTCACCATTTAATGTGATATTAGCTTTCAACTTTTTATAGACACCTTTTCCGGTTGAGAAAGTTCCCTTTAATTCCTAGTTTGCTGAGAGTTTTCTTTTTGAAATCATGAATGAGTAATTTTCTAAAATACTTTCTCTATATCAATTAAGATGATTATATAATTTTTCTCTTAGTCTATTAACCTGGTGAAATTCAATCATTTTTGAGTATTAAGGGGACCTTATATTTTGGGGATAAACTCCACCTGTCATGGTGTACTACTTTTCTTACATATTGCTAGATTCATTTCAATAATATTTTGTTAAGGTATTTTGATATTATGGATGTGGGGATATTGGACTGTAGGTTTTCTTTATTATAATAGTCTATATTATATACATTATAATAAATACCTTGATTTTGGTATCAGGGTAATGCTTGCCTCATAAAAGGAATTGAGAAGTGTTCCCTCCTCTACTTTGTGGAAGGGTTTCTGTAGAATTAATATTATTTTGTCCAGAAATGCCTTGTAGAATTTACCAGTGAAGCCATCTGGGTCCATGGTTATCTTTTTTTTTTTATCTGATAATTATTTATTTGCTACTCTTAGAAAAATTTCTTTTGACTAGATTCAGACTTAGAGGTAGAAGCTCTGAGGGAGGACGGCCTCTGTCTCTTGGCAATCAGTCCCTGGTGTTTTTCTTTGGCCTCCTTTATTCTCTTGGCCAAGAGTTTCACATATTCTACATCCTCTTCCTGGTTTTTCTTAGTACACTGTTTCTTCAAAGCAATGCCCAATGTTTGTGTTGGAGGACACATGGAGTAACAAGATAATGAATCTTGGGCACTTCGGCTCTCAGTTTCTTTCTTTGTTTAGGGACTTTCTTACAACATATTGGCAGACATCTCCTCTTTGGAGAGATGGAAATGTTTGCAGATTCTGCTAGCTCTTCTGGGCCTCAGGTGACAAGGGACAGTACTATCAGTGAGTCCAGGAATATCCTTCTCCCCCTTTTTTTATAATGAGTAAGTTGAGAACACTGAGATTGGCATGCACAGTGAACCTCTGAACATATTTGCATTTTCTTTCTCCAGTCTTCCTTGATCTGTAGCAAGAATGCCCCTTTCTCAGCAGCTCCAGACATGGCCATGGGTCAAGACTCCCTACTTCATGGGAAAGCCTTGTTTGTCATCACTGCCACTGATTTGGACCATGTAACTCTTCCATCTTCACTGAGGGCATTGGCAGCAACTTCTGTGGCCATCTGCTTTCATGAAGGGTATGAAGTTTGCATTCATTGTCCACTTCAAATACATTTCTGGCAGCCAGTACTGGGAAAGAGATGTTCAGCTTTGTCCTAAAGCAGCCTACACTTCTGAGGTGCCACAAAAAAGAGCTGGGCCTGGAGTTATCTTTATGGGGAAAAAAAATCCAATTTCTTTCATAGATATAAAGTAATTCAGGATATCAACTT
>CM053617.1:24014971-24074076 GCA_028646535.1 Procyon lotor | reverse complement strand
ATTTCTTTGAAATAAATTGATGGTATTTTGACAGGGATTGCATTAAATGTGTAGATTGCTTTAGGTAGAATAGACATTTTCACAATATTTGTTCTTCCAATCCATGAGCATGGAACGTTTTTCCATTTCTTGGTGTCTTCCTCAATTTCTTTCATGAGCACTTTGTAATTTTCTGAGTACAGATTCTTTGCCTCTTTGGTTAGGTTTATTCCTAGGTATCTTATGTTTTTGGGTGCAATGGTAAATGGGATCGACTCCTTAATTTCTTTTTCTTCTGTTTTGCTGTTGGTGTATAGAAATGCAACTGATTTCTGTGCATTAATTTTATATCCTGACACCTGACTGAATTCCTGGTTGAGTTCTAGCAGTCTTGGAATGGAGTCTTTTGGATTTTCCATATAAAGTATCATATCATCTGCAAAGAGTGAGAGATTGACTTCTTCTTTGCCAATTTGGATGCCTTTGATTTCTTTTTGTTGTCTGATTGCTGAGGCTTATCAACTTCTTCTTGAGTGAGCATTGCTGATTTGTTTCTCTGAAGGAATTTATCCATTTCATCTAAGTTGAATTTATTCCCATACAGTTGTATTTAAAAATAACATTCCTTGGGGCTCCTGGGTAGCTTAGTTGGTTAAGCATCTGCCTTTGGCTCAGGTCATAATCCTGAGGTCCTGGGATGGAGTCCCTGGGATTGAGCATTGGGCTCCGTGCTCAGCGGGGAGCCTACTTCTCCCTCTCCCTCTCCCTCTGCCACTCCTCCTGCTTGTGCTCTCTTGCTCTGTCTCAAATAAATAAATAAAATCCTTAAAAAAAAATAACATTCCTTTACTAGCCTTTTCATGTCTTATAATTTGTAGTGATATCACCTCTCTGTTTGCTGATATTGGTCATTTATGTATCATCTTTTTTTTTTTTTTCCAATTAGACTTGCTAGAATCTAGCAATTTCATTGATCCAAAAGAACAACTTTGGGTTTCATCAATTTTTTCTATTCTTTTCTTGTTCTCTGTTTCATTAATTTACACTTTGATCTTTATTATTTTCCTTTTTCTCCCTACTTTGGGGTTTACTTGCTCTTCTTTTTCTAGTTTTTTGTTGTTTTTTGTTGTTGTTTTTTTTAAAGGGAGAAGCTGTATTTATTTACTTGAGAACTTTATCCCTTCCAACATGGGCATTTATTGTTATAAACTTCGCAAGTACTGCTTTAGCAGGATCCCACAAATTCTGATATGCTATCAAATGCTATCGAATATGCTATCATGTCAAAAATGCTGTCCCTTTTTTTAAATTAGACTTTATTTTTATGGAAAACCTGAGAAGAGAGTACAGAGAGGGTTTTCTTTTTCCTCCGAAATCTTCTTTGTCTTTTTTTTTTATCCTTTTTTACTATTTTATTTATTTGACAGAGAGAGAAAGAGAGATCACAAGTAGGTGGAAAGGCAGGCAGAGAGAGAGGGAGAGGCAGGCTCTCTGCTCAGCAGAGGTGGGACTCGATCTCAGAACCCTGAGATCATGACCGGAGCCAAAAGCAGAGGCCTTAACCCACTGAGCCACCCAGGCGCCCCTGAAATTTTCTTTGTCTTATATTCAAATAGCCACTCCCGCTTTCTTTTGTTTTATGTTAGCATGTTATGACTTTTTCCATCATTTTACTTTTAACCTAATTATGTCTTTATAGTTAAGGTGCATTTCTTATAGGCAGCATACAACTGGGTTTTGCTTTTTTATTCAGATTGATGATTTCTGCCATTCAGTTATGGTGTTTAGACCATTTTGGATGTCTGTAAACATCTTGATTTTGTTTTCATTTTTAAAAGATATTTTCACTGGGCACCGAATTCTAAGTTGACAATTTTTTCAAGCAATTTGTAAGTTGTATTCCTGTGTCTTTTTGCTCTCAGTATTCTGGTGAGGGATCAACAATATTATCTTTATCTTTTTTCCTCTGTGTGTAAAGTGTCTTTTTCCCTCTGGTCATTTTTAAGATGTCCTCTTTATCATCAGGTTTAAGCAATTTGATTAAGATATGCCTTGATTTCATTTTCTTTATGTTTCTTGTTCTTGGAATTCATTTGGTTTCTTGGATTTGTGGCTCAATATTTTTCATCACATTTGACATTTTTGGGCTATTATATCTTCAAATATTTTTTCTGTTCCCTCTATCCCATTTTTCCTCTCCTTTGTGGTTTCCGATTACTTATATATTAGGCTGCTTGAGGTCCCACAGTTCAATGATACTATTGCCATTTTTTATAGTTTTCATTTGGGGTAATTTCTATTGCTATGCTTTCAAATTCACAATTATTTCTTCTACAGTGCCTAATCTGTCATTAATCTCTTCTCAGACACTGAGATTTTTCATCTCAGACACTGTAGTTGTCAATTCTAGATGTTTAATTTTTTTAAGAAACTATCATTCATGTATCACTTAACTTTTTGAACATATGGGGTATAGTTATAATGGCTGTTTTATGTCCTTGTCTGCTAATCCTAACATCTGTTGTCAGTTCTAGGTCTTTTTCAGTTAATTGATTACTCTCTTCAATATGGTTTATGTTTTCCTGCTTTTGTGTATGCCTAGTAATCTTTCTTCTTCTAGCTAGTAATTTTGATGGGATCCCAGACATTATGAATTTTAAGTTAAGTGTTAAGTCTTGGATATTTTTATATTCCAATAATGTTATTTTTTTCTGAGATTATGCAGCTAAATTACTTAGGAAGAGTTTGATCCTTTTGAATCTTGCTTTTATGATTTGCTACGCAGATCTGGAGCAGTATCAGATGAGGGTTCATTATTCCCTATTACTAAGGTAAGAGCTTCCTGAGTATTCTACTCATGTATCATCAGTTTTTCCAGTCTGGCACATGGGAAGAGGCACTATCTCTGGCTCTGTGTGACTCTGGGCACTGTTCTCTAATCTTTTCATATTGTGAAAAATGCATGTGTACATGCACTAATCAGGACTCTCTGAATATGTAAGGGCGCCCCTCTGCAGATCTCCAGGATTCTCTGTCTGTACAACACTTTTCTCTTTGCTATTCTGACTTGAGAATTCTAGCTGCGTTCATCTCCCTGGATGCTTAACTTTGTCTCCTCCATTCAAGGAATCCACTAGGCTCCACCTGGATTCCCCTTTCCTGTGCCATGGCCTGAAAACTCTTTCAAGGCAATAAGCCATTTGCAGGACTGGGTTGGTTCATTTCATTTCTCAGAGATTATTCTCCTTTATTGCTTGATGTCTGGTGTCTTTTAAAGTGCTGCTTCTTCATCATAAAGACCATAAACACCTACACATTTAAATGATCACAGCCCCCTCCCTTCATCCCCTGGTAACCACTAATATGCTTTCTGTCTCTGTGGATTTGCCAATTCTGGATATAGCGTGTAAAGGAATCATTCAACTATATGACCTTTGGTGTCTGGCTTCTTTCTTAGCATAATTAAATTTTTTTTAATTTTTACTTTTCTAATTCCAATATAATTAACATACAATGTTATATTAGTTTCAGGTGCTTATGATAAAGTATGGAAACTAGAAACTGGAGAGATATGGTAGTTACACAACATTGTGCACACACTAAATGCCACTGAATGGTATACTTCATAATGGCTAATTCTGTGATATGTGAATTTTACCTCAATAAAAATAAATGCATACACTAGTGATAATAAATAAATAAAAGTATTCCTTCTTATATTGGGTCTGGGTTTTTTTTGTTTTTTTTTTTAATTATTGTGTTGAGTGGGAGGGTAAATCTGGTCCATGTTACTCTTTGTTGTGGACCTATCATGGACTATTCTAAGATAAAATAATAATAATATATTTAAGATTTAAAACATATGTAGAAATGGGATGCCTAGCTGGCTCAGTTGTTTAACCATCTAACTCTTGATTTCAGCTCAGGTCATGATCTCAGGGTTGTGAGATCAAGCTCTGCATGGGGCTCCATGCTGGGCCTGGAGCCTGCTTAAGAGTCTTTCTCTCCTTCTCTCTCTGCCCATCTCCCCCTCCCTCTCTATAAAAAATAATAAATAAAAATGAAACATATGTAGAAGTAACATGTATGTGACAGTCTACAAAGGATGGGAGAAGAGAAATGGAAGTAGATATTGTAAAGTTTTTACAGTGTATATGAAGTGATATAATATTACTTAAAGTAGATCGTAATAAATTAAACATGTATAATGCAGACTCTAGAGCAACAGAGAAAAAATAAAGCAATGCCCCCAAATCTAATAAAAGGGAATGAAAACAACAATGGACCATAAGACAAATGAGAAACAAATAGCAGGATGGTAAGTATAAATCCATAATATACATAATTACATTGAATATAAAATGATCTAAACATTCCAGTTAAAAGGCAGAACTTTTAAGACAGGGTGAAAAGGCAAAACACAACTATACATTATCTATAAAAAGCCTATTTCATATATGAAGACACAGGTTAAAACTAAAAAGATGAATAAATATATACAATTCAAACCTTAATCCAAAGAAATCTAGAGTGATTAAATCATATAAAGTACACTTCAGAACAAGGACTATTATCAGGGATAGAGACATTTCATTATGATAAATAGGTCAATTAATAAAAAAGTTATAATCCTAAATATGTATGCACTGAGCATAGAGGTTCAAAATGTATGAAACAAAAACTTAGAGAACTAAAAAAGGAAATAGGCAAATCTACATAGTTGGAAATTTTCAACATTCCTCTCTCAGTAATTGACAGAACAAGTACACAAAAAAAATCAGTAAGAATAGAAAAGAAGTTAACAACACTATCAATCAACTTGACCTAATTGACATTTATGGAACACTCCACTCAACAGCAGCAGGATGTACATTCTTCTCAAGTGCTTGTGGAACACTTAGTAAGAAGCAGCATATTCTGGATCATAAAACAGAATCAAGAAGATTGGACTTAAACAGAGTATGTTCTCTGAACAAAACAGAAATACATTTGAAATCAACAACAGAAAGATATCTGGAAAAGCCCCCAATATTCGGTAATTAAATAACATATCCTTAAATAAGCAATGGACCATATAAAAAAATCACATTTCTGGGAAATCAGAAGATACTTTGTATTGGTTGAAAATGAAAACAAAACATTTTAAGATGTATGATGTGCATCTCGAGCAGTGCTTAGAGGGAAATTTGTAGCATTAACTGATTATACTGGAAAAAGAAGAAAGGTCATAAATCAATATATTAAATTTCTATTAAATAGAAAAAGAAGAGAAAATTAAAAGTACCAAGAGAAAATAAATAATAAAGACAATAGCAAAAATTTTTTAAAGTAGAAAGAGGTGGGGTGGGGTGCCTGGGTGACTCAGTTGGTTAAACTTTGCTCAGGCCATGATCTCAGAGTCCTGGGATCGAGTCCCACATTGGGGTCCCTGCTCAGCTGGAAATCTACTTCTCCCTTTTCCTCTGTCACTCCCCTTGCTTCTATTCTCTTGCTCTGATCTCTCTCTCTCTCTCAAATAAATAAAATCTTTTTTAAAAAAAAATGGAGGGTGATGTGGGAGGGAAAGAGAACTCAAAAGCTGGTTCTTTAAAAATACCAATAAAATTGATTTTATTTATTTACTATTTAATATATATTTATTTAATATATATTTATATATTTATATTATATAACTATCTAATATATAAAATATATATTTATATATAAAATTTATTTAATATTTAATATATAAAAATAATCCTGGGGAAGAGGGGAGTGGTTAAAAGAAGAAACAAATTATCAAAATAATGGATATTGAAAGGATAACATAAGAATATTATAAATAAACCTTGGCCAATAAATTGACTACTTAGATGATACAGAGAAAATACTTGAAATGCACAAACCACCAAAGGTCACTCCAGAAGAAATAAAAATTCTGGATTGCCTTTTATCTATTTTTTAAATGGAGATAAAATTCATAGAATATAAAATTCATGTAACACAAAATTCACTATCTTAAAGTACATGATTCAGTGGCTATTAGTGCATTCAGAAGGTTGTGTCACCATCACCTCTAAGTCCAGAACATTTCATCACCCTAAAAAGGAATCCTGTACCCACTAATAACATTACTCCCCATCCCCTCCTTTCCCCAATCCCTGACACTACTAGTCAACTTTTCATCTCTGTGGAGTTGCCTGTACTGGACACTCCATATAAATGGAATTGTACAACGTATAACCTTTTGTGTCTGGCTTCTTTCACTTAGTGTAAGTTTTCAAGATTCATCCAAGTTTTACCATGTATCAGTACTTTATTCTTTTTTATGGCTAAAATATATTCCCTTGTATAGACATACCACATTTTGTCAATAAGGGACATTAAGGTTGTTTCCACTTTTTGACCATTGTGAATAATGTTTCAATGAAAGTTCCTTTATAAGTTTTTGTGCGAATGTGTGTTTTCATGTCTCTTGTTGGTTACACATTTGCAACCCGTTTTTAGCTTTTTGAGGAACTGCCAAACTATTTCCACAGTGGCTGTACCATTTTACACTCCCACCAGCAATGTATGAGGATTCCAATTTATCTACATCTTTACCAAGACTTGTTTTTTCTTTTTCTTCTTTTTTAAATAGCCATCATCCTAGTGGGTATAATGTGGTATCTCATTGTGGTTTAGATTTGCATTTCTCTAATGACTAATGATGTTGAAGATCTTTTCACAAGCTTATTGACCATTTGTATATCTTTGGAGTAATGTCTATTCAAATCCTTTGCCTATTTAAAAAACTGGATGGTCTTTTTATCATTGAGTTATAATAGTTCTTATTATATATATGATATATATTCTGAATCGTTGGCTCCTGTCAATATATAATTACAAATACTTTCTTCCATTCCACAGATTATTTTTTCACTTCCCTGATAGTGTCTTTTGATGCACAAAAGTTTCTCTTTCTGATGAAGTCCAGTTTATCTATTTTTTCTTTGGTTGTTTGTGCTTTTGGTGTCATAGTTAAGAAACTATTGCCTAATCTAAGGGCAAGAACACTCACATCTGTTTCCTTCAAAATATCTTCTACTTTTAGCTCTCACATTTAGGTCTTTGATGCGTTTTGGATTAATTTTTGTGTATGCAACAAGATAGGGTCCATTCATTATTTTGCATGTGAATATACAGGTGTCCTAGCACCATTTAAAAAAAGCTATTCTTGGACTGCTGGGAAGATGGCGGGGTAGGAGGACCCTGGGTTCACTTCTTGCTGTGTGGCCACCTAGACAACACCCACATTGGCATAAATAACCCAGAAAACAACCCCCAAACTGGCAGAACAGACTTTGCAGCCCTAGATAGAAAAGAGGCCACAGTAAAGCAGATCCACCTTCTCTGACCACTGTTTGCAAGATCCCATCAAAGCATGGCCAGAAGCCTGGCGATGTGCGCACAGTATATGAAAGGGTCAGCACCACTCCAGAGTGAGTCCTGCTCCAGGGAGGGGGGAGGATAACCACACCCAGTCTGACTGTGACCTCAGCAGTGGGCTGGGGGCAGGCAGCTGGTCTGACTGCAGGCCCCACCCACCAACAAAAGCTTCTCAGGAGGCAACACAGGGAAAGTGCCTGCAGTTCGGTGCTACTTCATCTTTGGGAAACACCTGCTCTGACCCAACTCAAGCCAAAGGCAGACCTGGACCAGCCCACTTACACTACAGGCACCAGACTCTGGCCACACAGTGAACCATCGCAGGCTGGACTGTGGACACAGCTCTGCCACAATGGTAGGACACCCCTGTAGCAACACACATAAGAGACACCCCCGAAGCACCACTTTCTGGTGAAAGAAGACATAAAGCCACTACTTTCAAGTGCGGGAGATGTAGCTGATTTTCCTAACACATAGAAACAGACACAACAATAGACAAAATGAGGAGACAGAGGAATATGTCCCAGATGAAAGAGGAGAACAAAATCAGAGCAAGAGACCTAAATGAAACAGAGATAAGTAATATGTCTGAGAGTGAATTTAAAGTAATGCTCATAAAGATACTCACTAGAATTCAGAAAGGAGTGCAGAACCTCCATGAGACCCTCCACCAAGAGATAGTAGATGTAAAAAAAGAACCAATTAGAGCTGTTGGACTCACTGAATGGAAATAAAAATAGACCACCTGGAATAAACCGCAAACAAGAGGAAGTAGAAAAACAGATCAGCCACCTGGAGGACAGAGTCATGGAAAGTAATCTAGCTGAGCAGATGTGAGGGGGAAAATATGCAAAATGAGAATAGACCCAGGGAACTTAGTGATACTGTCAAGCATAACAGTCACAGGACATGGATCTCAGAAGGAGAAGAACAAGAAAAGGGGGCAGAAGATTTGTCTGAAGAAATAATAGCTAAAAACGTCCTGAATCTGAGGAAGGAAAGAGAAATCCAGATCCAGGAGGCACAGAAAGCCCCCCAAAAAAATCAACTCAAAGAGGTCTGCATCAAGACACAAAGTCTTGGTGATGGCCAAAGTAGTGATAAAGAGAGAATTTTAAAAGCAGCAAGAGAAAGGAAAGCAATAACCTACAAGGGAAACCCTGCGCGACCATCAGTGGGTTTTTTAGCAGAAACTTTGCAGGTCAGAAAGAAGCAGCATGATAAATCCCAAGGGCTAAATGGAAAAAACCTACAGCCAAGAATACTCTATCCAACAAGGCTTTCATTTAGAACAGGAGAGAGAGAGAGTTTCCCATAAAAACGAAGGTTAAAAACAAAACCAGCCACATCCCCATCACACATGATGCCATCAGCCTGTAGGTCCCAAATCCACAGTCCAGCTGCCCTCCTGCCCCCCAAGTCAGCATGCACTGCCTGCCACCTGCTCAATGCCAAGGCAACATGCCTTCACTTCAGATTGACATGGACTCAAACTGGCACTCTTCCCCTCAAATTCCAACCCCTATGCTCAAATTTGTGCACAAAAGTGGACATAATTATAACATCAGAATGAAGAAACCCAAACAGTGACACTATTTATGTGGAATATATAAGGGATAAAAGGAGTGTGCCAAGCTGAGAACATCTCCAACAAGTACATCAAAGAACAATACATACAGCATGATTCTGGTTAGTAAAAGAAACAAACCCAGGAAAATAAAACAAGATGAAATCAGAGAGGGAGACACACCATAAGGGACTTTTAAGCATAGGAAACAAACTGAGAGTTGCTGGAGGGGAGGGGTGGGGTGGTGGTGTAACTGGGTGATGGGCATTATAAAGAGCACAGTTGATTGAATGAGCCCTGGGTGGGTGTTCTATGCAACTGATGAATCACTGAACTCTACCTGAAACTAATTATACACTATGTTAATTAACTAAAGTAAGATAAAAAGAAGAACACCCCACAAAAGCTATTCTTGGGGCACCTTGGTGGCTTAGTTGGTTGGGCATCTGCCTTTAGCTCAGGTCATGACCTCAGAGTCCTGGGTCCACATCAGGCTCTCTGCTCAGCAGGGGTCTGCTTCTCCCTGGGAGAGTCTATGCTCTCTCTCTCTCTCTCAAATAAATAAAATCTTTAAAAAATAACATAAAAATTAAAAGGCTATTCTTTTCTCACTGACTGATGTTCATACCCTTGTTGGAAATCAATTGACCATAGATGTATGGGCTTATTCCTGAACTCTCTGTTATATTCCACTGATCTATATGTCTAACCTTATGCCAGTATTACACTGTCTTGATTACTGTAGCTTCATAGTAAGTTTTGAAACCAGGAAGTGTGATTCCTCCAAGTTTGTTCCTTTTTATCAACTTTGTCGTGATTAATCTGAGTTCCTTACATTTCTATATGAATTTTCTGCAAGAAAAAGCAATTTGAATTTTGATAGAAATTGCATTGAATCTGTAGATCAATTTGGGAAGTATTGCCATCCTAACAACACCACGTCTTCTGATTCATGAACATGGGATGTCTTTCCATAATTAGGTCTTCTTTAATTTCTTTTGATAATGTTTTGTCATTTTTGGTGTGCAAAAGTACTGCATTTCTTTGGCTAAATTTATTCCTAAGTATTCTTTTTGTTACTATTATACACGGAATTGTTTTCCCAATTTCATTTTCTGATTATTCTTTGCTGGTATACAGAAATACAGCTGATTTGTATATATGAGTCTTGTGTCCTACTAAAGACATTCATTAATCTCAATTGTGTGTGTGTGTGTGTGAATTCTTTCATGCTTTCTATACATGAGATCATGTCATCTATAAGTAGAGATAGCTTTACATCTTCCTTTCCAATCTAGATGCTTCTGATTTCTTTATATGATCTAATTTCTCTGGCTAGAACCTCCAATACAATGTTGAAAAAGAAGCGGTAAAAGTGGACACCCTTGTCTTATTCCTGATTTTAGAGCCCACATCTATTTTTTTAAACTGTAGTGAGAAACATTCCTTTAAAGAATATTCCTGGCCTCTGATGACTTAATTGATTAGTTATATCAAATACTTAAGGATAAAATAATACCAGTTCTATAGAAAATCTCCCAGAAAAGATTACAGAAAAATCTTCCTACACTTCCCAATTCCTTTTATGAAGCAAGCATTACCCTAATACCAAAACCAAAGATAAAAGAAGGGAAAGCCACAGTCCAACATCCCATGTCGACAAAAAGCAAAGTATTTTAACAAAATATTAGTGAACTGAATCTATGATATCTGGAAAAGTTGATGCATCACAACTAAGTGTAGTTTATCTCAAGAATGTAAGGTTGTTTTAACATTTAACAATCAATGTATTTCACCAACTTAATAGAGTAAAAAATCCCAACAACACATGGATTACCTTAATAGCTATAGGAAAAACATTTGAGAAAATGGAATACTCATTCATAATTTAAAAACAAAACAAAACAAATTCAGCACACTAGGAATAGAAGGGAATTTCCATGCTTGAGAAAGGGCATCTATGAAAAATCAACAGTTAACATGATACTTGATGGCATAAGACTGAATGTTTATTCCTAATATTGGAAACAAGGCAAGAATTTCCACTCTCATCATTTCTGTGGAAAAATGTAATAGAGGTCCTAGCCACTGCAAACAGGCAAGAAAAAGAAATGAAAAGGCTTACATAATAGAAAGAAAAAAAATTAAAACTATCTCTTTTGCAGATAATATGACCATTTATCTACGTAGAAAAGGGTTCAATAAAAAAAGCTACTAGAATTGATTAGTGAAGTTAGCATGGTAACAAGATTCATGGTTCATATTTTAAAACCCTCTATGCTAAAAGTAAGTAGATGAAAATTCAAAAATTATAATATCATTTATAGTAGCAAGAAAAATAAGAAATATTTGGAGCAAATTTAATAAAATATATGCTATTCCTGTATACTAAAAACTATAAAATATTGCTCAGAGAAATTACAAATGATCTAAACAAAAGGGAAAGATATACTATATTCATGAATCAGAGGACCCAGTAGTGTTAAAAGAGTCAGTGCATTTGTTATCAAAATCCCAGATAGATATTTGGAGAAATTGATAAGTCCATTCTAAAATTGATATGGAAATTAAAAAGATCTGGAACAGCCAAAGCAATTTTGAAAAATAAAACAAACTTGGATATATTACTGTCCCAGATTACTTGGAAATCTTGCTATACTAGATTTCAATGCCTACTATTAGATTACAACAATCAAGACAGTCTTAAATTGGCATAATGATAGGGATTTAGCTCAATAGAATAGCATAGAGTCCAGAAATAGACCCAAACATATATGGTCAATTGATTTTGATGAAAGTGCTAGGGTAATCCGATGGGGAGAGAATAATCTTCTCAACAGATGATACTGGAGCAGTTGGATGTTTGTGGGCAAAAAATGAATCTCAATCTATATTATACACCACACAAAAGAATTCACTCAAGATGGACCATAAACCTAAAGATGTGTGAACTAAAGCTCTAAACTTTTATGACAAAACACAGGAGAAAATCACCATGACCTTGGGTTTATTAGAAATTTAAATCTCTGATTAAAAAAACAGCACAAACCATAAAGTAAAAGTTGACAATGTGGACTTATTCCAAGTTAAAAAAAATGCTTTGTTCTTCAAAATTTAATGATAAAATAAAAAGTCATGCTATAGACGGGGAGAAAATATAAAGAACTTGTATCCAGAATTCATAACAAACTCTCACAACTTCATAATAAGAAGATAAATAATTCAATAAAACACGGGTAAAGATTTGAATAGATTTTTCAGCAAAGATAAAAGAATGGAAAATAAACACATGAAAAGGTGCTCGGGGTCATTACTCATCTGGGAAATACAACTCAAACCGTAATGGGATATTTCTACACACTCGCTAGAATGGCTAAAATGATACAGTCTGCTGATATCCAATGTTGACAGGAACGTAGAACAAGTGGAACTCTCATTCGCTGCTGGTGGGAATGCAAGATGGTACAGCTACTTTGGAGAAACAAGCTGACAGTCACTTGTAAGCTAAACAAGCTACACCCAACCTAACCTAGCAATCCTACTCCAAGGTATTTACCCAAGGAACACATGTTCATATGAAGAATTTACTTGAATGTTCATAACAGTTTTGTTCATAATGGCCAAATGAAAACAACCCGGGTGTCCATTAACTGATAAATGGATAAACAAATGTGGTCTATCCATACAATGAAGTACTAGTCAGCAATACAAAGGACCTAACTGTTCATTGTCACAACGACATGGATAAATCTCAAATGCATTCTGCTGGGTTAAAGAAACCAGACACAAAAGAATACATTTTGTATGATTCCATTGATAGGAAATGTCAGAAAAGTTGAAAGTAAAATGTCAGAAAGCTGACCAGTGGTTGTCAGAGACCACGGTTTGAGGTCTGTGTTTGACTGTAAGAGATTATGAGGGAGTTTATTTGAGTGATAGAAATGTTATATGTTGATTATGGTGGTAGCTACATGATCATATGTATTTGCCAAGACCCATCAAACTATACATTTAAAATTGGTGAATCTTAATATGTGTAAATCATATCTCAATAGAATAAATCATCTCTCCAGGTAATTCTGATGCAGGGTGGAGACCTCTGACTCAAGCTCAAAACCTTATTTTATTGATGGGGAAACATGAACAACTTGGAAGAAAAAGCATTCAAGAGACACTGAGTCAATGTCTATGCGGTAAGTGGGTGGGTGAGTGGCTGAATGAATTGATAAATAATATGACTGAGTGAGGTTATTAGAAATCAAACCCTAGAAATCATGTCATCTTGCCCCCAGATCTTCCCCCCTGAATCGGGATTAAGGAAAATTTGAGAATTGGCTCTTAAAGGAGACAGAGGAAGTACAGGGATCAATCAGGGTAGCCTCAGAGAGAACCTGTGAAACTTGTCCACAAGGTGGGTGGAGATCAAGAATGATGGGCTTGGATATGGTTGGCTTTATTACTCCTGACCTTCCCTACCACGCTTCAGGTCCCAAAACAGAATGCTTTGAGACGGGGCAGATGGATTAGGATTGTTATATTGGAGTGGAGCCTGGCTACTCAGAATGGGGTCCAAGGATCAGCAGTATCAGCATCACTTGGGAGCATCTTAGACCCAGAAATGAATCTCGGAGCTCACCCTAGACCACTGAATTAGAGTCAAGAGTCTAGAGTCTTCAAAGTTCGAGAGGTAATCCAGTAGAGGACTTTGCAAAATTTTGGAGGCTAAGGGAGAGGACAGGGCCAGAGATCATGTCTTATTTTTCTCCAGAGGCAGCAAACTATAAAGAGAAGAATGCTGGGCCAAGGGGAGGGGCAGATCACTTCCTTTTCCTGAGCTTTAGTGTTCTCAACTATAGAATGAGAATATGGAGAATTCCTGCTCAGCATACCTGTCATATAGGGGAAAGGAAAATGCAGGTGTGAAATCACCGTGGAAGCTGTTGGCTGCTGGCACACCTGCCACACCACTCTGTCTCCCTGCCTGTGATGTGTGATATGCTGGTTTTCATTCTTGGCACACACTGACCTCCCCAGCTCCAAGCCCAGGCCCAGACCCACAGTTGGAACTCAGTAAATTCTCATGGCCTGATGGCAGTTTTATGGCCATCTGGTCCCCCTTTCACATTGCCCTCCTTACTGGTTCCTGAAGATGGATAAGAGCAAGCAAGAAGCCCCATCCCAAGTATGTTAAATGGAAGGGAAGAATTAAAGCAAGGATAGTTTGCAGGGGGCTGCTCAGGAGTGCATGTTCCTGGGGCCTCACACCTTCTGGCATCAGGGGCCCCTGAACCTCCTGAGACTTCCAGTAGTTGGTTCTTGGGACAGGTGACCATTTTTAAGAGGAGCCTATTCTACGCATATATGGTGATGGTTCAAGAGACAGGAGGATCTTTTCAATTCCAGCTTCTTCTGAAGAGGAGGACTCAGGTTTAAGGCCGAATTGCAGCAGTCCTGGGTTTTTGGAGCCTGAGTTCTGGCAGGCCCCTACCTGGCGCTGGCAGTTGGATCTTATTCCTACTGAAGAATAGCTAGTCCAACAGCATACGGCCCACAACATGTTTAATCCTTGGCCCCTATGGTTCTGCCACATGCCATGTGATTCCTCTGGCACAACAGTCACTGCCTGCATTCATCTTTCTCCCTCAATATACCACTGTTATCCCATTGGAACATGTTGTTAATCCTTTCTGCCTATATTATCTCTCTTCTCATGCATTCCTACTTCCACAGCATCAAGTTAACTTGCCTTGCATTCATTGAGAACCCATGGCATTAACTGCTATTTCTGGAATGCCTGGGGACACCACTGGCATGAGCTGACACTCACTCTGGCACAGGGAAGAATTCTCTGGTCATAGGCATGCTCACTCACTATGCATTGAATAAGGGCTCAGGCATCTTTTCTGGTTCTCATTCTATGTGTGAAGTAGGAAGAATTGTCCTCCTGCCTTTTTCAAGATTCTGCAGGAGCAATTGGGATTGATTTCATCTAAGTGTACTCTTCTTAGCAGCAGTAATGTCTATATTGCTCTCAAGCACAACATTGTCAAAACAGAACTTTTGATCCTGCTCCCCATCTCAGTAAGTGGCACTGTTATCTACTCACTTACTTAAGCCAAAAACTCAGATACCAACCTTGATCCCTCCCTTTCCTTCATTCCCCACATCCAATCCTGCTGGTGCCCCAATGACCTTCATGTTCCCAAATCCAGTGAGCCCTTTTCTATACAAATCTGCATTAGCTTCCGTGGCTGCTGTAACAAATGCCTACCAATTTGTTGGTTTAAAACAATAGAAATTTACCCTCTCTCAGTTCTAGAGGCCAGAAATCTGAAATCAGTTTCATTGGGGCAAAATCAAGATGTCAGCAGGGCCACACTCCTCTGGAGTCTCTAGAGGAGAAATACTTCCCTGCCTCTTCTAGCTTCTGGTGGCTGCTGGCATTCCCTGACTTGTGGGACCCTAATCTCAGCACCCTAATCTCAGCCTCCCTGGTTGCATGCCTCCTCTTCTGTCTGTGTCAAATCTCCCTCTGCCTCTCTTTTGTGAGTATACATGCATTTAGGGGCCACCTAAATAATCTGGGATAATCACCCCATCTCAAGATCCTTGATTCAATTATATCCTTAAAATGTGCCCCCTCCTTTTTTTGCTGTATAAGGTGACATTCACAGGTTCCAGAGATTAGAGTGGATATATTTTGGTGGTAGTGAGGGGGATAGCTTAACATGCCACCCCATCTTCAGAGGTTAACCACTGTCTTTGAAACTCTTACTTCTCTTGGCTTCCACGTCCTTTCCTCTTTCATTGGCCACTCCTTTTCATTTGCCTTTGTAAGACTCTGTTAGCAAGATTTCTATCATCCACTCAGTTGCTGAAAACCCATGAGTCATTTTTGCTTGCACTTTCCCCTCATGCTCTTCCACAGCCCACCAGACAACCTCTAAACTGTAGCCCAGGTCTTCCATTCTCACTTCTCCCAGCTCACTTCTATTTGCATGACCACTGCCTTTGTGGTTCAAACCACTCTTCTCTCTCAACCAAAATAGACTTTGTGACCAAAGGAATGTATCAGAAGGTCCAGATGCCTATTGAACATCCTCTCAGTCTCTCTCTAATTCCAGCCATGATTGCAGTGAACATTTCCAGGAAGGTTTCCACTGAGAGTGTCTTAGCTCAAGTAAATGATGTGTGATTTCTTTGCTTACTGTACTAGGGTTTCTCTGATGCCACAGCGTGGGAGCCCAGCAGAGATCTTCACAGCATAGGGCATGTGCAACCTGGAAGCATGGCAGGGAAGAGTCAACACTGCTGGGTCAATGAGAGATGAGAGTTGATGTAGAAATGCTTCTCTCTGTGGACCATGATGTGGAAAATTCTGAGAGGTATGCCAAGTCCTCCTGAGAAAGTTTCAATGAGATTAGCTCTGGATTTATATGATGGGAAACAATTCAGTAATGCATATTTATATTGGCTTCTTCTGTTTTCCTCTTTACTCTCCCTGGTCCTTCATCCCTGATACCTGGGATTGCTTTCCAGATAAACTGCCTGCCCATGGTGTAGAGAGAAATATGTAGAGAATATAGAAATGTGGTATTTTTCTATATTCTTTTCAAACGAATTAAACCTGGCTTCCAAATTCATCAACCAATATCAGTAACTTTCAAGATTCCTCCCAAGCTTCAGCCTGAACAAATGCCTCAGGCTTACAGAGTCCTGTAACAGCAGAACAGACTGTTGTTTACTAGATGCAGGAAGTGACCCCTCCCCATTCCTTCTTACTCAGTCTTGATTGAGTACAATCCATTCCAAGGTTCGTGGCTCTAACAGAGGCTCTACTGCTCCCCTCCGGCTGGCCCCACAGGGACCTTCGCCTTGCCATTCAGTGACTAGTCCTCACAGCCCCCACATAGCCAGCCTGCCAGGAGTCCTGCCTCCTGGAAATGGGCTCAGGTCCAACCACCCCTTCCTTCTCAAGAAGCCTGAAATGCTGTTCTCTTTAAAAGCTGCAGAGGCTCAAAAACACTCAGGTGCCAGCTTGTTTTTTCCTTCTCAATTCCAACACACACTCCCTTTTCCTTCTCAAAGGGTCTTGTGATCCCAGGAGTCATACTCAAAACCTCAAAGGAACTTGCTGTCCTTTACCGGGAGATGGGGGAGGTTGGTGTGTGGTACAACAATGCAGCAGTTGGTTTTTCCCCTCCTGTGTGGTGGCAGGGTAAGCTTCCTGCCTTCAAGGTTACGTTCTCTTAAGGATGGAAAGAATAAAGCACCTACACTATTGAATTCCTAATGACTCAATGTGTTACGTTTGCATACAATTGTAGGTGGTTGACAGATCTCTTCAAGCCCCACTGTGTCTCATGACTACTTGGTGCCTTCCTTGATGTGTTGCTGTCCATGGTGCTGAAGTATCATCAGGCTCAAAGGTGAGATGGTTTCTCCTATTGTTTCACTTCTATGCAAACTTTCCCAAGACTCACACCTTTATTATTTACTTTTTATAGTGAAAGATTTTTAAAAACCGGTTGCAGCAGAAATAGAATCAGGTCTCTTACTTTTCAATGTATGTAGATGATTCTTGTACTTTGGGCAATTCCATCTAAAATTTTCCTTCTGGGAAGTTAGGAGAAGGTTGCAACCCCTGCCCCATGGGCACCCTGTTTATGAGTGCCACTGTGTTTGAGGGAGATGCTGCGATTTGGGTGGGGGAGGGAGCGTGCACTTAGTCAGTGTGAAGCCTGGCCGATCTCATTCATTTTCTTTAGCTAGATGCTGAGTATAACCTGTCCACTTGTTTGTTTGTGCTAGAGGCCTCTGAGTCATCACCTCCTCCATCTGTCCCACCCCCACAGCGTGCGAGTCACCAAGGCTAGTTCAGAAATGTGTTCATTCACTTTCCCCCCATCCTACCACTGTAGCTTTGAGCAGACCCTCAGCTCTAAGTCACAGCCACAGTTTCTGGGTCTCCTGCCTCCACATCACACCTGCTAAGCAAGCCTCCACACAAATCAGGAGGCTCCCCACTTTGACACTTAATGTAAGTGTCAAACCCAACGCCTTACTATGGCCTCTTGCCAACCACCATGCTTAGTCCTTCCTCTATGCGTTTGTATATGCTGTACCTCCTGCCTTCATTACCTTCACTCCTCTGTTTAACAAATTCCTCATTCTACACCCAGCTCCAAAGGGCCTTCTTACCTGGAGCCTTTACTGACTTGTGCATGCCTGGGCCCCATACAGGTCCACGCTTTCATGGCAGCAACCACGCCTCTGCCCCCCCCCCCCCCCCCCCAGCTTCTCTGTCCTCCTCTCTCAGTCCTGGGGAAGGATTATGGCAGTCTCATCTTTCTACCCTCTTCATAGGAGGCCAAACAAATGATGAGTGCTCAACGAAAATTTATTGGAAGCCTAGTTGGCTAGTAGATTTTGTCTTATCAATTGAACCTCCCTCAGAGATCAAGCTCTTCCATCTGTATCTAGCAACCACATTGGAAACTCCTAGCCTCACTCCCTCTCACGTTAATTCATTTAACTCACTTCTTCAAGAGCACATTGCAGCTGGCAACTCACCTCTCATTCCCTGAGTTCCAGAAGCCTGAAGCTTGTGTCTGTATCACCTCCCAACTCACTTTGGTTTCTCCCTCAGAGTAAGAGCATTCCAGTCCTTTTTGCTTTCTCATAGATTATTGTATATAAGAATGCTGCTTTGTTCTAATATAGAAGACTGTGGCCAGAGAGGGTGAGATACCCATTTAGTTCATAAGCCTGGGAAGCTGAAAATAGTCTTCCCCTGGCCGGTACTCTGCTTCTCCATCTCTCCTTCTCCTGGCAACCAGAAGCAGAGATCTCCCCGGCATGTGCCCAACCCTCAGCCTGCCTAAAATGCTCCATGAACCAAGCTCAGGATGAAAAAAATCCAACAAATATTTACCTAATGCATAGAGGAGAAGGAATTCTCCCCCAGGTGGAAATAAGTCCTGATATATTCCTGCATCTATACCTTATTCATTCAGGCCATAAAATTCTGAGCCTGAAAGCACTTTTGCCCTAGGGCAGGAGAAGGATGAGGAGCCACTGCTAAGGGTGGGAGGCAGGCATAGAGTAGGGGCTCAGAATTCTTGAGCCTCCTATTGTATGTATGTATGGGATGGTAGTATTCCAAGTGTTACGAATTAGGGGTTTGAGATGGAGACTCTGGGTGAGTATAGGGGCCAGTTGTGGATATAACAGAGGGAGAAGAAAATGTTACAGCAGTGGGGTGCATAACTCCAGAAGTGAGAAAAGAAAAGGTATTCCAAAGCAATGGAAAGATAATGAGATGGGTCAAAGAGTACAGGGTACATATAAGAGAACAGAAGGTCCTAGATGAGGACTAAGAGTTTTGGGCATGGATGAAGGAGAGCATTCTAGATTTATGTATCAGGAATACAGTTCTAGATGTAGGCTAACTTTGGAGAGGGCAGAATTCTAGGTGTGATAGATGGGAGTACAAGGGCATCATGCCTGTGTTTGGGTGTCTGTGTGTGTGGGGGTGCGTGTGCGTGTATGTGTGTGTGTGCGTGTGTGTGTGTGTGTGTGTGTGTATGTGTGGCTTGAGGCTCACAGACCAGGAAGCAGACTGGTCAGCATGTGAACCACTAAAGGAGGTGAAAGCTAGATGGGAAAGGTTTAAGACATGGCAGAAGGTAGGGCTCATGGCAGAAGTCGGCTGCCCTGAGAGCTTGAAATCATCTGGGGCAGCTCTCTGCCCACATTGCTCTCAGAGCCCCATCCCTGGCCCTGTATACAGAGGTTCCCTTCAAGCTCTAGTGGCTGGGCACCAAGCAGTCTCTCCACTCATACCATGTATCCCTGCTCTTGCTACTTGCTGGGTTGGGATACAGAGTAAATCCTTGCCAGAGTGTGTTCCAGAAACCCACGTAAATGAGATGGCCCCAGGAAGGAGACCTAAGTGGAGCCTGGGAGGAGCAGCAAGTGCCCCCAGGAACATTGCTGATGGGGCTGGAGAAGATAGGGGCCCTTGGGTCTGGGGGCCAAAGATGGCGCCCCGAAATGGGCTTTAAAGGACCAGAAAGATCTGGGTTGGGGGGGCAGTGGGCAGTGGAGAGGTCAAATCAGCCACAGCAGATGGTTTGGATGATCCTGAGGGGACGGCAAGCTCATATGTTGGAAGGTGCCAGGCAGGTGATGTGAATGAGTGAAGCAAGCCAGGTACAAGATGAAATTAAGAAATGTGGGGATGGAAAAATGGAGAGAGTGTCCCAAATAGCTAAGGACCTTCAAGATAAAAAAATAAAATGAAACGCTGGGCAGATCAAATGAAATCTGGCCCACGGGCCACCAGTTTGAGGCCCCAAGAGAGTAGCAAGTGCTTTGGCCAATGAGGAGTGTATGGCAAAGGCCTTGGCTGCCCAGCCCAGCTGCAGAAGAACATTCTGGAATAAGGCCTAACTCCCAGGGACCACAGGGCAACAGTGCTTTCTAGATGGTGCCTTCACTTTTCCTCACAAGCAGGGAGCAGTTTATTGTAGACTCAGCACAGTTGGTCTTGGACCCGTATTTTGCTTGCTAGATGACCTCAGTCCCATTCATCAAAGCCTTCCAACCTGAGGACCCCTCAGCAAAGCCCCCTTCCCCAGATGCCTCCCAGGCTGGTCTTGCTTTGTGTACGGAGCATCATCTCCTAGCCCATCACAACACTCCGGCGCACATCGGAGCTGACTCTGGCCTGCCTGCTTCCTTCGGGCTTGGTCCTTTGGGGTGTGACCCCCCCCCATCTCCCAGAATCACCTAATCCCTTTTCATCCCCCTCTGGCGAGGTAGGCAGAGGAAGGCTCCAGGCACCCCAGCTCCCATTGTCTGTGCTCCTTGAAACGTTTAAAGGGATTAGGGGCTGGGGGGGCTGGGGGCTGGGCCCGGTAGCCTTCAGGGATGTGTGTTCAGTGGGGGAGAAGATGAGATTCCACTTCCTTCCATCCCACCGGTCCAGAAGGGCTGGTGAGTGCAAGATAGATGGCGTGGATAAGGGGGCATCCAATTAATTCCAATTTAAACCCAATTTGGTCTCCTTTATAATTAGAACAGCAGGCGTGTTTTAATAGTGGATTATCTCTCCCGGGCAGTCGTTTGTCACTGCCCTTTCTCTGCACTGGGTCTTTGGGACCACCCCACCCGGGCAGGGGGACGGAGCTGGGGAGTGGGGTGGGGCACGGATGGGGAGATCACTGGGCAAGGGTGCACAGAGGAGAGGTGCCCACGAGGCTCAAGCCCCATCTTAGCCCTTGTCTTGCCAAAGAAATTCTTGCTCTGTGCCTCAGTTTCCCTTGTCATAAAGAGGTGGAGGGGCATGTCAGTGAAGATTCTTTACTCTGACATCCATAAAATAGGAGAGAGGAGAAGTTGATGGCGGATCTAGAAGGCGGGGCTGAGGGGAGTCAGAGATATGGGTGCTGCTGTGTGACCTTGGGTGAGCCATTGCCCTTTCTGTGCTTCAGTTTTCTCACCTGGCAAATGGGGACAGCGATGACAATAATCATGACAGAATAGATTATTTACAATAATGTCTTAAAGCGGCCCCACAGCCGCATGTTTTTAAGTGAGCTCTCCACTGGTGTCCCTCTCCACATGGTTCCCTGCAGAGGCCCTTTAGGGACACACTAGGAAAAAACCACAGTCAGACACGGGCCGCCATAGGACCCAGGGAGCCCTAGCTTGGCTCTGCAGAGGCTCAGGAGGTTCAGAGCAGACTTCAGATACGATCCCAAAGATTCCAAAGCCCCTTTGGGCAAAACCAAAGCAGCCGCGCCTTGAATCGATAAGGTGGTTTTCATCATTGTGCCTGCTGGCAGGTAGGGAAACTGAGGCTCAGAGAGGAAGAGGTGATGCTTGGGGGCCAGTCATTCTATGAGGCCGAGAAAGTTGGTCAGTCCCCTGCCCTGAGTCCAGCCTCCCCTGCTACCCAATCCCCACTTTGCAGATGAGGTACCCCAGGTCCCCAGCTCCAGACCTGGACCAATGAATGGCTTCTGGCTTTTTCCCTTGGGGGGGGGGCTCTGTCTGTAGGGGCCAGAGCCCCTGGCGCACAGACCTAGCCTGCCACCGTCTCCCTCCCCACCCCTCAGCCCCAGGACCTCAGCCACCGCCTGTGGCCTCACAAATCCTCCCAGGGACGTCCGGGTAATTACGAGATTCTTCATTTACTGATGACACTTTTCATTACCCAGAATGAACGCAGCCTTGTTCCCTCCCCACTGCCCAGGCAGGGCTGTTCCTCATGTCGGTGGGATTGATGAGCCAGGTTGGAACTGGTATGTCCCTCCCCTGGGCCTCGAGACAGCTCTCCCTGCCACCAGATGCTTCACCCTGTGCCACTGGCCCTCTCCTCCTCTGAGGGAGGGCTCTGTGCTTGGTACCCCTATGCTGAACCCACACAGCCACCCCCAGCCCACCCTGACCCTCCTGCTCTTTGCCATAAAAAAATGAAGGCTCAAAGATGGTAACCCGCTTTCCTGAGTTCACAAAACGGACTCTCCTTACCACCAACCCCTTTCCCCTACGAAAGTCCCATTCTTTTCTTTCTTTTCTTTTTTTTTTTTTTTAAAGACTTTATTTATTTATTTGACAGAGAGGAGAGAGATCATAAGTAGGCAGAGAGGCAGGCAGAGAGGGAGAGGGGGAAGCAGGCTCCCTGCTGAGCAGAGAGCCCAATGCGGGGCTCGATCCCAGGACCCTGAGATCATGACCTGAGCCGAAGGCAGAGGCTTAACCCACTGAGCCACCCAGGCGTCCCCGAAACTTCTTTGAAATCAAAGAAGTTCTTGAATCAAAACGTTTGAGAACCCCGGGTTTTATAACCAAATGCAAACAGAAAAGCCAAAATCCCCGATTCTTGCTCTCTGAATCTGTCATGGGGTCATTCGTCATTCATGAGAGACCAAGTCACGCCGGCACAGGATGGTGGGGGGGCGGGGCGCGGGAGGAGTGCTCACTGCGACTCCTAAGCCACTGCGCTCTGTGTGGACGCTCAAGGAGGCCTGGTTCAGACAGGCCTTGGTTTCTGTTTCGAGCCCATCGGCTCATTTTGGTGCCTGGAAACATCTGGAGTAGCTAGAAAAGAGGCAGGGCTAGATGGCCCGCGAGCTCTTCCTCCCCTGCTCGGGCTCTCTGTCGCTGCAAGGCACTGTGACCGGCAAGGGGAAGTTGCTCCTTAGAGCTCATGTGAGTGTCTCGGACTGTACTGGGCAGGGGTCCTGGACTAAACCGTAGGAAGTCCTAAAGTTAGCGGGGAGGGACGCTGGAGAGGGAGGCAAGGGTTTACCTGCCACGGCCTCCATAAGTCTGGAAAAATGAGGCTCTTGCCAGAAAAGGTTTTGCTGTCCAGAGGGAATTGCAAAACAGCAGGGTAGCTTATTTATATATAGGAATATATGCATGAATGTGTGTGTGTGTGTGTGTGTGTGTGTGTGTGTGTGTGCGCACGCGCGTATAGGCTTTGCGATATTTGTGCGAACTTAACACACAGCATGGGAGCTTAAAGCTGACAAGTGAAATTTAGTTAGCGGGGCGCCCCTTATTCCCGATTTATGACTTCACCAGGGACTCACGCAGGCTGCCGGGCTGAGGAGTTGGTGGCGGGGAGAGAGCGGGCGACCCAGGCAACAGCTGAATTATGAGTCGTAATCTATAAACCATTACGTGCTGTGGATTGCAATGATATTTATTGCAACCTGACCACTCGCGTTTCAAAACTTGGTTTCACACATGAGGAGGAGAAAGGGACCTAAAAAATCTGTTTCAGAGCAGCTGCCCTGGGCTGCAGGGGGTCAGACCGTGGCCGGCAGACCTGGGGATAGATCGACATCCCCCATCTCCCCGCCTTCACATACCCCTGTGCTCCCGACAGTGGGACCCGAAGAAACTCAGTCCATTTTGTTGGGTAAAAACTTCACTTAGTTTTAAGACCCTTACTGGCCCTCCTCCATGAACTGGGCATCACATGAATGTGCGTTCTTCGTAACGAGCCTGAGAATGAAACACTCTCACTCACCCGGGGACAGCTGGGGAAGGCGAGGCCCAGAGAGAGGTACTGGTTTATTCCTAGAGATAGCCCAGTGTAATGGGTATCAGTTTGCATGTGGGAACGGTGTCAGGTGTGACACTGGGCAAGGGACGAAATCTTGCTGAGTCTCAGTTTCCTCAAGTGAAAAATAATAGAAATGATGTGAGACAATGTGTGAGATGACCATTTAGGATGATCCAATACACAATAGCTAGTTATCGGGATGATTATGGTTGGTAAAACTAATGGTAGATTTGTAACCAGCTGTGTAGAGCCTCAAAACCCCACAACTTTGCACATCATCACCCTGCCTGTTGAATTGAGTGGATTACTCGAGCCCCAGAGCCAGAAAGAGCATCACCAGGGAGCCCAGCTTCTCTCCCCTTTACCTTTCCTTTACCTGCCGGCTTGCTGGCTTCACTTGTATATGTATGTGTGCAGAGGGGGCATCTCACCTTGTCTCTTCACAGGTTTCACAAAGCCCCGTGAGCCCTGAGGTTTGCAGAACACCGTGAGCCCAGAAAATTCTGCCATTAAGTAATTTGGAGCACCATAGGTCGGTCACGGCTGCATACTTACTTCCCCTGCAGACCTTCTCAGAGCCTTTTTACACCGTGAGGCTTATTACAACTCTGTGAGAGGGTATAGGGTTTGAAGTGTTTCCCAATTTATTGCGCAGGAGAGTCTGCAGGGGAAGGAACCCCTAAAACACATTCGTGTTAACAGTACTCCAGGGGAAGGGCTGTTTCCTGGGCATCAGGGTGCAACCCCCACTTTCCGCATCACTCATTATAACTCCAGAAACCCCACTTGGCCTCTAGGTGACTTGGAGGGCATCCCTGGATGTATTTGGGTTGGCCAAAGCCCAGGACAGAAGGTGGCAAGCAGAAAAGAAAGGACCACAGCCACGCCAGATTTAGCCAAGCACAGACCACTATGTGCACTGGGCAAGCAGCTTCCCTCCCTAGGCCTTAGTTTCTCCACTTGTTAGATCGGAGAACCTCAAAGGGTCATCTGGGTCAGGCTTTGTGAGCTCGGGCATCTGCAGGGCAGAGGGAGTCCCGACTCCTCTTGGCCAGTCTGTTCCAGCCTCCTCCGGCCCCACCCGCTGGTTCACCCCAGCCCCCACCCCAGGGAGAATGACAAAGGAACCAACAGACCGACCCAGGCTTAATGTAGCCGGAGCAAATTAATAATTGATGCATGAAGAGACAAGATGTGTCTCAGAGGGATGTGAGGAAGGGGAGGGGGCTGGGGAACACGAGGGAGTTCTGCTAGGGCCCCGGCTGGGCACAGGCTGGGTTCTTGTGGAAAGACACTGCCCAGGCACCTGGGGGGGGGGGGGGAGCAGTGGCTGCCCTGGGACCCTTGTCAGGCTCTGTCCAGTGAGACCTGAGGCTACAGCCCTGGGGACCCTGCCTTGGCCATCAGTGAGGATAGGTTGTTGGAGGTTTTTTCTGCTTTAGGACCCCAGGGCTTGGCCTAGTTGGAGCCTGGCCCTGCCCCATGGATTCTTCAAGTTGGGCAGCCCTGGTGTGACATCACCAGAACATGGGGCAGTGGGAAGCAGGTGGGCTTAGGGGACCTTTGGGGTGGGTCTGGTCTGGGATCCCCCAGGCCGCCCCCAGACGGCTGTGCATGCCCCTGGCCTGGGGAATCTGCATATCCAGACTAGTCTGTGACCTTGAAGCAGGACCCAGGCCAAGCCTTTGTCTCTCTGGGCCTCTGCAATGTTGGGGGGCGTGGGAGCGGGGTGGGGGAAGTGACTGCCAGCCTCTTCGGTCTTGCTCACACCCCACCGCTGAGCTCGAGGGCCAGCCTGGCACAGCAGCCACTCTAGGCACAGAGGTGGAGGATGGAGGGGACAGTGGAGCCTGGCCTTATCCCAGGAGGTCCCCTCCCGATCAGCATTCAAGGCCATTTGTCCCCCTCGGGAGGGTGAGGTGCGTTCCAGGAGCTGGCAAGCCCTCGCACACTCCACACACTTGTTCTCAGGATTCCACGAGGGAAGGGGTTGTCAGAACGCATCAGCCCCATCCCCGGGACTGTCACCACCAGACACATCAGCTCAATGCGGGAAGAAGCGCTGGCATTCAGTCCCCACACTGCATCCTGTGCTCTTGCAAACCCGCACAACCGGCCCGAGCGGCGGGCAGAGCCTCTCCTTGCTGGGCCTGCCTCCCCCTGGGCCCCTGTTGGCCCTCTGGGGGCCCCTCGGGGGAGGCAGGCCCAGCAAGGGGGGGAAGCGGCAGGACAGTTGCCCCTCCCTGCTGCCCTCATGCTGAGGCCCACTGGGCTGCTGGGGGGAAGGGGTCTGCCAGGCGGAGGGGAAAGGGGAGAGGGCAGCCCAGCTCCCTGTAGCCCGGGAGGTGATGCTGATCACGGCTGCCCTTCCTTGGTGCCGACATGATGCCGGAGAAGCTGGATCATCTCGTCTAAGCCTCACAAGCACCCCAAAAGGTGAACATTCTCTATCCCGTCTTATACGAGCCCATGGAGACCCGCTTGCCCAAGTTGGCAGAGCCAGGATGGGAAGGGCCGAGATCCGTCCTGTTGGAATCCACGTCTGTCTAATTGCAGAGCCTGTCCTCTTATCTACTCTTTCACGTTCTCACTCGGCATTCATTAAGCATTTCTTAATATTTGTTCCACACGGACTCAAGTCTCCATGCGTTAGAATCTGGGGGGTTGTTGGAAGCCTGACGCCCCAGCGTTTGAAGGGAAGGAAACCACATGTGCAAAGGCCCACGGGGGAGAGGAAGCACCACCCACTCAGGGAAAGGAAGAGGCCGTGTATGGCGGGAGCCTTGAGTTAGAGGCAGGAGGTGAGGAGGAGGCTAAGAGACTTCCGGGCCCCAGCAAGGAGCTTGAAGTTCACCCTCACTCAATGGATGGCATCAAGTGTTAAATAAGAAGGTGGCCTAACCGGGCCAATGTTCTGGAAAGATCTCTCTAGCTCTGCAGTGCCGCATGGGTCAAAGGGGGTGGGAGCAGGGGAGAGGCTGGAGCTAGCTGGCATTCGTGCAGGTGGAGGTGATAAGAGCCAGCCCCAGGGGTGTGGCCACGGTGGCGACAACTGAGGACAGACATTTAACAGGGGAAACATGCACTTCGTGCTTGCTTGTCCAGGAGCAGAGGGGAAAGTCAAGGTTGGCCGCTAGGACTTGCTTTGGGGAACAGGTGAATGGGGCATGAAATTAGCAGGCTCAGGACAGCGAGAAGCCTGGTCACTTTGGAATGGGTTGGGTTGGAGGTTCCCGAGGGAACTCCAGGTGGAGGTGTCTGCCCGTCACCAAATATCCAGGGTCTAAGGCTGAAGAGAGAGGTCTGAGCTGCCGGTAGATGCTTCAAAGGTGTGATCGTGATGGATTGAGGGGTAGAATCCTTGCCAAGGGAGAGGGCAAGAGAGAGTGAGAAGAGGAGAAAGTGCAGCCAGAATCCCGAGAACAACCAACAGACGGGGTGGGCAGAAAGAGAGGGAGTCTGAGAAGTTTCGGCCATCCATGCAGCTGAACAAGTCCTGCTGTACTGGGGCCCAAGCAGTGACCACAGCATCCCTCATACAGAGTGGCTCTTGGGACTGTCCAGTGGAAGCCGGTTCATGAGGCTTTGCCAACCCCCCCGGAGATGGAGCCTCACGTCCCCTGGTGCCAGGGGCTCCGACTGACGCTTCTCACTGGCCCAGTGAGGACGCAGGCGGAACTGAGCCCAGAGAAAGGGGAGGGGGCCTGGAAGGACGTCGTCCAGCAGAGGGGACAGACTGAAGGAGAGCCCAGGGCTGAGAGCAGCCTGGGACTCCGTGGTGCCATCATCTCCCTGGATTCGGATGCCAGGATTCTTTGGTAGTAGCCAGAGAGCAGGGCTGATGGCCTCGGCTCAAGGTTGGTTCATACGAACCCAGAGGCTAGCCCAGCAGGTGTAGGGAGGACAGGTGTCAGGGTGGGGGGAGGGGCGCCTGTGTCACTGCTGTCCCACCAGCTTCCCTGGAGTTCCCCCTCGCGCAGTTGGCTCCCTGCATCTTCTGACGGTGCTCTGCTTTGCCACGGCGCAGCCCCACACCCTTCCCAGCCCCCTTGATCCTTGGGAGAAGATCCCAAGTGCACTCCACACAGTCTCAGAGGGACCTCAAGTTGCCCAGGGCAGCCCCCTGCTTCGTGGTGTCTCTCCTTCCCTTCCTGCCTCCCTCTATCCTCGTCATAGCGCTATTGTGGTCATCTCCAAAAAAAAAAAAAAAAAAAAAAAAATCCCTTGCCCTCATATCCTTGTCCCAGGGCCGGCTCTGGGAGGATCCTGCGGGAGGCCAGGGCCGGGGGTGGGACAGGACCTTCATTCCGCTCGGCGCCACTGAGACTTCTCCCCTCACCCCTGCCTGCCAAGAGTTCTGTGCCTATCACTTCCAGCAGCCCCCCTCCCCACCACTCTGCTTCCCACTCTGCTCAGTGAAGGGTAGGAACTACGACCATGGCAAGAACACGGGGGCTTGGTGAGGCTCGCCCCTGGCTGAGCAAGCGCCTGCATGCCCAGGGCTGGGTCGGCTGTGGCGGCTAATGCTGGCTGATGGCAGAGGCCCACGTGGGGCGGGAGGAGGAGCGGCAATTAGCTGCTGCGGTGACAGCCGAGACAGGGAGGCTAAATGGACCCATTAGAGGGCATTAGTGAAGCAACTGGACGGGCCTGAGCCGAGACGCGCCCCCTTCCCTCGCCGCCTTGCTGCGGCTGCGGCTGGGGCTGGGGAGCTTTACCTGACACCTGTCTGGGACCGTGACCCCAAGCGAGAGCGGCTTTGAGAGGGCAGGGTGCCCCTGTCCTGCAGCCACAGCCCCTGGAGGCGGAGTGTCCATCTGTGGTCATTTGGAGTCCGCTTGCCGAGTGATGCCCGGCCAGATAATGGCTTTAATGGGGCCTCACACACAGAGCACTTAACACACTTCCCAGAGCCGGGTCCCAGACGTTAGCTCATTAGCTCAAACCTCTGAGGCCCATTTCACAGATGGGGGAGGGGGAGGGACCCATGAAGTGACACGTTAAAAGTTAACCACACGGTTCTTGGTCCCACAGCAAGCCTAGCTAGCCCGGCTCCAGAGACTGTTACGCCCCGAGACTTGTGGGACCAGGTTTTATTCCTGTGTAGCCCCACGGGCTGGCGTTCGGCTTGGCACAGAGCAGGTGCTTCTCAAAGTGGTTCCTGAGGAAGGTGAGGACCAGGCAGCCGCTGCGGCCCCCAGCCCCGCTACCCGGTGCCCTGGCTGCGCAGCCTGGTGTCACGGGCTCCACAGACATGGGTTGGAATCCTGGCTGGATCACTTACTCGCTGTGTCCCCAGAGCCTCTACATCCCCACCTGCGGAATGGGGCTAATAATAGGGCCCGCTCCCGGGGTGCCGAGGGTTGGAGACACCATGCGCAGAGAGCCTAGGGGTCCCTTAGCAGGTGAGTGAGCCAGAAATGGCGAGAGTGTCACCTTCGCTTTCATCATTATCCACTTATACGGCGGGTGACATCGGGAGCGCTTGTCTAAATAACAGCAGCCGTGGCTACTGGAAGGTGACCCAGGGCTGGACTTCCAGAAGCAGCAAGAAAAGAGGAGGGAAAACTTGGAGGGAAAGCTCAGGCCAGCTCCCCAGCAAACTTTCCCGTCTGGCCTCCAGACATGCAGGGGTGGGGCTCCCTAACCTTGGAGGACACTGCGGCTCTAAAAGCCTCCTATGTGACAAGGGTAGGGTGGCCCTGCCGGGGAGGGGGCCACCGGACGGGGCCAGCCTGGAGAAGCGGGACTGTGTGAGGGCGGGCCTGAGCCGGACCGACAGCCATCGGAGGCTCTGAGAACATCCCCACTGACACTGTGTGCCCAGCCCACCCGTCACAAGGGGGAGCCCTGGAGGTTTGGGGACAAAGGTCCCAGATGTCCTCAGCTGCCCCTGCTGGAAGGGGGCTGCTTGGCTGGGGAGGTGGGCGGGGGTGGAGGATGTGCAGGCTTTGCAGCAGCTGGGTGGGGCTTACAGCAAAAGTGTGTCTCCCTCTGGGGTCCCTAGCTCCCGGAACTGTCACCCTGCCCAATTCCGGAGGAGCCACTGACACTACAAATAGAGAGTGGACCTGCCAACCCCCCCACTAATCTACTCTTGTTTTCTTCTTCCGCACCCATTATTAAATTCCAGCTGCATCAGGGCAGATGGAGACCGGGTCCTCACTCTGGTGCCCAGAAGGGGAAACTGAAGCAGGGAAGTGCTGGTGACTTGCATTCAACTGAGAGTCCCTGCAGTTCTGGCAGGATCTGAAAAGGGAAGATACACAGATGACCCGAGCTTGCCCTTGAAAATGGAGTGGAAGTACACCTGAGCCCCACACTGTCAGCAACCTGCTCTCCTTTCCTGCATCTGCTCCCATCTGCCCTTTCCGCACCCCTGCAGAGAAGGCAAGGGGAGAGCTAATAGGCCCTTTGCACAGATGAGGAAATTGAGGCCCCCAGCAGAGCCACGCTGTGTTGAATGCTCTTATTGAATACTGTTTATTTTTAATGAAAATCATGAGCCAAAACCACAAAGATAGTATCTCAAATATTATCCAAGAGGGAGTTGTTTTGTTCCTGGTATTTGACCAACCTCCCAAGGTCATGGGGTTTCCAGAATTTGTCAGTGCAGGGTCAAGGGCGGGGGGGGGGGGGCTCTGGCAACCACAGGCGTGTTTAGGAGTGAACAGTGGGATCCGTGGGTTGGGGGCACCCCTGGAACCCTGCAGGTCACCATGCCCACCTGGTTTTGGTGCCTTTGGAACAAAGGAGTCTAATCTGTCAGAAGCAAACCCCACCCACCCCACGACTCTCATTCTCCTCTAACCCCCGTGGCTTGGCTATCATAATGGCTCCAATGCCCCATCCAGTCGAACGGAGAAGGCTATGGTAGCGCCTCTCCTAGGACCTCCGTGAGGATTGGAGGGAGTGTAGGTAAAGCACTTGGCCTGCATCAGCCCCGGGGGAAGTGCACAGGACACACACGCAGTCCGTGCTCTCCAGGAGCACAGAGCCTGTCATCCCATCACTGAGGTGACGTCAGCTCAGGTGTGGCCTCCCCCAGAAGCCTTCAGTCCAGCCCAGCTAGCCTGGAGCCTAGGATAGGACTCGATCCCTCTGAGTTATCCCTGCGCCGCTGCTCCACGTCTGTCTGCTCCTCCAGAGGCCGAGGCCCGTTAGCCAGGGGCCAGGGATGGATCGAGAGGGTCCCTGGCGCACAGCACAGAGCAGGAACTGAAGAAGCACGTGGAACAAATGAATATCAAGCTTCTGGCTTCCTCCGGTACCCACCTGTTGCTGCTTTGTGCATGCGGGCCCATTCATGACCTCGCTCGGTCCTCACGAGAGGGAGGGAGCTACTGTTTGCATTTTACAGGCAAGGAAGCTCTGAGACGCTTGCCCCATCAGCCAGGCTCTACCTAGAAAAAGAGAAGGGCCCTCAAATATTTACGACAGAGGGATTAAGAGCTGGGAATTGGTTTCCCAGGTCTGGGAGGAGCTGCGAGGTGGGGCCTGGATGCTGGCATTCGCGACGGTGCGAGCCTGCTGCCACCCGAGGCTGGAAACCAGGGAGGGGGGCCTCGTGGGCATGACCCTCGGCAGCTGGACTCGGGAGGAGACGCGCCCAAGGCAGAGAGGGAGGGGAGGGATAGGGCCAGGTCAGGAGCACCAAACCCAGAACACTTCCTCTGGATCCACGGGAAGAAGTGGCTCTAAGGCTCTGTTCCAGGCCTGCCTCAGTTCCACCCAGGCTCCCCATCCCCAGGCCCCAGGGCACCCCACCTCTGCGCTCCTCACCTCACCTCCGTCCTTGCTGCTGGCCCCAGGCCCTAGGCACCACCGCCCCCCCCACCCCCCTGGAGTCCCAGCAGGGCAGCCTGCACCCTGGATGGGCCCACCTTCTGTCCCAGCTGCCAGCCGCCTCCACCGGGGGTCCCTGCACACAGTGGGTGCCACGTGGCTCTGTGCCAGCCCCCAAGATGCTCGCTCATCTCCACCTCTGGAGGAGGTGTCCCACCGTCCCCGGCTCTCGGGCCTTCCGGTGGCCACCCCTGTTATGCCCTCCTGGGCCCCAGGAGTCCTTCTCACCTGGCAGGGCTCCCAGGGGTCTCCCCGCGTGCTCTAGCTCGCCCCCACCGCAGTGCGTCTCTGCTGCCCTCCGCGCCACCCGCCGCCCCCGCTGCATGGGAAGCTCAGCTCTCATCTAGGTATCCTGTGACCCCCAGCCAGCCATCCCACAGCTGTCCTCGTCTTCCTTAGTGTCCAGCAGAGTGTCTGGCCCAGATGTGCATTCCCTGAGCACAGCTGTCTCCAGTTACATCTCCAGGCACACAGTAGGCGCTCACTGCAGATCTGTCGAGCGAACGCATAATCCCAGTGTGCTCGTGAGAAGACAGAGTCCCCAAAGAAGCCATGCGGTTCGGTATGGTTACAGGGCTGGGGGCAGCTGAGCCGGCCCAGGTCCCCCGCACGGCCTGCCCCGTCTCCATCTCGTCCGCTGGGGCTCAGGCCCGACTGAGCAGAGAGGGAGGTGGGGGGCAGGGGGCTGGGGGCCCCACGGACATGCCCCAGACCCTCCCTCCTGTCTGCCTGTGATAGATGCTCAGTCCTGAGGTTTGCTCTTTATTCCTCTCCCTCCCTCTCTTTTTCTCCCCACTGGGTCTTTTTAGGCCATAATTACAGCCGAAGTGGACAATCTGTCTTTTTATTTTTAGGCTTTGACGCTCTGACACCAGGCCCTGGGCAGCGAGCACTGACCAGAAATAGGTGGCTGGTGCCCAAGTGGGGCTCCGTCGGGGCCGATGGTGCACAGGGGTGGTGGGGAGGGGTGGGCTGTGGATGGACACACCCCTGAAACAGACTGGGTGGTGGGGAGGGCGTTGCCCAGGGAGCCAGGAGACTGGGGTCTGGCCCCTTCTGCTCTGTGACCTTGGGCAGCACCTTGGCCCTCTCTGGGCCTTTCCCTCCAGCCCAGGCATGACGAAGGGAGGCCCAGATAAGCTCCACGCGTTTCCAGATGACGTCTCCAGGGCGGAGGGCCCCGGGGCCGGTCAGGAGGGACTTTCCTGGCATCACTGTGCTGAGAGATAACGGGAAGGATGAGCCAGCCCCGGAGAGACACCTGGACGGGGCCTATCCTGCCAATGAGTGATGGGCCTACGCATTGTTAGACCTTTCCTCTTCTCCTCTGTTTCTTCCTGTGGCTTTCGCGTTGCCATTGTCCCTAAGTTATATCTGGCTCATCCTTCCTCCTCGGGTGGCCCTCCCTCGGGTCCCCTCCTCACGTAGGGCTCTGGGGGCCACACCATTCCACCCGCCCAGGCTGACAAACAGGAGGTGCCGGCCCCGGGGCCCCGGGCTTCGGCGGGGCCCAGATGTTTCCTCAGGGTGCCCGGGCCTCAGCCCAGCTGGCCTGACCGCGCTCCCCTGCAGGCCGCGTCCGTGTCCGTCTCCTCAGCGGGGTCATCCACGTATCCACTCACCCAGTCCCTCACTGACGCATTTAAAAACATTCGGTGGGCGCCAGGGGCTGGAGATAAGCCATGAACAGATGAGGAGCTCTGTTCCTAGTTGGAAGAAACAGGAAACAAAATCGTAACCAAATGGAGACGTTTTAGATAAAGATGAGGGCTACGAAGCCAAAAATAAGAAGCGAATGACATTGGGAGCTGGGCAGGGTGGCTGTGTCTGGCCTGGTGGTCAGGGACGGTCTCTCGGAGGAGGGGACATTTGAGCCAAAGTGGCTTGGGAAGAGCATGCTGGCTGCTGGGGAGGGGGCTGGGCCCTGGTAGAAGGGGCCGGCTGCCCACCCAGATCAGGAACTTGGCCTACATCATTCTCCCCACTCTGGGGCTAAGAAAGCCTCAGGGCGCTTTAGGAGAAATCCAAACTCAAGTCCAAGATTTCACAGAGCCGAGTCCTTCTGGAATCATTTGGATCCTCTGAGTACATAGGTCCAGGACTATGATGGCGGCTCTTCCCTCTCTGCTCTTTGGGGGCTGTGTCAGGATCCCAGAGGGCTGAGCCACAGGGCTGCATGTGGGGAAGAGTCCAGCCGTGTGGACGTGGCCCAGGTCCCATAGCAGAGCTCCTGGCCCCAAGGGCTCTGTGCCTTGTGTGAATAGAGGCTCAGGAAAATGGAAGGGGAGGGACCCCGAAGGATGCAATTCGCAGCTGCCTTCCCCTCCAGAAGTCGGTGGCCTGTTCTTCCAGCTTGGCCCCAGAGCAGGGGGACATTCTGGGTCTTTGAGGCCAGAGTGGTGGCAAGAGGCTGGGAGACAGGGTAGGGCCCAATCCGAACAGCCCCAGGCCTGCCCCATCCTAGGGAGCCACAGTTGAACCCGACTCCCAACTGCAGGCTTAGTCAGAACTTATCTCTCGGGCAAGCCCCTGGGCCGCAGACAGGGATCGGGGACAGCAGGAGGAAACAGACGGCCTGGAGGCCAAGGGCACTGGCTGAGCTGAGCCCGGGTGGGAGGATCCTGGTCAAGGTGGGCCCCGGGCCTCTACTTGGAGTGTTGGGGGTGGAGGCTGGACGAGGCAGGCTGGCACTGAGCGGGTGTCCGGGAAGATCAGGGAAGGGGGCTCTCTTGCTCAGGCAAGGCCCCCGCTCTGGGCACCACAACGACACAGCGACCTCGCATCCCGTCAGGCAAGCAATAATAGCAAAGCGCGATGGGGCCCTTATCCCGTGCCAGGTACTCTTCTGAGCAACGTTAGAGGGACAACCTTGTTAATTCTCGAAACCGATGCTGCTCCCATTTTACAGATGAGTAAACTGAGACCTGCCAAAGAGCTGCAGAATAAACTTGCCTGAGGCTGCACAGCTGCACGCGACAGAGCTAGATTTGAGCCCGAGCCCGAGCCCGAGTCTGCCACCGGCTGTGCTTCTTAACAGCCTGTCTCCCGCAGCCTCAGAGCCCGGGGCCGCGGCCACATACCCAAAGGTCAGGAGAAGTGCGCATGCGCGGCATCACAGCATGAAACGCACAGCGAGCGGACTCCTGCCAGCGCCCTAGTTCCTGGCGCCCAGAGTGCCCCCTGCTCCCCAAGGGAGGGTGGGCCAGGCTCACGCGGCCCTGCCTGCTGGACCCTCTGGCCTCCTTTCCTGCTGCGGGTTCTGGCTCGGGCTCTGAGCGCCCCAGCTTTCCGTCGGCTCCATTCCAAGTTCTTTTATTAATTCCCTCACTCTCCAGCCAGAGAACTTTAATTAGCCGGGCCGATTTATCTATATAAATACAAACGGATGGCGCTCCGCGGTGGGCGGGGAAGTGGAAGGGGAGCTGGGCCAGCGGGTTGCCTAGGGCAGAGGAAGTGACAACCATGCCTTCCCAGCAACCAAAAATATGACTTTAATATCCCCGCGCACGTGCGGCGGGCGTGTGCGCTCACCGGCGGCGGGCAGCCCACGGAGCTGTGGCTGCGGGCACCGTGCGTGCTGTCACTCATGACGGGAGAACTCGGCTCCAGAGCGGGGCTGCCTCTGACTTCTTGGGGAGGTCTGAATGTCCCTCACCGCAGGGCGACATTGATGTGTTTCCGCTCGGCGGGGTCCCCTCCCTCGCATCCTGCTCCGGGAGGACAGGAAAAGCGCAACAAAATCACCGTGTTCAAGGGCTCACTCTGGACTTGAAGGACTTCTCCCAGGCTTGGGGACAGGGGACGGGCTGGTGACAGCTGAACTCCTCGTCCAGCCCTGGGAGGCTCGGGATTGGAGAACCGGTCCCTAGGAGGCACCTCGGTCTTGCTTTCAGATGTAGCCCCAAAGGTCAAAGCTTTCTCACTGAGCGCCTGAGGTTGCAGGGAGACAGGCAGCTATGAGCCCAGACTAGGGACGCGCTGCCCAGATGCAAATCCTGGCAAGGCCCCTTAGAGCCGTGCCAACCTGGGGGAGTTGTTTTCCAGCTCTGTGCCTCAGTTTACTCATCTGTAAAATGGGAGCATGATAGCTTGCAAGGATTAACGGGTTTATCACACTTAACATGCTTAGTACAGTACAGGTGTGTGGTGGGTGCCCCATCAGGTTTTGTGCTAGTATGGCTCACTTGGGGACAGGAGGTCCCTGTGTGGTCTGCTCCCTAATGCCAAGGGTGAGATCATGGTGGATGGTGATGGTGAGAGATAATAATAATTATAGTTAATAACAGCGATGACATTTCTTATTACAGTAGTTAACATTGACATCTTATGGGCCACTGTTCTAAGTGCTTTCTCTTTATCATCTCATTCAGAGTCAAGCGGTCACAAAGAAGCAGCCTCTGTCCTCATGAGGCTCCTATGTAGCAGGGGAGACAGGACCCATAGGACAGGAGGCCTGAAGAGAAACAGAAATGTTGCAAACAGCGGAGAAGACAGAGAAGGGGCAGTTCAATGACCTGGGGTGATCCGGGGACAGGTTCCCCTGGAAAGGGCGAGGTGCAGCCAGACTCCTCCATTCTTTCCAGGAGGCTTATGTTGACTCGGGGTCCCCCCCCTTGGTGAAGGGGAGGAGGGGAGGGCATAGGGAAGCAATTCTGATAGAACGTCTCACAAGGTAGCCGGCCGCCTCTGGAGAAAATGCATTTCTTGTAGCAGCAGGCGGGTGGACAAGGCCTGGGGAAGCCGAGGTCAGTGACATTGTGGAGGGGATTTCAGAATCTCTGTGGGCGTGGCCGAGGTGGGGGAGAGGATAGCACCTGTGGCTCCCTTCCAAGTCTCGAAATCTAACTGTCCAGCCACACACACACACACACACACACACACACACGCACACACACACGCACACGTACACATACCTGCACTGCAGGCTGGGACTGTCCATTGTAAGTGTGATAACCCTGTTAATACTTACAACCCATGATCTTCCCATTTCACAGATAAGTACATGGAGGCGAAGAGTTAGCACAACGCTCCCGATGTCCAAGGGCTATAAGTGGGCGGGAGCGGGGTTCGAACCCGGGCATTCTGTCACTATTATTCATGCTCCTGACTGCGTCTAGCACATGTCACCAGTCACTGCCACCATCATCATTAGCCTCGCCTCGGGCACTGCTTCTCTGCTGCTGGTGCCAAGCCTGGGTTTTTTTTGGAGCCAGGGGCTGGGGCAAGGGTGAAGAAGCAGTAAGAAGACTGTGTCTCCTGGTGGGATAGGAGATCTCGTGTCTTCCTGGGGGCTGTTGCCTGCACGGAAGAAGGGGACCCTGGGGTCAAATCTGGGCTCCTGAATGTAGAAGCTATGGCATCTCAGACAAGCCACCAGCCCGGTCTGAGTCACTCTGCGGCGAAATGGGTCGGGTGAGGATCAGGTGGATGAGGGTATCAGACGGGACTCACACGCCCGGGGGCCGCTTGTCAGAAACAGCCAGAGCCACAGGCCTTTGCTGGGCAGTGAGTGCCCCTGGGCTCCTCCTCTTGGACCAGGTTTGGGCCTCAGAGAGAGGCTAGCGGGGTGCTGGCCCTCAGCCACCCGGCCTAGACAGGGTCCTCGGCTCCGAGCACCATGGAATGGCAGACACAGAAAACCCTTGTGTCGTGGCAGCTTTGCTGAGCGGAGCCCGAGAGCGGTAAACTCTATTCTTAGCCAGCGTCCCATCACGTGGAGAAGCAAGCGTGTCATTAGTGGGGAGAGAGGGGGGAGCTGCTGGATTTAACCCCAAAGGGCCAGGGCGCCACAAAGGACTGCAGAAGAAACCCACTAGGGAGGGCGGGATGGAAATCTGAGTTGGAGCCAGAGGGCCGTCCTGGACGGGGTACCCTCGGCGCACACCCAAGGGGAGAGGGGCTGAGAAGTCCGTGGGCTGTCGCTGTGTCCTGAAGGGGGCATTCTAACAGGGTCTACAAAGAGCCTCAGCAGGAATCGGGAGGTCAAATATAGCCCCATCCCTACCACCAAGGGGCACGGTTGGGGACAAGTCACAGCCCTTCTCTGGCCCCGGGTCTAAGTCTGAGGTATTAAGCTCAAGGGTCCCTCTGCTGTGGCATTTGTGACAAACCTGTCACAGGGGTCCTTGTCACAAATGCCACAGCATTTGTGACAAGCAGGGTCAGAGCTGAGAGCGGCCCCCAAAACCCTGGTCAAACCCCTCACGGGGCCTGCGAAGAGCCAAGGCATTTATCTTTGCCAACGAGAACCCTGCTGCTCTACCAGGCGTGCGTCTCGTGTTCTTACTGCATCCTGATGAGCCCTGTGTCCATTATCCTTCTAGCATGATCCATCTGTGGATGTAGCTGTGAGGGGCTGGGGCGCGGGTTAGACTAGTCTGACAGTGTCAGATGGGGCGAAGCCAGATCCGAAGGTGAGGGAAGGTCCCAGAGGCAGTAGGACCCGGGGAGGGGCGGGGTGGTCTGAGCACCAGGGAGTCAGGGGGGTGCGCTGCTAGGGGAGGCTGGAAGGGACACTCCTGGGATGATTCACGCCTCAGGGGGAGCCAGACAGCAAGCCCCTGGTTTCCTGAGTGACCTCCTGTGTCTTTTCGACATCACTCCTGTGTTCCCCCTGCTCACCCTTGCCCACAGAGCTATAAGATTCCCAAGGCCAGGCAGGGGGCCCTCTTCCTCCCCATCCGGGCCCACTCCAGGCACAGACTGTGCCTGCTCCGAGCTCCTCACCCCACCAGCCCTGAGCCCACCCGCTCCTGCTGCCTCACCCCTGCCCCCTTTCATGCCGGCCACTCATTTCCTTTCTAATTAATCACCGCTGGGCTCCAGCGGGGTCCTCCCCTCCCCAGCTCATTTGCCTAAAGAAATGAGTTGCTTTGTTGAGAAGAAACAAATGCTTCCCAGCTTTATTTCCTGTCTCCCCTCCCCAGGCCGCAGACATGGGGGGCCAGAGCCCTCCCTGGGATGGAGAGGAGGAGGCACTGGGCGGCATGCAGAGCAGCCTCAGTTTCCCCGTGTAAACTAGACCAAGCGATTTCTGAGGAGGCCTGCGAGAAGACAAGGCTTTGAGGCTCATGTAGGGGTGGGAGGGGAAGGTGGCAAAGCCCAGGCCTTCTACACACCCCGGCCCCACAGGACGGAAGCGGCTTGGATGCAACTGTGTTGTTTTGTAAAGCTAATGAGCCTTGGATCCCCAAACTGAGAGCAGGAACCAAGAGCAGATCCCGAAACCCCATGGTGCCGGACATGACTCATCACATCCTGGGGGAGGAAGGTGGGGGAGACGGTATTCCAGGGGCTCCTGGAGGGACAGGCGGTGGAGAGGGGACGACCTCCACCACGAGGGGCTCCCGGGACTCGGGCGCTGCCCAGGCTTGCAGTTCGTACCTGTCCTTCCATCCAGACCCACAAGATTGTTCCAGGTGCAACACTCACTCGTGGGCACCAGGTCAGGGATGGTGCCCGGGGTGGGCTGGACTCTACCCAGTCACTGCCAGGGCCCGAGGTCAGACATGCCTGGGGTTCAAACCCCAGCAGTCACGTGAGCATAGGCAAAGGCAGTGTCTCAGAGCCTCAGTTTTCCCATCTGAAGAATGGAAGGGAGAGTAGTTCCTGCCTCTCGGAGTTGCTGGAGGAATAACAAAGATCCTGTAGATCGAGCGCTCGGCACAGCCGCAGGTACACAACAAGTGCCCTGTAAATACCGGTTATTGATTATTACTGTTATTGTCAGGATCTCCCGCTTTAGTGGGACACCAGCAACAGAGAGAGGCAGTGGTATTACAGGGCAGCCTGGAATTTTCAAACGGAAATTGTGAGCGAAAGGCTACTTTTCTGTTACTGCTGGTGGAGGGAGGACGCGAACCCCCTCCCGGCTGATGGGGAGCAGGTATTGGGCCCAGCCCCAGGGCTGAGGGCCCAGCCAGCTGTCCCAGGCTGTCAGCTGCAGCTGCAGAGGGAAAACCCCGTCCGTCGGCCCCGGAATTCACAGTCTTGGGAATCCTGGGGCCTCGCCAGGTGCCACCGTTGTGCTCGCTGTCCCAGTCGGGCCCATGTTGGAGCACGCGGCAACTGGGAGAGACCCCAGTCCTGAGCTGGGATGCGACCTGCCCACCGGGCTGTTCGGAGCCAGAAGTGCCCCCTCTCCCCACAACTTAGTACAGAATCTGATTCTCTGGGAGCACCCTGGACCCCCATGGTGCCTAAGGCTGAGTTAAGGCAAGCAGAGAACCTCGGAGGCTCTGGAATTAGACTAGAAGATGGCCAAATGGACAGATTTTCGCTGAGGATGATTGCATCTGGTCAGGGGCCACGAGGAGCCGCAGGAAGAGCAGCGCTCAGACTACGGCTCTGTTGGGGGGGTGGGTGATGCACCCCCTCTTCTGGTTTGCTTCTCATTATCCCCACTCTGGAAGGAAGGGTTGGGATAAAGCCCACCTATGATTTCAGATCCCCATCCACTGAAACAGCTAGAAGCTGCAGCCACAAAGGCTAAGAGAGGAGGGTTGATAATCTGAGACAGAGGCTCTCTTCAGAATAGGGAGGACCTTCTTGGCTTTACCATTTTGCCAGAGGTCTAGTTGAGAGAACCCTCAGCACCGTCCTTGGCAGTTACATGTGATAGGAGGGCTGTTGCATACAGTTGGGCAGGTTGTACACTGCACAAGGGTGCCTGGCTAAAGGAGCGATTATGAGGCTGGGATCCAGCTTCACTCTGCTCTCCAAGTCGCACTCTTCAGCATGCGGCTCTATCTGCTCAGGGCACAAAGGTACCATATGGGCCGGTAGCAGCATGAATGGGCTGCTCCCAGCCTCAGTTTCCTGAACTGAGACACAGGGTAATCCTTCCTCTTTCAAGCCCCCCAGCCCTCAAGGGAAGTGGAGCCAGTGAGTGGTTGAGAAAATCAATACACTACAAGTGCTTTGAGCTCCTTGAAGATAAGCTTCTGACAAAGAGGGAGGCGATTGAAGGCTCGAGCCCTTTCTCTGCAGCCTGACAGAGATTTGGGAATGGGTCAGGGTGTCTGTGCTGGGTGTGCACGTGGAACAGATGCTGGCCTGCGGACACTGCCTTCTGCCTCCATCCTCCTTGCTAGACTGAGGGCCCAGACTTGTGTGTCTCCCTGGTTTCCGAGCTCCCCGTGTCTCCCCCAGCAACCCTCAGGTTGTGGGAGATGGCTGCACGTTTTTTTTTTTTTTTTTCTCACGGAACTGAATTTTCCTCCACTCCGTTCTCTCTACAAAAATGCGGTAGCCCACTAAACATACCCAGCTTCTGTCTGGGAGTCTGGACGCCTGGGTTCAAAGCCTCACTCTGCCACCACGACGCAGCCACCTCTGTCTGACCTCTGCCCCTCCCCGGACTTCAGTTCCCCCGTGTGCCAAGTGGGGCGTTAGATGGTCGGCGGGGCTCCCTCCCTCCCTGGTCTGGTCTGGAGCTGCGGCCGCCTCGTCATGTACATGTGTCTACGCAGAGCCCCTCTTTTGTCTCTGAAGGCAGCTGAGATAAAACAGAATCTAATCTGCACCAGGGAGACGGGTCCTCTGCCCGAGGGGCCGCGGGCACAAATTGGGCCGTCGTGTTGCATTACTTCCACCAAGTTGGGCCCCACCGTCTCACCTCCATCCCCCCCGGCGGATGGGACGGCGAGGGGCAGACAGCACAGTGGGGGCAGGGGACCCGTGCCGCCACCGGGCCCCCTGACTCTGCCATCAAAGGCGACAGGAGAGGGAGGGGGGCCCAGCCGGGGAGGATTTTTAATGACCCCAAATCCTGGCAACTCATTACGTCTCTGATAAGGCGATAGGAGCTGTCACTCCCAAATGCAACCGGGGAGACTCCCTAGAGAAATTTTGCCGCCTTCTCGCTAATCTTCTTATAAACATTGTTATTTATTTTTTCTTATTTTATCCGACATGTGTCAAGCAGCCCCTGCTAAGCTTGTGACATCTCCAGGGAGGCGGGAGGAGGCTGAAGGGGGGGCCCCCGCCCCCAGCCCTCAGCAGCACGGCCCCCACGGCCCTGCTCTCTTGCTGGCTGAGGTTCTGCCCCGGCCGGTGGCTTGGCGGTGCCCGCGGGAGCCGGGGCTCGGGCCAGGCAACGCTAGACATCTGGGGGCTGGCCGGCAGAGTCGGGGGACTGCAGGCTGTTCTGACTGGGGCCGCTTCCAAGGAGAAGATAGGGCTGCGTGCCACCACTGGCATCTGGAGCCGCCCCCAGGCCTCCTCCCCGTGCGTTTGGGTAACATCCAAAGTAGCAGTCACTGCAGCTGCCACCAGCAGAGACTGGACCAGGCAGCGTGCCCCGTGCCCCCCCGCAGAAGCTCTCGTTCACTCCCCACGCCCCCACCATGAGGTTGCTACTGACATCGGTCCCGTCTGTAGGTGAGGGAACAGGCCCCGGGAGGTGAAATTGCTTGCCCGAGGTTGCCCAGGCAGGACAAGACAGACTGGGGATCGGAACCCTGGCGCTCAGATGAACAGCTAATGCGGTGCTCCCCAACACTCCTCTGCTTGTCCCTGGAACCCCGGGCACGGAAGGCCCAGCCAGGAATCTTCTCCCCATCTCACAGCTGAAGAAAAAGGCTCAGAGGCCCCAGGACAGCCCAGATAGCATCTCGGGGGTGTTGTCCTGTGTTATGGGGGGCTGAGATCCGGGGGGACTTCTGGCTCTCTGTTACAGGGACTAGCGCGATGCTGAGGGTGGAAAGAAGGTCCCAGCACCTCCACAGGGTACAGGAAAGGGTCTGGGTCTAAGAGACCCCCTCCCAACTATAGTTCCTGGCACGCATTTGTGATAAACCTAATAGATCTCTCCTGGTGGATTGTTACTAATAAAGCAGGCTATAAAACCGTGCCTCTGGCGCGATCCCATTTGGGCGAAGATGTCGTTACATGTGTGTCTATGTACGCAGTACATATATTGCAGAGGGAACAAAAGAGTGGATTTGCGGCTTTCAAAATAGCCGAATTTAAAGGCCAATATTTTCGCACGCCACATTTTGGGGATCCCGAAGCCCAAACAAGACCCATGTTTTGTTTTGCTTTGTTAAGATTTTATTTATTTATTTGACAGAGAGAGATCACAAGCAGGCAGAGAGGCAGGCAGAGAGAGAGGGGGAAGCAGGCTCCCTGCTGAGCGGAGAGCCCGATGCGGGGCTCCATCCCAGGACCCTGAGATCACGACCTGAGCTGAAGGCAGAGGCTTTAACCCACTGAGCCACCCAGGCGCCCCAAGACATATATTTTTTAAGACACATTTTATTTCTAGCTCATTTAAAGTGTGCAATAGAGTTCTATCGAAGTGCAGAGAACGTTCCCAAACCCTTCACCCAGCTCTCTCTGTGCTAACAGAGCCGGCCGCTTGCTAACTTCGAACCTCACCAGCTTCCCCGTTGGTGAAAAACAGTGGATTTTCACGACACGCTATTGGGGTACACGACATCCACAGGACTTTTCACTGGCGCTGTTGACCTTGAGCACAGGTTAAGGGGGCGTCTGCCAGCTTCCTTCACTACACAGTTACTATTTTTCCCCCTCCATATTCCATTCTTAGAAGCAAGTTGCTAAAGCCAGTGCACGCTCCAGAAGAGGGGAATTAAACTCCACCCCCTGGACATCAATGAATTCGCGGACAAATGTGAAAACCAGCATAGCAATTAATGAATCGGGAGGGGAGACACTTTGAAGGTATGCAGGTATCCTGCTCCTCCTTAAGATTTTGTCCCCTAATTCCAGCAGCCCTGAGTAGATCCAGCCCGTGGCAATTCCTGCCTTGGCGTTCTAAAGTGATTTTTCTTTTTTCCCCCATCCCTTCTATTTTATTAGTTGGAATTCCACATTCTTGTTATTTATTGTGTTGCTCAAATTGTTCCGGCTTTGGCCATTAGAAGCTTTTGTAGGCGACCGCTTCCGTTGTCTTGACATGGGCCCCGTAATTTGTTTGGATATATCATGTGGTTTTTGTTGGTTTTTTGGTTTTTTGTTTGTTTGTTTTGCTTTGTTTTTGTTTTTGGGTTTTTTTTTTTAGCACTTTCTGACACCACAATCCTCTGGGACTGTCTTGTATTTTCTCTGCCCAGCCCTAGAATCGGTCCTTTCTCCAAGGAGCCTGGTCCCTTTCACTGGAAATGGTATCTAGAAACCAAGAGCTGGGTGCTAGGAAAGCACACATTTTTCAAGGCCATTTGTACGTGGATAAAGCATCTGGAACTTCACAGTCGGCAATGACTTGGCTACCAAAATAAGCAAGGAGTCCTTCTGCATTAATAGTTATATAGGTTTATGGAACACACCTGGACCTCCGGTCTCACTCGGGCCTCACCTGCAGAATGACTTTGAAGGGGCGCTGTGAAGTCGAGGGCTGTCGCCCTGGGGTCAAGTCCGTGCTGCTGGCGTGACGGTGCCTGGCTGTCCGCTCTCCAGCCAGCCCCGCGAGCTAGTATCCATCTTGTTCTTCTGCCCGGTTGGGATGCACGAAGCCAGAGAGTTCGACACATCTTCAAAATGTCGATGAAGCATTTGGGAAATATTAAATCGTGATTTAATGATTCTCCTCAGGTTTTACTCAATTACAAAGTTAATATTCTTGACATTTTCCTTCACTCTTCTGGCGCCTCCGAGGCTTCAGCCTGGGGAGACGGCCCCAGAAACAAAGGTGTGATTGCAAAGGAACCAACATGGGCAGAGAGCCTCACCTCTCTGGCCAGCTTCCCGCATACAGAACAAGAACAATGAGAGCAAATGAGAGGATGGTGGGAAAAGCTACGGGTCATCAGTGCGAGCTATTGCCAGTGTGTTTGCAGGACATGAAGAGCTTGGGCTCAGGATCCCACCGGACCTTGGCTCCAAGTCTGGCTTCATCACCAATCACCGGGGTGATGGGCAAATGGGCTCACCTCTCTGGGCCTCGGTTGTTTTATCTGTAAGGTGGGTACCAGTTCCTGCCTCGGGGTTGTCATGGGGTCAAATGAGATCATCAGTATCAAGTGTGTAGCATGACGTCTGACCGATGCTCGCTCAATGACTGCTACTGATAATAGTAATAATAATAATATTAATAGCCGCACTGAATGTTTTCAAGCTCCTTTGGGTAAACGCCGAGGAGCACAAGGAGTGGACTACATGGTGAGGCTACGCTCAGGTTTGTAAGAAACCACCGAACTGTCCTCCCAGGAGGCTGTGCCATTCTGCACGCCCCCCGACAGCGAAGGTGGCTTCTTTTTTTTTTTTTTTTTTAAGATTTTTTATTTATTTGACAGAGAGAAACACAGCGAGAGAGGGAACACAAGCAGAGGGAATGGGAGCAGGAGAAGCAGGCTTCCTGCCGAGCAGGGAGCCCGATGCGGGGCTCGATCCTAGGCCCCTGGGATCTGACCCGGGCCGAAGGCAGACGCCTAACGACTGAGCCACCCAGGCGCCCCTGAAGGTGTCTTCTTGCGGCTTCACACCCTCGTCAGCGTTGGCGTTGTCAGTGCTTCACGTTTGGGCGTTTCTAATCAATGTCTAGTGGCATCTCGTCGCTTTAATCCACAGTTCTGTAAAGACGCAGGATGCTGAACGTCTTTTCAAACATTTATTTGCCTTCCGTATTTCTCATTTGGTGAGGGGTCTGTTCTGGACTTTTGCCCTTTTTCCAAATCAGGTTGTTTTCCCGCTGTTGAGTCCTAAGAATCATTGGAGTATTTTGGATAACGGCCCTTTACCGGAAGCGTCTTTTGCAAACTTATTTCCCCGGTGGGGGGCTTGTCCTCTCATTCTCTTGACAGCGCCTTTCCCAGAGCAGAAGATTTTAATTTCATTGAAGCCCAGCTTATCAACTATCCCTTTCATGGACGGTGCCTTTGGTGTGGGATCTCCAAAGTCATCGCCACACCCGAGGTCATCTAGATTTTTCTCCTTTGTTCTCTTCTAGGAGTCTTATAATTTTGCATTTTACATTTAGCTCTGTGATCTACGTGGTGATCATTTGAGCAAAGGGCTCAAAGCCCCCTGTGAGGGCTATGCCCAGAGTCGGTCCGGTCCTCACATGTGGGTGTCTAAGCTCTTCCGGTGCCATTTGTTGAAAAAGAACATCTTTGCTCTATTCACTTGTATTTTCATCTTGGGTTTTTCGCAGAGCATTCCCTGCACAGCGCCCCGCAGGCTTCACAAACATGCCGCTTACCCACGGCACTGTTCTAGGAAGGAAGGACCCTTGGAGAGAGACGCTGGGCCTGATGGCCAGAGCCCGGGCTGGACAGGGCCTTCAACCAGGCTACTGCTCAAGGGCAAGGACCAAGGTTACATGCAGGGCCAGGATCCTGGGCCTGGGAGCCGGTGGTTCTCAGTGCAGGACTATGGAGGGGTGATCAGTCTCCAGGTTAGAAGGAGCAGGTCTGACCGCGGAGGACTTGAGGTCGAGACTTGGCAGCCTGGGGCGTCTGTGGAGAGTAGGAGCAGGACCCAGGGCAGGGTGACCCCACAGTCAGGTCTGTGAATATGTTCACACACACCCACCTTCCCCAGGAACCTGATGGCGGCTTGGCAGGCTGCACCAGGCCAACCCATCGGTCTCTCCCATTACCACCTGCCCTCGCCGGCTTTAATTCGGGGCATCCAGCTCCTTTGTGGGCTGGAGGAGGTGAGGACTTCTCCGTGCAGGTGTCAGGAGGTTGGTAGGGAGGTGAGGTCTGTGGACACAGGACCACCTCCCCCTGTCCTCAGCCAGCATTCGCCCACCCCACCCCGGGGGGAAACCGGAAGCATGAGACCTGATCCTCCCTCGGGGCGGGGTCTTGGTTCCCTGAGAATAGGGTGGGGACTCCAACCCCGGCGCACCTTATGTGAGTTGTGGCTGGACAGCGGGGATCCCGGAGACCCAGGCCCCCCCACCTCCCTCTCAGGTCCTCTCACCGGAGAAACGGGGCTGCTGGTGGCCGGTTCACCACCGCGTCTCACTACATCCTAAGACAAGCCGACTGAGCCAACATCACTAGGAAGCCCAGGAAGGCGTCCACGCAGGTGGTCAGAGCCCCTTACCGGCATGGAGCCTGCCACTGAGCCGTTGTGAGCCTCCGTTTCCTCACCTGTAAAATGGGACTCCTCGCTCCTCCCCTCACTGGGCTGCGGCGAGGCGTGTGTGGGGCAGCAGACGGGAAGCCCGCACTTGGGCCCAGAATAAGTGGCAGCTTGAACTACTATCACCGCGAGTGGCAGTGCTGGGGTTTGGACCAGGGTGCGACTGCCCTGAAGGACGGAGCCCCCTCCTGCAGCTCTGGTCTCTGGTCGGCGGTGTTTCTCCACCTCGTCTTCCCGCCTGGGCAAGGGCCAAGCCTAGAGACGCCCGCGGACCCGGCCAAGGTCACCCGGCGGGCTCTGGGGTCCCGGCAGGGCTCTCCCCACAGGAGCCATCTTCCTGATGAGCAGGGGGCTCCTGTCTGCCGCCCGGTGACCACGGACCTCGCCGCGCGCCTGTCCATCGGGCTCAGACACAGTGTTCCCAGGGAATGACATTCATTTTCTCTATGTCTGATGGAGGGTTGACTGGCCGGCTCAAATCCAGCAAACCCCAGCAATCACGAACACAAACACGGTCACGGGGGCCCCGTATCCGTGTGGCACGAACACACACTCACATGCCCACAGTCACTCACAGTCTCTCACGCTCACACACTCCCACAGCCCACCCTTGCACACATGCTCACGCCGGCTGACACACACACACACACACACGCACACACACTCACCTGTCATTTTTCACATTTGCACATCATCACACGGTCCCGTACACACGTACTTACACTTACTCTCGCACACCCCATTTCACGGTTACGAACCCTCATACCCATCAATTCACCTGCTCACACACCTTCACACACTCACGTGGCTCCTGGACTCCCGGTTCTGCGCTATCGGCCGGTGGTGTCGTCTCCCACCCGGGGACATCCAAGCGGAAGCTACTTCCCGCTCCCCTCCCCACATCTCATCATGGGGCTGAGTCCTTCCCAGCTCCGCTCCAGGCTTGCCTCCCCCAGGAAGTCACCCCAGTTTTCCCCAGACTGCTGGGGGCCTCCCCATAAAGTTAACAGCAGCCTATTTCTCTGCTCGTGTCCAGTGGCCAGTGTTTGCTGCGCACCTACTATGTGCTAGGTGTGCTGGGTCCCGTGGCTTCCTCCGCTCGATGGAGAGAAGCTTTGGAGGGGGCAGCGGGTGCCACACCCTCTGGGCCCCAGCACGTCGGAGGGGCCCGGGCACGTGGTAGCTGCTCCAAGTGCCTGTGTCGAGTAGTTGAAGGCACTCCTTCTCCAGGCGCCCACTGGCCAGTGCCCTTCCGGTGACCAAGCGGGTACCAAACCTGGCTCTTGCTCCGGCAGAGCCCCCCCTCCTGGAGCACCCTTCCCCTCCACGCCCGTCTCCTCCTGCATGCGTGTGCAGACCCATCCCCTGGGAGGGCTCCTGTGAGTCACCTTCCAGAACCAACGAGGCTAGCCCTTACCTGGCTTCCCCACGGAGCCATAGCACCTGTAGAGCTGGGCTGGGCGCCCGGGCAGCTCTGTGTCCACAGAGCCTCGAGCTGAGCGGCTCAGGCCAGGTTTGAGGGGAGCACCCCAAGACAGACTCCCTCAGGGGAAAAGCCTTTTTCTCCAGAGTGACGAGAGCTGGGGACAGGCGGCCCCGGGCCCCCCTTTAGCCGAAGCCCCGTCTTTGCAGATGTGGCAGTTTGCAGACTTGACAGAGTCTTGCCTCCGGGGTGAGACCCACGCCCCACCTTCCTCCTTCGCGGTCCAGTTAAGTGTCAGTTTCTCCAGGAGGCCTCTTGTCATCCCGGATCTATTTAGGAGTCCCGCCCTGAATCCCCCGGCCCCCGTCCTTGCTCCGCCCTGCTCTGCGCCAGTTGCTTGCCCTGCATCTCTCACCCCAGCCTTTGTATTCACCCGTCCTCGAACCCGCCGAATGTCCAGGGCCCAGCGCCGTGCTTAGGACACAGCAGGCTTTCGATAAAGGCTGCGGGATGGGGAGGAAGGAGCAAAACCCCTACTGGCCTGTCCAAGCCTCTGTGGTCTTGCAGATAGCGGAGCCCTCTTTGGAAGCTTCAGTCCTGTGTCCCCAGATCTCCCCTGACCCCAGGTGCCTGAGCCTTCCTATTTGATCCTCTGTGCTGTAGACCAGGTTACCCAGAGGCTCTTCCCAGGGGTATGAAGGACACACACATCCCATGCCTGGGAGACTCTTGACCTGGGGGGAGCTGGCGATGGCTGATCCCCTCATTCCTGGGCTGTTGCCCTCCAGAGGCAACGCTGCATCTGCCTCCTCTGATAGCCTGGCCTCTTGGAGCGGCTTGGCGGGACCTCTCTAAGCACCACCGCAGGGAAATGAAGGCAGAGCAGGCCTCGTTGCCCCTAGGAGCCAGGATGGGGCTGGAGGAGACAGCTGCCACCGCTTCTTGGGGTTGCAGAGCTGCTGAAGGGGATGACAGGCACAGGGGAGGCAAGAGATCACAGTGTCTTGAGGGCATGGGGCTTAGAGCACACAGTTCGGCCCAGGGTTGGATTCCTGGCTCTGAATCTCCCTCACCACGTGACCTTAAGAGTCAGGTGACTCTCAGCATCTCCTTGGCCTGTAATTCAAGGGCCGCCACCCATTTGGCCAGAAATAGTCTTCCCATAACTCTCATTATTTCCTTGGCAACCCCACACACCCAAACTCTTACCCACGCCCTGCAATTTCCTGCCTCCAGGACTTCACCCAGTGTCGCTGCCTCTGCTAAAGTGTCTCTTTTCCTCCCTATTCCAATGGTGGAAACCCTCCCCATTCTTTGAGCCCCAGGGAAAGTGCCACCTCCTCCAGGGAGCCTCCTCTGATTGCCCCAGTTGCCTTCATCTTCTCCACTAAGTTCTCAGAAGCTCCACTCTGGCTCATGTAGGGTTCTGCCCATCCTTTCTCTGGCCTTCCAAAGAGTCATGCATGGTGGTAAGATTGTAACCAGAATAGCTCTAGGGGGTGCCTGTCCCATGGTAGCCCATGTAAGCAGCACCCCTTGGACTTGTGCAGTGCCCATTCTGTGCAACTGTACACCGCAGTCCTGCCTGTGTTTCGCCTCTAAGGATAGCTCTGAGGGTCCCACAGGATTACGCCTCCTGGCTCAGTAGGACAGATGCGGGTGCGTGCCCCTTTTCTTCTGCTCATCCTGCTTTCCTTCCCCCTCTACTCTTTCTCTCTGGTGCTCTCACCCAGGCCCATGGCTTAAATGCCATTTCTAAGCAGATGGCTGATACCCACGATGATGTCTGTGGCACTAACCTCTGCCCCAAGCTGCAGACTCACAGGTGCACCTGCTTCCTGGGAAGGAACCCCATTCAGAGGTCTCATGGGCACTGCACATTGAATTCAGCCAAGCCAACCTCTGAGTCCCTTCTACACCCCTGTGCTTCCCCCAGTCTTCTTCTTTTTTTTTTTACAGGCTCTCCGCTGAGCAGAGAGCACAATGTGGGGCTCAATCTCAGGATCCTGGGATCATGACCTGAGCCGAAGGCAGAGGCTTTAACCCATTGAGCCACTCAGGCACCCCTCCCCCAGTCTTCTTGATTTCTATAAACCACTGACCCTCCAGCTGAAGTCCTCAGAGCCGTCCTTGATGCGTTCGTTAGCTTGTCCTGTGGCCGGCTGCGAGGTGCGTCCTGAATCCCTTGCCTCCACCTCTAGATCTCTGGGGTCCCTGCCATCACCCGCTCCAGGCTGCTACCATCTCTCCTGCCTCACCTGCTCTGAGCCCCTCAGGAGCAGAGCGAAAGGAGGGGGTGCAGGCCCCTTGTTGGGAGGTGATCTCAGGAGGCGCACACGAGTGAGTGCGAGAGAGACTGGGAAGGGGAAAAGCCACTCCGGGGCCAGTCTTCCCGAGTCACTGCTAGCATGGGGGCCAGGCTGCTTCCCTACAAAGGACAGCAGCCTGGGGCATTTGTTGGCTGACTCTCATCCTTCTTGCCAGACTGAACTCCCTGTCCCGCACCTTCTGCCAGCCTCTCCCTTGCAGCCTGAGCGAGGTCTTCCCAGAGGAAGAGCAGAGAGTGCCCGCGTTTGGAGGGGCTTGTGCCCAGCTCCTCAGTGGAGGCTCGGGTCCCCAGTGGGCCATGGGGAGTGGCATGGGGCACCTGAAGCAGCTGTCACAGCTCCCATAGCCATCTCCCTACCTGCCCATCCACACAGGACCCCCAAGGTGACCTTGCACAAATATAAACTGATTCTGTCACTTTATTGCCTATGACTTTGCAGAGGTCCCCATTGTCCTTAGAACAAAGCCTTTGCCTTGACCGACCAGGCCACGCCCTCCTCACCCTCCCAACTGCCCTGCCTCCCTGCCTCCCGGCTCTTATCCTCTACTAACTCACTAAGTTCCGGGGCACACTGGCCTTTGGGGGCCTCAGAACCCACAGGCTCACTCCAGACTTAGGGCCTTTGCACTTCCCGGCCCTGCCTGGATGACTCTCCCGCCCCCACCCTCCACCTTCACGTGGCTGACTTTTTGGGATTCAACCTCCTTGGATTCTCTCCTGGCCTCTGAATCCATAGAGGTCCCCCCGCCCCCCCCCCGCCATGATCTCTAGCGTGTCAGTTCTTTTCCGCAGAGCACTCAGATCTAACCCGCTAACTTACTCATTTGCCCGTTTCTTGCCTTTCTCCCCCACTAGCAGCTGGTCGGTCACAGTCATGTATGTAAACTCCTGCTGAACGAATACACCGAACGGGTCAGGGTCTCCCAGAAGCAAGCATAGCCTGAGTCAGGGATTCCCCTGCACCTGCTAGATTAGGAGATGCTCTCAGGTGAACCCCATGACAGTTAGGGAAGCAGATGGGGTGGGAAGAAAGTCAAGGCAAAGTGAGGTGGCAGCCGAGGTCTAGCCTCAGCCTTACCCCCGCCCCGGGGGAGGGGTGTGGCTCGGGACCAGCGGGTGCCACCTTCGGGCAAGGGTGATTCTTTTTGTGGTCCCCTACGGTCGGCTGCTGAGGGTGCCCCAGGGGAAGAAGTAGGATGGGTCTGTGGGTGTCTGCAGCCAACGCTCCCAGCAGCTGGGAGAGAGGAGCAGGGGGCGGAGAGGGGCACTAACAAGATTCGTGGCAGGAAAGGCCTGTCCCCCCCTCAATGCAGCTCAGAGACCCCCCCCCAGGGCTGAAGCGGCTCAGCAGCCTGGATATCTCAGGAGCAGAAATCAGGCTTCTGACCATCCAACTCTGTCTGCAGATGCCTCCTCGTTTCTGCCGTGATCCTACCTGCTGCCTCCTGAGCCCATTTTCCCTTCGGGTTTCCTCCCTGGCCCTGAGAACAGCGGGGAGCATTTTCCCCAAAGGAGCCTCAGAGTCCCCTCCCCCTCTGTGGGTCTCTGGAGCTGTTAGCCTCCAGCTGCGGATTCCATCAACCCTCCCCCCGCTGCAGGGGTTTCCCAGTTCAATTCTGCGTATTTCTTGAAAAATTAAGGCCTGGGAGACAGTGCGCCCACAGCCAAAAAGTCTGAGGAAGCCGCGGGAAGATGCACTGTCTCCTCTTCTGTCCCTCTTCTGGACACTTCTAGGTGATTCAGAGCACAGGGCGGGCAGAACTTGGCACTGACAAGCAGCCCTGCCCACTGACCCTGAGCTTCCCCTTGCCCGGACAGCTATCGACTGCCAAAGCACTTGAGTTTTTCCCTTTTCTCTGTCCGCTCTTTTAACTGAAAAATATAAAGAAAACGCCTATTGATTCCAGGTAACGTATAAGCTACTCGCTCCTGGGTCTTTTTAATCAGGAGCGTGAGCCTGGCTCGAAGCCCAAGGGAAGCGCAGTGTGGGAGGAGAGGAGCACAATTCAGATTCTGGGGGGCTCCCCACTACTCCCTACAAACTCGCACCCAAGCCACCAGGGCTGGGCATAAAAAGACCAATTTAGGAAACTTCCTCCTGCTAGGGTTTGAGGATCCTAATTTTTGAAGCATATAATTATCCCTAACATTTACACAAGGCTTTGGGTTTACAAAGCAATTTACATTTGTAAAGGCCTTCCGCATTTATTGTCTGGTTTGATCAAGCTGTTTACTGCGGGGAACTAGCGACCCAGGAGTCCTCCCTCCACTTACCAAGCTGTGCCTGGGGCAGTGGAAACCCCACTCCCGACAGTCCTGGGAAGTACTCTGGGCAGAGAGCATTGTCCCATTTTATAGATGACAACACTGACGGTTCAAGATGGTGTAACTCGACCCAAGTCGCCTTCTGTTTCTTAGAAAGGAGGCTTGGGGGTCACTTGGTTGTTAAGATGCGAGGCTGAGGCTACCAGTCAGGCTCTTGTTGAATGTGGATCGCAGTCAGACTTGAAGAAGAATGTTTGATCAACGAGATGTGCTAACCAAAAGATTTCCGCTCCCGCAGAGAACGCTCCTCTCAGGCTAAGTCCCAACCTTAAAGAGAGAGACCGGATGATCGCTCTAAGCCCCTTCCAGCACAAGAAGGCTATGATTCCCAGAGTGCTGGGAGGATGGGGACCGGTCAGCCTGAAGGCAGGCCCCTTGGCTTGCTTGTTTTCCTTTCAGCACACGCCAAGACATGAGTCATAGAAGGTGCAGGGAGAATTTATTACATTATCAATATTTAATATCTCCAGGGTGGTGACATCCACAAAATTGCCTGACCTAGCAGAGCTGTCTATGTGGCCAGTGGGACAGGCCCTTCATCTCTTGGTCATCCCAGTCTTCCCACAAGGGGACAGGTGCAATTTAGGGGCTCCTCCAAAAGGCCTGGGCACTACGGAGGGTGACACATCTCTCCAAAATGGGGGTATGGTCTCTGCCCCACAGATGGGTTGTGAGGACTGAAAAGGGGTTCTACTTGATGTATGGACCGGGCCCAGGGCTGGCCCAATCCACCTGTAGTCCCAGCCCCTCCACTGTGCACCGGGGGGGGCAGGGGAGCCCCCAAAGCCGACTGGGAGCAGGCCGGAATGGGGGCTGAGGTCCAAGAGAGGGAAGGGAATGCGCATGAATTACCAGGTAGGTGTTCCTGGCTCTCCTGGGGCCTCATTTAATCCCCACCGTTGACAGCTGGAGGAACGAAGGCACAGAGAGGCTAAGTGATGCGTCCACGCCGAAATCTGAACCCCGGGCTCTTTGTCTCTCCTTGTGTCCTTAAACTGTTGCAGGTCTGGATGAGACTGGGAAACTTTGAGGCGGTGACAGAGGCCATCCCCACAGCCAGAGGGGCCCCAGGAGGCACCCAGAGTCTGTCCCAGAGAGGACTCCTCTCCCCATGAGCCTCCGATCCCGCTAAGGGCACGGTACCCCACGCCTCATGGTCTCTCCACCAGGAACAAAGGCCTGAAGGTTGGTAAGTCCTAAGGTGCCCAGAGGGTGGCTCTTACCTCCCCCAGAAGGAGGCAATGCCAAAAGGACCATTCCAGTGCAGTTTCAACAGCAGGAAGAGCCTCGGGCTTCCCTGGTTGGCTGTACGAATGTGAGCAAGTTCCTTCTGCTTTCTGGGCCTCAGTTTCCCCATCCCTGAAGAAGAGGGCCAGGCTGGATCATCGCCACGTGCTCTCATGTGACGAGCCTTCATGGAGAGCACGGGGTGGTGGGAATTTCCATGGAGTATCAGAGACGCCCAAGGAAACGGGCTGCGACGACGTCACCTGGGACAAGCCAGGAACCAGTGCCCACCATCATCGTCTGCACGAGGGGCGTCCAACCCAGCCCGCAGGTCCAGGGAAGCCAATGGGGCAGGGCAGCTGTTGGAGAAGATGGGCCATTTTGGAGCACGTGTGGGACCCAGCCGGATGGGGAGGGGGCAGCGAGACAAGCGGGGACCTGTCAGGTGGCCGGGGGGTGGGTGTTCCCAGCAGCTGTGGGCCCCAAGGTGAGGGTCAGGCCGTGAGGTCAAGACAGGTTGGAAGTGGAGTTCAAGGCAAAGGACACCGGAGGGAAAGGACTTGACATCATGTCTGGAGTGGGGGGCCGGCCTGGCTTGAGGGTGGGTGTGACTGAGGTCGGTGGGGGTAGAAAAGGGAGCTGTGCCAAGAGGCCCCAGTGTCAAAGAACAACTACAGCAATTTATCGCAAACCAACTTAAACTAGAGAACAATGTTCCCCTGCAGCTCTGGAAGCCAGAGGTTCGAGATCCTGGCCTCCAGACAAGGTGTCTAGGAAAAGTCCTTCCTCGCCTCTTCTAGCTGCCGCCAGCGGCCAACATCCTTGGCTTATAGACATCCTTGACGTCCTTGACGTCATCCTTGACGTCCCTTGGTTCCTAGATGCGTTGTTCCCATCTCTGCCCCTGTCGTCACACAGTGTTTCCCTCGATCCCCACAAACTTCCCTCTCATAAGGACACCCGCCATTGGATCAGGGTCCATCCAAATCCAATATAACTTAATTTGAATGGTTTACATCTGCAAAGACCCTATTTCTTTTTTTCTTTTAAAGATTTTATTTATTTATTTGACAGAGAGAGAGAGAGATTACAAATAGAGAGGTAGGCAGAGAGAGAGGGGAAGCAGGCTCCCCGTCGAGCAGAGAGCCCAATGCGGGGCTCGATCCCAGGACCCTGAGATCATGACCTGAGCCGAAAGCAGAGGCTTAACCCACTGAGCCACCCAGGCGCCCCAAAGACCCTATTTCTAAATAAGGTCACGGTCCCCAGTGTCAGGTGGACCTGGATTTTGGGGAGACGCTGTTGAAGCCGGTACTGCAGGGACAGGGGCAGGCAGGACGGGCCAGACCTGAGCCTGTCTGAGAAGGCGGGCATCTTGCTGAGACCAGAGCCGGTGGGTTTCAGACCGGGCTTGGCGGGAATGCCTGGGACGAAGGACTAGAGTCCCTCACTGGAGCCGCACTGGGCCCCGGGGGCTCACCCTTAGTGGGGAGCTTGCCCCTCTGCGTAGCTCCCAGGGAGTATGAGAACACCTGAGCAGTGGGCCAGCCAGGCCAGAAAAGGAGGCCACCCATCCCGCAGGGCAGGGTAAAGAAGGCAAGCCCCGTGGCTCTTGTTCTCATCCCCGCCATCCTCCCCTGCCCCGTGTGAAGGGGCCATCCCCCTCTGAGCCTCACCCTCCCTGTGCAAGACACGAGGCCTGGCCCTGGCTGACCCCCCGCAGGCCCTGGTGTGAGTGGAAATGGATATGTTCGGCTGGGTGCTCCCCAGAATAAGGGCGTCCACCCCAGGGATGCTGGGGCTCCCCCGAGCTTGGCCCCCGAGGCCACTCGTCAGCACCTGACGTGAACATCAAGAGCCCCCGACTCCTCACACACAGCTAAGCTCATTGTTTCATTTCTCGAGAGAAATCAGGGCGTCTGGTGTGGCTGAGTGTCGCAGATGAGGGACAGGGGCACATGAAAGGCAGCGAGCAGGGACGAAAATTGTGCTTCTCCTAGCAACCCCGGCTCTGAGGCTCCTGGGCTGCGGCTGCACGACAGATGCCATCCCCCATCAACGGGGGTAAATGCACCCCGGCGCGGCCCACCCCCACGGCGGCAGAGCAGGGAGCCAGGCTCCCACCAGGGTGCTCTGCCCCATCCCCCACTCGGGTCCCTCCCAGGGCCCCTCCCACTTCCCAGGGGGCTGGAGTGGTCCTCCCTCCACGGGTCAGCTCTGGCCTCCACCTTCCGGCGGCATGGCCTCCCCTGCCGCCGGCCGCCTCTGGGGCTGTGGGTTGCCAGCGGGACGGGACGGTGGGCCAGACCCCTGGAGCCGGAAGCCCCTTGATTCTGAATGTACGCGGCCACACACATGCACACACACGCGTGCGCATGCACACACACACATACACACACACAAACAAGGTCATGTACATCCACCACCGTGGGCCTGTACACAGGCACGCCCATCTACCCACGTTCATGGTCATCCACGCTCACACAGACATGTACATGAAGTCCCCCAACTGTGAGACCCACAACCCCCAGGACCAGTTCCTGGTCGGCCCAGGCACGGCTCCATGTGGGCTCCACGTCTGTGCCCGGGAGGAGGGGGCCGCCGTCCCTCCTCCCCCCATCCCCCCCCCACTGCCTGGCAGAGATAGGCATGGGTGCAGCCCTGCTCTGGGACCCCTGTGTGCTTGGGAGAGGGGTGCAGCTTGTTTCTCGGCCCTTGCCTGCCCCTGAGCGCACGCAGGACACCCCAGGAGGACCCGGCATACCCTCATGTCACCCCTTCATAATATGTGTACTCACACAAGCATCCCTGAGACAAGAATTTGGGGGCCAGCCGTTTATTTGCGAGATGATCTCAGGAAACTCGGTGAGGGAGCCAGATGGGAGGCGGGGGGAGGGGGAGGGGGGAGGAAAGGCAATGAAAAGTGTGTTCTTGAGTGGCTTTCTGCCAAGAGCCACTGAAGCTTGACCCTGCTTGGATTCTTCTAGAAGCCTAGAGGGCACACACTTCAGAACTGCTCCGCTCCTCAAGGGGCAAGGATGCCCAGATATTTGCCCACTGTTACCATCCCTTGTGGCTTGAGGATGGTCAGCTCCTGCAACAGCAGACCTGCTCCCCTCGAGGACCAAGCAGCTCCTCAACCCAATGCCTTCCAGAAGACACACACTGAACATGCACAACAGCCACAGGGCCTTGGGTGCTGAGGGCTGGGTGAGGGAGGGCTGAGGGCATCCAAGTACCCGTCTCTCCTGTCCCACTCTGCACGCATAAATATCCATGTGAAAGCCACACACACTCCCACACCCACACCCACGCGTAGTCACACCCTCAGAGTCACATCCTCGAGCTCTCACACACACACACCCATGCACACATCCTCACCATTTTCTCTCCTCTGCCCACCTCGGTCCTCTGCTCCTGACTACCTGGTCAGAACTTGGTGCAGAGAAATAGGGGATCTGGGCCCTCTGACTCCCAGGATGGCCCATTCTCCAGGATAGGGTGAGTCCTGTCCCCCGCCCAGCTCTAGAAGCCCCTGCTCCCAAAGCATCTCCCCACCCCACCACCCCCCACCGGCCCCACTCCACGCGGCGCTCAGCTTTCAGCACCTGGCTTTAGCTCAGTCTATCAGGAGGAATCTCAGGCTTTGAAGCTGGAGGCTCCCCAGGCGGACAAAGGGGCGTCTGTGAGGCAGGGGAGGGGTGGGGAGGGGGTCTGGGTGCCCGCCCAGGTGTGCTGCGATTATCTCGGGGGCCTAATCAAGGTGCCTTGTCCCTGGCTCAGCTGCTGAACGACAACAGCCCCTGCCCCTCCTACCCCTCCCCCTATTCTGGCTGCCAGGACAGCGACAGACACCTGCCAGGTCCCTGGACCCTTCCCTCCCCTGCCCTGCTTCCTTTTGTACTGGCGCAAAATGGGACAAAGGCAGGCCCCACCTGGTGAGGAGGAGGCCCCAGGGCTTCCACTTCTCAGCTGTGACCACGCCCTGCCTGTGAGCGCCAACATTTTGTATCAGGCAGGGGGCTCTGGCAGAGAGATCGACAGACAGATGGACGGCAGCCCAGGATGGGCAGCAGGATAAGAGATGACCCATCCTGCAGAGCTGCCCAGATAGGGCATGGGAGGCACAAGGCGAGAGCCCTGAGCTAGGTGTAACTCCACCCTCCTCAGGGACCCTGCCAAGGTCTCTCTTGTTCCCAGAGCCCATGGGGGAAGCAGGGCCAGAGCCAGCCCCACATTTTGCGGAAGGAGCCGGGAAGACCCAAAGCTCGGAGAAATGAGGAGCCAGCCCTATTCATCCCCGGCTCTGGGCCCCTGAGGCTAGACTCCTTGGTGCCTGGCTGGGATGCCTCCCTGGGACATCTGTCCTTGTGTCTATGACCTGCTGCCCTCTGCAGGGTGGGCACACGGAGGGGAAGCAGAGCCAGTGGGTGAGCAGTAACTGGAGTGGATGGGCCCAAACTGACTTTGACCTTTTTTTTAATTTAATTTTATTTTTTTTATTAATTTTTATTAACATATAATGTATTATTTGCCCCAGGGTACATGTCTGTGAATCTTCGGGCTTACACATTTCACAGCACTTAACAGCACATACCCTCCCCAATGTCCACACCCCAGCCACCCTATCCCTACCCACCCACACCCGCCCCCCCCAGCCACCCTTAGTTCGTTTCTTGAGTCTAGGAGTCTCTTATGGTTTGTCTCCCTCCTCCCTTCCTGTTTCATTTCTCTCCCCCACCCCCCCCCAAACTCCTGCCTTGCCTCTCAAGTTCTTCATATCAGAGAGATCATGTGATACTTGTCTTTCTCTGACTGACTTATTTCACTTAGCATAGTACCCTCCAGTTCCATCCACATCGTG
>CM053617.1:24000904-24014471 GCA_028646535.1 Procyon lotor | reverse complement strand
AGTGCGATTGCTGGATTGTAGGGTAGCTCTATTTTCAACTTTTTGAGGAACCTCCATACTGTTCTCCAGAGTGGCTGTACCAGCTTGCATTCCCACCAACAGTGTAGGAGGGTTCCCCTTTCTCCGCATCCTCGCCAACATCTCTGACCTTGACCTTGACCGGCTGCTGGGTGCCTCCCATCAGGGACCAGTGGCAGCTAGACCCTCGTCACCTTCCCTTCCTCTTCTTCACCTTCTCAGCTGTTTCTGAACCTGCTACATGGCAGGGCTGTGACTCCCCAACACGATATAGGTATATAGTAGGGCCATAGGCTGGCCTCAGCTTCTCCTTAGAGGCTGGGGGAGAGGGAAGGAGCGGATATGGGGAGCGGGGAGAGCAACTTGAGATGGGACAGAGATCCTCCTGGCCTCAGACCTCTCCTGGAGGAGAGCTAGAGACCACGAGCAGGACAGAAACAGAGAGAAGCCCGAGTAGAGGGACGCTTGCCGGAGAAAGGACAGCGAGCTAGGCTGCTCGGCGCCCAGGCCATTAAGATGAGCCATGGGCTTCCCCAGGACCATCCTTCAGAGTTGGGGGGGCGGGGGCTGGTGCAGGGAGAGAACACATTATTCACAGCTAAGGAAAGGCTCATTACTTTGCACCAACCTTTGGCTGGTATCGAATATACCATCGCTCCTGTCCTAACAAATGGCTTCTTGAGGGTTTAATTAACTTCTTAGCACCCTCGGGCAGGCAGTCTGGCCCCGACCATTGGCCGAATCCTGAGTCAGCCCTGTTGAGGGGCAGTGGTGGCCTTCGAGAGAGGCAGCTCCTGCCCAAGGGGAGGGGGTGGGGGCTGGGCCATGCCCTGCTCGCCCGACCACCCGCTCACGTGACAGATGGGGAGACTGAGGCTGGGAAGAAAGAAAAGGCAACGTGGGGAGCTTGCTCAAGGTCACATGGTTAAATGGAGGCAGAGCCAGGCGTACAGGGCAGGCCCCGAGCAAACCGAAGGACGCATGGCCTTCCAAAGCCTTGCCCCCGCCTTCCCCTCCCCATTACTGCTATGTAAACCCAGCAGTATGCAGCATTTTTGTAATTATGGGTTGAAGTTGATCGAGGCTCATAGCAGAGTTGGCCTGAAACTAAGTCCCTTCCAATAACCATTCCCATCACTGTAAACACTTTCCAAGCCCTTCTGATGGCCAGATGCTGTGCCAGGCCCATTCGTGCGGCATGGTATATAATCCTTACGTTGATCCCACGGGGCTGGTATTATTCCTGTCCTCATTTTTCAGATGAGGAAGCTGAGGCCCGGAGAGATCACTGATACCCTAAAGGGTACGTGGCCTGAGCCAAGAGGCTATTTGCCTCCTTAGAGAAGGACACACATCATTAGGCCCAATCCTTTCACTGGAGGAGAAACTGAGGACCTGCCCAAGGTCACTCGGGTCATAGGTGGAGTCTCAGCTTCTGATTCCACTCCGGTGAAGTCCTTTCAAGCACATCACATCTCCTATCCTCTCTGCTTCCTTCCACACATCCCCCCACCCCCACCCCCACCAGACTTGGTCCCCAGAGCTGGGGCCCCACCTGCGTGAGCCACACTGAGAGGTCCCTGAGCAGAGGGGCCAACCTGAACTTGGGAGTCAGTATCTGATTCATCACAACGTGCCCTCAATGGCAGTATCCTTGGGATAAGGGCTCCGCCGGGCCAGGGATCCCCACCTCCCTCCTGCATCCATACCTGAGCTTGCCCCTGGGAAAGCCTGCCAAAGCCCCCGCCCCCACTCCCTGCTCCCGTTAGAATTGGAGCAGAGAAGGCCCGGAGGACCCTAGATGTCCAAATGGAGCCCTCCCCCGCCTCTTGGGCTGCGGGCTAATTAATCGAGCTGGGCTGACAGCAGAGAGGGGCTGAGCTTTCTGCCGACGAGTCCAGAGCAATGATGGAATAATGGGTTCTAATGCACTGGTCTTCTCCGGGGACCTGTCTTTCATCCCCAACAAAACTAATTAATGACAGCAATAAATAAACCAATCCAGCCTGCATTGCCCGGAGCAGCCAAGGCTCTTGGAGAAAAGCCTGTTGCTGGCCAGGCCAGCATCCTCTGAGCAGGTGGAGTGAGGGCCCTGGGATATCATGTGGGATGGGGCAGAAGAACTCGGGCCCCAGAGATCCCAGCACATGAAAACTTGGGACGCCTGGGTGCCAATTGCAGACCAGCCAGCACATTGCTGGCGGACCTTTCCAGGCCATTCCGCATCTCGAGCCTCAGATGTTAACCCTATTTGGATAAAACACACGTGGCCTATAAACCAGGAAAGGTCACAGTTCGTTTTCCTGATTTAGAAAGTGGGCTAAGGCCAGGCACAGCACAGGAAGGATGTCCCACCGTGGGCCTCTGGCCAGTTAATGCTGAAACACAAAAAGCACTAAGATCGGTGTTTTCACATTTTAGAATCTCCTGGAAGGGCTTCCTAGAACCCAGACTGCAGCCCTCCCTCAGGAGCTGCAGCGTCCACAGGGCCTGAGAGTTTGCCTTGTTAACAAGTTCCCAGAAGATGCCCAGGAGGTTGGTTTCCCACTCTGGGAATCAGTCGTCCGGCCTGAATGCCTAGGACTTAGGTTCCCATCCTGTCTCTGCTCTGGTTCGCTTGGGGTCACTCTCTTCCCTTCTCTGGGTCTCAGGTCCCCTGTCTGGACATGTGAATATGTGTCCAGAACATCAGGACTCGGGGCTCTGTTCCGCCTTTTCAGGCAGCTTGAGACCTCCCACGTAGCATGTGACATCTGGGCACTCTTTACACAGGGGCTCCAAGCAGAGGCCCAACTAAGATCGCAAAAGAACTAGCACCTTTTGAGGAGCTCCCAGGCCATTTATAATGAGCCACATGCCCCCAACAAGTAGCAGCCCCCCTCGTCAGTGTGGGAATTCTCACCTCTCGGTACATCCCCAGTGAGTGGTTCTTACTTCTTCTAGTATATCTCCTCTAACAGGAGGCTCACTCCCTCTCATGGAAGGACCCTCCATCCCAAGGTCCTAAGAGAGGTTTTTTTGTTTTCTACTTGTAGCGCAAGTCTGAAATTTGCCTCTTCGTGATGGACTCCCTTCAGTATTCCTTTCTGTGTCTCAGTTTCCTCAAAGGTCCCTTTCGTCTTCGATACCATGAACCTGCACTAGAGATCAGACTCTATCATTCATTGCTGTAGAACTTGGGAAAGCCTGGGAGAGCTCCGACCCCCACCATTGCCCCTCTGTAGGATGGGCAAAGATGAGATCAAGAGGTGAGAACCTAGAGCTCAGTGTCAATGTGGGAGACCCCAAGCGCTATTACGTGGCATCATTGCCCCTGCCCAGAATTCGGCCTGGAATCCCAGTTCCAGGTCAGTTGACTTTTCTTTAGGCCTTTCTGCCTGCAGATGAGAATGGCTAAAGCTCCTCCCCGAATCTGGGCATTTTTAACCGTAAGTACCCCACTTCTGTCAGATCTCACACCTAACCCCCCCTTGGAGCCTGTGACCAGCACTCTGGAGTGGCCCTCCATTGAGCAATTCTACCAGAAGTGCTGGAAGCCAAGACCAGTGGCCTGAGGTGTCTGTAGAAAGGGTGACAGCCCACAGTGGCATGAGTTGTGGCCCCGGCTTCCCTGCACAGCTGCTTGGCACCACGGGGCTCTGCCCGGGATCTTACCAGTAGCTGATCTCACAAGGACAGGAGCCAGGAGGGGAGGGATGCCTTCCTGCAAGGGCGCCGTAAAGCAAGGCTGAGCTAGCCCTGCCCAGACAACGCCAGCTGTCCCCAAGAGCCAGAAGTCCCTTGGTGGCATCTGTAAGTAAATAGGATCCAGGGTTGGCCCAGGGTGCAATTCCCAGTGGTTTCCAACCCTGGCTCGCCACTTGAAGTACCTGGACTCAAGTGTGGCTCTTATTATCCAGGCCCGGGCCCCGCTCGCAGGGATCAAGGCTTAATGAATGGATCTGGATTGGGTGTTGGCATTGGTATTTCGCGATGTTCCCCAGGTGGTTCTGACAGGCAGCCAGCGTGCAGCACTCTTGGCCCTTGGGAATCTGGACCCCTTCTAGGCCTGGAGAGGTTAGGAGGGGCTCCTTACTGGGCTCTACCCATGGCTATGTCCCTACGTCCAAGCGCCTCAGAGGACATGGCTCCCAGAGTAGGTGGGATGTCCCAATGGGAACACAGAACAGGAAGCTGTGAAATAATCCTCTTTCACCAGAAAAATCCAAGGCACTAAGGGCTTCAGGGCAGCCTGGAGAGACCAAGCCCTCTTCAGGGAACTAGAAATGCCGAGAGGAACCACAACCAGGTAAAGAAATTCTGCATTCTCTAAAAGGCCACCTGCTCCAAGAATCCCTCTGTGCCCCAGTTCGTGGGGATCTTGCCCCTCTGGGTTCCTCCAGCCCTGACTGACAGCCTGGTAATCTAACGGATGAGGACCAGCTCTGAGTAGACAGGGTCCTGCTCAAAATCCTTGTTTAGTTTCTTCATTGCCCTTGGGATGGAGTCTGAATGCCTTAGCCTGATGACTGAGACTCCAACAGCTGGCCAACACCTACCAGTCACCCACCGCTCCCCTTGCGTAGATGGGAAGTGCCTGGCAGCTCTGGGTTGCAGGCAACAGTGTTGCTGTGCACATTTAATAATGTGGAGAATACAAAATGCCTAGCATAGGTCATGACACACAGGAAGTCCTTTTCAAAGTGCTAACTGCCATCATCCCCATCACCACCATCATCTTCAACATTATTGTCACCACCATCACCACCATCATCATCACCGTCATCTTCATCATTGTTGACACTATCACCATCATTGACTTCATGACCACCGTCATCACCATCACCACGATCATCCTCATCATTGTTGTCACCATCATGACCGCCATCATCATCCCCATCACCACCATCATCTTCACCATTGTTGACACTATCACCATCATCAACTTCATGACTGTCATCATCACCATCACCACGATCATCTTCATCATTGTTGTCACCATCATGACCTCCATCATCATCCCCATCACCACCCATCCCCATCACCATCATCTTCACCATTGTTGACACTCTCACCATCATCAACTTCATGACTGTCATCATCACCATCACCACGATCATCCTCATCATTGTTGTCACCATCATGACCATCATCATCATCATCATCACCACCATCATCTTCATCACTGTTGACACTATCACCATCATCGACTTCATGACCGGCATCACCACAATCATCCTCATCGTTGCTGTCACCGTCATGACCATCATCATCATCATCATCACCACCATCATCTTCATCACTGTTGACACTATCACCATCATCAACTTCATGACCGGCATCACCACAATCATCCTCATCGTTGCTGTCACCATCATGACCCCATCATCATCTTCATCATTGTTGTCATCATCATCACCACCATCATCATATCACATCACCATCATCACCATTACCACCATCATCACCACCACTGATGGCTTTGTTGATTCTGGCCCTTCGTCTTAGGCTGCCCTTCATTCCTTTCTCATATATAAAGGGGTGTAAGTGAACATAAGTCCTGCTTATCCTCCACGGCCCAACTGGATGCAGCCTCCCCCATGAAGCTTCCCTGCTGCCCACAGTCAAGAAGCCTACCAGTGCCCATGTGTGTGTGCGCGTGTGCCCCCTGCCCTCTTACACCAAGCTATAAAATTTTCCAGTTGACCAGCCCCAGCTCCTCTCCCATACCTCTTTATTTCCCTTCATCCACCCCCAAACTCTCTGCGTGATTTTCCAGGTAACCAGGCCTACAGAACAGATGATCAAAATGGGGGATGCTCAGGACCCGAGAAATCACTGGTGTTACCCATTTCTGTCTCCTTGACCCCCACTAGCTGCCTTGTAACCTCTGTCCCTTCCTGATGCTACCATCTACCAAGCCTAAACCCACACTGCGATTCCTCTCCTGTCCTAGATGAGGACACAGACCAGAGGCCACACGTGTGGTTTTAAGGCTGGGTCTTGCCACTTTCTGCATCCTTGGATGAGTCTCTCCCTCTTTGGGAGCCTGAGTTGTCTCTTCATGCACAGGAAGTGTAGGTGTAGGGAGAGAAGATTTCTCTGTCCCTTTCTGACTCAAGCCTCCTGAGGCCCGCATGGGTCTTACTCACATGGCTGTCCCCCGTCCAAGCTGTAGATATGATGTGGTGGTGTGAGGGCTCCTTTAATGGGGCTCAGCATCAATCAGGCCTCCTTCTTACCCAGAGAGGCGGCAGCAGGCTTTCCTGTGTTCTGGAGTGGCTTGCTGGGCTGGGGACAGAGGCGGGTCCCATGCGAGGCACCCCCGGCCCTTCTCAGCTGAGAGACTCAGAGCTCTGGGCCCATGAGCCCGAGGGGAGGGATATTTACTGTTTAATAACTATCCTATTGATTCTCATTTATTTGCCGCCAACGGGGCTTACCAAGGAAGTGAAGGCAAGAAGGCCGTGTTTGTAAATAAGTCTCCAGTTGGCGCCATCACTCAGGCTGCCAGCCATGTGAGGAAGGTGAGCTGGGTTAATAGACTGCCATGCCCTCCACTTAGCTGAGCCCTGACACGCAGCCACCCTGGGGACCCTCAGGAAACCAGGCCCTTTCCCTGTTCTCTTTACAGTTAGCAATGCGCTTCTGTGGCTACGCTCTCTCCTGACTGTCTTTGAAGAAGCAAGAGCAGGGCAGTCTACCTAACAGATGAGGACCCTGGAACATGTAGAGACACGGTGCCTGGAAAGGACGGGTGGGGCAGTCTGCAACCTGTACAGCTGTGACCAGCTGACTATTAGTTAGCTATTGCCGTGTAACAAACCACCCCAGAAACGAGTAGCTTACAATAGGAACTATTATTTCTCATGAGTCCATGGTCTCAGGAGTCTGTGAGTTCAGCCCATCTGAACTCAGCTTGGCTGCCATGGGCTGGGCCCAGTCAGGTGTGCGGTGAGCTGGAGGGTCAGCTGGGCCTGGTGGCCAGAGGATGACCTCAGCTGCTGGGACAACCCGGCTCTGCTCCATGGGTCCCTTGCCTCCCTCCAGCCTGCTGGCCTGGGCTTATTCTCACAGAGGTGGCAGGAGTCCCGAAGATGAAGCAGAAATGCCCCAGGTCCTTAATTTGTATTGTTTGCTCCCCACACCCCCACTGGCCAGAGTAAGTTAGTGTCAGAGAACAGGACTGAAAGCCCCCTGGCACGGCCAGGCATGCAAATTGAGGCCACGGATGTGGGGGCACCAGAGCACAAATCTGAGTTCTAAGGGTTTTTGCTTAAGACATGGAGGGACCAGACTTCCCAAGGACTGAGGCTGTCTTAGAGAGATAGTGAGCTCCCTGTCACTGGGAATGTGTAAGCACCAATGAGATGCTGACTACACAGCTGCAGAAGGGATTCCACTTGCGATGAGACAGGAGGCAGATGCGATGAGCTCCCAGCTCCCCTCTGGCTCCACCAATCCAGAAGCTCCACGAATCCAGGGTTGCTGCAGACCTGTGGCGGGGGAATGCTGCGCTCCAACCCCTACCGCCTCTTCTGGTCTGGCCCCAGGCTTGGCAGGTCCCAAGTGCAAGTTCAGGGCAGAGCTGCCTTCTAGCAGACAGCACAAATGGGAGACTTCAAAATCTCCCCTCCGGCTCGCCGGGAAAGAAGGGGAGAGCGATGCTCAGGGCGGAACGCCCCCAGCCAGCACCAGAGAGGCCTGGCAAGGTGAAGGGTACAGACCCCGAGCCAGACACACGACATTGGAACCGACCTAGGGTCAGTGCTTGCTTCCTCTTCACCTCCTGTCCTCTCCGTAAAGGGCCTAACCCTGCTGGGCCTGACCGTTGTGAGAGCTGACCGACACTGCAAAGGCGGAACTTCCACAAGATAAATAGCCCCAGCAATGGTTTTTTCCTTTTCTTTTTGAGTCACGGCAGATACAAACAAGAGCTGGCATTAAATCCGTGTCCCCTCAGGCCCATTGTGGCAGCCTCCCGGGGCCTCTGCCGTGCGTGTCCCGTGGGGACAGCTCACACGTCTGGGTGGGAGTGCATGGAGTCCCAGGCGAAGGGCAGGAGCCGGGCCAGAGAACGGGGGGCTCCTGGTCAGGACATCCCTCTCCCTCTCCCACCTTCATCCAGAGATCAGAGCAGGGATGACCGACCAGAAGGGCCCAGGACTGACTGGAATCGTCCACCAACCACCCGCCCCTCTTCCAATTCCGGCCTCCAGGGGGCGCCCCTCTGCCCGGGCAGGAGCCTCACTGGTGGAGAGATAGGTGGGGAGGAGGGAAGCAGAGGGCGGTCTATTGACGGCCTTTTCCATTTTCCACTTTCTGGGGCCTTGGGAGGTTTCTTGGATGATAATAGTAACGAAGCCTCAGACTTCTCCCCAAGTCTATGTGCCTTTTAGTGGAGCAGGCTCTGTGCAGGGGGTGCAAGTGTCCTGCGGCCGCCCAACCCGCTGGCTGCCTCACTGACCAACCGGCGGTTGCAGTGACTGACAGACACAGTGACTGACAGATGGGTGGACCACTTGGCTGACTCCTGACTGTCTTGCTGACTGACTGACACAACAATGGCTGACTGAGAGGCCAGCAGATGCAGTGGATGCTGGCTGACAGACACGGGGGTTGGCTGACTGTAGCAGTGACTGACTGACACAGTCCATGAGTGTGAACAAACAGATCGGTTGACTGGAGACTGTCTCGCCGACTCCCTGACTCCCTGACTCAATGACTGACCTCCGAATGGACTGATTGATACAGATTCTGATAGACTCATGGATTGCCTGACAGACTGTCTCACTGATGCAGGACTGACAGACTCCCCGTCTGAGGAGTCTGACTGACAGACTCATGGGATGCCTGACGGAAGTCTGTCTGCTGTGGAGAATGTTCGCGGCAGCCTGATGGCCCGGCTAAGTGTTTCCTCACCGACTAACTCAGGACCGTCTGACTGACTCTCTCGCTCATTGACACTGTGACTGACCACTGACGGATGGACTGACTGACCCACTGGCATGCTGACAACGGACCACTCCAAGCTTTTCACACTAACCCTCCCAGCAACGGGCTGCTGACCCACGGGTTGACCAATGGCTGGGTTGACCTAGGAAGAACTAGCCACCTGACGGCGACGACTAACGCTTCAACTGACTCACGCATGAACCACCGCACCAACAGCCTTATTCACGAGCCGACTGAAAGCAGACAGGTCCAGTGGGTGACAGCCAGACTGACCCACCGGCTGACGGGCTGACCCACCGCCTAACACCTGTGAGCAGCCGCCTCTTGGTTTTGGCTCGGATCATGATCTCAGGGTCGTGAGATCGAGTCCTGTGGGGGGCTCCGTGCTCAGCGGGGAGCCTGCTGGAGATTCTCTCTCTCCCTCTCCCTCTGCCCCTCCCCCTGCTCGTCCACGCTCTTCTCTTTCAAATAAATATATAAATCTTTAAAAAAATTGTATTAATTAAGGTATACAACAGGATGCACATATAGACAGTGAAATGATAACCATATTCAAAGCAATTAACATTATCTGTCACCTCACGTGGTTACCGTTTTTATGTGTGTGTGGCGAGAGTGCTTAAGATCTACTCTCTAAGCAAATTTCAAGTAAGCTATACAGAATTATTAAGTACAGTCACCATGATGTGCATGAGATCTCCAGAATTCATGCATCCTGCAGGACTAAAACTCTGTTCCCTTAGACAAATGTCCCCTCATGTCCCCCACCACCCAACCTCTGGCAACCGCCATTCTACCCTGCGTTTCTAGGAGGTTGGCTCTTTTAGATTCCACATATACATGAGATCATGCATTACTTGTTTTCTGTCTGGTTTATTTCACTTAGCATAACGTCCCCCAGGTTCATCCGTGTTGCCACAAATGACAGGATTTCCTTCTTTTTTAAGACTGAGTACTATTCCATTGCGTGTCTAGACCACATTTTCTTCATCTGCTCACCCATCGATGAGCCCCTGGGTTCTTCCCACATCTTGGCTCTTGTGAATAATACTGCAATGAACATATGCAGCTATCTCTTGGAGAGCTTGGCTTCATTTTTCCTTCAGATAATGTTTTCAGAAGTAGGATTGCTGGGTCATAGCGTAGTTCTATTTTCAGTGCTTGGAGGAAACTCCGTGCTGTTTTCCCTAGTGGCTCCCCCCGTTCGCCTTCTGGCAACAGTCTTCTGAGAAGCCTCCTGAGCGCTTCTGCTACATGGCAAGGTCTGGTGTCCCCGGGCCAGACGCTCGTGGAATCTTGGCTTAGCCTCATTGCCCTAAGTGCAGTCTGAGCCGTAGCATCAGCCCCACCAGGGAGCTGGGAGGAAATGCAGACTTCGGCCCCTACCCGAGACCCTTTGAAGGAGAATCTGCTTAGTAACAGGCCCCCTGGGTGACCTGTGTGCACATTAACAAGGATGCAACAAACCCTACCTTCAATGGCCTCCGCGTGCTCCTCCCCACCTGCTCCCCCTCCCCCAGTCCTGCCCGATGTGACCACAGCCACCAGGCCGGGTCCTCACCCCCTTGCCTTTCTTTGTGTGTAAGTCCTTGTGTTTCATCTGCCTGCTTTGGGTCTTTACATCCCCAAGATATGTTCTTTTGCCATGCTTTTTTTTTTTTTCCCTACGTTTTATTTTCTAGATTTGTTGCGTGCAAACGATGGCACCTTCATTTTTCACTGCTGGAGAATATGCTAGTGTGTGACTGTGCCACCGTGCATCTACATACACTTTAAAAATGGACACGCGGGGGGTGCCTGGGTGGCTCAGTGGGTTAAAGCCTCTGCCTTCGGCTCAGGTCATGGTCTCAGGGTCCTGGGATCGAGCCCCGCATCGGGCTCTCTGCTCAGCAGGGAGCCTGCTTCCCCCTCTCTCTCTGCCTGCCTCTCTGCCTACTTGTGATCTCTCTCTCTCTGTCAAATAAAGAAATGAAATTAAAAAAAAAAAAAAGAAATGGACACACGGATTGTTTCTAATTTTCATTTGGCGTCACTGCTTGCTGGTCCATTGCTTGTGCTCTCCTAGTTTCCCTGTAGAAATACCCTGCTTGGCCTCTCCCTGTGCCAACGGGCTTCTCCTGTCTCTGCCCTTCTCCTCTCATCCAGGGAGCAGGATGGCAGAGATCTGCCACAGCCTCTTCATTAGCTCCCGCTTTCCCCGCGCCGGGGCCGCCGTCTCTCCCCAGGGACAGGTGGTGAGTCAGGGATTGCTGGAGTTTGTCTTTCCCCCAGCTTCTTCTCTTCCCATAAATGCTTGTCTTGGCAGCCCAGGCAGCATGAGCAGAGAAACCTGTCTGGATTTTCCTGGTTCCAGCCTGGTTTCAGGCACCGTGACTGTCGGGAGTTGGAAGGCCTTTGGGACTGATAAGGGAAAAAGATTGAATGAGTCAAGGTTGTCCGAAGAAACAGAAGCAGTAGGGTAGATGTAGGTATGTATAAAAAGAGATTTATTACAGGAACTGGCTCCCACGGTCATGAAGCCGGAAGTCCCATGATCTGCCGTCTGCCAGCTGGATAACCAGGGGAGTGGGGGGTATTTATTCAGTCTATGTCAGGAAGCCTGAGAAGCTGGGGGGTGCAGTGGGGGGGGGCTTAAGTCTCAAAGTCTCAAACCAGGAACTTCAGGGTCCTGGGCAGGAGAGGTGGACATCCTAGCTCAAGAAGGGAGGGAGAAGCCACATTGTCTCTGGACCTCCACGGACTGTTGGATGCCCGCCCACGGGATTGAGTCAGGCCCCTTGGTTTACCCAATCTACAGATTCCAATGCTAATCTCTCCTGGAAATACCCTCACAGACGCACCCAGAAATACTGCCTCGCCTGCTTCCTGGGCATCCCTGAGTCTGACCAGCTTGACCCACAAAATTAAGTATGTCAAGTGTGTAACCACGAGAGGCAGTAACACACGGCTGGCTTTATCGGGTCTTGGATAGGGTTGCCCGAGAAGGGAAATCTTTCACAGCATGAGAGACCGTCCGGAGTTCACGGCCATGGGCCCAGCACGCACAGGAGAGGACAAGGAGCTCCCCCCACCGCGTCGCTTGGCGAGGAGTCTCAGGGCTGGGGAGCTTTAGCCTATCCATGGCCGGTGGATGTGGGGTGAGCTTTGATGGGGGTCAGCCGAGCTATTTAGGCAGGTCCAAAACAGTTAATAATCTGCTTATGTGGTTTATTTTTAAACTACTGGATGTGTAACAGTTTGAGTTCGGGGCCAGCAGGCTTTTGAGCGAGCAGGTCTTGGCCGGCAGTGAAGAAATAAATAACCTAGAGGCTGATACACAGAGGTCACCTTTCGCTCATGTGTATCCATGAGAAGGACTCCAGGGGACAGAGCCCAGAGGAAGGCCTCTTTCATTCTAGAAGGCTCAGCCCCTAGCAGGCCAAGGAGGCTCTGAGATGAGTCCCACGGCCTTGAAAGCCTTAATTTGCAGAGCTGGGAAGATCGTCAATAATAAAGAGCACACACAGTCTTCCCTCTGTTTTTGCTGCAGACACCGTTGTGCACCTCGCCCCGCGCTACTGCTCTGTCTCCCGAGGCTCTTGGAGCCGTGGGCACCGTCCGGGGCCGGAGCTGGAGCCCCTGAGGGACCTGACCAGCACAGGCTTCCTGCCGCCCCCCAGAAACCCAACGGGTCCCCTCTTCTTATAACCCACGATCTTCTCAAGCGTCGTCCGTGCAAATGCCCTTCCCAGACAGCTGTCAGGTGGGAGGGGAAGGAACTTTGGAGCCAGAGGGCCAATGATAGCAAAAGCAAGCATTAATTGAGTGTTTGCTACAAAACAGACCCAGCACCCAGCATTTCCTGCAAGCGTGGTCTCCGTTTGGGGGGTAACAAACCCCCCAACGAATTAGGTCATATTCCATGCTGATCTAAGGATATGCGAGTGTGTGTATCTGTCCACATAAGGTAACACACTCCGCATGCTGCTCTGCACCTTGTTTTTTCCTCTCAGCAATATGCCTTGTAGATGATCTCGTTCCCTACAGAGCGTTTCAGTGTACGGTCGCCGTACCATCCTTGAGCAGAACCAACTCCTCTCGATGGCTATGGAGTTGTTTCCAATATTCCTTTTACTCGGCTCCTTTCTGGGAGGAACTTCTAGAAGTTGAATCTCAGTGTCGTTCGGACTAACGCAAGGAGTTGGAGCTTCCCAAGTGGGCAGGAAACTCAGATGGAGAGGGCAGGTGGAGGCAGCAAGGTAGGTGGGTGGGGTCAAGGCAGGCGTCTAGAAAACATCAGGGAGTGTGTGTGTGTGTGTGTGTGTGTGTGTGTGTGTGTGCGCGCGCGCAAACACATAGGCGTTTCCATCCTGCCCAAAGTCTCTTCCAAATTACTGTGCTCCCCGTCTCCCTACATCTTATCCCCTCCTACTTCCCCCCACCCCCAGCCTGGGAAAATCCAGTCAGAATTAATAAAAGCAGCAGATTGCTTAGAGACGAAGGGCGAGGGATAGAGACAGTTCGGGGGCCTGATATTTCCCTCATGTGCAATAATCTGGTGGTGAGATCTGGAATTAAAACCCCTTTCCTAGAGCCTTTATTAATATTAGCTCCTAATGCATAATTACCTGGCAAG
>CM053617.1:23982727-24000804 GCA_028646535.1 Procyon lotor | reverse complement strand
TTTTTTTTAAGATTTTATTTATTTGACAGAGAGAAACACAACGAGAGAGGGAACACAAGCAAAGGGAGTGGTAGCGGGAGAAGCAGGCTTCCTGCCGAACAGGGAGCCCGATGCAGGGCGAGATCCCAGGACCCCGGGATCATGACCTGAGCCGAAGGCAGACGCTTAACGACTGAGCCACCCAGGTGTCCCTAAAAAAATTTTTTTTATTTGACAGAGAGAGAGAGATCACAAGTAGGCAGAGAGGCAGGCAGGGGGGGGGGGGGGAAGCGGGCTCCCCGCTGAACAGAGAGCCCGATGCGGGGCTCAATCCCAGAACCCTGAGATCATGACCTGAGCCGAAGGCAGGGGCTTTATCCCACTGAGCCACCCAGGCACCCCTTCCTTTGACCCTTTTATTCGGAGTCTGGTGCAGGTGTCGGGAGTCCGGAGTTAGCAAAAATAGAGTCCGAGTAGATTCAAGACTAAGGACAGGAGCATTCTGAGAGCCCTGAGCCCCTCAGGTCCCCGTGTTAACTGGCTGCAGTCCTCCCTCTGCTCGTGTCAGGATAAACAGGCGGTTTGCATGTGCTTAGGGGGACACGCCTCTTATTCCTTCCCTCCCACCAAACTGCCTCCTGCCACAGGGCCTTTGTACATGAGCTCCCCCTGCCTGGAATGTGCTTCCCTTCCCTTTTTTCCTAGTCTTCCTTCAGAACCGTGCAGTTCTTCCTGCACAGAACTCATCATTTCCTCCAGGAAGTCTTCCCTGACTTCTCCACCAAAGTTGGATTCCCAGTGTCCCATATGTCTCCTTCCTAGCAATTCTGAGTCAATAAAATCAGGGCACCAAAAAAGCACCTATATGCTGCTGTAACTAAGTTTCATTTCTGCTCTAAGCCCGCATTCTTCCAGGAGGCAGAAATGTGATCTAAGATAATTTAGGATCCTCCTGCTTTCCCTGGCTTTGAGTCACAGCCCAGGGAGGGCTTGGGGGTTTGGGGGTAGGAAAGTGGAGGGCTGGGGGGTGGTTTCTTGAAGCTTCTATGTCAGGCAAGGACGGTCGTCTGTCTGTCTGGCACATTCTCATTCCAGTGACGCCTCAGTCCCCACTGTCCCCCTGAGACGCATTGCATCAGGGGTGGGCTGATCCTGCGGACCCCCCAGAACCCCCGCCACTCCTCACGCCACTCTGGTGGGACCCTGCACAGGCATTCCTCTCCCCCCATGTGATGCTGGGCACAGGGAAACTCAGGGACCCCCACCAGGAGGGGGCGGGTAAGTGCAACTTCTTTTGCCCTGAGCATCCCCACAGGGTTGGGGACAGGGGAGACAGGGAGCAGCAGCAGTGCCTGTCCTTAGGGACCTTAACTGCTCACCCCTCTGTCTTGTCCTTTCACTCTCCGCCCCCCACCAATGCCTATCCAGGAAGGGAGACTCCCTGAAGTCTGGGGAGAGTGTGGGGCGCTGCCCGATGGAGTCTATGACCAGTTGGCTGCTTCTGCCCTGAGTGGTTCAGGGGCTGCCGTAGTTGTCACCCTGGCGGCCAGAGAGGGGGTGGGAAGGGGAAGCCACAGATACAGAGGGGCACAGCAGCCTATCTGAGGCACGCGAGCGGCAGAAGGGCTTAGTGATGACTGCAAGCGGAGGTTCTAGAGCCAGACAGCCTGGGTTCAAATCCTGCTCTCCTACCTGGTAGCTGTGCAACCTTGGGCAAGTTACTTCACCTCTCTGGTCCTCGGTTCTTTCTTCCAGAGATGAAGACACCAACAGCATCTGTCTGAGTCAAGATTAAATGAGATAATACATACAAAGCACTTGGTGCAGTTCCTGGCAGGTTGGAAACTCTCCTGAGATCATTGTTCTTCCCTTAAATCAGATAAACTACGTTGTATGGTGAGTGTTTGATTGTCTATTACCACAAGCTTCAGGAGGGTGGGGACGAGGTCACTTTGTTAGGCTGCTTGCTGTTTGGGGGGTCACAAGTGTCTAGTTCCAAGGCTGACATTCTGTGAATACTGCTCTTCCTATTTGCCGTCCTGCCAGCCCTGCGCATGCTTGACCTTGATCTTGCCCACCTGTCCTACTCACGCCTCTTCCAGGAAGCCCTCCCTGATACTTCCACTTAGATAAATCTACTGCCCCCCTCCCCGGGCTCTCCATCCCCCCCACCCAGAGCAAGCTATTTGAGGCCAGGAGCTGCGTCGAGCTTCCCACTATTTCCTGGACTGAGCCCCACTGAGGGACTCCCGGGAAAGCTGGCCTCATCCTCTTTAGTTTATCTGAACTCCACAATAGCCCAGAAAAGAGGGCAAAGAGATGCTTTCCCCATGTTATGGAGGGAAGTGACCCTCAGAGAGGCCGAGCGACTCGCTCAATATCACGCAGCTGCCGAGGGGAGGGGATGGGCCTGAGCCCCAGGCTTGAGACCTGCAGCCTCTGTCCTCCTCTTGCCCCCAAAACTCACCCCCTAACGGGGGAAAACTGGATAAGACAGCGGAACCATTCAGAAGACAAAGGCAGGTAAGAATATGGCTGGTGTGGTCCTGGGGCCTTCTGTGCACCTCTTCTGAGGACACATGATGAAAGCAACAGAGGTGGGACAGCATCCTGAGCCGGGGCCCAGGAGGGCCAGAGGCGGGGGAGCCCCGGCCCAGACTGCCAGGGGCCTCGAATGCTAGGATGAGGCAGGGCTGGACCCTCCCGGAGCCCCTGACAATGGCCTGAGTTCCTGGCCCTTCTGCCCATGGCTGAGGCCACGAAAATGGAATACCGCAGGCTTCGCCCCAAACCAGGCCAGCTCCCTTGTCCGCAGAAATCCTGAGGGCCTGCTGGGCACACGTCTCCATTATCCTCACCCTCTTCAGCCTTCGCCATGACGGCAACCAGGTGCAGAAGGCCCAGGGAGGGGAAGGGACTCAGCGAGGCCCCCCAGCAAGCCGGGGTCAGAGCCCCGAGATTGATCCACAAGGAGTCCGAGGCCCCAGAGGCTCTCTAACCTTAGCTTCGAGGCCATTCGCTCAGGGTCCCCGTCTGGAACCCCCTCTCTGGGCACCTGGGAGCCAGGACGCCAAGTTGAAGCTGGCAGCCCCTATCCAGCACCAAGCCCAGACCAGCATCGCCTTGTTCCTGCGGGCCAGGCCACCCGCTTTGGGGCTTGGACTGAAAGGCAGCTCACACTGCCCCCTGGCTGGGCTGACCTAGATCAGCAGAAAATAAGTCACTCTAGTAAAAATCCTCCAAAAGCACCCGCCACTCCCTGCCTCCCCCCGCCCCCCGCCGCCCCCAGGCACAGGCACTGAGGTCAGCCTGGGCTCCGGACCCTCAATGGGGCAGGGTCTGGGAGGACAAAGATGAAACCCCCAGGTGGAGACCCCACCTGAAATGGGAGCCACACCTTTCTCTGTCTCCCCCGTGGCCAAGAAACTGTCCTTCAGTCTCATTTTGTGCCCCCAGTCCCCAGGGGGCGGGCATTACCGGCTCTGGATTTCTGAGGAGGAGCCTAAGGCTCCAAGAGGTAAGGTCATTTATCCAGGCTCTGGCCCAAGCAGCCGGTGGGGCGATGCTGGGCCTCCCACCCCAGCGTGGGGGGTGCTCCCAGGGCTGCACTGGGGCCTCCGAAAGTCCTGCTCCAGGGGACCCCGAGCCCTGGCCCCACAGGGGACTTAGCCTCCTTGGGCAACTGAGTTTCTGTGCGCTGAACCCCCACCCCTCGATTCACTCTGCCTGTTGGGCCAGAGTGGTGGCCGGGGGCTCAGGCTCCGGGCTCCGACGGCCTGGTGTTGGATCCTAGCTCCGCTCCTTAGGAACTGATCCGGGCCACGGACAGCCTCAGTTTTCCCATCTGTAAAATGGGGTGAGTGATAAGAACCCCCATTTCCTGGGGTGATCCGTGGCACACGAAAGGATACAGTGGGTGCTGACTGCTGCTGGTGGTGCTTTTCTCGGCGTGGTGAGCTGGCTCTCAAGTGGGGTGGCTGGTGCGCGGGGACGACCCCCCCATCACTTCCCTTTTTCTGCCCCCTCCCAGCTGACTGCTTCAGGGCTGTGTTCCCCACAGCCCAGCCACATGCTCAATAGTCTGTCATTGCTTATTTGACACTTACTGAGTCAGCGAGGGGGGGGACAGGGAGGGATGCTAATGGCCAGAGGTAGTAGGGAGCCGTGCCCAGAGCAATCTCCCTCCCCAGGTCTGATGCGGGAGCACCAGGGTGTGCTGGCTATTTGTTGAGTGAGGAATGCATAGACCAACGCAGCAGGTGGTGGGAACTCTGGGCCCGCTGGTGGGTAGGGTGATTCTAGAAGCCAGACTATGTCCAGTTTGGCTGCTTCCCAGTGAAGGCCACACAATAATCCTTCCAGTTGGGTGTCAGTCAGGGCGAAAGTTCTCCATGATACTCACAGCTGACGGCTGACAGTTATCTACTTGCACACCTCCCATGATGGGGAGCTCCCTCCCACCGCCCTTGCAAGCAGTCCATTTTATCCTGGACTGCTCAGATGGTATGGGAGGTTTTATCTAGCTTGAGCTGAGCTCTGCTTCCTCAAAACTTCCATCCTTTGCTCTTAGCTTTGTCCTGGGAGCCACCCCGGCCATAGCTGTCCTTCTGTACACCTTCCTTCATAACTGGTTAGGTTAAGAGCTTACGGTCTGGGCCCAAGAGCCTGGGCATGACTCCTGGTTCGTACACTTCCCAGCAGTGTGGGCTTAAGTCCCTTACCTGTCCTCTCTGAGCATCACTTTCATCTTCTGCAAAATGGGTATTTTTAAGAAGGCTTTTCAAAGAATGTTCTAGGTCGAGGTGCTTCTCGGTACAAGAGTTCCTTCCCTATATGTGGGAGGGAGAGGTGGAAGCTGGCCTCAATCTACCAGGCTCCCACCACCCCTTTCTTAGAAGCCAATGAGGAGCCATGGAAGATTCTAGAGTGGGAGCATGTGTGACTGGAGACAATCTCACCTATTTTGTCACCAGACTCTCAGTCCTGGCTGGAGGGACGCAGATGGGGCATGATTCCTGTGATCAGGGGCTCAGAGAGACTGCTCAAAGTCCGAGGGGACCCAGCGCTCCCTGATGTTGGCGCGGCTCCTGGTCGACGACCCTGAGGATGCGCCACGCTGTGAGGCAACCCTGTCTCTAGCGGCAAATACCGCTCGTGTGTATGGGTTTCCTGGTGACGGGCCCGCCTCCAATCCCAGCCTTCACACCAGTGTGTCCCCCCGGCGTCCAGCCAGAAGCCACCTCCTCCCGAGAGTTTGGAGGTGACAGACCAAGAGCCCAGCCCCGTCAGGGCAGGAACCCCTCCTGGCCTCCCAGGGGGCAGCAAGACCCAGTTCCCGAGGAGATCCCAGCGCAGCCAACCGGAGTCCCCCTTTCGCCAAAGATCAGAAGGGAAAAAGAGACCAACGCATGCATCCTGTGTTTCCCGGCCTAGGCCAGAGCCCGGGACTCAGGTAGGGATGCCGGGGGCCACGTCCTAGCTTATAGTGACACTCAGCGAGTCGCGTAATTTCCGTGAACTTCACTTTCTATATCTCTGTCCCCTATCTATCGATCGATCTACCATCTATCATCTATCTATCTACCTATCTGATTAAAAGCCCTTATTGATCTTGAGGGACTATTACCAGCACCGCATAGGAGAAGAGACAGACGCCGTAAAGCCCTTCCCCTGTAAATGGAGTTATTATCACTCTGCGTTTGTAGACGGAGAGAGTCCCAGGCGATGCTTCCGGGAGATGTGGAATCTTGGGCAGGCCCCACCCTGCTCCGAGCCTCAGTTTCCCTGCCCGTCCAGATGCTGCGGTTCATCCGGTCCCGCCACGCCGGGCGGCGGACTCCTCCATGGGAAATGGGCGTGCCGGCAGGCCCCGTGTGCCTGCAACATGATCTCCTCCCTCGGAGGACGAAGGCTCCCCACCGGCACGGCTGGTCATTAATATGCCCTGAGTGGGGCTTCTGACCCGCTGTCAGGGACATCAAGGTAAGTGCCCATCCACAGGCTGAGGGCTCCGGCGATGAATAAATAATAGCACTAGTGATGTAATGGGATCCGGGGAGGCCGCTTAGGCTAATGGAGCGACAGACGTGGCGTTGAGCCCCAGGGACAGGAGCTGCAGGAAGGGCTGCTGGGAGGGGGGGCAGGAACACAGGGTGGGGCCCGGCAACGTCCCGCCTGCCGACCACGGCCGGGGTGACTGCCACACAGTGGCTCCTCCTACAGCTCTGGGTGCGGGCTTGGAGTCACACAGCCCCGGTGCTGCTCTGCCTGGCTGAGCCTCAGTTTCCACATTTGCACAAAGGGAGAGGAGGTAAGAGCTGGTTGTGAGGGGCTTAGCACACATCGGCTCGCCGTAAGACCCCGGCTAGTGCTGATTGTCCCCAAAGCAATTCCTCTCCCCTTTCAGCTCACTGAATTCTTGACTCAAAATTGCCCTCTGGACGAGGCAGGGGAGGGATGGCGCCCACTTGCCAGATGAGGAGACCGTCTCTCCAGAACAGCCTAGCTCTTTCCCTGGGCACATTTACCCAATACGGACACTATTCCTGCTTGGGGCCCAGCAGTCTGCTGGGCTCCCAGGTGATACCAGCGAGTCAGCCTGTGTTCCAGAAGATCTTACAGTCGAGAGGGAAGATCTTGCAGGTGAGGCAAAGGGTAGGTCCCCAAAGTAGGCTTCCAAATGAAATCCACGATGAGACATTGCCACACAGAAGCTAGAACGGCCCAGGGAGAAAGGTTGGCGAAACCTTTCGTGTTGGCGAGGACGCGGGGCAGCTGGAACTCTCACACTTTGCTGGTAAAAGTATAAAAAGGTATAACCACTTCGCAGAAGGTGTGATGATTTCTTAGAAGTCCAAACATTGCTGTCTTTGACCCAGCAATTCCACTCCTAAGGGTTAGCCAAGAGAAATGAAAATATACGTCTACTACTTACACACGAACATATGTGATAGTTTTGCTTATGATGGCCAAAGCCTAAAAGGATCAATAAATTGTAGTAAAGGGGCCCCTCGGCGGTGCAGGCGGCTAAGCGTCCAAACCTTGGTTTCAACTCAGGACCTTGAGATCGAGCCTTGTGCTCAGCATGGAGTCTGCCTAGCACTCTCTTCCCCTCTCTCTCTGTCCTTCCCCCCACTCTCTCTAAAACAAAGAAATAAATCTTTAAAAAAAATAAATTGTAGTACACCCATGCAACGAGATACCACAAAACTACATAAAATAACGTGGGTCAATCTCAAAAATATCATGCTAAGCAAAAGAATCCAGAGCCAAAAGAGTACACGCTGCATGATGTTATTTACATGAAATCCTACAAAAGGGAAAGCGAATCACTAGTGACAGAAAGTAGACCAGAGGTGGCTTTCTGGGGCCAGGCTAGAGTTGGGAAGACTGCAAAGGGCAGGAGGGGACTTTCTGGGGTGCAGAAATGTTCTACACCTTGACGGGTGTGGCGGCTGCGTGAGTGTATACATTTGATAAAACTCCTAGAACTCTACGTATCCATGGGCGCAGTTTACATTGTGCATATATTTTTCTTGCAAAAAGTTGATCAACAACAACAACAACAACCAAAAAACCAAAATAAAACCCAAGCACCAAAAAATGCAATTGCTGACCAGGGTAAACCAAACAGCTGACAGTCCCCAAAGAGTATCTGAGCCTAATGAGTGGCCATCTTCTGCTCCGGCCCAAACAGCCCATCTGGCGGGAAGCTGGCGGCTGGCTCAGAGGGAGAGAGAAGTTCGCCTTCCCTGGGCTGGCCTTGCCGTTGCCATGACTCCCGGGCCCCTTCCTGAGCCCTGCGGGAGGGACAGACCTTCCTCATGGCCCAGTCTTCTGCCCCCTCTTCTCCGGGGGGCTGGGGGGGAGGGTCCTCCAGCTCAGATCTCTAGCTGCCAGTGGTCCATACAGCTTCTTCACGGAAATCCGAGAAGGCTCCTCGACTGAGGTCTTGGCGTGGCAGAATGATGGTGCCTTTGTGCAAAGAAAAATGCTCCCAGGGCACCTGGGTGGCTCAGTTGGTTAAGCGTCCTTCTCTCCATCAAACCTCAGGGTCGTAAGTTCAAGGTCTGCACTGAGTTCCATGCTGGGTGGGGAGCCTCCTTTAAAAGAAGAAGAGAAAAGAAAAGGGAAGAAGAGGAGAGGAGGGGAGGGGAAGGAAGGGGAGGGGAGGGGAGGGAAGGAAAAAAGAAAAGACAACCAGTCCCCTTTCTCCAAGCAGACATAGCTCCCTGCCACTAGGCAAGCAGAGCATGGACTGGATTTCAGCCCCCGAGAGCCCCTTGGTCCAGGCCTTTGTGCGGGACTCCACCTTGGAAACCGTTCTGCCCCATCAGCCCTTCAGCAAGTCCCTGCCCCTCTCTGGGTCTTGGTTTCCTCATTTGTCAAATGAGACCAAACAGTTATGAAGATCCAATGAGATAAGAGAGTTGAAGCTGCTTTGAAAGATCTGACATGCTTTATTAAAAAAAAAAAGTGCCAGTTTCTCTCTAGCCCATTGGCTGGATGGACGATGATGCATGGATGGATGGATGGATGGAGACAGATGACAAGATCATCTCTAAGTGTCAGTTCTATGTTCTCTGTACTCCCTGGGGCAGTGAAAGAAAGTGGGGTTTGGAGCCCACCCATCAGCCTCTTCTGACCTCTGTTGGTCCCCCTGCGTCGGTCCCCCCTCCCCCAGCTGTTCCCAGATTCGTCCATCCCCAGCTCATGATCATTGGGACCGAAAAGGCCATGGGCCATCTCGCTCCTCAGGCTGGTGGGAATGAGGTTTGACACGTGCGTGGTGGGAATGGAAGAAAGCCAGGGTCCCACCTGCCATGGGCGGAGCAGCTTCCTGTCCTCGGCCCTGATCTATAAGGAGAGAACTGATTATTCTTGCCTCTTAGTCTCTTTCTCCATAAAAGGATGGACAGAGATGAGACAACTAAAAGGCGGGTTCCCAGCCACCCTGGAGAGATTCAAGGAATAATAACAGACGTCCAGCCGGAGTCTGGCTCAGGCCTTGGGAACAACCAGATCCAAAAAGGCTTAAAGGGCCCTGCGGAATGACTTCGTTTTCTGGAGAGCAATGGCCAGGAGGGAGATGAGGGCTGGCCCTCCCTTTGCCAGGCTGATCGCGGAGTATCTCCTCCCGGGGCAGGGGGCACTGCATGGCAGTTTCCCCAACCCGCTGCTCAATGCCAAGGCCAGGGAGGCAGACAGCAGGGACACCGCACGCAGGTGGATCGGGGTCACATACTACCTCTGGCCTGCCCAAGCTCTGTGGCCCTGGGCGCGTGCCTGAGCCTCTCTCACCCTCTGTTTCTGCCTGTGTGAGAGGCGTGACAATGAAATGAACCCCACAGGTGCACCCCACCGGAGCACAGGTGAGATGCCGCGCTCCGCTCTGTCTGCGGGGCCGAGCCCACATAGCCAGCAGCAATGACCTCTGCTCAGGGTCACCGGGCCTTTGGTGTCTGAGAGTCTTCAGGGCAGGAGGTCAGAGCCCAGGGGCAGGGTGGGCCAGGCTAGCGGGAGGAACTTGTCACTCTGGCATCACACAGGTGCGCCCACATCTCCTTTCCTCTCCCCCACCCCAAAGCCCTCCCCCATTCGCTCACTCAGAGCCTGCTCCCTCCGGCCTGAGAGCCCAGCACAGATGACTGAGACTCAGGAGCTCACCCGGGGAGGCAGTCTTTGCCTGCAGCCCCTTTGCACTCGTCTGCATCCCAGGACCGAGAACCAGAGGGGGGAAGCAGTGTGCCCGAGGTCCTGGGCCCTGGGACTCAGATCTCAGAACCCCGTAGCTGGGGTCTCTGCTGCCCTTGCAGACTCTGATCATGTGCTTTGCCCTTGCAGACCTTTCCTGGGCTCCCCAGACTAGAACAAGTCCTTCTGCCCCATCCTCCCTGAATGCCGCAGCCCCTCTGACTTGCACGGACGCTCCCTTTTTACATCTGCGCTCCCAGGAGACGAGGCATCCCCCAGGGGAATTTTGGAAGTATCCCCAGTGCCTAGCACAGTGCCTGTGCAGAATAAATAGTAATTGAACTAAATTAAACCGTTCTTTGCCACGCCCCCACTCCCAGCCTTTCAGCCCCCAAGGGTGGGAGCGGGGTTCCCGCTCTGGAGCCGGGGAGGAGGGATCAGAAGCACCCACAGTCAGGGTGGGCTTCCCGGTGGCTGTGATGGAGCCCCGGCCCTAACTGCGGGTCTGTCCCGACCAGGCAGGCTGCTAACTGGGAAGTGCACACCATAGCCCGTGGCATCGAGGTGGAGATGGATGGAGAGCCGGGAGAGCGATGGGCCAATTAGGGCAGGTGAGTGATGAGCAGCGGACGGGCAGATGTTTATTTAGTGAGCTGGAGTCCGAGAGGCTGAGGACAGGCCTGTGGATCAGTCCCACTCTGGTGTGTGGCTCAGACTCTGGCCGAGCGAGGCCTCCGTGGTCACCAAGTGCTCCATTCCCACCCACCCCTGTGCCTTCCCGGGGGTAGACCTGCTGGGGCAGCTTCCGGAGGCTTCTGTCACTCAGGAACTGTATGGGGAGCTGTGCCTTTCCCTCGGAGGGGAGGCCGAGGGTCCCAGGGCTCACCCCCATGAACTCCTTCGTCCCTCCTCTCCTGTTCCTCGTCTCCTGCTCTCGGGCCTCCAGCGTAAGGCAAGAGCACTGTTCTGAGAGGCCAGGGCCCTGGATCTAGGACCATCTGTCGGCCTCAGTCAGCACTGATGGCTTGCTGAGACGGCACAGATAAAACCACATCAGACTTCACGTGTTAGGCAGATCGGAGACAGATTTCAGAGACAGGAAGACTGAGGCCCAGGCAGGGAAGGCAGTGATGGGGCTGAGATGCAAACACCTGTGGGGCGGTGCTCAGACCGGTGCAGAATGCTGCTAGGGATGCAGTGAGAGCGGCGGATCAAGGGGTGTGGCACGGCTGCCTGCCTGGAGGGTGGAGGCAGGTGTGGAGAGGGGACGGGTAACCAGAGGCTGACCAGAGGGTCTGCACTAGCCCTAGGGCAAACCAGGGGCGCGGCAGTGAAGCTCATGGGGAGGGACCTATCTCTGACTTTGCAAAATCCATCCAATTGCACCTGTCTCATCCTAACAAATGGAGTGTGGTCTGGAGCTGCTAGCCAGGCCCTTGAATCAGCTGTGACACCAGGACAGACCCGGAAAGGCTTCCCCCCTCCCCCCGGCCGCCGAAGCACACCTGTCCCATTGGCAGTAATTAGCCCAGCACTAACGGAGCAGCCTGGCCAGGTGCTTAGCAGGCGCCTCATTACTGATGGTTGTGGCTAGTCTAACAGGACGGGGATGGCAGACAGGGGGTTCCCGCTGTCCAGAGAATGATGTTTGGGGCCCCTGGCTGAGAAGAGAGGGGCGGCAAGGGCCCACGTCCTGGGGCCAGAGTACCTTGGTGATGGGGCCGCAGCCTCCGAAGGGCCCTCTGTGACACCTTTCTCTCAGCCTCCAGAAGCAGATGATGGGTGGATCCGGGGAGGCCAGAGTCTATATCTGACTCCTGCCTCATAGCACCCCCGGAATGGGACCACCCCTCCTCTCCGACCGCTGACATGGGAGCATTGCTCTCCACCGAGGTAGGTGGGGTGGCTTCATTCTTAACAAAGCCATCACCTTCCTGTAGGAAAATGGTGCCCAGGAAGGGTTCTTGGCCTTAACCGACCTCCACTCAAATTGGATCTGTACTACTGACTGGCTCTGTGACCTTGGCAAGTCACTTGGTCACTGAGCCTCAGTTTCCCCATCTGGCCCATAAGATTGCAGTAAGTGACCTCCAAATCTCTTTCCACCACTGAGCCCTGCCCACCCAGGTCCCCTCCACTAACAATCCTCTCCCTTCGCAGTGTCGGTCCCATTGTAGGGACTTGGGTCTGTCCTGTCTGCTCCAGGGTCCTAAGGACCTAAAACAGAGTCTGGCCCATATTTGGCATTCGAGAAATATTCGTCAAGTGAATTGCTGACTTGACGGCTTCTCTTTGTGACGTGCGTCCCGTGAGCCATACAGTGGGCTGAGCGCTCTACAGGGACAATCTGAAATCAAAGCACACATAGGGGGAGATGCCAGGGGGCATGGGCCAGATTGAGGGAGCCCCTCTAGGAGCCCTGACCTCATGTCCCCTGCCTCGCACCACCCCTGACCTAAGGATCCCAGAAAGAGACTCTGAATGGCCTCGGGTCACTCTGCAGAGTCTGGAAGGTCCTGTAGCTAAAGCATCCTTCCCTAAGCCAAGGTCCTTTCTCCCTTGTTTCCCTTGAAGTTCAGTGTTCCTGTTTCTTACTCACAGAAGAGGAAAGTACCACTTTATCTCAGATATTATACACCCAGCAGTCTTTTTATTTTTAAAGACTTTATTTTTTTATTTGAGAGACAGAGAGAGCCCGCGGGGGGAGGGGCTGAGGGAGAGGGAGAGAATCCCAAGGAGACTCCCCGCTGAGCACGGAGCCCCACTCGGGACTCAATCTCACAACCCTGAGATAATGACCTGAGCCAAAATTAAGAATCAGAAGCTTACCTGACTGCGCCACCCAGGCACCCCAATGTACCCAGAAATCTTATTACCTTCCCTCCAAAATTCTGTAACAAAGTCAAAAGGCAGACGAGAAACTGGGGAAAATACATGCAAAATATAAGAAAAAAAGGGTTAAGACTCTTACTATAAGAAACTCAGCAGGTTAAGGGGAGAAAACAAAGAATTCGTGCATTCAAATGGCCAATGACCCAGAAAGACATTTTTTAAAAGATCGACTTCCCTAATAATCCGAGAAATGCAAATTCAATAACAAGATGCAATTTATCACCTAGCAAATTGGCAAAGCCTCTCTAAATCCTATGTTGGTTTGGGTATCAGAAAAAGAGCCTTCTGGGGCGCCTGCCCGGCTCGGTTGGTGGAACATGTGACTCTTGATCTCAGGTTGTGATTTCGAGCCCCGCGTTGGGTGTATTGGTTACTTAAAAATAAAATCTTAAAAAAGAAAAAGATTTGTGACGGTACACTGTGGATAGAAGGGGTCACAGGCTCACCTTCTGAGGTCAATTGCACCAGAAGAGCTGAAAATCTTTAAATTGTGCATACTTCTTTATCCGGCGATCTTATTCCTAACTATCCAAAGAAACGTCTCAAGGTGTTTCTCTACGTGCTGATCCTGGTTATTACTAATGACCGGTTATCTGATAATAAAAGTTTAGTCACCGAATCCTGATACCTGCCTACCCTGGGATGCCATGAGCCGGGCATAACGATGTATACACATCTGTTTACACGTTTAGACCATCTTTAAAAAGACTCAAGAAACTGGTAACAACGGTGGGCCCTTTGGAGGAGAATGAGGCTTAGGGAACAGGGACAGAAAGGAAATTTATTTTCCATTCAAACCTTCCGTATTGTTTGAATCATGAATCATGTGCATGGATTACCCACTAGAAACAAAATCAATTAATATTTAAAAGTCAAAATGATCTGGAAATGTATTTTTGTCAGAAAAATAATTAAAATAGACTTTGGAGGGCTATCCACCAACATGCGGAGCGTGTATATTGCGGGGAAAGGAACTCCCACCCTCTCCCAAGTTTTGGCCCTTACCCTCCCCCTTCTCCTCTCTTCCACCCCTAAGGGAAGAGGAAATGGTCCAAGCCCAGGATATTTGGAGACCAGGTTCACTAACAGGCAAGTTCCCTGCACGAAAAAGCCGCAAGCATCCGTGAGAACTCTGTGTGTCCCGCTTCCTTCCCCCCTACCGCCAGCTGCAGAAGGTGGGCTCCTCCTGCTAGGGAGAGGCAGGGTCTCAGATTTGGGGGGAAGGGGCAGAAAGCCCCTCACAGGCTTCCAAGCCTGGAATCTCCATCCAGCAACACTTGTCAGAGTTCCACATTTTTTGATACCTTCATAGATACAGTAGCATGTGAAGTCCCATTGACCGCTGTTTTTTTGGATACAAACTCCGTGTGGGGTAAGAGTGGAGGGGGGATCACCACCTGGGAATTTCCGCATGCTTTATTCTACCTGCTATCGCAATAGTCTAGAAACTTCATGTGGGGCTCAGAACAGTTCTCTCTGGGTAATGGGACTATATGGTATTTTTTTTTAAGATATTATTTATTTGGGAGAGATAGCGAGAGAGTAAAAGAGAGCATGAGCAGGGGGAGTGAGTGAGGGAGAAGCAGGCTCCCCACTCGGCAGGGAGCCCGATGCGGGGCTCGATCCCAGGACCCAGGAATCATGACCCCAGCCGATGGCCGATGCTTCACCGACTGAGCCACCCAGACGCCCCGGGACTGTAGGATATTTTAATTGTCCTGTTTCTGTTAACACACATTTTTCTAATCTTTCCGTTGTTTCATAATTTAAAAATATGTTCCCAAAGGAAAAAAAAAAAGGAGAAAAAGAATTCCCTCCCAGAAAGCCTTACTGTGTTCAGCCGTGGTTTCTACAAGATAGACACCTGCCCCCCACAACTTCCTTTTAATCAGGTCGTCGAATTCTCCTAAGAAGTCTTTTGTGGACATCAAATTGCCTCTGTGCTTGGAGGGGATTAGGAAATGCCAGTTTTGATCCCCGGGGATTGGTTTTTGGAGGAACCATGACTTCTGAAGTGCAGAGGGGCTGAGAGAGAGTGTTCAAGTCAACACGTACTAATGCCTGACATTTGTACAGCCTCCTGTGATTTACAGAGAGCATCCACAGCCATCATCCCCTTTGATCCTCCCAGAAACCCTGGGAGAGGCAGGGCTTCCTCTGGGAACGGGAGAGGAATTATTAGTAATCCCATTTGACTCACGGGGAAACTGAGGCACCAGCAAGTTAATTGTCCCAGGTGGCAGAGCCAGACTATAAAGGCAAGCCATCTGGCTCTGCACTCTACACCCCTACCCTAGATTCTTCCCTAAGCCAACACCTCAGTTTCCCCATCTGATAAACGGGGGGAAAAGAGTACCTACTGCTCTAGGTGCCTAGGGTCATTTCGAGAACTAATTGAGTTAATGCATGGTGGGTCTTAAGACCATGTTTGGCATATAGTAAATATTGAATAATTAACTTATTAAAGGTGGCAGATAACAGGCCTGTGCCACTCCAGGTCTTAGGCTTGCACGACCAACCTGCCCGGCATATCTGCTGAGAGCCTCCTCTGCACAGGGCACTAGAGGACAGACAATTAAGGAAGATGTGGGGCTGTCTGCAAAAGCCCTCGCCTTCTAGCAAGACGGAGAGGCAGGTACCCACTTCAGCCCAACAATGACCAAGGCTTCGAGACCTCACGGATGTTCTTCTTCCAGGGGAAGGGTTCAGAGAAGGCTTCCTGGAGGAGGTGCTGGGGCTCCTGGCTGATATGTTCCTGCAGCGTCCAAAATGAGTTCTTCCCAAATTAGGATGTATGGGGTGGCCTGATAGCAATGGTCCATTCCTGGCCAGGGCAAGGGCATCCCTCCTCCCCTCCTGGCACAAAAGTAGCAGGTCAACCATGGCTTGGGAGAGGCTGCTTCCTCGAGTGGCTTGTCCGATTGCAAACCAGGTGGCCAGGCTGGGTGTGGTGACTAAGTGTGTGCGGTCAGAAAACGTGGCCTCTCCCTGCCCTTTCCCACTCCAACCTCTGCATGCCAGCAAGATTTCCAAAGTCAGGGCACCTGCCTGGATTAATCCTCTCAGGGCAGAGAGACACGAATGCTGGTGGAGTCAGCCTCCCCGTCCCCCTCCCTTGGCACCGCGTGGCCGCCAGCCCCAGCCCCATGTCAGCCTTTTGGGACCGGCCCCAGGGAGAGGTTCCCAGGAGCTGAATACCACTTGGGGGCAAAGTGCCCTCCTCCTTCGTAAGTGACCACTGGGGAGTCTTTAGATCTGGGGAGACATACAACTTACTCCTCGTCACCTTGAAGTGACATCACCTTTGAGGTCTCAAAACCGTTCTGGTTCAGATAATAAATTATATGATCTCCCCATCTTACCCAAAACGTAGTCATGCTATAGGGCTTCACTGCGGATCCAACAAAATAATTTAGTCGAAAGACTTTGTGCTTTGTCAACTGTGACACATTCTGTCATGTACGGAGCTAAAAATCAGTATCGTGTTTTTGAAAAAAAAAAATCACTGTCTTGATATCTTTAAAAAGAGGTGCTTTTTGTATGATGATCACTAAGGTTCCTTCAGCTAATTCTGCTGGCACTCTTTCTTTGCAAGAATATTCCATGCTGTTGGTTCAGCAAACTCGCCAAAATGCCCTAGAAGCCACGGGGGGGACCTGCCCTGGGCCCCCCTGACCTAAATGACCATCATCCTGCAACCTCCCATGCTCTACGCCAGCCTTGCTGACAAGCTCCACAATCTGGAGGCTTCTGGAACACTGCAGGTCCGGTTCCCCAACCCCAGCATGCCCTGCAAGACCCAGCTCCAGCAGAGGGTTGAATTTCCAGAAATTTTGAGAGCCAGCAGACCTCAGGTTAAAAGCTGAAAATGGGCGTGATGAGAAATTTACACGGTGGAAATCAGCAAACACTGCAAAGGTGGCGGGGGGGTGGGGTGGGGGGGCTCTTTCTTTCTCTCTTCTTTCTTTCATTTCTTTCTGCAGAGCTGGTTGTTGCATACTTACAGCCCAGGACCCCTGAAGGTTCTCGAAACAGCCCCCAGTAATGAAAGGCTAAGAAGATCGCGTATTATTCCCACCACTAACATAGTGCCTTATTTCATTTCCCCTCCTCCTGATTTCTTTCCAGCACTGGGCCGGCGAGATCCCTCTTTGCTGGAGAACCAAGGTGGGATCCTGCAAGTGTGATAGAAAAGGTGACGTCTACCTGCAGCTCAGGGACTTTGCAAGGGTCAGAGGTCTGAATGAGCAGGCCAGGCCTCTGGGGTGGCCCGTGTCTGGCTGCCCCCCGGCCCCTCACCTGGGCCCTGCTTTCTGCCGCATGTCCACACTGTCTGAGATTCACAGATGTGCCTGCAGGCGCAATGGCTCAAACAAATGAGCCCTGGCAGGAATGCCGGGGTGTTTCCTGTCTGGATACAAAGTCTGGGGAAGCTGCAGCCCACACCTACTACCCCACCCTGGGCCCAGGCTCTGGACACAGGGTCACACTGAGCGGAAGGGAGGAGCTCCCGGCCCAGGGGCCCCGTTTCCATAGGGTTGTAGCAGGATCCTCTCTCTGCGGGCCTCTGTCTGCCTTTCTGTTAAACAAAAGGAAGGAGGAGGCAATCTCTTAGCTGTCACCCTGGGGATTCCTCTTGGGGACAGCACTGTACTTAGCTGAGAAAAAAAAAATTTGCTGGTCAGCTTCTTGGGGTGAGAAATGAGACCGCGAGGAACAAGTTAACGTCACGAATGTGCTCACAGAACTGCCTCCCCACGAGTCTGTGTGCCCTGCCTAGTGAGGAAGCCACGTGTGTGTGATCTGGGGCCCGAGCTGGGGTGGGGCTTAAGAGCTCTGCACAATTAGGGGCCGAAACGTCAGGTCCTGGGGGAATATGGAAGGTGGGCAGGCTTGGATGAGGAACCTCTGTGGGGACTGACCCTGGATCGGGTAAGTTGAGATTAAAAAAAACCCAAGGGGGGGCACCTGGGTGGCTCAGTCGTTAAAGCGTCTGCCTTCAGCCCAGGTCATGATCCCAGGGTTGTGGGATCGAGCCCCGCATCAGGCTCCTTGCTCGGCAAGAAGCCTGCTTCTCCCACTTCCATTCCCTCTGCTTGTGTTCCCTCTCTCGCTGTGTTTCTCTCTGTCCAATAAATTAAAAAAGAAAAAAAGAAAAAAAAAAAAACCCAAGGGGACCCGGTGGTACCAAGACAGAGGAGGGGAAAGCAGGCTTGGCTTATGGGCCTTTTCTTCTAGATTTCTATTAAAGAGTAGCATGTAGAAAGTGCACATATCTTATGGTCATAGTCCAGTGGCTCGCACACAGTGAAGGCTCTATAGAATGATCAAGAAACAGGGGCGCCTGGTGCTTTAGCTGGTTAAGCATCTACCTTCAGCTCAGGTCATGGTCCTGGAGTCCCTGGATGGAGCCCCATATTGGGCTTCTGCCCAGCGGGGAGCCTACTTCTCCCTCTCCCTCTGCTCCACCCCTCGCTCCTGCTCTCTCTGCCTTACTCTCTCTCTCTCTCTCT
>CM053617.1:23901141-23982227 GCA_028646535.1 Procyon lotor | reverse complement strand
TTATATTCTAAGTGCAACCAAAAGCCTGTGAAACATTTAGAAAAGGTGGGGCAGGCGTGCTTCACTACCTCCTCCCCACACCCCCTCTCCCCTCCATTGCTCCCTCTAACCCCCTTTGATATCAAACATCACTGCACACCTCTGGTTCCAGCCCCTGACCGCGCCCCCCCTCAAGCACATGTGCGCCACTCCCCCACCCCCCATTCTGCTCCAGGACGCTTTCTGATACTAGGGGAGCCCCCTGGGAGTCTGCGCAGGAGCTTAGCCCGAAAGAGCAGTGGAATTAACTCCCCCAAACTGCATTAAACCAGTGGAGACAGAGCCCGTGGATAAGTGGGCCAGTGTCCCGTCCTTGAGGGGACAAACCGGGGGAGCAGTCTGCATGTTTCTGGGGGGATCCGACAGAATGGAGCCCCTGCGCCTCTCACAGCAGCGACTACCACAACTCACTGCTGCATAGCTCCTCTTCCTTCCCTGCCCAAGCCCAGGTCACAGCCCCCACTCTGGGAGCAACCTCTAGAAGAGATGAGTCCCTGACGCCATCCGGCCGACGCTCTCATTTCTGCTGGGTGGAGAAGCGCAGGAGGAGGGAGGCTAGAAAGAGCAGTCCTGGGATCCTGGGGGAGGCTGCGGTGGCCGGGATCGTGGAGGCAGAGGTGGGGGTGGTGGGGAGCGGCGGTCAGGTTCAGGATGCGTTTTGAAAGCTACAAGACAGGACTTGATCATGGTGTGAACGCGCTAGCCCACAAAACTGGAAGGCTCCGGGACAGACTTGGGTGACAGCCTCCCAGTGTTTCACACTGTCTCCTATTTTGGATATGTCAGATTAAATAAAATATACTATCAAAATTAATTTCACCTGTTTCTTTGCACGCGTTTAATGGGGCCATGAGAAAAGAGAAGGTGCCACTATGGGTCTCGAGTCGGAGGTACACAGTGTTATTTCTACCGGCTGGCCCTGCGCGGAAGATTGTATGTCCACACCAGTATCTGGGCAGACTGACCTTGCTGTTTCCCAGCCGGCAAGGCTGAAGTTTAGAAAAGTGCGGGACCTCAGCCAAGGCCCCGAAGTCCGTGCTGTTCCTACACCACGTGGCATTGCCTTAAGAGGCAGTGAGTTTTGTGTACAAGAGCTATTCAAATCCCAGTGTCAGGGTTCAAGCGCAGCGTAGGGGGCACTTTTGAGGGGCAGACCTTGAAGCCAGCACCCAGCCCTGAGACTCTGCTCTGGGGGGCAGTGGGATGGGTTAGAGACGCTTCTCCCTCTTCCCCTCACCCTCAGAGGGCTCCTGACTCCACGGCTAGGACTCAGCCCCACCTCCCCACCCGCTGGACTACGCCCACCCTCTCCCCACGGTCGGTATCCCCAAGTAATTGATGGGAGCCATCAAAGTTAATTAATGCTGTAGTTACAGAACCATCCCAATGTAATTACCGTGTAATTGGATTATAACTTAGATAATTTCCCACAAAGCGCCTCCTGCTTATGCAAGAAAGCCAGGGCTTTTTTACCCAGTGATGGATGGGGGTGCTGGGGCCAGATGGGGAGCCCGGGAGACCATGTGAGGTGGCGCCGTGTCCCCATGACGAGGGCGCAGCTGGCGGGACTCGAGGTGCCATCGGATTCCTGGACGTGAGAAAGGCCACGGGTGTGAGGACCGTTCTGCTCTCTGAGCCTCAAGTCTTCCATCCACAGGGCCGGCGGGGCCACCCACAGCCTCCTGGCCACCCCTGCACGCTTCTGCCTCCCCTCCCGGGCATGTCCAGCCAGGGTCGTCCTCCCACCCCCAGCCCCGCCACCGTGAGAGCTACCATCACAGAAGTCATACTGAGCGTGTGACCGTTGACACTGGCGCTCCTCGGCCAGCCTCCTGGGTCTGGGGAGACCAGCTGCGTGGTGCTTCGTGGCCCGGAGCCCCGAGCCCAGTTGGACTAGCCTTCCCAGCCCCACTCACGCCGGCCGCCTACTCTGACCTCAGGCAGGCCGATCCCCACGGGCCTCACGGTCTTTTAAGGCCGGAAAGAATAATAACCCCATTGTGCCTTTGCTTTTCGGGGCCGCAGGCAGCAGCGCCAACTCCACACAACATAAGCAGAGAAGGATTTCCTCGAAGGCCAAAGGGAGGCCAGGGGCCAGGCCTGGGGACGGATTTCCAAGGGACACGAGAAACAGAAGGCGCAAACAGCAGTGACCTCGTACTGTTTGGTGCTGCCCACACCCCGGGAGCCAGCGGGTGGTGGGGGAGAGAGACACGTGCTCCCAGCCAGACCTCCGCCAAGGTCAAAGCTCCCATGGGCGGAGGCCCCTGCGGCTTCCCTCTACAGGGGCATCAGCTTTCCCTCCCTCTGCCCCCTCAGGATGGGATGGGGCAGCTCCCACAGGCGACAGCCTCGGGTGTAAGTCACCGTCGCTGGCTTCTTAACTTTGCTCCTACAGACACACTGTTCCCACTACACTCACACCTAGGAGCACGCCCTCTGTCTCCTGCCACACCTCCGACGTATGGAGACCCCCCTCAACTGCTCTCATGACATCAGCCCCCTTCCCCCCCTCTCCCCAGGCTTCACCCATCGTGGATCTTCAGCCGAGGCGGGGGTCTCACCAGTGGATGCTTGGATCTCCGCTCACCTCCGGACTGTCGTCACCTGCGGTGGGACAAGGAAAGACTTGCCACCCTGGGGTCCTGGCTCCCTGGGCAGGCCTCTGCTCGCTGCACGCTGTGGGCCTGGCATAGAGAAAGACACAGCACCTGCCCTGTGCAGAGCAGCCCCTCTTCGATGTGCTGCCCTTCTGGAGAGACTCTTTGATCCCGTGAGCGTGTATTGAGCGACTTCCGTGTGCCCGGCTGTGTCCTGGGCGCAGATCAAGACCGACCAAGTTCCAGCCCTCAGAGCAACAGATGCTGAGTGTGATACAGGGTGACATCTACGCTGTGACCTGAGAGCGAGGAGCTCGGGGGACGTCTGACGTCTGATGGCCCAAGTCTTTCCCCCCGAAGTTGTGCATTTCTCTGGTGTCTTCTTTCTGCTGTGTACCCTTCTTGTGCACCCAGGTGGGTCTAATAAGTGTCCCATCCTCTAGGGACGCCTGTTCCCACCTGCTTATAACAGCTCTGCCTACAGTCAGGGCTGGAGACACTTAGAGAAGGGAGCATGCCCTGTGGGCTTCCCGGAGGAGGCGGAGGTTTAAAAGGAGATGGGAAGTGACCAGGCCAAAAGGCTTCCACTCGGTGCTCTGAGCCACCAGCCGTTCCCGGTGATTGGGAGGATTCCCTGTGGGTTCTAGTAGCAAGATCTGGGAGGAGCCCTTGGGGTGCTGGCTGGGCAAGGGGCTACCAGAGGCTGGCACAGACCTGGCTTCCACTCCCTGACCCACAGGCTGGAGTCCAGCAGGTGCCACCTGGACCGTCAGGCCTGAATTTGGTTGGTTCTGTCTGGGGGCTGCACACACACAACTTCGGAGCCCCTCCTCCTGGCTGTGGACACCCGCGTGAGTGTGTGTTGGCTTTCGCAAGGCTTGTTCAGCCAGAGAATTTCTAGGTTTCACTTTTAATCCAGTCTTTCCTGGGCTTTCTTGTATAGTCAAGTTATTTTCTCTCTCCAAAAACAATATGCTTGGAAACTGTTCTATTTAAGCTCAGAGCCTCCATGAATAGTGTTTACATGGGTTATATTCAGATATATTTAGATACGGTGTGTCCCAGGTTCCCATCTGTCTCATGGCAGCTTCCCCCGAAGCAGAGCCTGAGGCAGGGATTCAGGGATACAAGATCATGGAAGTGATGCTTCTCTGGGAAAACCCACATGAGGGGGCGGGACAGGAGAGGAAGGGGAGGGAGAGACAGGAAGGTCTGACCCACAGGACAGTGGTCCTGTCTAAGGCAGGGATCAGCCTTCTGTCCCCTCACTGGCAAGTCACTGGAAAGAGGCACCAGGAGGAGGAGGGGCTGTGGCCTTCCAGGCTCTGTCCTGGGCAACTCTGGCTCGCCCATGGAAGTCTCCGGAGTTGTCAGCACTGGTCACAGGATGGCAGCTGAGGAACACGTGTACCTACAGCATATAACACTGGGTGCCCATATCGTTTCTTCCCATGTGCAGGAAAGATCGGATGTGTCTATCACCCTACCTAAGAAACAGAAAACAAAAACAAAGCCCAGTTCCAGTTTCTAGGCTGGAGCCGGCACAGAGTGAAAACAGTGCATAGAAAGAGAATGAATGAGAGAAAGAACCAGGCACACCGCCCTCCCCCAAGTGCCCCCGAGAAAGCACAAGTTTTTGATTGAGTTAGCTGGAAGTCCCTCCCTCACTGAGGGGCAGCGGGGGCGGGCCAGTGGGAGAAGCCACCAGTGGGTCTGGTCCTAAATCGGCAACTGCAGGTCTCACCCTGGGGCTCCCCTCAGCAGGGAGGTGCCGTTGGCCCACTGCAGGAGGGCAGGACGGGGGGGCATGATCTCCAGGGGGCCCTCCTGGAGTCTTCAGCCTAATTAGAGAATAATACCCCCATTATTCTCAATGTCCGTCCATACAACTCCAAACGGCTTACCAAGACCCTTCACACACGCACAACACTAACCCCCCAATCCTTTCAACAGCACGCACCTAGAGGACTCTTACTCCCATTTTGCAGATGAGGGAAAGTGAGGCCCGCAGCTCCATGGGCACCCACTTAATAGACGGCCAGACTAGACTCAGAATCAAACTTTCAGACACAAAATTGTCCTGCCTGCCACCGAGCCACACTGAAATAGGAATGAGCCTGGTGTCGTGGAGGTGGTGAGATAATATTGTAAGTTACCTCGGGGGGCCCAGACCTCCTTCTTTAATAATCGTTTTAGCAAAGTCAGAGGCATATCAAGCCTGACGTTCTGCAACCTGCTTTTTTTTTTTTTTCCTTAACAATATCTTGCAAACATTTCCCCATGTCGTTAAATATTGTTTTACTGGGCCATCATTTTTAATGGCTGCATGGTATTCCATAACATGAACGTGCCATAATTTATTTAACCAATCTCTGTGTTGGACCTTTAAGCTGTTTCCAGTTCGGGGCGCTCATAAACGAGGCTGCGATGAGCATCCATGTACATAAATCCTCACGCCCATTTCACATTGTATCCTTACGCCCCAAAGGATGCATTCTTCTAAAAAAAGATTTCCTTTGTCTATCACATTTCCTGAGGTGGTTCATTTTCCCTCGCCCTCGAAGATGGTAAAACAGACAAACAAAATCAGATTCAAAACGCCAATTGTTGAAAAAAAATGCATCATGGTCCCAAATTAGCAGGTAATTGGTTTTGTGACATTGGCAGGTCACGTCCCCTCTCTGGTCCTCTGTAAATCCATGTATCAAATGACACGAGCTGGTCCCTACATTTCCTTCTGCTTCCCTCAACATTGCAGGGCATGGGGAGAGCCCCAGAAAGCCTGCTGCAGCTTCTTGCCAGACTGCATGTCCCAGTAATCCAGCACAAAGGACAAGAGAGGCTGTAGGGACGTCCGGACGTTGTGGACCAATGCAGACACAGCACCAGGAAAACTCCTGTCTTTGGAAGCGGGTGAGCAGAGATCAGCCCCTGTGAGTAGGGACACCCCATGAGGGGGTGGAACCAGGTGGGGCTAGCCCTGATTTTCTGGTTCTAATAAGTGGGACTCTGGCCAAGTGACATCCTTCACCATGCCTCGATTTCCGGGTGGCAGAGAGGAGTAGTGACTGACTCATTCATGGGCTGACCCAATGAGTCCCTACTTAGTGCTGGGTCCTGTGCTGGGTGCTGGGCACCCAACGGTGAATAGGCGGTAAGCTCCCACGGCACTGGCACCCTAGAGGTGGACAGGCACTATAGGGACAGTTGCACAAATTTGGGTAAGTGCTGTAAAGGGGTACAACATCTGTAAGAATGTGAAATGGGGAATGTGCAATGATTGATCCTAGCAAGGGGGGTCAGGGAAAGTTTTACAGAAGCGACATTTATGATCAAATATAAGGAATAAGGGGGCAATGGATGCCATCTAGGGAAAAGGGAAAAGCATTCCAGATGGAGGGAACAGCACATAAAAGGCCCAGTAGCTGGAAGGAGTGTGAGACCACTGAGCCCCTGCCAAGCGTCCCTAGGCGCACACCCAGCAGAAATGAGTGCATATGGTCTCCAAAACCTACGTCCTAGTAGGTTCCGTGTGACAGAATGCAATAGCCAAAAACTGGAAACGAGCCACGTGTGCATGAACAGGCATGTACTGCGCAGCTGCGAACCCCCGGGAACCGTGGCTCTGCGTGGCACGCCCGAGGTTCACAGTCACCACCGTGCGGGAGAAGCGGGACACGGACAAGAACGTGCTAGATGGTCCCAGTTATACCAAGTCAACACCGGACTGCGTGGATCTGAGGCCACAGGGTCGCAATAGGAGGAAGCCGCAGGGGACCGTCTGGGATGCTGTCCAGGCACAATTTCTTCACCCGGGTGGTGGCTCTCAAACACTGAATCAGGTCAAGCAAAGCACCTGACCTCTCTGAGGCGCTCATTTTTCCAAACGCTAAGGGGACATAATGCCCACCCCTAGCTCCCTCCAGCTCCCCAAGGGCCAAAAGCCTGAGAGGTCCCTGGAAAACCTCCACCTCTCCTCGGACCTGGCGGGGCAGTGCGGGGAGGAGGGGTGGTGCAACATACAAACCAGTCTACCTTGAAATTGTTCCCGGCGGGCAGCTGGGGCAGCTCTGTCCGGCCACAGATGGGCGCACATTTGCCAGGCAAATGACTAGGCGGCCGGAGATGCCACCCAGCTGCTCCTGCGCTCTGGGGCCAGTAGTGTACTTCGGGGTAACCACCTGCAATCGATTGTAGGGGGCGGCAGAAACACCCTGATTTATAGGGTTTGCCAAGTTCCATGGTGTAAACAGCCCAGCACAGCAGAGGTCAAGCTGCCAGCATGACAGGGTTGAACAGGGCATGGGCCCATCCCTCACCAAAATGGCCCTGGACTCTCACCAAATCACACCCCTATCCCCCACACCTCTTGCCCTGAAGCTCTGGGACCCTTCCCTTCCTGCTCATCCACCTTGGCAGCCAGAGCCCCTCCCTCCACAGCTCTCTCCTGAACTACTAAAACAGCCTCCTCCTGGCCTCTGTCTCCAGCCTCACATCCTCTCCCCTCCCTATCCTGCATCCCAATGGCCTCTCCTGTGACCTTTATAAAGCACAAACTTAATTGTATCACTTCCTCCCTTGGACACCTCTCACAGCTGCCCAGTGTCTGTGAAAACCAGAGCCTCTCAGTCTGCCATTCCCAAAGTACTAGCTCAGATGTCCCTTCTCTCTTGAGTGTATGTACACCCTGATACATCCTTCCGAATAATCCCTTTATTAAGCCCACCTCAAGGGCTGTCTCCTGCTGGGACCCTGAGGGATACCTCAAGGAAAACCTATTTGCCTATTACATTGATTCAAACTGGAACAGGCTGCTTCAGGAGAGAACGAGTTCCCCATCGACAGAGGTAATCAAGTAGAGAATTGTCTGACATATTATCAAAGAGACTTCATCATTGGCTAGGACTTCAATAGGAAGATATTTATAGACTCTAGCCCTCCAAAATCCCCTCTTCTTGTGCTAGCCTTGGAAAAAAGCATCCAGCCCAAGTCCTCTGTACCCGTGATTTAATGATTCAATCACAGTCACCCATCAGTGCACTGGGCCAGGTCCTGTCACCACCTCTTATTGTCAGCCTCAGGCTTGTATCCCAGGCATTGAGAAACAGGCTGGCTCAGAACAGGAGGGAAGATTCCCTCCTCCACACTCCTCCTCCTTTGCCTCTAATTCAGCAATGATAAGGTGGGAGAGGGACCACTAGGGAAGGGAAAAGATGGACAGTAAATCAGTGCCCAAGTTAAGATTAGAGACCCAGGATGGGTCTCAAAGGATAAAGTCCTCATCCTTTAAGATGAGGAAATTAATTCCTGGAGGGGATAGCACATGTTCCCAGGTTCCACAGAAAAATTGATGCTCTGCTTTCCTGACACCCGCCCAAAGACTTTTTCCCCAATGAATTACCTGGCACCTTTGTCAAAAGTCAATTGGGCACAATCCATGAAAGAAAGAATTGATAAGCTGGATTTGATTAAAATTTAAAGCTTCCACTCTGTGAAAGGCACTGTCAAGAGAATGAAAAGAAAAGCCTCAGACCAGGAGAAATGTTTGCAAAAAGCACATCTGGTAAAGGACCGTTATCCAAATATACAAAGGACCCTTAAAACTCAACAGTAAGAAAACAAACAACCTGATTTAAAAATGGGCAAAAGACCTGCATAGACATCTCACCAAGGAAGTACACAGATAGAAAATAAACGTATGAAAACAGGCTCCACATCTCTTATCCTCAAGGGAATGCAAACTAAAACAATGAAATATACATACCTATTACAAGGGCCAAAATCCAGAACACTGACAATACCCAAAACTGAGGGTGTGAAGGAACAAAAACTCTCATTCATTGCTCGGGGGTTGCAAAATGGCACAGCCTCCTTGGAAGACACTTGGGCAGTTTCTTAGAAAACTAAACATATTTTTGTCATGTGATTGGGTAGTTGCACTCCTTGGTATTTATGGAAAGGAATGGAAAACACACACAAAAGCCTGCACGTGGACATTTATAGCAGCTCCATTCATAATTGCCAAAACTTGGAAGCCGCCAAGATGTCTTTCAATAGGTGAATGGATAAACTGTGGTACAGTATTCAGTGTAAAAAAAAAAAAAAAAAAGAGCTATTAAGCCATGAAAAGACATGAAGGAACCATAAATGTATATTACAAAGTGGAAGAAGCCAATCTAAATAGGCTATGTACTGAATGATTCCAAATCTATGACGTTCGGGGAAAGGCACAACTATAAAGACAGTGAAAAGATCAGTGCTTGCCAAGGGTTAAGGGAAAGGGAGTGGGCAATAGGTGGAGCACAGAGGAATTTTAGGGCAATGAAACTTCGCTGCGTGATACCGTACTTATGGATCTTTATCATTACACATGTCATTATACTATAATGGTGAATACATGTCGTTGTAAGGTTAACCAAATCCATAAAATGAACATCAAGAGGGAGCCCTAATGTGAACTATGGCCTCTGGGTGATCATTCTGTCTCTGTGTATGTTCATCAATTTTAACAAATGTACCAGCCTGGTGAGGGATGTTGATAATGTGTGGGGCAGGGGATATATGGAAACTCTTTGTACCTGTAGCCGAATTTTGCTGTAACCTAAAACAACTCTTTTTAAAAGAGTCTATTTCCAAAAACCCATGGGCCACCTATGTGTGCATCTAATTCTGTCTGTTCTATTTTGTTTCCTTTATCGATGTCATGGTTATGGTAGCTATTTGCCAACTCTTGAAAATGGTAGTGTGAGTCATCCAAATTTGTTCTTCTTTTTCAAAACAGTTTTGGCTGTTCTGTGTTCTTTGTATTTCCATATACATTCCAGAATCAGTCTCTCAATATTAGTGAAAAAATACAATGCAATTTGTTTTAGGGGCGCATTAAATCCATAGATGGTTCGAGAGAAAGTAACTTCTTAACAATATTAAGTCTTCTGATCTAACAAGGTATATGCAAGATTTATATGCCAAATACTACAAATCTGACAGTCAAAGAAGATCTCAATAAATATCTTTATCTATGTATTTATTTATAATAAATTTGTTTATTTATGTATATCTATATCTATTTATTGAGACCTTCTTTGACCATCAGATCTGTAGTATTTGGCACATAAATCTTGCATATATCTTGCTAGATTAGTTTCCAAGTATTTTATGTTATGTTATTATAAATGGATTTTTTAATTATAATTTCCAGTTGTGCATTGCCAATACATAGAAATACAATGGATATTTGTTTATCAACTTTTTGTGTTGCAATCCTGCTAAATTTTTATGCTAGTTCTAATAGCTTTTGTACATTCTGTTACGATTTTGTGTGTAGGCTATTATGCCATTTGCAGACAAAGATTTTTTTTTCTTTTCCAAACTTTTATTTCTTTTTCTTGCCTTATTGCACTGTCTAGGCCTTCCAATACAATGTTGAATAGAAATGGTATGAGTGGACATTCTTGCCTCGTCTTGACCTTATGGAGAGAGATTTTGTCTCTCACCATTAATTATAATAGTAGCCCTTTGTTTGGTTGAGGACGTTCTCTTCAATTTCTACGTTGCTAAGAATTTTTTATCATGACTGAATATTCAAATTTTGTTAAATGCCTTTTCTGTATCTATTGAGATGATCACATAGTTTTTCTAGTTTAGTCTCTTGATCTGGAGAATTGCATTAATTGATTCTCAGATTTTGAACCAACTTTCCATTTCTGGGATAAACTTCACTTGCTCATGATATAACTGTTTGAAATATTCTAAAAATCGACTTGCTAAAATCTTGTTAAGGCTTTTTGCATCTTATGTTCATGGGAGATATTGGTCTGAATTTTTCTTACATTTTAATGCATCTATCTGTTTTGGTATCAGGATAATACATCGTCACAGAATGAGTTGGGAATGTTCCCCATTCCTGTCAGGTAATTTTTGATTGTCACTGGATGTTGTAAATTTCATGTTGCAGAGGGTTTAGTCTTGCTGTAGTTCTTTAAAAATTTTTGGCCTTTATCTTGGTAGCCAGTTACGTTACTTGTACATTATTTTGATCCTTCAAGTTTTTTTCCAGCTCAGGTAAGTCCCTTTTACACTGAGCTTACTCATACTAAGGCATGACCCTTCTGAGGTCCACTCTGACCAGTCAGAACCTTGATATCTTCCAGCCTGTGGTAAGCTTTGGGAATTGTTCAAATTCCAGCACCCTGGTCGCTCTTTGCTCGAGTTGTGGAGCTCCATCCTATATCTGAACAGTAGGATTTAGCCACATAATCCAGGGGATTCTTATGGAGATTTCCAAAGCTCTTCTCAGTATAGCTTCCTACCTCCAGTTCTCTGCCCCACAAATTCCAGCTGCCTCAGCCTGCTTGGATGTCAACCCCTTGCCTCCATCAAGAGATCCCACTGGGGTCTCCTTGGGTTCCCCTCCCTATACTGCAGGCTGAACTGAGCCTCTAGGCTAAAAGCTGGAGTGACCATGGGATCCAACATTTTGTTTCCCTTTTCTCAAGAATCATGGTCAGGAGCTTCCTACTGTCCCTTCCCTTACAGTAGTAGTCCTTTCCATCTGTCACCATTCTGCCAGCAGAAGACAGCCTCTTTTCCCAAAGTCTGAGCACGCTAGGGCAGGGAAGGACCTGCATGCCCGGGAAATGGCCAGGTGAGCCCTGTCCCCTCCAGCAGCCCCCCTCTCCAACTTCTGCCCTCCTTCATCCTTGCTACCTAACTAAGTCTCCTTGGGACCTCAAGCCTGGTTCATCTTTTCATTGGTTCATTGACCCTGGAACCCATTAACCCTTTTGTGTTACACACTGACCCAGGCCCTCTTACAAGAATCATCATTTTAAAACTTCACATTAGCTCTCCAGGGATCAAAGCTACTGTTGTTCAGTTAGCAGTTGCTCTGTGCTAGGGCACCATGCTGGGCCTTCTAACCACATGTTACACACATGGCCAGAGTCCTATGATATAGTAGTGCTTATGAGCCCATTTTACAGATGTGGAAACCGAGGCGCAGAGCAGTTGAGCTCTTGCCCGAGGTGTCCCAGCTAATGAGGGAGGTGCTTTCTAAGAAGTGCAGCGACTCTGATCCCAGTCTTTCTTCACACCAGGCTGACTCACCCACTGCCTCCTGGCCAAGACTGCTCTGTCTAGAGTCCTGGATGCCCGGTTCCTCTAGAACCCTTTTCTCTTAGCCTGCTAGTAGCTTCCACAGCTCCTCAGCTTTGCTGTCCCAGGGAGGGGAGTTTGGAGACAAGGAGGAGTGGTCATTGAGATTCTCTGGCTCTGTGGCCCCGTCTCAGCCAGCCCCGACCCCCACCAGCCCAGCAGCCGTCAGTATCCCAGCCCTAAGGGGACCCGTCCAGGTCTAATCCGCTGTGACCAGCTTGGTTAGTTCCGGTGCCTACGCTCACACCTCGGGCAGACCGCAGATCTCAGGTCGGGTTCTGCCCCTGCCCTCTTCTCATCCCACCCTGAGCACCCCCAGGTGAGGGGTGAGGATGTGAGAATTATCAGAGCTCCCAGCTGAAAGGTGGCGGCATCCCCTGGGGAATTTCCCAGGCCCTCAAGAATCCCTGGAAAACCACTGCCCCCAGAAACTGAAATTTGGTTCCAGCTGCTAATAACAGAAAATAATCACTAACGGGGGACGGTGGACCCACCCAGCTTTTACCTCTTTACTCCTGGATCTGGGGCCAGTTCCCTGGGGAAAGCTATCCTTGGTGGGGGGGGAAGGGAACCTGCAAGCCAAGGGCCAGCCACAGGCTCCTGTCCCCATGACCTCATCACCTTGAGCCCCAGCCCCTTCCCCCCTCAGCTCTTGCCTGAGAAATGAAACGAAGCCCCTTGGCTGGATAATGGTTCAAACTCCTCGGCGTGGGAAACAATGACAGCGGAAGTAGCTTCACTTTCTAAGTCCCACCGTGCGCCCGGTGCTGGGGCACCCTTGCCGCAAGGCTCCCAGCCTGCAGCATCCATGGTACAGCACCATGGGGCCAAAGGGGAAACTGAGGTGTGGACACCCAGGTCACTTGGCCAGGTCCCCGGAGCCAGGAAAGAGCAAAGCTGGGCTTGAAGCCTGGGCATCCTTGCCTATGCTCCTTGCCCCTCTCGGCTGTGCACACGGCAACCTTCATCCAGCTACTCACAGGGACCGTGGGGGAAGCAGAGTTGGCATCAGCATCCCTTCCACCCGATGGGGAAACTGAGGCACCTGGCCCGAAGTCTTCCAGAGCCCAGACAACGATCTAGGCTGCCTCCGCTCCTGAGAGTGACCTCTCTCCCACACTCGTGCACCGATGGAGTTTTGTCGTTCCCATGGAAACTTGACCATCATTACAGAGGCCAAGGGTTTAGAAAGAAACCAGCCCAGTGTCGAGTCTGGCTTCACAGACATCTGCTTTGGGGGTCCCTCAGTAGGACCCACCTCTTACAGAGCACATGTCACTCTAGAGTCTAGCAAGCCCATTCTCGTGCCTCGTTAAATGTGATCCGAGTGTAAGCCAGGTAATATTTTAACCACTATATAGATAAGGAGCCTGAGTGACGAGTGGTCCTCTGATCATCAAGCATCCTGTGTGCAACCCTAACAGGAGGCATACTTGCAGGTGGCCAGATGATAAACTGTCACGGGGCCCCAGACGTCTGAATGCCCTTGGTCCAGAAGGCACTAATGAGGGCCTTCTTAAGAGGTCAGGGCTGACGCCAGGACCTGAATGGGGTGGGGCGTGCAGGGACCCTCTCTCCCAGCGCACTAATTGGGGCTGAGCAGCGTCATGGGGCCACAGTACCCCACCCCCACTAGAGTTTGCAGCCAGGTCAGGGTGTGGGGGGCAAGCAGTTTTTGTATCTGACGTCAGAGCAGAGGCCTGCACCCCATCGTCCACGGGGGCCTGGAATCTAAGCTAACGAGGTGGCTTCGGGTCTAACCTGGAGCAGCTGGGGCGGCCACATCAGGAGCAAGGGACAGGTGGCCTGCGGTCCCCCTGTGAGCCCAGCATAAGTGTCCCCAGCCATGCGAGGACAACAGGTGCCGCAGGGACTGTCCCACAGGTCAGGAGGCATGCTCGTCCTGCTTGTGCAATCGGCATTAGCCCCATTTCAAAGACCAACCAAAGGTCAGAGAGGCTGTGACTTGCCCAGGGACCCAGCCGGCCAGAGGCAGACCACAGATCCAAAGCACAGCTGACCCGGTTTGCTCCTGACCCTGGCAGACCCTCAGGGCTCACTTGGGGGGAACAGTCTCTCTCTTGATCAGCACTCCCCTGGGCCAGGCACTGTGCTAAGCACTTTATCTTCATTACCTCCTTAAATTCTCACAGTCAGCCCTAAGACAGGGACCACTTGTATCCCCCTGTAGAGATGCAGACAGGGGGCACAGAGAGGCTGAGTAATTTACCTAGTGTCACACAGCTAGGGATGCTAGGGCAGAGACAAGCCCTGACAGTCCAGAAAGTGTGCGAAGGAGGCTGGAGCAGGGCCCCCGAGTCTGGCTGCGGGGTGGGGCAGAGGCAAGGGAGGAGCGGGAGACACATGGAGAAGTGTGAATCCTGGGGGACTTCCGAGAGGAGGGGCCAGCACAGCAGTTCACAGCATGACCTCTGAGCCCGCCACTTCTCTTCTCCCCGACCTCCCAGACCTCCATTCGGAAAAATACACCTTCCAGGTTTGGCATCCAAACCCAGAGGGCCGAGATCCTGGGTTTCCACAGCAACTGTATCCTTACCAGCATCCAATAAGGACGTTATTTGGCTGCGGTGAGCACACATGATCTTTTGATTACAGCTGAAGGTATTGTGGGGCAGCCTTCTCCTCCCCAAGGGCCCCACCCCTCCTTAGAAAAATAGATGGTGCCAAAAAAAAAAAAAAAAAAAGTGAGGAGATGGTAAGGGAGCAGAGTCCTCACAAAAGAGAGAGGAAGGTGGAGGGAAAAAAGAAATCAATGTTTGCATTAATGGAGTTGCCCGTTCGGCATTTCTCCTCTTTTATAGATTTAGATAACATGCCTGTCAGGGATATCTTCGTTTCCCAGAGCAAAGAAATTAATTACCCACTAATGGCACAATTCAGAAATTCATTTGCACTACCATCTCAAATATGTCCTTATTAATCAATCGGCAGCAGGGGGCTGGTGGGGAGAGGTGACCGTTAGGGTCCGGGCGCTCGGGCTGACCTGGGGCCGGGGGGGCGCAGGCCTGGATGCTTCAAGGAGGGCTGGACTTCAGCAGAACTTCTGGAACCCCCTGTAGCTGCCGAGTTCATTCGACACAGCAGCAAGCAGAGACTAGCCTCCAAGATGCACAGGCTGGGGCAGGGAAGTGGGGGTGGGGGAGGGCAGAGCCCCTCCGCTCAGCCCCTCCCTCTTCCACTCAGGGTCCCCAGGGTTTAGATGAGCGCCCCTGGGGAAAGAGTCTCAGACTGCCTCCACTTCCTGGGTTGCACCCCCAGTGAGGCCCCCCTGGCTCCTCTCCATTCCCACTTGGGCTCCAGCGCCAACTCTGAGAGCTGGAAGGATGGCTCCAGGGAGGCTGGGTCTGGCTTGTTCACGCCTGCACCATCAACGTGGGCAGCAGGGCCTGGCACACAGTAGGTGCTCAATAAGTGTATGTTGTGTGAATAGCATTTGGCTAGAGCACCCATCCGGGAGACAAAAGCCACCCTAGAATCTGAGCACCGAGGCTCTGGCTGTCACCCACCGCCTCCTACTCTCCACGCAACAACGTCCCACTCGTGATCCTCCTCAGGCTCCGGCAAGCCTCGCTCTCTTTACAAGGCGGGGGCAGACTGCCCATCCGTATTCCCATCTGACAGACAAGGAAGTGAGGCTCCGAGAGCCACACCCGCCCCACGCAGGCTGGCTCAGGGGGCAGGAGGTGACAGCGGGGGGAGGGGGTGTGTGTCGATGCAGCCCAGCCCCCCCCCACCCCCCCGGTTGAAAGGAAAGGCCAAAGAATCCACACAGTGTGCAGAAGGACCCATTCATCTTGGCCTTCCAGAAGAGCAGCCGGGACACTGAGATCTGGGAGTTAGAAGGAACAGTCTCATCATTTCACAGATTCGGAAACTGAGTCCCAGAGGAAAGGGTTGACCAAGACCAACCTAAGAGATAAACTATCCCCTGTAGGATTTCACGCCCCTGAGCTCCTCACCCCGCTGTCCTTGCTGAGTAGGGGTGGGGGTCCCTAGAAGCTGGACAGTGAGTGGGACGGTGAGCAGGACGACCCTCCAGCGCCGGGGGGCCAGGGGGTGCTGCATGGAAGGGGGTCAGGAGGTGGGATTAGCGAGCGAGCGGGCTGGGAAGGAGCGGGACAGGGGGAGGCCCTTGGGAGAAGCACGGAAAACAGCTGCGCGGTGCAGGAGCTGCTCCCCCTTCCCACCCTCGACCCTGCTGCTGCAGAAGAGCCTCGAGCTAAGAAGCTAAGAAGCTGGCATCTACTGAGCACCTGCTACGTGCCAGCCGGGTCATCTTTGTCACTCTGCTTGGCCTTCAGCACCACCCCAGTCCCAGATGAGGAAACCGAGTCCCCAAGAGGGGAGGGGCTGCCTCAGGGGCACCGCTTGGCACATGGCCCCAGCGCCGGGGACGCAGGGGAGCCACAGAGAAGGTGTGAGAAGGGACCGAGAAGAGAAAGGCCGTTCAGCTCGGTTTCCCGGGCGACGCCAACTGCCCACAGCCACTCTCGCCCAAGACAAATACTAATTGCGGTCTGCGTCGGTGGGCACTCGCAGGGGCCGTCTGTAGGCAGACAGGGGAAGGGGGCAGGCAGTCTGCCCCAGTGTTGGAGTGGGAGGACCGAGTGCCAGTCCCCGCTCCGCCCAGCCCCCTGAGGGACTTGGGACAAGTGAGCCCTTGTCCCCCCATCAGAGGACTCAGGAAGGGCCTGGTGAGCGAGCCTGGGGGAGGGGAGCAGAATCCATCCGTCCGCCTTGTCCGCTACCCTGCTCCCTGCGGCATCCCCGGTGGCCTGGAGGGGGCCCTGCCCTGGTGGGACAGCCGCACCGTAGAACCACCCCTGGACGGCACCAACCCTGGCCGGCTGGGGAGGACCCGAGAAGCGCAGCTCCCAGCCAGGAGGGTGACCAGAGAACCCGAGAGTCCCTGTGACCTGCCCCAGGCCGACTCTAGGTCTCCTGGGGTGCCCTCCTCCCCCACCGCCCCTGCCTCCCTCCCCTCCTCCACTCTCCTTCCTGTCTCTCCACACCTCCTGTCTCTCCTCTTCTCTCTCGGTCTCTGTGTCTCTCTGGGACCCTCCCTGTCCCTCCTCTCTCACTATCTGTGGCTCTTAGACCTTCTCTCCGGGCGGGATGTGGAAGGGTGTGGGTCTTCTAACCGGGCTGCTCACATCCTCTGCCCCACTGCTCAGCCCGGCGGAGCTGAGAGAAGGTGACTCACAGACCCGCCACGGTTCCCCGACCGCCCGCCCATCCCCACTGAGACGGAGTGGAAGGAGAGGGCCTGAGGGACATGTGCTGTGTCCGTGGGCACATGCATATGGAAGGGTTACTGAACCCCTAGTGCCCCCCACCCCCCAGGGGCAGAACTGCTCCAGCACCCGGGTGACAAGGGCTTAGGGGCCCCTCCCTGCAGACCTACACCAAGGCTCTCGGCCAGGACGTTCACGCAGGGTGCAACCTGGGGCTCTGTACACCGTGCACTGGCTGCGTAGACGCCATGACATCCAACTCGGTTGAATGAGGCTCAGTTGGTTTGGGCAGAAGGGGGTGAGTTTGAGTGTGAAAGATGGAATTAAGTGACCAGGAACAGAAACAGGGGGAGTCTGGCGTGGAGGCCCGAGGCTCAGTTTGGGCTGACCTGGGGTGGTGACTTGCCCTGGGAGAAAGTCTTGGGGGGTTCAGTTTAGGTTTATGGAGCCGCAGCAGCCCCGGGGACCACCTGCGTGTTCCTTACTTAACACTTATTTCAACAGAGCTGGGCTCAACCCCAAGGACAATAGAAAGTGATTAAATGTGTGTTGATCCAACCGCCTTGGGAAAGCTCTCGGAAATCCTCCTGGCCGGCCCCTCCCAATTACTCAGTCGTGGCTCCTCTCTCCTGCCCAAAGGCTTCCCCTGCTCGCTAAGGGGGGGGGGGGCTCCCTTAAATGATGGATTGCACCTGGCCGCTGAGGGTCCAAGATACCCCCGGGGGCTAGTGTAGGACTTAGGGGCCAGGTGAGAGGAACTGTAAGCTAGATCAGTGAAGACCGTTACATGGGCGGGGGGGCAGGGTGGCGCAGAATTCTCCCTCCTGCCCTCTGCAGAAGTGCCCAAGTCCTGGGCCCAAGCTTTCAGAGCCTTGGGGGAGTCTTTGTGATCCAATCAAGTAGTTCTTGCTAAGGGTCCCTCCATGTGACCCTTCTCACAAAGATGTTGCCTTTTCATAGCAGACTTCTAACCCCCATGGGAGCTCTGTAGGGATCTCTGCCTCCACGGCAGTCTGGGGATGGGGGAGACATTTTGAGAATTCAGGGGCTTTGGGTTCCCAGCTAGTCACCAAGGGGAGGAAATTCCTCCCTTCCTCTTGATAAAAGTCGGTTTCAAGGGACCCCGAGCAGGAACTACCTGATTGGCCACCTGTGTCCGCGGCAGTCAGGTGGCTATTAGTAAGTCCGTTTTATGAATGTGGAATCGGAGGCTCAGAGAGGTTGACTAGATCACCCAAGGACACACAGCAATAAGATTTGCCCCGAAGCGTTCAGATTTTCAAGACCACATCCCTCCGATGGCATGGGGCTGCATCCCGCTGGGATTATCTTGCCCAGACACTATGTCTTGTATCTCTACTAATGAATTCCTTGATTTAACTGGCTCTGTCTACTCAGCCACTCCAGGGCTTAGGAAATACCGACTGGTGAGTGATGCTGAGCTCTGCCCCCAGAGGCTGCCCGAGTTTTCTTTCTTCTCCAACCCATGGCACTGGCCTCCCTCCCGTTCCACCAATGCCTCCACCTCCTCAAGCCTGAGGTCTGCCTCACTGTGCCCTCAGGGAGGAGGGAAGCTATAAAGGAAGGGAGCCACCAAGTGAGCTGGGGAGCCCTCTCTTCATCTGCCTCCCGCCCTCCCCCCGGGGACCTGGTGGCTGTCCCCAGCTGGGGAGCAGCCTGGCGTGGCTTATCAAGGAAGAGCCAGCTTCCCCGTCACAGCTAAATGTGGGAGAGGAAACAATGTGCACGCGCGCGCACGCGCACACACACACACACTCACCCAAAACAGCCCTACCAGCTTCCCGGGGCATTGGGCCAGGGTATAGGATTCCTGCCCTCTCGCACACATCATAAATGGTGACCCTGGAAAAAGTGGGGCAAAAAGTTAGAGGAAGGTGTGTTTGGGCACCACGCAAGACAGACATTCTAAGACTTTGAGAGGCCTCACCGTTGAGTGGACTGCTTCGGAAGTAGTGAGCGATTCGTCTCTGGAGGTATGTAAGCAGAGGCTGTCCGACTTGTCAGAGGGCCTATGGAAAGGATTCCTGCACCCCAAAGGTATTGTCCTAGAGAGCCCTCTGGCCTTTTCCACATCAGCGTTCTGTGATTCTGGGGCAGTGGGATGGGGAAGAACTCGCCAGGAGCCAAGACATGGGCCTCTAGTCCCAACGTTTCATTAGCTGTGTGATCCTCGGTAAGCCCCAGACCCTCTCTGAGCCTCGGTTCCTCTGCTGTAACGTCAGCAAGTAGATGAAGGCACAGCTTTCAGACCGTGCTCTGGGGCCCCACGACAAGCTGGAGCTGTCTCAGAGATGCTGTGGGGGTGGCGAGAGGCATCAGGAACAGCTCTCTGGATCCTGCCCCAAATCCAAGAACGGTGTCCGCGCGGCATCGAATAAGATCTCATCTGAACCAAGGGCCCCATCGGCAAAAGGTCTGAAAACCCCAGAACATGGGATTGAAAAGGCTCCCAATTTCATTTCGCTCACTTTCCCCAGTGAACCTTCATGAGTTCGCTGATGCCTCACCCTGCGTACCACTGGGACATAGAAGATCCAAGCATGGTCTTTGCCCTCAGTCCCCTGATAGAACTGCCTCTTTGGGTCTGGGCAAATCCATCCCTTAGTTTGCATCAGGTGCCCGCGGGCTTCCTGGGAGCACCCCACGCTGTGACTAGGGGAGGCGCTGGCCTCAGGGCAGTGGGGCACGGCTGATGGGGAGAGGTCTTTTCTTCTGTTCTCTGGGCTGGGTGGGGTGACTCCAGGGGGGAGGAGGGTGAGAAAAGAAGACCCCTTTAGCAAACAAGGATGTCCTCAGGTGCCTCCAGAGAGATGAGAGGCTTCCCTCGAGCTAAACTTCCCTGGTCCCACCGGCTTCCCTTCCGGTGGGACTAGGGCTCTGCAGAGAGACGTCTCTCTGCGCGATTTGCACGAGGGCTCTGGGCCGGCTGGCCCAGCCCTGGACAGGCCTCACCCGTTTAACTGCTCCTGACTCGCAGGAGCAGACATGGGACATCAAGTTGGCCTTGCAGATCCTCGTGCTCCCCCATCTCCCGGGGTTTCCAGGTGAGATCTGCCCACCAGGGTCGGGGGGTGGGACCCTCGGGGCAGGGGACGCACGGCAACGGGACACTGACTCTTCACGCCACAGTCACACGGACGTCGGGTTCTGGAAGCCAGCATGGGCGGGGCTTGCGCTCCACAGGTTGGAGGAACAGAGAGACCCTCCCCCCCACCCCCGCCCCGGGATGAGGAACCGTCAGGGATGGGGGTCCAGTCACCCACTTCTGCGTCATCAACTACCCCACCGCTCAAGACTTCAGAACAACAATTTCGTATTGTGATACCGCACTCTACTGGGGGTCAGTCATTCGGACACAGTCCGGGGCCGGGGGATGACTGCTCTTCGCTGTGACGTCGGTGGCCTCAGCTGGGATGACCCAGATGGCCAGGAGCCGGAACTGGCTGGGCATCATTTTATCTGTATATGGACTCTCCACGTGGCTAGCTTGGTCTTCCTCACAACGTGGCCATCTCAGCACCGTCTCATGGCCCCAAGAAACCAAGACAAGAGCCACCGGGGCCTTGCAAGCCCGGGTCTGGATCCAGCACATGTCCCATCGGCTGCTCTCCTTCATCAGAGCGGTCACAGGCCGGCTGAGGGAGGGGGAGCGCACCCCCCGCTCAGTAGGAAGAGGGGCAAAGGCTTCTCGGCTCAGGTTCACCTGCCACAGAGGATGTGTAAGTTTTTTGTGGCTGCTGTAACACCCTCCCACAAATTTAGTGGTTTAAAGTCATGAGCACTTTTTTTTTTTTTAAGATTTTATTTATCTCAAACAGAGTGAGAGCGAGAGCGAGCGAGAGAGAGAGAGAGAGTACAAGCAAGGGGTTTTCTTGCCGGCCATTTCCACCCTCTGGGCTGTCTACCCTCCTAGGCCCACAGCCCCCCTCCTCCACGTTGAGCACCGGCAACCGAGGGCCAAGTCCTCGGTTGGAATCTCTGCTCCCCCTTCCGCTTCACCTGCTGCTGCTGTCCCCTTCCCCGTCATGTCTCTGACGGACTCTTCTGCTTGCAAGTGTATGATTGCATGATTACACTGGGTGTACCCCCCATAATCCAGGAGAACTCCCCTATTTTCAGGTCAGCTGGATAGTAACTTTAATTCCATCTGCCAAGTCCCTTCACACTGGTAACCGGACTTGTGTTGAATAACCAGGGGCAGAAATCCGGGGGTGGGGGCACCTTTTGTGTCTTACGGCCACTAGGGACTGGCTAGGGGAAGGGGGAGGGGGAAGCATTGACTGGGGTCTATAAGGCAGTAGGATCTGGAGGGACACAGAGCATCCCTGGCAGGAGGTGCCACGGAAGCAAACACGCCGAGGCAGGACTGTCGCAGCGCGCTGGGCGAAGTCTACCACATAGGATGCTGTTCGGGGGTCCGGAGAGGAAGCTGGGCCAGAGGCAGGGGGAGGAGAGGCAGGGCTCCCTGTCCGTGCTGGAGAATTCGGACTGCAGGGGGAACCAGCACTTTGGTCCAGAGGTGATTAACTAGGATTTCATGTACCCCTCTGGGGGCATGATGGGATTCAGGATGCCCGAAAATTCTGTGGAAAATTCTATACTTACATAGACACGTACATTTTTTTCTCTAGGGAGAAGCTTTCATCATATTCCCTGAGGAGTCCATGCCCTACAAGGGGCACAGAGCATCGATTATTGACCTTTCATGCTCCTAGTTTTTGTCAGAGGCCACGTGCCCGGCACTGGGGAGACCAGCACGAAGAAGAAAGTCTCAGCTCTTGCCCTTTGTGGACTTAGCCCCGGAGGGTATAGACGAGCTTCCGGGCATGACAAGGGATGTGTGCCGAGAGGGGGATGTACAGAGCATCCCAGGAGCCGAGATGAGGGGCACCGAATTCAGCCTCAGGCGTTGGGGGGGCTCCCTGGAGGAAGTGCGGACCTGAGGGGTGAAAGAATTCAGCCACGAGCAAGGTGGCAGGTGGAGGACCCGGGGAGTATTCCAGGGAAAGGGCACAAAGGTCTAGCGCTGAGGAAGGACACAGTGCCTCTGGGGGGAAGGTGGCCGCCCTGCTCTTCCCCGGGAGCTCCTGAACCCTTTCTCCCACAAGCTCTGGATCCAAGTGGGTCCACTCAGTTCAGCCCCGCTTCTCCGAGCCTGGCAGGTTAGGAAAGGGGGCACATTGATTTCACGTGTGCTGTGTGACCTTGAGCCAGTCTCTGGGCTTCGGTTCCCACTAGTTGAATAAAGCAGTCTGAAAGGTCTCAAAAGCCCTGGAGCTCCGTCCATGACCTTGTTGGGTCCAAAGAGCGCTCTTTGGGGAATGCCCTTGCCCTGTTCTAATCCTGCCAGAAGAGCAGAGCAGGACGAGCTGGACTTGTGGGGGGGAGAGGGGAGGCCGGGCTGTGAGCTGGGGGGCTGGGGGAGATGGGGGAGACAGCCTGCTCCCACCTTCCAGTCCAAACCCGCCACTAATGAGGCCTGTCTTTGGAGTAATTAGCCGCAATCACGGCACGGAGCATTAGGCAGACAAGGCCTCGGTGCAGCGGCTCCCGGGATGCCGGAGCCCAGGGCTTTGAACACTGCATTACGGCGGGGGATGCGTCCTAATGTCACTTAATTACCCCAGACAGCCTCAGATGTAATCGAGCCTGGATGGGCTGGCACAAGCCGGCGCAGACGTCCAAAGGCGGCTGATGCATTTATAATGATGCCGCTTTGCAAGACAAATCTGGCCTTGGTGGGCCCGAATGAGGAGCGCAAAGTGGGGGTGGGAGGGAGGAGGCTGTGCTGGCATCCAGACAAGGACCTCTTCATTTCTCAAACCCTTGGCCATCTTGACCCTATCTTGGCCAGAGGTCTGCATGGATCGGCCCCAGGCAGCAGGAATTGGAGGAAGAGGATACGTTTTAGTTGCCATCTCCCATCCAAGAGGCTACGGGGGTCAAGGTCTTCCTCTTCCTTCTTCCATTTTGTTGCCTGCCAATGGCGAATGATGGCTCAGGGAGGAGGCATGGTGGCTGGGGACCCGAAGACAGGGCACAGGAAGGGTCGATGGACATTGTAGAGAGTTCAGGGGGGTGGTGCCCTTGAGGGCGCTGGAGAGGATTCTGGGAGAAAGCCCTAGGGGCAGGAGGAAGAGCGCCAAGGCCCAAATCTAGACCCTGAGTTTCAAGGGCAGACTCTAGAGACAGTGCTCCTGTTAGCACCTGCCCCTCCAGAGGCTGGAGAGCCAGCACGGCAGGAATGGGTTCCCCAAAAGGCCCTTGAAGGCGGGACCATTCTCAGCACGTAGCATAGTGCCTGGACCTAGCGGGTGCTCAAAAAAGTATTCACAACATGAATAAGTGAGTGAGTGCCACGGGCCCGCTTATCTTCCGAGCTCTACTCGTTTCCCCTGCTTGATTTCAGCGTCTTCATCTGGAGCTAATGGTCCCCAATTCAGTGGCTGGTCTGTGATGGCACCTGTCAGGTGAGCTAATGACCACAGACCGCCCTGAATGGAGAGGATCCCCAAACAGAGGCAAAGGGGGCCACGCCCTCCGGGGCCCGCTCTCTCTCCCGCTTCCTTGCCGAATCCCGCAGGTGCACCCCAGGCCACACCAACTCCCTGGACCCGTGGGAGGTGAAGTTCTCAGGGGCCAGGACTGAGGCGACCCAGCCCCCAGCTTAGAGAGGCCGAGGACTCGCCGGCCCTCTTCTCCTGCAATCCCTCTCTCCCTTGTGGGCCAGACTTGTTCTTCGCCCACCAGGATCGCAAGCACTGGTACTTCCAACAACCCCAGGAACGACTTTCTCCCAAGAGAAAGCTTCCTGGGAAGGGTCCCCCCGAATAATAACGGAGGGGGGCATCAGCTCTGTGACTCAGATGTGGATCTCAGACAGAGTGGTTCAAAATGCCAAGCAGAATATGCACCTATAAAAGGCATCTCGGCTAAAGCTTCCCATAGATTATCAGACAGAGGTGGGAGGGGCTTGAAAGTCCTCTGGTACTCAGGGCACTGGAAGGCTCAGAGGTTGGGAAAGGCAGGCAGATGACCTGGGCTAAAAGAAGATACAGACAGATCGTCACAGCCTTGAATGCTTGGCAAGAAATTGGGACCATACCCTTTGCCCATCCCTGACCCCCGACCCCTACCAGCGGGGACAGTGATGTATTCTGAGGTCTATCTTTCTCTTCTCCCTCCCCTGGGTCACCTAGGACCGCTTCAGGAATCTCTGCCCCTAGCTTGCTGTGTGACCTTGATTAATTTGCTATCCCTCTCTGGGCCTATGCTTCCGTACTTGGATAATGCGCAGGCTGGACTATGGGGATGCTATGTTCCCTTTAACCGACCTCTGTCTGCCGATCACACAAAGGGGGCTACGCGAGGCACGGGCTTTCCCTGGGATCCCTGTCACTGCACCCCAGAGTCCATACGCCCCCTCTCTGGAAGCCCAGCAGTCACTATGACCCACAGTGACATTGAGGGACGTGCTATTCTTTACCCTGCCCAATGGGCTGTGTGCCAACACCTGCCTTCTCCCCGCCGTCATCTGTCACTGTCTCGGTGCGTCGGGAAGAAGACAGCTTCATTAGCTCCTTCTGAGCCATCCGTCCCCTAGAGCAGAGACAAATTGGGCCCTCCCACCTCCTTCAGCCTGGGAGGGCTCCGAGCCCTAAGGGCAGTTTCTGAAGGGCCGCCCTGCCTTCTCCGCTCCCCGTACAGTTCTCCCACCTGAGGTCATAGGCCTTCTCACAAAGCAAGAGGAGGAGTCCCCGGCCACTGCCTCACCACCTGGCCACACGCCCAGAGGCCTGCCGGGAGAGGCCCCTGAGCCCCTTCTGCCCCCACAAGGCGGACACCCTGGCATGGGAGGTCAGGCACGGGTCTGGAGCCCAGAGTCCAAGCCGCTCCCTCTCTGCTATGGGCCCCAGGCCACTGGTTTCCCCTCTGGACCTCAGCTTCGCCGTCTTGAAATGAAGGAGCTAATCTAGAACCTAGATCATCTCCAAGCCCTTTGGTGTGATCCAGGGCCATCTTGACCCTATCTTGGCCAGACGGTTCCCCAGGGGTCCCTGGGCTCCAGAGCATGTGGGGGAAGGATGCGCTCCGGAGCCCACTCCCTCTGTAGGAACTGAGCACACGGCTCACGGAGCACACGGCTCCGTTTCTGAGGAGTAACCACGGTTAACGAACACGGCTCTCCCCCTCTAAGCCATTTCTTGAAAAACAGCCGCCATTTTGGAACTTCTGGTTAACAGCCATGGGCTCAGAGGTGGTGGGCAGAGTCAAAGCCAAGCCTTGCATTAGCATCTGGCTTGATAATAGGCCCAGGAAGGAGACTGGGGTCCTCACAAGGATTCTTCTAGAGCCCTAGGCACTGATTCTGCCGCGCTTGGGGAGAGGGGGGTGAGGGGAGAGGGGGCACATAATGCCCACCTCAGGACCCCTGAGGTCAGGGGACAGAAGAGAGTCACCCCTCCCCCCCTGCTTGCTCACCCCAGAGAAGGAACCCCCCCCCCCCCGCCCTGGTTTTCAGAGGGAGGAGGGAGTGTGCAAGGAAACTCCACCTCCATTAGTAGAATCACACTGGACCCTCCGAGGTCGAGCTCCACAGAGAGAAACCTCCACGGAGCAGTTGGGGCTCTAATGGGGCGGCTGGGTGGGAGGCTCCCTTCAACGTCCCTAACACTGAAGCTGAGGCCACGATTCCCGCATAGTGAGAGCTGCTGGAATGGGTCAGCTCCCAAAGGCACCGAGCAAACAGGGAGATGGAGGCCTCAGTCCATGACCTAGCATGGCTCAGCCTTCTGGGGGCATGGGAGGCAGGACCCTGTGTCTCCGTGACAGTGACCTTGCCTACTGAGTCCGACATAGACTGGGAGCCCCAGGAGGACTCTGTCTCAGCAAGGGGCCACAAGCCTCGGCTGTCCTCTCCTCAGAGGGACTCTTGCTTCACCCATAATCTTGGAAGAGCAACAGTGGCTTCATGAAAAGACTTGGTGGGTCAGTACGCACACATGTCCCATTCACAGCCACGAGCGGCTCTGGCGAGCCACGGAAGGCTGGCTCTGAGCCCCATGGGACCCCGCAGAGCATGGATGGGAGGCCTGCCCTCAGGAAGGCCACGGCTGCCCCTCGAGGGGCCCAGATAGCCGGCTGTCTCAGACGTCAGCGGGGGTCGGGCCCTGGGGACGGCAGAGGCTCAGGGGTGAAAAGGACAATGTGTTCTTCGAGACGGTTCTTCTGGCTGGAGTGAGGGGAACACCAGGAAAGGACAGGGATCGGAGAGGGTCCTCGGGGCCTGGGCAAGGGGTTTTGAACTTGATCCTATGAGCAGAGGGAATCTATTAAAAGCTTTCAGTGGCAGAAAGGGCCAGAGCGGGGAGGGCCCCAGAGGACGTCTAACCCAGCCTCCCTGTTACAGGTGGGAAGTCTGGGGGGGCGGAGGGCCTGGCACAAAGTCATCAGCGTGTGTAGAACCGGGGCTCACATTCCTCTTTCCGCGCAGGAGGTAACTCTGTTCCACGCAGAGAAGGACCCCGCCTGCCACTCCAGCCCTGGGATCTCTGTCCCCTCTGGGGCCGGTCGTGACCAGTCCTCCCCCGCCTCCCCCAGCTTCCCACCGGGAGGAGGAGGTCTGTGCTCCCAGCACCCAGTGTCCCTGCTTGGGGGGCGGGGGCAGTGGGGGAGGGGCTATTATCGGGGGCCCCAGATGTAAAATGAATGCCTGTGATATTTATCCCTGTCATCACTAATAATAAATGGCCTGATTTGTCAAGCAGGGACAGATTCAAAGATGTCAATTAAGAAGAGAAAAAAGCCCAGCTGTACTGTATTTATCTGCCAGGCAGATGCGTGGTGGAGGAGAAGGCTCCAGAACGTGGGGGGCCCCCGAGCCCACCCCCACCCTGCCGCCACTTTTCCTTCCACCTCCCTCACCTTCTCCTCGTCCCTTTGTCTCTTTCACCTCTGGTTTCGTCCTCACGTCCGTCTTACCGCACGCTTGTCTCTATCTGTCCTTCATCTGCCCCAGCGTACCGGACGGTGCCCCTCTCTGTCACTCTCTGCCTCCCCCACTGTGATCCTGAATCCCCTCTTCCTGCTCCCCCTCCCCTGTTGCTCTGACCCCGGTCTTTCTCCCCTGGCTTCCCTCGTGATCCGGGCTCACAAAGCCGGTTCTGGTTTCAGAGCTGTGAGCGGCTGTGAGCCATAGAGGGAAAACTGCAAAAGCCACAGATCCATCCAAAGGTTTTTACTTAAACGACAGAGTCAACCGAACTTTTAGAGGGTTTCTGCTTTGAAAGATAAAATAAGATCCCAGGGAATCAGTTTGGCTGGGTCCCTGAATAATAGATTACAACTGAAACTAGAGCCTTGAACCTATAAGCCAAAACTTCTTCCTCCAGCATCCCCCCCACCCCCAGCCCTGAATCAATCGTGTCTGAGACCTGGGGGGCCCAGGACAGGACTTTCTCCGGGGGCCAAGGGGTTCTAAATAGCACTGAGAGTCCTCCTTCTGGATCTGGGATCTCTCCAATCAAGGAGTTACAGAGAAATGCCCCAGGGTGGAAACCAGCCCCCACGAGGGCCACTGCAGACGAAGGGGGCTCCAGGAAGGATGGGGGGGATTTGACCATTGTGGATGGGACCAGGGGACCTCAGAGAGGTGACGATGCCTCAACCTGGTGTTCTCCACCCCCGGCATCATGGGAAATTGGGCACACACTCTTTGCCGTCTGCCTCCCTAGGGCCGTGACTTTCCTTCTCTGAGCCGCAGTGGAAAGAGTTCCCTGAGTGGTTCTCTGAAAATGGGTCTTGAGCTGCTGGCGTGAGCAGAGATCCCTCCCCCTGGGCCTCCAGCCCCAGGATGATCTCACGCTGCAGAACACCGAGACTGACCACGGACATGGGCCCGAGGGCTGGGCTTACCCTGGCTGAGACCAAGGGCTAGATTGCAGCCCATCCACGGTCAAGGAGAAGGGGAAGCCACACGGCCTCCAGCAGACCAGCAGTATTGACCATCGGGCCAAAGCCAGCTTCCCTGGGAGATGTCACTGCATCCGTAGGGAAATGAGGAAACCCGTCCCAATCGCTCACACTTCTCAAGTGACCACCCCACTTCCTGGTTTACTAACCACCACCTCCCACCTCCTCTGCCTTCTGCCTACCCCCCAGGGGCCCACCGAGAGCCCCCATCCCCACATGCAAATGAGGAGTCCGTCATTCATTCTGGAACCTGAATTAGAATGCACACACTCCTTGCCCCGTGGTCCTTCCTCGGCTCCACATCTTCAGGGACAGTCTGAGGATGATCACGTGGTAACAGATGATATCTGAAGTTGATCTTTGAGTTCTTGGGGAGACGGGTGTCATAGACATAGAAGTGATTGTCACAGCCAGGATCGGTGTGGACAGATTCATAAAGACCCTCGCCGGTGGCCCTGTGGAGCTCACAGAGTCCAGGAATGCTCCGGGCGTCTGTTCTTGAACTCCCAAGGACACCGTGAGCCACTGAAAGTCACTCTGGCCTGGTAAGTTGGCAGCGTGTTCTGCAAGACTTTCTCTTGCCGCCTCTTTTGGATAATAATAAAATAATGATGATGATAATAAACATTTATCGGGCGCAGAGTATATCCAAGGCAGTGGGCTAAATACGTCCCATGCGTTATTTTGCTTACTGATGACAATGACCTCATAGTTGGGGTACTATTATCTCTCTCTTTCCAGAAGAGGAGACTGACGTTCAGGGGTGTTAAGTAATTTGCCCAAGGACACAGCCCCGTAAGTGGCAATCAGCACTCTGAACTCAGGCCCGCATTTCTCCAGAGCCGGAGCTTGGGACCGAATTTTTCCCTCCCTCCTGTCTTGAGGTCCGGCCCCCAGTCTGAGGCCTGGGGGAGGGTGACCCTGGGGTCTGTTCAGCCAGGGGGTCACGACTGAGTCTCGGTGCAAATTGACCTCTGGCTCCTCTAGGATCCTCCAGTTGCTTAGACTTCTGCCTTCGGCTCAGGTCGTGATCCCAGGGTCCTGGGATTGAGCCCCACATCGGGCGCCCTGCTCGGCGGGGAGCCTGCCTCTCCCTCTCCCACTGACTGCTGCTCCCCTTGCTTGTTCTCTCTGCTCGGTCCCTGAAGCAGATTCTGTGGGTGCTCTCAGCATATGCACCCCCTCCCCTTACCATTTCAGAGCTCACTGCCCCAATGACCAGATGACATCATCTCCCTTTCTATGCCTGAGGAGTTTCTCTGATTACTGACTGTGTAGGGAAGACCAGAAATGTCAGGGAGTTAGCACCCCTGGGGACAGCTTCCTGCCGATGACTGATGGGAGTTTGCGCATACACCGCCTGGCTCCCTTGCTCCTTGGGTGGTCCCACAGTGGGACACGGTCCCTTTCGGATCTCAGAGCTCCCTGGCAGGGCTGGACCCCGCTCACCCACCATCATAACGAGCTCGATAATGCCCCACTGTCTTTCTTTCCCTATGGTGTCCCTACGTGAAACAGGTGTCTTAGCGTAGGCTTCTGGAGGAATCCAAACTGACCCCCTTCCTCCTCACTCTCAGCAGTGTCCTCAGGACCCAGAGCAAGAAAGCGGTGGGGGGATCTGATTGGACTGTAGATACCATTCTCCTCCCCAAATCCCCTGGTGGCTCCCAAGTGCCCTCCAGTTGGGGTCCAGAGTCTCTAAGCTGGTACGGCCGGGTCCCCCCACTCACCCCACCTTTGGATACCCCTCTTCCCAAGAGGTTTCAGCCAGAACGTATTTTCACACTGGCATGGCTCCGCCCACACAGCTCTCTCTGTCCCCCCCAGGGCCCCCCACCCCCGAGCTGGCCTCCTCGAACCCCCCCTTTCCACCTGCTGAACACCTGCTCATCTTTCAAGACTCCACTCAAATGTCGCTTCCTCTAGGGAAGTCACTTGGGCCCCAGAGAAGTGATCCCTCCTGCCAGAGAGCCCCCAGTAGACCTGAGCCTGCCTCTATCCCAGACTACGTGACCTATCAAGGGACTTATCTGTGTATGAGGCCGACTGTCCCTGCTCCAGCAGCCTCACAGCTGGGCCCAGTTAGTCCCATGACCCCGTGGCTCTGTCCCCCTTCCCCTCAGCCCTGGCCTGCCCTGGTCAGTCAGCCAACTTCTAAACCGGGGTCTCGGGGCACCTGGGTGGCTCAGTGGGTTAAAGCCTCGGCCTTTGGCTCAGGTCATGATCTCAGGGTCCTGGGATCGAGACCCGCATCGGGCTCTCTGCTCAGCAGGGAGCCTGCCTCCCCCTCTCTCTCTGCCTGCCTCTCTGCCTACTTGTGATCTCTCTCTGTGTGTCTCTGTGAAATAAATAAAATCTTTTAAAAAAAATTTAAACTGGGGTCTCCTCTGTACCCACGTAGCCCAGTTATCAATGGAGAGTGCCTGAGATTCTGGAAAGAGCACCGACCTGGATTTAAGCCCACCTGGGAACTTCAGCAGGTTACTTGGCTTCTGTTCAACCCATCCGAACCTCAGTTTCCCCAACTGTAACCAGGGGGAATAATGCAATCGTCTCCCTTGCATTGGCACCGTAAGCATTCAAGACAAGAACCACGAATGAGCCCAGAGCATCTCCTGGAATGTGGGAGGGTTCTCTATAAGCGACCACACAGGATGTGGGAAACTTGCCAAGTTTAGCCAAGTCGCTCCATTTCACAGATGGGCAAACGAACGTCCATAGAATGGTCATCCCCTCTAAGGTCACAGAGCCTATCAGGGATAGAACTGGAGTTCTAAGCTCCTTGGCTGGGCTCTTTCCTTCTCCCCAGGTGGCTTCTTTGCAACCATCCTTGTTGAGTTAAAATAGTTTAAAATCTCTTCTTTTCCCACCTGTCCCCACAGTGGGTCTCAGTGCAGTTTACCAGAGGCCCCTCATCTACTCCCCCAGCCCTGGCCGGTCTCCCCCACACCTGCTCACACGCCCCCCACCTTCACCAGCAAAGACTTATCATCTCCCAGGTGGGGAGCTCAGGGCTGCAAGGCAGAGGGCTTAAAGGGGCTGGGGGCAAGGGGCAAGGGGCTGGGGAGTCTCTCTCCCACAATTTTCTCCCCAGACTGTAAGTTCTTTCAACAAGAAGTCCAGACGTGAGACGGGCTGGGGGTCAGGGGGACCCCGTATTCACTCTGTGAATGTCTGCTGACCCAGGATGCCCTAGGCTCCCTGAAAGGCTTTGGGGGATCCACAGCTAACCCAGTCGCTATCTGCACCCCACAATGCTCAGGATCAGGGCAGAGAAGCCAGCAGGCAGAGAAGGACCTGCTGTGTGGGAACAAACACCCCTCAGGTGAACCCCGGACACACAAGAGTGCGGGCGGCAGCAGCCCCTCCGGAGCTTACAGTCCACTCTCCGTCTGGGTGTCTTAATCCCATTAACAGACCCGAAGGGCCTCGCAGCAAACTCTGGGTCCCCCAGTGGGACCTCTGCAATGGTCTTGCAGAGAGGGGTCCCACTGCTGGAGAAGGAAGTTGGGGGCACGGTCTACACCCCTCCTCCAGCCTTCTCCTTCCCTCCTTTCCTCCATCCTTCTCCTCCCTCCCCTCCCCCACTCTCCCTCGCTCCTGCCCCTCCCCCTCTCGGAGAGTCCTATTAATAACTTGTGATACCATTAGCTTTTGCTGTCACCAGCACTGACAACTCAGAAGCCCCCGAGAGCTGTCTGCAAAGACACAATAAATGAGAACTCTTAATTAACACCTTCCTTAACTAAATAAATTAATTTTATGCGGTCATGATGTCAGCGATGTGACTTGCTGATGACAGAGGCAACTTGGAGAGACTTGGCAAGGGCTGCAGGGCAGGAGCGGCTTGTTAACCTCTGTGGGTGTCGGAGGGCAGCGGGACCACGGGGCGAAGGCCTGACATCCGGGCAGGGAACCTGGGACTGGCCAGGCGAGCCGGTGGCGGTGCAGCCGATGAGAAGACAGAGACCCTCCCAGCTCTCCGGCCAGCTGCTTAGCTTCTCTGGGTCTTCTCTGGGTCTCTGTGCTCCTCATCTGTGAAATGGGCATCATCTCTTGGGACCGTGGAGAAGACTCACAGGTGCGGAGAGAAGGGGTTTTATAAACTATAAGGCACCGTGCACATGAGAGAAATGATTGCACGCCCTCCCACCGCTGGCAAATTAGGGCTCGCGGGGTAATTCTCCTGCGCTACCCTCACTGCACACACACGGGAAGAAACGCTCCCCGGGCAGCCCTGAGCCTCCTCGAGGACACCCTAGGACAAGGAGGACACTTCCAAGAACAAAACTCTCAGAAAGCCTCGGGCGTCCCCCCCGCTCACATGAACGCTTAGAGCCAATGAGGCCAGGACGGCGGTGCTTGCCCCCCTGGCTCCCATCAGAGAGAAGATCTCCCCGTGCCCCCCGCTGACCCTGCCTCTCGTCCAGCCCCAGGTCAGGTCGAGGACCAGGAATCAGCCCCAGCCTCTGAGTTAAACCCCGACCGGGAGAACTCAGCTCCGGCTCTGCCCCGGCCCCTGACCAAAGTCATCCTCTGGGATCCAGCGCGAGGCTGGAGCCGGCCCCTGACTCCAAGCCCTGGCGACCCCCCATCCAGCCCACCCTGATGCCCCTCCATCCCAGGGCTGGCTGCCAGGCCGGGGACACTCTCCACCCAGCCCTGAGGACCACACTGTGCTCTAACCTACATCAGCCTCGCCCTGGGGGAGTCGGAGAGGCCCCCCTCCCTGCCGTTCCCACTGCTCGCACCTTCCCACCTTCCCGCCCATTCTACCCCTCCGACACTGGCATGCCATTAGCCACCACCCACAGGTAGTGCCATTCTCAGGGATCTGAGCACAGAAACAGAAAGCAATTCGCCAAGGGCCACACAGCATCACTGGGCAGAGCGAGGACCGAGACCGTCACCTAGAGATTTCCCTGTCTGCCTCTGAGCAGGGGGCGGAGTTCATGGTCCTCACTTCCCTGAGCCTGGGGAGCAGGAGTTCCAATTCACTCATTCATTCATTCATTCATTCATTCATTCAAATGTTTACTGAGTAGCCTCCGCAGACGGGCACACGGAGCAGGGGGCGGGGTGGTCAGGGCAGACCCGGGCCGCCTCTTCCGAGGCTCAAAGGCAGGGCAAAGACTTGTTCCCAGGAAACCGCAACAAATGTTTCACAATTGCCACTTCACTTCCTTCCAACACACACACACACACACACACACACACACACACACACACCCCTAAGGGGCGGAGGAAGTGAGGACACACCTTCAGAGAAGCACAGGAGGGAAGCTGACCTCAGGGAGCCCCTGCAGCCCCCGCACTGGGCACAAGGGTCATAGGGAGAAGGCAGATCTCCGCCCATCACTGATGCCACCGGGACAGCGGCCCTCGTTGGTGGCTGTGGGGACACAGAGTGCTGCGTCAGTAATTGGCCCCAGGTTGGGAGAGAACGAGCAATGACGTCATCACGTTTCCAGGCCCAGGGCTGACTGACACTCGGTGACCCGGCGCAGAGGAGGAGGAGCCGGGAGCACGAGCTGGGCCAGGACGGCAGAACGACCACCGGCCTCTCCTGCGGGTGGACCTCTGGGCCGGGCGGAGTCAGAGGGGTGGAGGCCGGAGCCCGGGGCGGGACAGGCCTGGCTCGAGGTTGGCAGAATCGGACCTCCTGGGCTTCTTGGCCTCATGGAGGGTCCCCCGGATTCCAATTCCCCTGACTTCCCAGGAGCCTCCGTGAACCTGAAGCAATCAGAGCCCGGACCCTTCTGTCTGGGAAGGAGCAGAGCCCGGCTGGAGTCCCGGCTGCATGGGATCAGCTGTGTGACGTCAGTCGGGTCACCAACTTCAGCACCTCAGTGTCCCCGTCTAAGAAATGGGGTCGATAGGGCCCTTCTCCCAAGGCTGTGGCATTCGAAAGGTCACTGTTCTTGGCTCAGGGCCGAGGACACAGTGAGTGCTAGCCATTGGAAGTTAGCCCATCTTTCTACCCCTTGCCTGCCACAAAGCTGGCCTTCCAGCCCCAGAGCCCCAGGGACCAACCCCCCAGAGAGGGACGGGGGAGGGGGGGTTGTTTCTTTGCCCAAAGTCCTTCCAGAGCCTCCCTTCGGGTGGTCTTGGCTTCAGCTGGTATGCCCCAAGAGATGCAGTATGCACTGCCCAGGGCGGACATTGGGAGAGAGCTCAGCGAGAGGCAGGGTTCTCCTACTAATTTGGAACGTGACCCCTTGGAAGACCCACAGGTCCCCAGTAGCCCATACGCGCCCCGCTCCTGGTGAGCACTGCACCTGTGGCCCTCACCAGAGTCCTTGCCTGAGTTCAGCTTCTCTGGTCTTTCAATGAGGCCCCAGGAAAAGTAGGCTGGTTGCAGCCAGGTCCCCGTGGGTGAGGATTCATTTGAGGTCGACCCGAGGACCAAGACAAGCCAGGATGCACTCCCCTTCCATTCCCCCTGAATGGGGTCTCCAATGCCTCTAGTCGCCCGGAACTGGAGCATTACAGCGTTAACAAGAGTTCCTTCTCCTGTGATTCCATTTTGGAAGCTGGGACTATTGACCTAATTCACCCAAAGGAATGACTTCCTAATGGTGGAATTATGGATGTCAGGGCACCTTGGTGGGAGGGAGATTTGCAGATAAGAGCTGCCTTCTTCTTCTTTATTTTTTTTATAATTTTATTTATTTTGTTTTAGAGAGAGCGTGAGTGGAGGGAACAGCAGAAGGAGAAGGGGAAAATCTCAAGCAGACTCCATACCGAGCACGTAGCCTGACACGGGGCTTGATGTCATGATCCCGAGATCATGACATGAGCAGAAACCCAGAGTCAGATGCTTAACCGACTGAGCCACGCAGGCGCCCTGATGAGAGCCCCCGTGATGCCCCTCCAATCATACCACCCAGGGGGCTGCCATGCTTCCCTTCCGGGTAAGATTTTTCCTACACGGATCCTTGGGCAGGCTTTGGAACCTGAAGGCTGCTCTTCAGCGGGAGGGCTCAGCCAAAGCAGCTAGGACAGCTGTGGCTTTAAGAATAACTTCTGAGCCTGCAGAGGGAAGGAGAGGAGGGGATTGATTGGGAGGGCCTCTTGGAAACTGGGATCTGAAATCAATCTGGCAATTAATAGGCCAGGTGTGAAGTGGCTGCTGGATTCCAGGCTCCCCCTCCCCCTCCCCCAGATTCCTCTCTTCTTCTGAAGGAGGGGCTCTGCCGCTCCTGGTGGCACCTCCACTCCCTGCCTCCCTGCCTCCTGGTGACAACTGCAGAGAAGTCCCGCTGGCTGTACCTCTTTCAGGACGCTGTCACCTGTGCAGGGCCAAGGGTGGGCTGGGAGGAGGGGGTCCAGCTGGCAGGGTTAGGCGAGGGAGCAGGGGGACCCCCAACCAGGCCCACAGCACAGACGTTGGGGCAGTCTTGGCTCCGGGGATCACCGTGGCCACATCCGGGCAGCCTCTACGGTCCCTTTCCAGCCCCGCCACCTCCACGTCCACATCCTAGGTAGGGAGGAGGGTAGAGCAGAGACTTCCGGGGACTGAACTTCCGGTGGCCCAAAGCAGGGGGAGCAGAGAGCTGCCTGTCCTACATTTTCCACCTGCCCTGCTGACCAAGACTGGGGACTGCTGGCAACTGAAACAATTCAGCTCAGCATCCCCTTAACCAAACCCCACTCTAGCCTTCCCACACCTGGAGAAGAGAGTGGCTTGTTAAGATTGCCTAGGGGGGGAGGAATGGGGTTTCAGAGAAGCAGGGGCTCTCCCAAGAGATCCACAGCACTGCCTTGGAAAAACTCAGGATAATGGGGACTCTGTTTTCCCTTCCTGCCCCTCTCGTGTGCTGTGTGAACTTGAATGATTCCCCTCCCCTCTCTGAGCCTCCAGGCCTCACCTATACCAGGAAGGTGGGACAGGAGGATCTGGGGGGTGGAGGGAGGTGGGCAGAGTCTGGGACCCTAGGGTTTTCCAAAGTGGGCGGCAAGCAGGGGGCTTTACCAAATTCAGCATCCCAGAGGCCCCAGGAAAAGTAGGCTGGTTGCAGCCAGGTCCCAGTGGGTGAGGATTCATTTGAAGTCTTGCACCCCAGATCCTGGGCTCCAGCTCTCTTCCCTCCCTCCTGAGTCTGGGCTGGGGTGGGAGGCCAGTATCTGGAGGGGCTCAGCTCAACCCTGAGCTGCTGCACACCAGGACGTGGGGCCGCCAGTGAGGGGCAATGGAGCTTTGGAACATTGGAGGCTGCGGGAGCCTCCAGAGTATGGTAGTTGGGCCTTGAGAACATTTTATTTCCCAAGAACTTCACGGGCCTCTCTTCAGGGTGGATGGCAGCAGTCCCCACCTCTAAGCAGGAGCCCAGGAGCCCAGAAAAAAAATTACAGGCCCCCACTGCCTCTCCTGATCCCAGATGGACTCCCTGAAGCACCCCCCAACACATGATCTGAGGAAGCTCTGACTGAGAGCCTCGCCTGCAGATTCCCCCTCCTGACTCCTGCTTCTAGAGCTCAGTCTCCTCCTGTCAAGGCCAATGGTGAGATCTAAGGGGTCTTGCTCTGGGAGGAGGTGGGAAGGGTGCCTTCTTCTTCTTTAAGGACCTAGTAGTTCAGGTGTGAGCCAAAAGTATCTGATTCCTCTTCTCTTGTCCCTTATATCTTCTCTGTCTCCTCCTCCTTCTCTCCCTCTTCCCTCCCCACCCAGTGAAAGATAGAATCATTCTAACGTAGTTAACTATGGCCTTTGTCAGATGGTACACAGGTGGTCAAAGAGAAGATATCCGTCTACTCACCTATCCACACATCACCCACCCATCCACCCATCCATCCATCCATCCATCCATCCATCCACCTAACCATCCATCCATCCATCCATCCATCATCCATCCTTCCATCCATCCATCCATCATCCATCCTTCCATCCTTCCATCCATCCATCCATCCACCTAACCATCCATCCATCCATTATCCATCCTTCCATCCATCCATTCATCCATCCATCCACCTAACCATCCATCCATCCATCCATCCATCCATCATCCATCCTTCCATCCATCCATCCTTCCTTCCTTCTTTTCATCCATCCATCCATCCTTCCTTTCATCCATCCATCCTTCCCTCGATCCATCCATCCATCACCCATCCTTCTATCTATCAATCCATTTATCCATCCATCTACATACACATCCATCCACCCACACATCCATTCATCCATCCATCCATCTACATACACATCCATCCACCCACACATTCATCCACCCATACACACACACACACACACACATCCATCCACATACACATCCATCCACCCACACACCCATCCATCCATCCATCCATCCATCCATCCATCCATCCAACCATCCAGCATGCCCTCTGCCTCTAGTATCAGACCAGGGGCCAGGCAGACCAAAAAGGAATCCAACAGCCTCTGTCCCCAGGGAACTCCAGGCCAACTGCCCTGGGGCAGAGCAGGGTGGGCAAGGCCCCAAGGCACCCAGGCACCAGCATCTATCCTTCCCAAAGAGACAAAGGTAAAGTCAACCAGTCACCACGGGGTGACTCAGGCAGCCCTAATACCCACCATTCGAGGGGTTATAGAGTGGCCAAGAAGAAGAGCACTCAGACATCATCTAGGACAAGCCTCCCATCGGACAGGAGAAAAGCATTATGCTTATTGAATAGTGTGAGTGGAGGTGAGGAATATAGTGCCTGAGGGCGGAATGGGGGACCGAATGGTCCAGCTAAAGAGCGGCATGCAGGGAGACTGGCAGAGGATGAATGGGATGGGGTCACCCCCTTGCTATCACCCACATTCCATCACCAGCTCCCCTCTGGCCTGCACACATGCAGGGGTCACCCCAGACCCTCTGATCTGCATTTCTTCTGCTCTGTCCAGGAGGCCCCCCTTCAGGCCAGTTGGCTGGCAGTCGATACAGGCAGTCACAACCCCCATTATATCTCCATTGCCCACATTTCTTTCCCTCGTTTTTCTTGCTAAGAGACAGTTTTTAAAAATGAGTCCCTGAGCTCAGCCCTTTCCAGCCTCGTTAATTTCGTGCCCCACCTCATTTGTTCGGGGGACCTACTTTCCCCTCGCCCGCTGCCGCCTTCCTCCCGCCAGCTATATTGGGTTCTCTGTTCCGTCCTCAGTAACCTTGTGCGCCTCTCAGAGTTCTGTGGCTGTTTTTCTCTGCCAAGGAGCTCTGGACTCGAAGGGACCGCAGAGGTCATCTGTTCACCTCCAACCCCCTCCCCATGCCCGAAACTGGAATCCCTTTCCCAGCATTCCTGCCCAAGGTTATGCGGTCCCAGCTGCATTCCTCCAAGGACAGGCTGCATACCGTCCATAAGACAGCCTCGTCGCTGCAAAGCAGCTTTCCCCAGGCCGTATGCTTCCAGAAAGGGGGAACCGACCTGAGGGAGACTCCTTGCCGTGGTTCCCTCTGGGTGTTCTGTCTGCATCAAGTTCCCCGCACGCTCCCATCAGCCTCCAAGAGCAGGGCTCGTGGCATCCCCGTTTTGGACGTCCCTCGGACCATGTATGGTTTGGGTACCTTGGATGTGCAGGATGTGTCCTTTGCTTGCCGTCCTGCCAGGGATGGGACTCTTGACCCTGTCCCTGTGCCTCCAGCAGCCACTGGGGTCAGTGCCGACCTAGAAACTTCTTCCCTATTTCAGCTGAAAATCACCTCTTGTTCCACCCCATTTCTGGAGCTAGCTCTGCCTTCAGGAGTCCCCCGGAAATCCTCTTCTATGGGACAGACCTGCAGAGGTTTAAGAACAACCATCACCTTCTCTCCAAGTTCAATGCCAGAATTCCTTCAGGTGTCGTGCCTCTGGTCTGGGACATGTGGCCCAGGCACCTACGCTCCTCCCCAGGGGACACGCGTCAGTTTACTGCTATCTGTCCGTGGATGGGGCCCCTCTGGCCATGGTCTGAGCAGAGTGGACAGATGTCACCTGTCACAGCAGGGGGAGCTTGCCCCGTAGCCTCTCCCCCGCTGGCTCCCGCTCCTGTCTTCCCAGGAAAGCCAGGCACGGAATGACCTCACCCACTCTGCGTCTCAGGTGACAAAGCACGCAGGGACAGCGCCCCTTCTCTCCCACAAACCCCTAAGAGGTCTATGCCTGGCACCTCCGCACCTGACTTTTCTCTCTCTCCTCCCCCCTGTGATCGCGCCTTGCCCACATACACCTGCTCTGAGCACATCTTCAGCCTCCTGACTCTTACCCTGGGCTCTGTACAGACATTGATGCTGCCGGCCACCTCTCTTTGCTTTTATGATGCCCAGCCCTGTTCCAATCCTCCAACTCTCAAGGGACTCTTGTCCCAGTCGGCTGCTCAGGCTCCCACTCCACCCCTACAGTGCCCGACCTTCAGTGGATTTGCATCCTCAGCCCGCCCCTCCTCACCCTGCACTGGCTCTGACTCCTGCCTGCTTTGCAAAGCCCCTCGGGGCGGGTGGTCCCCGGTCTACCTCATGGTGCCCATGGAGCTGTGAACAGGACTTTCGCCACTTTCTGAAGCTCTGCTTCTCCTTCGAGATCAAGCCCCGACTCCTGTCTTCCAGAAAGCATCGTGCAATGTCCCCATGTCACTCAGGGTGCCTGCCATACCATGTCCCCTTCTAGCTCCAGTGATCCTGCCCACACCCTCCAGGTGGCACTGATTGAACGGGGTGAAGACACGGCCCTCTGTGGGCCGCCCGGAGCAGACCGTGTGACCTGGCACACAGGGCTCGGCCCAGTGGGGTGGAGACCATCCAACAGGGCTCCTCGGGGTTTGGGCTGAAGATCAGGTGAACTGGAGCAAGGGTCCAGGACAAGGAGGATGAACAGGCACCCAGAGGGAGAGGCGGTCCCTGGAAATGGGGGAGGGGAGGAGGACAGAGAGACCTCGGAGAGAAGCACCCAGAGCTGCTGGCCCCCAGCTCCCCCTGACTTTCCGGCCAGGGAACCCCTTGGATGAACTTCTGGCCTTCATGACAATGTTCTGCCGCCCAGGCAGATGGAAGCCCTTCCCCCTGCTGGCTCCTAGGCAACCTTTTTGTGTCACGGTCCTCAACACGGGGAGGCTCAGGGCTCCTGAGCCGTCGAGGGGCTGATTCCTTCTACTGACCGAGGGCCGTCTGAGCAGCCCTGGGGCCCCTTTGTGGGGAAAGAGAGCTGAGGAGACAGATAACGAGAGAACACCAGACAGGGGCACAGAGGGGGACCGTCCAGCACACGGACTGTTACAAAGTCCTGTCCTCTCTCAGAGGACCCATCAGGATTCCCTGCTATGGCCCTGAATTCAGCTTCCCTGTCCCCGGGGGTTCCTCCCAGCCCACACCGAGTACCATACACGCGTCCTAGCAGCGAGGGGGCCCGTCACAGCTGGGGGTGAGGCTGAGGCTCTCTTGGGGGTGTCGAGGCAGAAAAAAGACTGAGAAGCATGGCCTGACCAGCCTCCGTTGTGAATTAAGGAGGAAACTAAGGCCTGGGGAGGGTGGCTGGGGCCAGGCGTTGAGATGGCCAGGCAGGGCAGGCACAAACGCGGGCTCCCGACGGAGGCTTGATGCTTCGAGCACATCTCGCAGCCTCTCTGGGGAGATCTGGTTTCCTTACTGGTTTCTGCATGACCTTGGGCCAGTCACCTCCATCCCCCGCACCTGGTTTCCTCCTGCATCTTAAAGAGGCCTGCAGCTCCGTGTCGGGAATGTGGGGTTGGAGTGCCCCGCCGCTGCCTGGAGCCAGGCTGTGCAGGAGGACAGGCCCCATGACCTTCCAGAGCCAACACCCCCTGCGCCCCAGCAGGGCTGCTCAGACAAGATGGCACCAGGGGCCTGGGCCGGAGGGGTCCGCTCAGACTCCTCACCTACAGGGCACATGTGCCCGGCGGAGGCCGCCCCGGCCCCCTGCTCCCCAAGGTCTCAGGTCCCCCGACTCTGGGGCTCTCCAGCAACTTCTCATCCGGGCCCATCATCCACACGTATATCCTGGTTTCCGCAGCAGGGCTGTATGTGTGCGCGCCTGACGGTGTGAACGGGTGTGGGTGTGCACCCTTGGGCATGGAAACCACGAGGGAACATGTCTATTGTCGGGCTGTGCCCCACAGAGAGCAAACCGGGGATTCGGGTCCTGAAGAATAGGCCACCGTGTCCATCCAAGGTGTTCGAGCCGCACAGAGGGTGACAGGAAGGAAGAGTGGCCAGCGAGGGGTGGGGGAGACACCAAGGCTCTGGGAGGGGCCATGGTTGGCCGGAGGTCCTCATCAAGGTCAGCATGGGGCCTGAGCTGCCTGGCTCCGGGGTTGGTGCGGGCCCTTCCTCGGACCGCCAGCTCCCCGTCCCCCAGCCCTGCGGAGCGGCAGGCAGCACCCTGGGCCCAGCTACCGTGAGCCCTGGGACCCCGGACCTGCCCCGCTGATGACTGATGCCTCACATTGCCGCTCGGGCCTTCAGTCTGCATTCTGACTGCGAAGGGCAGCCTTGCACACACAGAGGCTCTCCCTGGGCCTCCCCACTCGCCGGCCGTCTCTACCTCCTCCTTCCAAGGCGTGAAGCCAGGCCCCGAGGAAGGCGGTCGAGGCTCTCCCCCCTCCCCCCCCACGTCACCTGCAGCGGCACTGTCCCCATGTGCGGCAAGAAAGAGGCTGAAAGTCCAGAAGTTAAGATCTGGCCAGGAGGACGAAGCAGAGGCTGATGCTCGTACGTCGGGGACGGTGGATAACCAGGGGTGCGGTGTCTCTAGCCGCCTATCCACACCCCTCCCCCACTACAGAAAGAGAAAGAGAGGCCCAGAGGAGGAAAGCAAGTGGGCAGGGCCTCTAGCTGGCCTGGCCGATCATCATGGACAATTCCCCGTCCAGAGGGTTCCCTGTCTGCCCTTCCCAGCTATTTGGACTTACGTCAGGGAAGGAGGGGTTCCAGACCATTTCTGTCAGCCCCGGCATTCACCGTGAGGACCAGAGTCATGCTAGCTTGGGAGGGGGGATCCCCCAAGACACTCCCAGTGCGCCCAGGACTTTCCAGGTTTTAGCACGGATGGAGCGGGGTTGGAGTCACAGACGTTGGGGAAGAGTTCTCCAGCCTGCCTTTCAGCTCATCCTCACCCACCTCTGGTTGCATGCCCCCAGCTCCCAGGAGCTCACCACCACGGGAGGTACCTTCATTTGTTATGGAGCCTCTCCAAGTGCCAGAAGGTTCTTCTCCAGCAAGCTGCCGGCTGCCTTCCTGTGGCTTCTCCTCCTCCCCTTCCCTCGCCTTCCTCCCACTCCTGAGAACAGCCAGAAGACACGTGCCTCCTTCTGGGTCCTCGCCCTTCAGACACTCGAAAGCTGTGATCACACCCCCCGGGGCATCTTAGGCACGTCTGCTCCGGTGAGTGAGTTCCAGGCCCTCTCGCTTCATCCGGCCTTGATGGGTTGATGATGAGCAGACAGCAGCCGCTGGGGTCCACCCCCTCACCCCACGTCCCCCATGCTGTCCTCACGACCCTCCCCAGCTTCATGCCGTCCGGGGACCCTCACTTCCAGCCTCTCCATCAGCAAATCCCATTGGGATCCAGCGGCTCCCCCCTGCAATCTCACACATTAATTGAGCACCTACTGCATGCCAGCCCTGTCCGGGATGCTGGGGATATGCCACCGAATGGGACAAATACCATTCCTGACCTCGCCGGGGCTGCCGGTCTCCTGCACACAGAACAGAGCACCACGAATTGGAGACGAGGGGAGGTCTAGGGGGCCGAGACGAGCCCCCCAGTTCAGGTGCCTGAACTGTGTCAGGGTTCCATGTCATCCTGAACCAGGTGAAGGGGAAAGGGAAGAGGGAAGCAAATTCACAGCTTGGAGAGCAGGGCTGGGTGGGGAGGGTACCCTAAGGGCAACGGGAGCCTTTGGAAGCCGCAAGACCTGGTCTCTGGGAAAATGCTCACTCTGGCCACCGTATGCAAAACTGACAATAAGTAGGAGGCAGGGATAGAGGAAGGATACGGGGAACCGATGCTGACACCCATCCGGCTCTGCCCTCATAGGCCCCACACCAACCCTGGAGGCCCAGACATGGGCAGAGTGGGCATGCAGCCCCTAGGGGAGGGGACAGGGCTGTCCCTCCTCCAGGCTTTCCCTGCTCGTCTGTCACACTCCTGCCTGAGAGCTAGACGGAGTCAGCCCTCTCCCTCCGCCCTGCATCCCCGTCTCCTCCACACCATAAACCTGTCTTGTAAAAGCCGATGAAAGTCCTGGCCATCAGCCACAGAAGCCTTCTTGGGCCTTCTCTCCGGTCGCGTGTGGCTCCTGGAGAAGGCAGGAGGGGGCAGAGGCTGGCATTCAGCTGCTCCGTAAATCTCCTGAAGCTAGTTTCTATCGCTTCCCGACATTCCTCTGTAAGAAGCCACTCAGCTGCGTTTACAAATTATAGAATTCATTCGATGTCAGGGACCTGGCTAATGGCCTGGATAAATCCTGCAGGAGCCAAGGGGGCCCCTCCTAGCTGGGCTCTTGTCTGGCCGCCGAGTCATGGTGTCTCAGCCTCTGGCTCCTCATCTGTAGAATGGGGACATGGGTGGCTGTGACGCTCAGCAGAATCACGGATGCATGTGCCTGGCTTGGGGGCTGCCACACAGAGGGCTCCCGGTAAAGGATGGTGGTGATAATGTATATTGAAGCCCGCCTAAGTCTAGGGTTGGGGAAAGGCGATGGGGGCAGAACCCGAGGCCTGGGGTTGCTAGCCCCTGACGGGCATCTCTGTGCCAGGAGGACCGTCCTGCATCACTGGGCGCTCTCGGGGTGAGGTGCCCTGGGAACCACCAGGCTTATGCATGTAGAGGGATTCTCCTCCTCCTCCTATCCCACAGAGAGCTGCTTCTCACACAGCAAGCTTTAGATCCTCTCTCCAAATGGACTCTTCAGGCCTTCCCACATCAAGACTATTTCAACCCTTAGAAGTTCAAGCAATCTGTGAACTGATTGATTGAGGTTCCCTGGATCTTGGGTTAAGAAGGATTCTGAGGCTGTTTCCAGCGATTAGTGATATATGCCATTGGCCTCGGACTGCGTGAGGTGACCCCAGGTGTGGCCCCATGCTTTGCCACCTTTCAAGTTCCAACACCCCTGTCCTGTAGATGAGGCAGTTGATATTCAAGAAGGATCTAAGGAACAAAGAGGGGGTGATATTCCCTAGGCACCCACTGCGTGTTACACGCCGGCCATCACGTCCAATAGGACACCGTCCCATCAGACGGAAGCTCTGGTTAGAGCAGTCACTCAGCCAGCGGGCAGAGTCGTGCCTTCCGGGAGCCATCGCGCCGGATTCCAGGGTCCCAAAGAACACGGGACAGCCAAAGACCCGGTCCTCGGAGCAGAGGGGGCCAGACGCTCGGTGTGCAGATGGAATGGCGCAGCCAGAGGCCACAGGGACCTCCCAGAGAGGGGATGAATCATGGATCATGGCAAGTGGGAAGCTTCCCCTGGCTGGACTTTCCTATTTATCACTCGAGAGGTAAAACAGAGTAAATTAGTAGGAGTTCTGGAAAAGCCAATCATCCTCCAGCGGAAGCAATGCCAGAACTTTGCAGGGAGCTTGCACATCCGTGACACTGTTGCGAGACCCTGCAAAGTGGACGGCATGGCCCAGCCTGTCCCATCTCATTGAGGTGGAAGTGAGGCTCAGGGAGGCGATGTGACATACACCCCTAACTCAGGGGGCCGTGGTGGCAGGGACGTGTTCCCGCGCTGCTTAGCTTGTCTTCTGGAGGAGGGCGTCCTGTCCCCCCATTCTTCCTCCTCCTGCCAGTCCCTCTTACCCACGAAGGCCCTGTGTCCGGGGCCTGACATGCGCCATCTCTAATTTTCACAAAAGCCGCCTACCCGGGGAGCTCTCATCAGCCCCATTGCACAGATGAGGAGACTGAGGCTCAGAGCAGTTGAGTGTCAACCCCAACATGGCAACTCCAAAGCTCTTCTCCGTGGGGCTGCAGAGAAGCCAGCAGGGCCCCACACAAGGATGGCACGCCGTGCCTGCCTCGGTCCACGCGTCCAAAGGAAGAGACACTGTGCTCTCTCAACAGGAAGCCTATCGTCTCCCGCCCGTCTCAAGCCAAGGAAGCTTCTTGGCCCCAGGAATACGCGGGCCAGAGACCGTCAGCCCAAAAGGGGGTGAGGATCAAGCATGTCCCTTCTGGGGTCACTGAGTAGAATCGGGCCGCAGGTAGGAAAGCGGGCCTGACACAGGTGAGCAGCACCCTACTTTCGTTGTCCCTGCTGCTAAGTGAGCACAGGGCGCAGCACCCAGCGGGCCCACGGGAGGGAATCTGATGAGCATGGGACCCAGCAAATGAGTGACCGAAGGAAGGAACATAGCGCCTGGCCCTCTGCTCCCTCATGGGGAAGATGGGACAGTAACAACACCCCCCCTAAGGCTGTCGGAAGCCTTGGGAGCCCCGCTCCATAAACGGGAGCTGTTATTTTTAGGAAAGACCTTGACCCTCTCAGCGATCACAAACTAATCTCCTCTCCCTCGTTGGCCTTCACCGCCCTCCCCCTGGATGAACCACAGGTCGGCCCGGAGCCCCTGAAACTCAATCACTTCTGCTGAAGCCCAGGGCGTCTGTGCAGCTGCCGGGTACCTGCCCCCCAAACCCACGCACTTCGGGAGCAGATGTTATAGAAAATCAAGGTGGCCGGGATTTGAAAGGCTCCACGTGTATTTCTGAGCTTGGTCTCAGAAGATGAGGTCATCGTGTGTGACACGGATCGATACAAGCATCAGTGTCCTCCGGGCTGGCCAGCCTACGGTACTGTCAGCCACTGTCCCGTCCTGGGAACGCTGGGGGAGGGGAGGGGCTCTCCCACAAGCTCCGGCCCAGTCCCCTTCTGTGGCCTCGTGAGAAAGGAGCTGGGGTGGGGGGTGGGGGCAGTCTGATCCCTTCCCGGGACCCCACAGGCTGGCCTGCTGCATCGTGGAGATCCTCTGTGTTCTGGGCAGAAGTGGGCTTGGGGATGCCTCTCTCTCTCCAGGTCTGGTGGGCCATACCCCCGTGGGAGCCCCATGTCCCCAGAGTCCCTTCCGGGTGGCCCACCACCTGCCCTGTGCCAGGCAGAGGAGCCCGGCCATGCCGGCAGTCCTGCCCTGTGGGGACTTGTCACCGCCCCCTGGGCTCCTACTACTAGAAGGGCGTCGAACAGGGATCTGGCCTCATCGGGTGGCGTTGCGCAGCTGAAACAGAGGAGTCCAGGTGACAGGGAGGTGGACGGAGGCAGGAAGTGGCCAGGCTGTGGAAGACAAGAAGACATATTCAAGAAAAGGAAAGGAAGCCATGTGCTGGGGTGCTGAGCCAGATCCCGGATCCCCTCACCCCATCTCTGACCACCTGCAACCCCAGATGCATTCCCCTTGCTGATCAATTTATGCAAATCAAGTTACGGGCACCTGCTGCTGCTCCCGGCCTCACCCTCCAGCAGGTGCAGTGGGACTGGGAGTCCCAGTGTAGACTTACCTGGGACCCGCACGGGGGACCGTCCCCGCTACAGCGGCTGCCCGCCTCCAGGACACAGAGCAGCCGCAGTCAGAAGCCAGCACCCAGGATTCAAAGCAACACGCACGAACACGCTGACATCACCAAAGCCATGGAGACTTGGGTCGCTAGCAACACACTGAACTTGACCGTGGACAAGGACTAGGTTGGGGGAAGTCATCAAGAGCTGAACCTCAGCACCTCGTGCAGCCCGAGCCGAGTCTCCGTCACTGCCTCCTCTAGGCAGGCTGCCCTCCTCCCTCCACATCCCTGGTCCCCTTAGTCCCCATGAAAGGCTGAGCCAGGAACTTCACTAAACCTCAAGAGTGTGGGGACCTGGACAGAGACGGCCCCACCCGGCCCCCTAGGAAACTGGTCCAGGGGAGATTCATGCTGAACAATTCAAAATGAGCCCAAAGGCCATTACCTCCAGGGAGCTGTCTAATCTCTTGCTTCTCTGTTTGAGAGACAGAGACAAAAAAAGACAGGGGGTGGGGTGGCAGCGGGGACAAAGAGATAAAGAGACGCGGAGGCAGGGAGAGAGATAAACACGGCATCATCGCTCACTACTTACACCCTGTATCCCTGAACGGGCATCCCGTCCGTCTTGCTCTGCCCGGCGCCCGGCACAGGGAGACCCAGCTCGGGGGGCCGATGCATGTCTGTTAGATGAAGGAAGGAGAAAGATCAGGAAGCAAAGATAGCAGAGCGAGAGGAGAAGACAAGGAGCAGAGTAGCAGGCTGAGAGGTGCTGGGTCCCTCTGTCCTAATGTCTGCACGTTTTTTTGCTGAGAGCAGAGGCTGATAGTGCGACAGGCCAGCCCTTCTACCCGGGACATCAGGCATCAATAGTGAAAGGGAAGCCTGACGCACGCCAAGCTCCCGGCTCATCCCTCCCGGGCCACCCCGCTACCCCAGCACCCACAGGCCCAGCCACCCTCCGCCCGGCCGGGGTCCAGGCCTCTGGGTGACGCGACACCACCCACGTGCAGAGCAAACAAAGCGTCCACGTGGGCGTGTATGACTTATGGCTTTAATCTCCCCCATAGAAGCCCTTTAAAGATTATTTCAGGGATGAAAAAAAAATAATCCTGGGTAATGAATCATGGCCTTAAAGAAGCTGATAAGCAGCAGGAAAGCTGGCGAGGCCTGAGTTCCTGATTTAATTAAAGTCTTATGGATACTCCCTGAAACAAAATCCATCGTAGCCATCAAGGTGATAAAAAGACCGCAGGTTACTTTGAACTAACTCACCTGCCTCGTGAATCTTCTTCCTGGTGTAGGGGACAGACGAAGGGGCCGTGTCGTCGGGACCCAGGGTGGCGTCCCTGCAGACGGCCCCATGTACGGCTTTGAGGGACACCGGGGAAAAGAAGGAAGCTCAAGGAGCCCAAGAGCTGAAGTAGATCAGAGCCTGGAGGAGGCAGGATAATCCGCCCAGACAGGCAGTGGGGCTGCTGTGTGTCCTTAGGTCACTTGCTTGCCCTCTCTGGGACTCAGTTTCTAATCTAACATCCGGGGAGCCAGAGATGGGTGCAGCTGGTCTCTGAGAGGCAGCCCCAAGCCTTCAGGGTTCTAAACCCCTCGTCCCCCCCGAGGAGGTGAGGAGAAAGGGGTGGCCTCTCCACGGGGAAGGCCCTTCTCTCTGGATCCTGCCCCCAGCGCCAGCCTCCCCCAGCCCCTGCTCCCCCTTCCCTGCCCTTCCCGGTCTCACTCACACACAAGTCCACCTGGCAAAAAGTGTCATTGCCAACACCCTTGGGGACACACTTCTGGTCCAGGGAGGGGGCGAGTGGGGGTGTATGTATTCAGCCCGAAGGCGTCATGGAAAGTGGGGCCTTCCAAGCAGGCAAGAGCCGTGGGCTCTTTCCTGCTCCACCAGCAGGCTCTGCCAAGGCTCCGGAGAGAAGCCGAGTGGGCTGGACCTGGAAGGACAGAAATAGAGCCCAGGAGGACGTGACGACGGCGGCCAGTAGTCTGTACATCCTTCAAGACCAGCCGGTCCGCAGGGAGTGAAAAAGGCCACCAGCCGCATGGCTGGGTGTGCGCACAGATGGACGGGTGGAGAGACAGGCAGGTGGACGGATGGGCAAACGACCGGACAGATGGACACGCAGATGAACAGCATGCAGGGGAGGGGACTGCGAGCTGAAGCTGGGTTTGGTCCCCTGGTGCCAGCTCCCTCTCTGAAGCCCTCAGCCCTGGCAGCCGGGGCCAGTGCCCTGCGATCAGTGCAGATGCGTGAGTGACCCCGGGCCCCGTCACCCATGAGAGCCAATGCCATGGGGTCAGGGTTGCCAGATAAATGTAAATTTTAGATTAATTAAGGATAATTTTTAGCGGGGCACCTGGGTGGCTCAGTCTTTAAGCGGCTGCTTAAATGGCTCAGGTCATGATCCCAGAATCCTGGGATGGAGCCCCGCGTCGGGCTCCCTGCTCGGGGGGGAATTTTTAGCAAGATTGCCGTGGCCTCCCCCGCGCCCCCAGGCCCCAGAAGCCTCTGACTGGTGAGTGGGTAAGGAAAGAAGATTCCACCCAGAGACTTCAGGCTGAGGGGTGGCAGTGCCAAGCTGCGTACCCTCCCCAGGAAAGTCCTCAGGGCCCATTCCCGGCTACAGGTGGGGCTGCTGGGGGTTGGCTGCCACCTAGCGGCCAGTGCCAGAACAGCACCTGCAGCGCCCAGGGAAGATGGGCTGGTAAACGCCCCCTTATGCAAGGTTCAGATTATTAGGCACTTGACAGAGAAGGACACTGAAGTCTGAGGTCACCTAAAACCTAAACTCATATCCAGACCTTAGTATGGGTGTGGCCTGGTCTCCACCTCCAGGCACCCCTTCTCCTAATCACAGCCACTGAGTGGGTCCCCAGGGCCCGTTGCATCATGTCATCGGCATCTCCGGATCACCAGCTTTCATCAGTAGCTCCCTGTTTTCAACACAATAAAGCACTGCGCTTTATCTTGCTTTATCTCCAGCGTGTTCAGAGGCTCTTCAGCCTATCCGAACCTCCTTTCCCTGGCTTTTCCTCTGCTTTCTCTTTTTTTCTTTTTCTTTTTTTTTTTTTTAATATTTTATTTATTTATTTGACAGAGAGAGAGAGATCACAAGTAGGCAGAGAGGCAGGCAGAGAGAGGGGGGGAAGCAGGCTCCCCGCTGAGCAGAGAGCCCGATGCGGGGCTCGATCCCAGGACCCTGAGATCATGACTGAGCCGAAGGCAGAGGCTTTAACCCACTGAGCCACCCAGGTCCCTCTGCTTTCTAAACCTTCCTGTGTTCCACCACCTGGAACCTTCCCCAAGCCGCCTCCCCCTCCTTCTCTCTGGGGCCCTCATCTCTGAGGCTGCTGTGCCCCCTGAGGCTGTTCCCCATCTCCACCAGGCCCTCACCTCCTCAAGCCCATGGGCCCCTCATGCCCCTAATAAGCCCATGTAATTCCCCACCTTCAAGTTCCATCCACCAACGACTCCAAAATGCCGCTCCCCTTGAACTCCAGACTCACACTGCGCGCCGTCCACCTCCTAGGAGCCCTCCCCTGGGAGCCCAACAGGCCGCTCACACTGAAATGGTCACAACCTCCCTCCGAAACGCACTCACCCTCAGCCTTTCCCATCCCAGTGCTGCCTCTGCCTCTCCAATTAGGCCAGATTTCTTGTGCATACACCCCACACCCACTCTGCCCACAAAGCCTGTAGGTGCTGCTTCCAATATCAGCCTAAAATCTGACCACTTCTCACCCCTCTCTGCCCAAGGAGGCCAGCCACGCACGCACACTGCACAGGGGCACACGGCCAAGGGCAGCCTCCCGGGCCCACCGCACGGGCCCCCTGGCTGGCCTCCTCACTTCAGAGCTAGGGGCACAGGGGACCCCGTGAGCCTCAGTGGGCCCATCCGCCAACTGGATAGGTGATCCTCCTTCCGCCAAAACCATGAGTGGACGGGGGGTGACGTTGGCAGGCGCAGAGCTGTGCACGATGCCAGGCTTTCTTGAGGAGGGGTCTTAAGGAGGCTGGGGGTGACGCCAAGACTTACTGAGGTCCCTGCCTTCCTTCAACAGGAAGAATCAGGAAGGACAGGGAGCCCTCCTATTGTCTGGCCTCCTCCCCAGAACCCACAATGACTCCATTGTCCCTCGCCCGCCCAGCCCAGGCCTGCCTGACCCGGACAAGAGCAGGTTGTGTCTTCTTCTGCCCCGACAAGTTTGGGACGAGCAGGTGCCCGCTGCTAAAGGAACGCTGAGCTCTTGGGCACTGGTTGGGCTCAGCAGAAGGAAAACTGAGGACAGCTTTCCCATCACTGACGATCTAAGAGGGCACTCGGACAGGAGCTCTGTCCCTGGCCTTTGTCTCTAAGAGAGTAACAGGGAGTGCTCCCCCTCCCCAGTCTTGCAGATTAGCTTGGAACAGGTGCCGAGGGTAGCCCAGAGTCGACAGCTAATCTGTGAGCATGCAACTTAGCCCAGGCTAACCTAGAACTGGCTCACAGGTCAGTTCTAGGTCCCACCCATGAGTCCAGAGACACACAATATCCTAGAACACTGGGGTTGGTTTGGAACACCTGTTGGCCCGGGATAGGTCAGTTCAGAGCACACGAGTCAGGTCAGGTTAGTCCCTGACACATAGGTTTTCTTGGCACACCCAGGACAGATGACAACAAACAAATTGGTCCAAAAGAATAATTTTTCAAGGTGCCCGGTGGGCACTTCTGCGGACACCCCAGGACTTGGAGGATCTCAATGCCGGGGAGCCCGGGTCCGAGACACAGAGGTCAGCTCAAACCTAGCAGTTGAAGAGGCAGTTTCAAGCTTTCAAAGCCTAAGGGGAAGCCAGAAAAATGGATCCCGATCCCCGGCAAGCGTGGGGCAAGGGGAACGTGAAGTCATTGGGAGAGATCTGGCCCCAAGAATTGCCCGGACGACTTTGGCCAACTCCTATCTGGCCTCTGGGTCTCAGGCTCCCCATCTGTACAAATGAGGGCCATGGGGCCCCAATCTGGCCTCTGGAAGTCAGCTGAGCTAGCTTTGGTCATTTCCTGCCCCTGTCCCCTTGGCACCCCGCCCCCACAGAGCCCTGGGCACTGGGTCACTGTCTCTCCACCCCTCAAACACCTGTCCTCAGCCGGCTGGCATCCGATGGATGTGTTTGGAGCTAGACACAGGGCGCGTGTCCCCTTCGTCAGAGGCGGGTCCCACATGTGCCCGCGCAGCCCCATTCGGCCGGCCGGATCCACATGCGGTGTCTGGAGGAACCGCGGGCGGGTGACCAGAGCATCGGGACAGCCCGGTCTAGGCTTTTATTTTTCAACTGAAAAACAAGGTAAATTATGAAATAGTCTGAACACTCAGAAAAGGCCATCTAGCCACCACCCGGCTCCAGGCGCTAGGATTCAGCCAGCCTTCCCGGACTGGGACATGCCTCTCCCCCTCCGAGCGCACTCAGTGCCCCTCCTGGGCCCCCTCCGTTCTCACACAGGTGCAGAGAGAAGACAGGGTCCTGCCCCAGGGTGCACGTGGACGCCCAGACACATGCACTTATGGAAGCCATTGGGCTGTGCACGCCGAGCGTCCCAAACACAGAGATGTCAGCCACAGAGCAGGAAGCAGGAAGGGACTGGCTTTCTAGAGGAGGCGGTTTGATTTAGGTCTTGGACAGCGAGCCCGGTGAGGCGGAGGGGAAGGCGATCCCCCCTGGCAGAGGGCCCCCCACATTCCAACGCTCAGTGGTAGGAACCTGCACCGCCCAGGGAGGCAAAGAGAGGTTTGTGAGATGTTAGGAAAGTGGTTGAGGAAGATAGAGAAGCACATCGCCTATCTACACCCCCAGACGAATCAAATCCGGAATATGTGAAAGAGAGAAAGGAAAGAAGGAAGGAAGGGAGGAAGGAGGGAAGGAAGGAAGGAAGGAAGGAAGGAAGGAAGGAAGGAAGGAAGGAAGGGAGGGAGGGAGGGAGGGAGGGAGGGAGGAAAGAAAGAAAGAAAGAAAGAAAGAAAGAAAGAAAGAAAGAAAGAAAGAAAGAAAGAAAGAAAGAAAGAAAGAAAGAAAGAAAGAAAGAAAGAAAGGAAGGAAGGAAGGAAGGAAGGAAGGAAGGAAGGAAGGAAGGAGGGAAGGAGGGAGGGAGGGAGGAAAAAAAACATAAAAAACAAAAAATCTCTAAAATCAAGAAAAGCCCCAGCCCAATAAAAAAAGCACTGACCAAGGCCTGGAACGGGCACTATTCCGTGAGCACGTGTCCAGCTCTCCAGTGAAAATGTGAAAAGTCCCCAACGCCACCACTCGAGGGGGAAATGCAGATTAAAGCCACCATGGGATTCCATCATCACCACTCCAGTGGCTTAAATTGAAAAAGAATGCGAGCTCCCCGAGTCGAGCACGTGGGGCTCCCAGAACTCTCACACGCTTGGGCCACGGCCTGGCAGGATTTACGGAAACTAAACATGTGCCTCGGTGACGGTCTGGATATGCCACTCGCGAGAAATGAAAGCAGATGACCGCCCAAGGACGCGGACAAAAACGGCCATTGTGGCTTTCTGCTGAGAGACCCGAGAACTAAGAACCACTCTCCTGCCTACGGACGGTGGGGTGGAGACAGAGCGAGGGCCCAGCCAGTCCGTGGAGTACTACACGGCGATGAAAAAGAGCAGATTTCGAGACGGGTCAGCGTGGGATGGACCTCACAGCCTTGACGCGGAATGCAAGAAGGCAGACAATGTGCCGAGGCGCCGTGTGGGTCCATCTGAATAATCCCAGGGGTAGAGGTAACAACTTGGGGGCTTAAGGTCTGAAGAACAGTTACCTCTGGGAGATTATGGACTAGAAAGGGGCCCAGGAGAACACTCCTGTTGGAACTTGCCGCATCTTGATCGGCGAAGTATTTACGCAGAGGCTACATGCGGAGAAATCCATCAAGCCTTGCACTCTTAAGATCTGAGCGCTTTATACTAAGAAATACCCCCAATAAAGTGGTTTGTTTGGGTTTTTTTAATCCCTCTAGATGAAGTTCGAGGCTGCAGTGGAGAGGGCCAGGAGGGGCAGGACGAGCACCGGGGAGGCTTTTGCAACACCCCAGGCTCGAGAGAGCGAGCAAGCCAGCAGGAAGCACGTGCCGGGCGTGGGCTCGGCCGGTCATGCTGCCGGAGGCTTGAGGAAGATGTCATCAGTGTGGCCAGCCGGGGGAGGCTTCTGGAGGGAGAAAGAGGGACTTGGCCAGCAGGCAGGGGCGAGGACTCCTGGTCAACGTGCCCAGGTGTCATTTAGAACAGGTAGCCCTGCTACTCATCTCGGAGGGGATGAGCCCCCCAACATCGGTGGGCCCAATAAGAATAGCCAGCCCCCCATGTTGGGCCCTTCTGATGCCTGTGGGGCCCTGCAGTGAGAGCTTTATGGAAGCGCTCTCGTCAAGCCCGGGAAGGAGGCCTTATTCTTCCTGTTTCACAGATGGGCACACCAAGGCTCGGAGGGCTGAGTGGTGGCACCAGCACGCGCATCGGTTAGCCCTCCTTGTTAATGACAGCGACACACCAGAGGCGGATGGCCTTCTGGCAGGCACAGCTTGGCAGGGTTGCCGCGTCGGTGGGGCACCTGGGCAAAAGCAAGGTAGGGAAACGGGCCCAGGATCTGCAGCTCCTGGGACTGCCCAGGACTCCTGGGCACCACGAGGTTTGGGAATGGATGGGGTGTGTGTCAATGACAGTAACTCTGAGCCTGGGCATGGAGCAGAGGGGGCCCAGGAAGTCACCAGGCGCTGTCCTCGGCCCTCTCCCCTCATGATGGCCCTCTGAGGCGTGGGCTGTTACCCCCATCTTACAGATGAGAGTTGGAAGCCCGGAGTGATCAGCCCGGGAGCCCTCCCGCCGTGCGGTCCCCCAGCCCAGCCTGCCGCGGTCGCCTGTCACACCTCCCCCTGGGTGCTGGGGGATGGCACCGCCCAGTGGATGGTGCAGAGATGACCGATTCTGAGAGATCCCGAGAATGAGAGGGGGGAGGAAGGACAGAGACTCCAAGGAACTGAGAAAAGCCACAGACAGAGCGGGCGGGGCGGGGGAGCAGCTGGTACGGAGGTGGGAGACGGAGCAGATGTTCGCAGCGGCTGTGAACTCACAAGACAGACGATGCTGCTGACACCAGCTTGTGGGGCCGGTCCCCGCTCCTGCCTGTCCCCTGCTCCCGCTCGGCGGCCACCCTGGTGTCGGCGTCGAGGGGTTTAAGTCAGGGGAGGATCAGCAGGAGGCCAGGCCAGGCTCTCCCAGGGAGCCCCCCCTCCCAGACTGTGCGCCCCTGGGCCTCAGTGTTCCCATCTGGGCAATGGGCCTCCGGGACCCTGCTGAAACCGTCAGCCTCCAAGCCGCTAAGGCATTTCCCCGGCTCCCAGCCTCACTCCTGCCACGACGACACCCGGCAGCCCTCCAGCCCCTCATCCAGGTTCCTGGCTTCCTATGGGAGCCCCAGCCCCAGCCCCACTCGCTGCCACCATCCTGGGGCCTCCAGCCTCCTCTCCAAAGGAGGGGGGGTGCTCCCTTCGGCCACACACACACCAACACTGACACGGGACGGGGAGGAGGAGCGTGGCCCCCGCCCCAGGGATGACATGCGGAGTCTTGAATGTTCCATGTTTAAAAAACGCAAAAACAGAAGATGAGGCCGAAGACTTCCTGTGGCATCTCTGCCCTCCCCGTGCCCCCGAGGCAGATCGCTCTGCGGGGCAGGAGGGGCCTTGTAGCTCACCCAGGGGCCAATGCGACAGTAGGGTGAGGAAGACACCAGTCAACCCCACTGTCACCCCCACCACCCCACCTAGAACTGCTTGGGCTCAAACCCAGCTTTGCCCCCTAACAGCTGTGTGACCTGAGGCAGGTAACTCAACCTCTCTGAGCTGCTCATCGATAAGGTGCCGATGAGCTCACCCACTTGGCACAGCTGCAGTGAGAACTGGCCCAGCCCGCAGCGGTGGGGGGTGCCCACCTGGTGCCCACAATCCGTGGTGTAAGGACAGCTCCCAGGCTTGAGAGGAAAAACAACCATGGAGCTGGGGGGGCTTCTGACAACACAGACCCCGGCCCGCACTTGCACCCACATTGGGCAGCAGGAAAGCAGGCCACACAGGCCTTACGGTTCAGATGGCACGGAGCCCAAGTTTCTGGCTCCCAGTGCTCCCTGGTCACCTGAAGTCGCTCCTGTGTCTTCTGCAGATGTAACAAATGCCTGCTCCCTAAGGGCACCTGGGGACGCTGGGCAAGCATGGGCACGGGAGAGCACCCCACCGGCCTCTGGAACCCCTGCTTTATTGTTAAGGATGCAAGACCCATGTTGCCTGGGCCCCAAGCAGGGCACCTGCCCGAGAAGGCGTGGCCAGGGTCGCATCCAAGCTACTGGGGCCGCGCTCCCTCTGCCTGCTGTCCGCGGGGCTCCCCCGCTTTCCCTGGCAGAAGCTCCAGGCTTGATGAAGCTGGCACTGTTGCTCACAGTGTCACTTCCAATAGAGTCCAAAAGGACAAAGGGACAGAGGTGACAGGAACCACAGGTCCCTGAAACAGGCTGAACCCGATGTCAGCGACCTCCCTGGGTCTTTAATAGCAGCCGCCCTTCAGATGCTCAGCCCAGCCCCCGCCCAACCTCCCACGGAGGCGGGGGACACTGTGTACAGCCCCCGATTAATTAAACCGATAAACCACCAGTGCAAATCGGGCCAAGGGCCAGCTCTTCACAGTGCTCCATGCTGAGGGGAGGACTCCACGAACCACTGCAGCTGGAGAACAAGAAGGGCGGGGAGACAGAGGAGGAAAAGAGGGAAGAGAAAGGGCAGCCAGGGAGGGGGCTCAGAAGCAAGCTGAGGGTCCTGACCCCAGACCCCCCCTCCGGACTACATCATGACCTATATCTGCAGCATCCCCTGGAGTCCTGTTCTCGCCTTCGGGCTCTCCTTCTCACTTCCTGCCACCATGGCTTCCAGAAAAGTCCTCTATCAGTCATTGACACTATAGTAAGAATTTGGAGCTGGACAAGACTGCAGGGATGCCCGACCCCATGTCACAGGGGGGATGAAGCAGCTGAAGCTAGGAGGGCTAAATACCCCAGGCATCAGTGGCCGAGCTGCAAACCTCTGAACCCTAGGCCTATACCACTGTCTTCATACCGCACAACTGCCCCATGCCGAGGTCTTGCTTTGGTGGAGAGTCAAAGTGCCTAACTTGGTGGAAAGTAAAGGCATACATTGGTGCTGGTCAGGGCTGGCTAGCACAGCAGGAGCCCTACAGGGGCCCTTTCTTCAGCGCCTTTGGCCCTGGGCAGTGTGGGACCTTGGCAAAGGCCCAGGCAAGCAGCCCTGCTCATCCTCTGTTCTGGATTCTCAGGGGACCCGGCTGTCAGGAAGTCTGTCCATTAGGAGAGGCTGTGTGGCCCGGGGCAAGCCCTGGTCCTTTCTGGGCCTCATTTTCTCTGTCTGATCTCAAGGGACTCAGAATTAACCATCTGTGAGTGACTCTCTAGCTCAGACGCTCTCTTCGTCAGGGTCCGTAAGGGGACAACTTCTTCGATAAGACGGGGATCTGCCCTGAACAGAGAGCTTCCGTTCGGAGCCAGAGACAATCTAGCCACCACCAAACTGCTGATGGGCCCTGGGTCCAGCTATGGATCCCAAGCACCCTTCATCTCTCTGTCTATAAAACGGGATCTCGCGTGTGGGAGGATGTGCACTAATGAATGCTTCCGGAGCCTCAGAAGAGAAAAAGAGAGTCTGCGTGGGAACCTGGGGGTCCTGGAGGCCAGGACGCTGGGCCCTGCCCCGCTGGTCCAAGAAACACCAGCAACCCAGAAACTTCTAGCCTACTGGAGAGATTTTCCTGGCATTCACTTCCTCTGGGACCTCAAGGATAAGCTTCCACACATCATGTCCCCTACGGCCCTCCCCTGTAGATGGCTCTGAAGCCCTCCAACCCAGGTCCCCAGGCTCTAGGGAAAGTGACAGCATTCTCCTCGTGCCCTCCTCTCTGGCTGGGGTTTGCCAAGTCTTCATACATCCCTACCCCACTACGAGGGGCACAGGGGATACATGGGAAAGCGCCAGCCATCAGGAGGCTATGTCTCCCCTGGGCAGACAGAGGGTTAAGCAATGAGAGAGGCTGAATGTCACCATGTGTGAAAATGTTAGAAAATATGGCCACGTGATGCCTCACACGGAAAGCAAGCCCAAAACCCTGCCGTCTTCCATTCCTGACCCTGGCAGACATCTCCAATCGATCCCACACCCTGACTGTGGCAGACATCTCCAATCGATCCCACACGCTCAGCTCTTTCCAGCTGAGCCCAGGTCTTCCCATTAGGGGGCTCCCGGGCAGCCCCCGGCCTGATCACTGGAATCAGCCGGCAAAACACAGCTCCTCTGTCCCCAGAGATCCTAGGATTATAGCTGAGCCGGCTAACAGGAGGCTTCCTGGAGGAAGAAGTCTTCACCTAGATCTTCAAAGAAGACTCCGGATGGTTGATGGGAACAGAGATGTTCCAGGGGGCGCAGCAGTGTAAACGGAGATCTGGAGACAAAAATCTGCAGGGCAGTTCAAGGACAGTGAGATCAGGGGCCAGAGAGGAGAGACGCCCGGGAGAGTAGAGGGAGGCAGAGTGGGAGTTGGGCTGGGGTGCGCCAAGCCAGCCAGTCCCAGCCCTCTCCCAGTCTGGTTGATTAAACCTGAAGCCCCATCGTCTTCTGTACCCGCTCCCCAGCCTGGAGCGAGGCCCTGGAGGGGCCTGCAGTGAGAAGGTGGCGCTGGGTGACAAGGGAATTTGCAACCTCATTAGAGTGACATGTCACTGCCCTGAAATCCCTAAATCTTCTCCTCCAGCTCCGCCCCATGAGTGATTTACAGCCGCATCCTCGAAGCCTGGCCACTGGTCTGGGGGGAGGCATCCTCCATCACTGCACACCGGGGCCACGTGCAGAACGGCCAACTCAGGTACCAGAGCTTCTAGGGCCCTAGGACGCAAGGGGCACACAGGCTAGGGACAGGTGCACAAAGCAACCCCTTTCCCTTTCCCTGAGGCCCCTCCTTAGAGGACAATTCTCAACCCACACTTTCCTTTAGAATCTCTCTTACATTTCAACTGTAACAGGGAGCCAACTGAGATTTAGCTGCAAGACCTAACCAACTGCACAGAACAGCAGGAAACCGGTTCATAGGTCTGACCCAATGTTAACATGCTAAGGGATTCGGGCAAGCCATAGCTCTACCCGGGACTCAGTTTCTCCATCTGTCCCCAAGGGAGTCAGACAAGAGAGCCCCCGGGCCTCCAGCAATAGCTCTCCCATCATTTCTGTCTGGAGGAGGCCAGTTGCCCGGCTGGCCTAGGGCTATGGGATCATTGGGGGTCCGGGCACCTTGTCCTGTTGTCCTCAGAGCCTAGCCCGGGCGCTGACCAGCAACCTGATGGGTTCAGAGGCCCGGGACCTTGGACTGCCACAGCTGGAGGGGCCTTCAAAGACGCTATGGTCCAAACTCTGCCTTTGCCAGATGGACCATGGAGGCCCAGAGAGGGCAACGACTTGCCCGAGGCTGCACAGCAAGCTACCCACAGGTAGGACTTGTACTGTAGTTGACATCTTGGTGATGTGACTCATGGGCACAGAGGCTATGCTAACTGTCCCATGTTGCCACTCACAGGGAGCCCCCTGGGGCAATGGGGGGGTCGCCCCCACCTGCCAAGAGCCCACAACTGAGACAAGCAGAAGAGATACTAGTAGGGAACAGGGGTCAGAGAGTGTAGTGTCCCCTCTAAAGCTCCCCCACCATCTCCCCTCGGCCTGTCATTCCTCTGTAAGCGAAGTGTCATTTTGGGTCAAACACTGCCCTCTTTACAGAGGAAGTCACAAAATCATGTCCTAGCATCGCAGTATAAATGAATTTGCCAGAAGTCCTCTGGGGCAACAGGGGCCCGAGATCAAATAAAAGATCCAAAGAGAAAGACCCCTGCTTCCTCTGGGCTGCAGACAAAAGTTCTAGAATGCTCTCCCCATGGACAGCCCTCTGGCCTCCTATGCTGGTTTACAGCTTGTCCCACCACGTGCGCACACACACGCACACGCACAGGCACACGCACCCCATGGCCAAGGCCAGAGTGAAAGCATCAGGCAAGCAAAGACCTCCTCGATGTCAGAGCAGGCTTCCTCAGGGGTGAGGAGCTGCCTGACCCTGGAGGCATCCAAGCTGAGGCAGTGGAATGGCAAGGGGACTTTTCCATCCCAGAGAGACTCGGACATTTGGCCAGTCCCTCTCTATCCCCTCCTCCTCCATGACCACCACCCCCCAAGTTCTGCCAGTCTGCATGCAAGTCCATGAACGTCCTCCCTGACCCTCCTCTACTCTGCTACCAGGGCCCCGGCATTCGAGGGCATTCTGAGTGGCCGGCGCCGGGGTGGCCTCTCTCAGGGGCTGGTAGCCCCCTTGTCACAGAGCTCCGGGGCCCCCAGAGCCCCCCCATTCAGACCACAGCCCACTCCTCAGTTGCTGGCCCCGGGCTGCAGGACCGCTCGTGGGTACTCACAGGGGCACAAGGAGCCACGGAAAATGACAGCCCCAAGGGCCCTGGCTCATCCGCAATCTCCCACGTGCCTGTGGGGAGTCACCCAGGCAGGGCGGGGGTACCCAGCCTGCGGCAAGCCTCCTACCTCTGCCCTCTCCACTCCGCATGGCTCTCCACTCTGCCAGCCTTTCCCTCCCCTCGGCTCTGCTCCCCTGTGTCCCATCACCTCTCTTTTCCATCTCTATCCCTCCTTTGTCTCTACGCCTTCTGCCCCTCTCTCCCCGAGCCTCCTGTGCTCTCCCTCTCTGTGCCGTCCCCAGCCCTGTGGGGCTGCACGCTGAAGCCAGTGCTGAATCAGTGTTTCTGAGCCCCTGCGAGCTGGGGGTAACTCTCCCTTCTCCCCAGCACAGCCTGACCCCCGTCCCGGCGGCCTCCTCCTGCTGCTTGCCCTCCCCTCGCCATCTCCTGGGTGCCCAGCCCTGCGCCAGGCCCAAACGCAGGCAGGGGAGGGGAGAAGCAGCCACACGCTGGCCCAGGCACTTCCCTCAAATATCCAAGGTGGGTTTTACATGCAAGGACCGGGAACACAGAGACAGGAAGAGACCCCCCCCACCCAGCCAAGCTGCAGGTCAAATCCAGGTGGGCCCGACTCCAAAGCCCCGGGGGCTTTCTTATCTCCCAGGCCAGAAGCCCAGACAGCTGGGCTCGTGGGTCAGCCAGGATTTGAACCTCCAGCCCTCCGGGCACGCAGGGACTAGCTCTGAGCCCGAAGACGCTCACAGACGGGTCCAGTACCACGGGGCCCGCTGCTGGGGGCCACGCCAGGCCCCAAACAGGAAGTCAAGGCTGAGTGCTCGGGAGGTCAGGAGGCAGGGAACCCTTCACAGGGATGGCTGAGCCGTGGCTGGCGGAGCCAGAGCTCTGCAGGCAGGAGGAAGGCGGTGAGGAAAGGCTGCAGGGGAGCCAGGCAGCGCCCGCCGGGGCTGGGCTGGGGAGGCCCCAATGGTGTCCCGACACAAGAGTCTGGAGCTGTCGCACCGCCCTCCCCAGCTGCCCCAGAGCAGGACCCCACCTTCCTAGGCCTGCCCCACGCCTTGGGCAGGTGTTTCCGCAGGTGCTGGCAGGACCCCTGACCCGCCAGAGGCCCAGAGACTCAACCCTATACATCACAAGGTGGGCTCTAGTCTCTGCCCGCCTCCAGCTGTGGTTTCCTGCATCTGAGACAGCCTCCCACCTGGGGTCAGGGGTGGGGACAGGCACCGAGAGCACCCCTTGTTGGATCCAGGTCCCGAGGGCTTGGAAGTCCCTCTTCTTCTATTCCAAGGTTCTGCTTTCCTCCCTGCGGACCTCTCCCTCTGGCAGGCACTCCCTGCGGTGGGCCGCGCGTCCCGGCAGCCCTAAGTTGACATGCCAGCATCACCCCACCGAGAGGAAAGATTCTCCTTCCCAATCCAGCCAAGACCCCGGATGGGCTCCCACGGGCCGGGCCCGGTCATGCACAGGGTCTGAAGCTGGGAGGCGGAGGGGGCCCGCGAAGGGAACAGGGGGCCCGCAACATGAGGCGGGAGGGTGCGGAGGGGGGCCGAGGAGCATCCCCACGTTGGCAGCCAAAGAAGGCGGAGGGTTCTGGGAATCCTCCCTGCTGCTGTCAGATTCCCCAGCCGACAGCAGCGGTCAAAGGCAGGGAGCCAGTGGCGCCCAAAGGCTTGTCCAGCAAGGTGGGAGGAGACCAGGAAAGGTCAAGGTCTCAGACACCGAGAAAAGATCAGGTTCTCAGAAGGAGGAGAGGGAAGGCGTGGTCACCATGGCCGCTGTGGCCCCACAGTGTCCGCTAGGTTGGCCGCCAGGGGTCACAAGCGATGGGGGCAAGACTGGGCATTACCCAAACGGCTGCCACCTGGGGGCGCCATCCAGGACAGGGCTGGGGCGGGAGGAGGGGGCAGGGAGAGAGGGATGAGGGACCCTGCGGGGAGAGCAGGAGGCAGGGAGGGGGAGTGTAGGGGAAGGGGGGCGCAGGGCAGAGCAGGGAGGACCCAGGAGGAAAAGACAAAGGAAAGGAGACAGGAAAAACCACTGCCACCGAGCCCTTCCTCCCCTCCCCCAGTGCCAAAAGTTAAAAATAGGTTGTGTGGTGAAAGAGAGACAGAATGAGAGCAGGCGTCTGAAGCAAGCGGTTCGGGGGCTGGGCGAGGAGGAGTGTCCCTGCGGGCCTCAGCCAGGGTGGGAGGGGTGGTGGCTGTGCCTCCCCCTCCGCCCCTGGCCCCAGCCCAGGGCCGAGGACATCCTTTCACCCAGAAACGACCCACCCGTGCGGCGTTTGGTGGGATCGGGCAGGGTAGCTGTTAGGACCCCGCTGTACAGATGTAGAAACTGAGGCTCAGAGAGCCGCATGACAGGCCTGACTCCTGGGCACCACCGCAAGGACTCAGCCACGGAGAGGACGGCCACCCTGTGGGATTCCCTGGGCTCAGAATGAGATGCAGCCCCCGCCTCCGAATGCCCTCCCTGGCCCGGTCGGCACCGAGCATCCAGGAGGACAGAGAGGAAAGGGTGAGGGGCGACGTCCCAGGAGATCGGGCCGCCCCTGCCACCATGTCCCACCGCCTTTCGGCCTTGGCAGCTCTAGGGGGGAACGGAGGCCCGGAGAGGGCGAGCCGTCTGCCCTGGTGCTCACCACGGCAGCAGAAGTAGGTGCTGAGAACCGGGAGAGCTTTCTGTTCCCAGCCCGGCCCTGCCCCTAAGCAGCTGGGTGGCCGGGTTAGACCCCCCCTTCCCGGAGCCTGAGCTCCCTCACAACCCTGTGCCCTTCCTGCCTACCTCCTGGGCACGCCCGTGGAGGAGCTAATTAGTGGCTGGTTTGCAGAGGCAAAGCCCCACATGAACACAGAGGGTTATTAGCCCTCGGAGCCTGCGAGGAAGGCCAGCTAGGAGCTGCCGTGCTGACGGGGCTGGTTTCTCTGCCCAACTTTAGGGCGTCATTACTTTTGTTAGCAGACAGCGTGATTATTGGATGTTGTTAATAATCTCTTAGGTTTATAAACAGCCTTTCTTCCAAGGATCTTAGCGCTCTTCCACATTTAGCTTCCCGTGTTGCCAGCAGGTCAATACCGCAGTACAGAGAAGCCCAGGTCTGCCTCATAAAAGGCACAGAGAGGTTAGGCCTCTTGCCCAGGGCCACACAGCAAATCAGCGACAGAGCTGGAGTCAGCGGTCACGATCTTCTGGGGCCTGGGAAGAGCCCGTCTTCAATGTAGACTCACTGATCCTCTCGGTCTCTCTCTAGCCCTCTCAGGACAAGCCCACCCCCTCACACATGTCTGGTGTTTTCTATCAGCTTCCATCCCCTGTGATCAGGGCGGGGCTGGCGGAATCATTGTTACCCTTGTGCCACTGAGGCTCAGAGAAGTGAGGTGACTTACCGAAGATCCCACAGCCACCGGCAGGTGTCTGGACTCCCCCTCCAGTGCTCTAACCAGCAGCTGAGCTGGGGAGGCTCCAGGGGAGTGGTGAGGGGGGTTCCGTGACAAGGAGGAAGACCTTGTCCCGTTAGTCCTTCCCGCATGGTGCGGGGGCCGAGCCGGGGCAGCCCGCCACCATCTCCCTTCCTTGGCCCACAGTTGGTCCTGAGGGAGAAAAGTGAGGAGGAAGAAGGTGGCCCAGACGGAGAGGAGACCCCGAGTGGCTGACTGGAGGCGGCGAGCTCTCCTGCTCACACCTCCATTTCCACAGCCGCCCCGTGAGAATGGGGCCTGGCATGGTGAGCCCTCTGCCTGGGCTGCAGGGGAGGTAGGAGGTGAGCAGGGCTGGGGTGGGGGGGAGCAGTCACAGGGGCAGGGGTCAGAGGAGAGAAGTGATTCCTCCTCCCGGGGAAACTGCCCCCAGGGCCCACGGGGCTCCTGCTTTCTAGGCTCCCCGGGTAGGCGCGACACCATCCCCTGTGCCCTTCTGACTTTGGGGAGGGAGGGAACAGCAGATTTGATCTCAGCCCAAAGGTCCAGAAACGATGGGGGAACGAAGCTAGCTATGACCCCCTCATCACCAGGCACAACACTTCCGTCGGTCAGGATTTGCCGGGACGATCTCCCTGGAGTCGCCAAGAGACAAGTCCTCCCGCCTCATTTCACAGCCAGAGAAACTGAGGCCCAGAAAGGGCTGGACACTCTTACTGCATCTCCCAGTATGGACCTGGCTATGGACTTGCAGGCTCCCAAGACCCCCGGCTCCCAGTCTGGAACCGAGCAAGCGGGGAGAGAGGGGGGTTCCTGCATGGAGAGATGTCTCATCAAGCATCAAGGCCCCTGATAACAGCGGGCTGATAACAGACGGAGCGTTCCGTGCGGTGGGGGAGGAAGGCGAGGAATGCGGAGGGGAGCACGATCTTTACCTAAGGATATATTAACAGGTCTATCGAAAGGGACAGTGTCAGCCCCCGGCTGACCTAGTCATCGCAGTGTCAGAGGGATTCTGAGAGACGCCAGCAGCGTGGTGGCCCCCCACCTCATTCACATGGAGAATGGGGACACCGGGACAGGGAAAGGAGGAAAAGGGCAGAGTTGATTGGAACACTTGGGGTGTTGCGGGTACAAGTGATCAAAGGGAACTTCTCGCCCACCACCAGCACCTCCACACTCTGTGGGCACCCATGGGAATTGGGAAAGGGACAGCTCCCTCCTCCACAACTCACATGCCGGAGGCTCCCCCTACACCCCTACACCTGAGCCCAACCCACCCTCCAACCCCTGCCGTGGCCCTCAGCTGCAGGGAGAGCTGCAGCGAGGCAGGGTTTGGGGAACAGTGCAATTCAGTGCCTCCAAGCCGTGGTCTCCTGACCTTGAATGAGACATAACAAGACCTCCCTGTGGGCTTTGTCTTAATAGACAGCATGTGCCCTGCCTGACAACCGAGAGCCCTTTCACCACCCCTTCCTTTACGGCCATCTCTTCGCCAAGTGTACATCCTCATTGCTTCTCACAAGGGCCTCGTGGCTGGTACCCTGACGCCAGCCCCTGGCCCCCCATCTCCTCTGCACACCAAGCCATGGCGAGCTTCCAGAAATGCAAACCCAACTCCTGCCATTTCTGGGCTTAAAAATCCGTCCATCCTGGCTATGGGATGAAATTGAAAAATGCTTGTTAACTTCATTCAGATGTGGTCACAGTAGTACAGTTATGTTTTGTTTTTAAAAAGCCCCTTCTAGAGATCCAAAAGTATTTAGGGGCGTCTGGGTGGCTCAGTGGGTTAAACCCTCTGCCTTTAGCCCAGGTCTGGGGATCGAGCCCTGCTTGCACCCCCCGCAACCGCTTCCCCCTCTCTCTGCCTGTCTCTCTGCCTACTTGTGATCTCTCCCTCTGTCAAATAAATAAATAAAATCTTTAAAAAAATAGAGATCCGAAAATATTTATATATGAAATGATATGTGATTTGCCTCGAAATAATCTGAGGGCGGGGTCCAGCGGGACGGAGACCGGCAACCTATTCATTGCTGAGTCAGGCAGGCGGTCCGTCTATGAGGATCATTATCCCAGCTCCCTGCTTTGGGGCGTGTTTGAAATTCCCTATAATAAGTTTTTCAAATGTGGAGGGACAATGGATGAGAACGTGGGAGAATGTGATCGTCGTTGGCGGGCCCAGGGGAGTCATTATACTCCATGCTTTGGTGTGTATTTATATGTTTTCACGATGAAAGTTGTTTCCGTGCTGTGTTCCTAAAGGCGGTTCTGTCCGCTCCTCTGCGCTGCCCCAGGATGGAGCTCCTTAGTGCAGGTCCTCCAGGAGCTGTGGCCGCAGGCCCAGCGCCCTTGTCACTGTCCCAGCCCCCCCCCCCCCACCCCAGGACTTGCCTACACCTCATGCTCTGGGATCGAGGACCACACTCAGTCGCCAGACATTCCAATCCGCGTCCCGCCCCCACGCATCCTGCCCTGTCCCTTCCGTGGCACATCTCGAAACCCCGTCAGCCAAGAGGTCTCGGTTGAGCCCCAAAATGGCCTTTTCTAGGGAGCAGGTCCTACCTCTCCTCTGGCCTCCACCCTGATGGAAGCGATCGCTGCTTCCTTGCAGCCCCTGCGACCCCTGCAGCCAGGGACACGGACTGCAGGGGGCGGGGTGTGTCTTTGTCTTCGCGCACCCAGAGCCTAGCACCAAGCCTGAAGCTCAGTAATTGTCCCCTGAGTAGCGGAAGGTCTCACGTAACACAGGACATCATCTGGCTGCTGGGATGTCCCGGAGAACTGGGATCATTTCCTGAGGTCGCTCTGCCCCCTGTTGGTGCAAAGTAGCTTTGCAGGGATGGGTGGAAGCAACACTGGATTCCTCACGCCCCCAGAGCCCGTAGCTGTGGTTCAGCAGAGATGGGGGAACCCCGCCACAGAGGCATGCGGGGTCCGTCTCCGTCAGCCTCCTCCCACCCCTTGGGGCTCCCATGTCAGCCCACTGGAGACTGTCCTTAGAAACAAGCCACACCCTCCCGCAGGCCCCCTGACTTTGGCGAGGAGCCCCCAACACAGACCTTGTCTCTGCCTGGCCAGCTCCAAGCTCTGCCTGGCAAATCTTCAAGGCAAACGCTGAACATCCCTCCACACGGACACTTCACCGTTGCCACGTGTCGTTACTCTGTATCCATTACAGCCCAACCACCGCCCTCTAGGATAGCCCGACCCCTGCCCGGACCAGAGGGTCCCCGACAGAGATCGCTTGGTCTCCCCACTAAGAACGGACCTCGCAAGTCTGGTTTCTACCACTCCTGCCGGAGCTCCCCACAGTCCTTGGGAAGGGGGGGGCTGAGTCATCAGACAGGAGCGCGTGGCAGTTTTTTGTCTCCCTCGGGAAGAAACGAAGACTTTCTATTTCTAATGTCTGGAACGGTCCTGTCCGGTATGGCCGCCCCTAGTCACACGTGGCCCTCAGGCAGTTGATGGTAGCTGACCTACCCTCCCCTCATCAGCAAGAACTTCTGCACAGACGGCGGGAGCCATCCAGGAACGGAGAGTGCCCTTAAGGGAGTGAGCGCCCCATAACCGGGGGCATTCAGGGCACCCCGGGGACACCTCATCCTGAAAACCAGTGGCCACCTCCAAGGGTGCTCAGGACTCTTGGGATGCTCCGAAGCTGTCTTTCAGATCTCATGTCATTCAACACTTCGTGAGTGCTTGGCTGAGCCAGGCGCTAAGCTGAGCAAAAGCAATATGATGGGAGGGACCACATGATCTCTGGGGGACAAAATCATCGCCGTCGCCACCATCCTGATTGAGAGCCCTTGTCCCAGAGCCTTCTAGTTGGTAAGCATGGTCCCTGTGAGAGATGGATGGTAAAGAGTCTCTAGTGTTGGGGGTGGAGGAGGGAGCAGCCCCCCTGCCGGGGGATCCATGGGCCGAGGAAGCAGGGCAAAGTTGGCAGGTTTCAGGATTTCCACCAGGCAGAGCCTGCAGTCCTTGCCCGCCCGCTCCGAGACTGTGCACCCCTCGAGAACTGCTGAGAGGGTCCCTGAGGAGCAGCCTCGGGTGCTGGGGGAAAGGACACCCGCACTTAAAAAGCAAGAATGGGCAACAGAGCCTGGGGGGGAGGGGGGGCAGGACCAGACAGTGTCGCCCCCTGTGGCGAACGTTGAGACAAGCAGCCTAGAAAAGCAAGACTCCACTCTTGGAGAACAGAAGCTTTCCTTCCCCTGGGGTCCGTGTCTGCCTAGGGACATGCGGTGGAGGAGGAGCCCCCAGAATATATATGGCACTTCTAGCCACTTGGGGGTGTGGGTCTCTACCACGCTCTAGTTTGAGAATATTTTAAGGGACACCACTTGCGTCCCAAGGGTGTGAAGCATTTATACCTGCAACTATCATCTCAATATCCCTTTCCCCCTCCCTCCTGCCCTTTGTCACAATGCTCAGCATGTAGAAATCCAACGATAACAGAAGAAGGAAAAGAAGGAAGGAGGGAAGGGAACTTCCCCTTGATTATCATGCGCCTGGGAAGATGGCGACTGAAAACAGACATGGCGACCACAATCGTGAACTCAGAGAAGCTTAGAACTGGTAGGGGTCTCCGGCCGTCGGTGGTGAGCTCTGCCCCATGCAGCCGTCCCTACGGCAGCCCTACGGGACCGGTGCATTCAGCTGTTGCCAGTCAGGTATGACAGAACCCTCCGCTCTTGAGGGAGGCCCTATCCCGTGTGGGACAGGCATGGGCGGCTTAGAGTTGGGCTAACCCACAGAAAAACATTAGAGCACAACGGAGCAGCGCTATGACTGCAAAGTCAAAATCACACCCCGTCAAAATACCATCAAAATTCACACCCCGCCTGCACACCCAACAATAGCCAATTAGAAATGTAATGGGAAAAATATCCTATGCACAATGGCCAACCGAGACTATAAAATACCTAAGAGTAAACCTAATGAGAAATGTCCAAGTCCTATACAAGGAGCACAATAAAACTTTACTGAAGGACATAAAGGAGGCCTGAATAAATGGAGTGATATATCATAGTCTCCAGATGGGAAGACCCAATAATACGAAGATGTCAATTCTTCCCAAATTAAATCTATAAATTCAATGCATTTCCAATCAGAACCCGAAAAGGATTTTTATAGAACTTGACAGGCTGGTTTTAAAGCTCATTGGAAAGAGTAAACAAGTAAGAATCACCAAGGACCTTTTGAAAAAAGAAGAAAAATGAGATGAGACTTGACCTACCAGATATCAAAACACATTGTAAAGCCAGACTAATTACATTAGAGCAGAGTTGATGCATCAAAGGATCAGAATGAAGACTCCAAAGCTATGCTATGGGGACCATGGGAACTGGGCAAAATGCAAGAGCAGCATTCAGACTGGGGAGGGTGGAAGATGGACCAGTTGAGATATGCACAAATCACGTGGGATTTGCCCTTCTCCACTTGGAAAATGAAATAGTAAGTATTGGGGCGCCTGGGTGGCTCAGTCGTTAAGCGTCTGCCTTGGGCTCAGGTCATGATCCCAGGGTCCTGGGATTGAGCCCCACGTCGGGCTCCCTGCTCAGCAGGAAGCCTGCTTCTCCCTCCCCCACTCCCCCTGCTTGTGTTTCCTCTCTCACTGTCTCTCTCTCTCTCTCTCTGTCAAATAAATAAATAAAATCTTTAAAAAAAAGAGAGAGAGAGAGAAATAGTAAGTATTGCTCTCGGGTTTTTTGCTGTTGTTGTTGTTGCTGTTGTTGGTATTATTATATCTAACATGATGCCCAAAAGAAAATTCCAGAGAGATTAATAATCTGAGCACTTTTTAAAAAAAAGATTTTATTTATTTAATTGACAGAGGGAGAGAGATCACAAGTAGGCAGAGAGGCAGGCAGAGGGAGAGGAGGAAGTAGGCTCCCTGCTGAGCAGAGAGCCCGATGTGGGGCTCGATCCCACGACCCTGAGATCATGACCTGAGCTGAAGGCAGGTCTGAGCCACCCGGGTGCCCGAGATCTTCTGATATTTTAAGCACAGTGGGCTAAGCCCCTTGTCTTCTGTGTCTCACACAGCTCTGGGCTTGCTCACCTCAGGTTGGTCAGTGGTAGACCAGACGCTCAGTGGGTTTGGGGATCCGGCTATGGGCAAGCTGAGTTGGGGATACTCTTAATTTGGGTTCAGTCACTTCCACGTCTAGATGAGCTACTGCTGGCCATCCTTGTTGTAGGAAGGCCTTCCAGAAATATTCCCACCTTCTGCTGTGCCAACTCCTCAGGTGAGTGACAAAAAGGTGTAGGGCAAGACACTGTAAGTGACATGAACGCGTCCCTTGGACCCTGGCAAAGGGCATGTGGGTAATGAAGGAGAGAAAAGGCTCCTTATGTACAGAGCCAAAATCTAACCTTTAGAACATTCTTCCAGTTTCCAGTTGGGTAATATTTGTAGGCAGGCATCTTCCTCTTCATTGACACCTGGTAAAAAAGACATCTTCTTGGGGCACCTGGGTGGCTCAGTCGGTTAAGCATCTGACTCTTGGTTTTGGCTCAGGTCTTGATCTCAGCATCCTGAGATCAAGCCCCACATTGGGGTCTGCACTGGGTATGGAGTCTGCTTCATATTCTCTCTCTCCCTCTGCCCCTCCTCTCCCTCTAATAAATAAATAAATCTTAAAGAAAAAAAAGACGTCTTCTCCCTTGGTAACGAAATTCTCAATAATGTAACATATTCAATTATAAATACACAGTTATTTTTCTCTTTGTGTATTGCACAGATAGAATGTTTCAGAATTTCATGGTTGGTCAGATCCAGCTAGCAAGTCTGTATATGTGGGAGATCAGTTTGTACATCTAAATTATCAAGAAAATAATAAGTCTTTCTTCTAGCATAATGATCAAAATTTATCTCCTATTCTCTCTCTAAAAATGCTAATGAAACTATCATCGTATGAAGCAATCAAAATGTAGAAGAAATTGTAGGAAATAAAAAGTAGTATAGGTACATGTCAGGCACCTAATTAAAATATTATATTATCTCTATGAACTCTGCGATGTTTATGGTAGTTCTTTTAAATTTGCAATTTGTCGTGGCTGCCTTTCTCCTAAATAAATATTCATATTTGAGCATAAATTTGTTCGGGGAGATTTTTAATTTGTGTTATTTTGCTTAAGGAAGGCCTCCACGATTGCATACACATTAGAGATATACGAAAATTTAGGATCTGTCCCCCACTTCTTGGAAGAGGTCACTACTAAGTTATTTTATTTTATTTTTTACGATTTTTTTACTTATTTATTTGAGGGAGAGAGAGAGAACACTAGCAGAGGGAGAGGCAGAGGGAGAAGCAGATTCTCCACTGAGCAGGAAGCCCAGTGGCCGAGCCGATCCCAGGATTCTGGGGTTGTGACCTGAGCCAAAGGTACAGGCTTAACCAACTGAGCCTCCCAGACACCCCTATTAAGTCATTTTCATGGAGTGCTGAAATTCTAGGGGTAGAATGGGAAGATCAGAAGATGGCCTAAACAAATCCAGACATTATGAACCTCTGGCCTCAACTAGGGAGCCTCAGAAGTTTCCCTGGGCCCAACCATGCCCCTGAGCCCCACACATGCCTGACCCACTGTCCCATGCTATGTAGCCTAAATGACAGCCTCCTTTCCACCTAGGCCAGCATCCCACCTCTCTAGGTGCTCCATCATGGGGATAGTGGACTCTGGTCCTTCATGCAAGTCATCAGATATTTCCAGCACCACTTCCCAGGCATTTGGTAGAATTGCATTTCCCCACTCCCTCTGAAGCTAGGCACAGCCATGTGAGCTGAATCGGAAGAGCCAACGCTAACCCATCACATCCACATCCCACCCTCATAGAGATTAGTGATTATGGAAATACAGAAGACAAGACCTCCATCGGCCTAGGTCCCCGTGTGACTACAATGGATAGGCTCCACCTGTCACCCTGCATTGTGCGTGTTGTGAGAGAAGGGAGCTTTTGTTCCGTTGAGCCCCAGAGAGTTGGGAGGTATTTGTTACTGCAGCATAGCCCACCCCATCCTGACCGAGGCATGAAACAGAGGAGTCGAAGCTGCTTAGCCCAGCATAAGGCCCCCAGACTGTTTCTTCATTCATCTGTTCATATCCCACCCCCAGAGAGCATGGCTCATGAGTGAAAGCGTACCCCTCGGGGCAGAAGGAGCTAGAAGGGACGTGACCCTTCCTACAGGAAGATGATAAGGCATTTTCACTTTTACCAAAACATTGGCCTACTTCAAACTTTCCCAAACTTTCCCCAGACATGCAATACAGGATAGGCTGGATCAACACTCCTGCTCAAAGAGGAGAAGGAGAAGGAGGCACGTGGCAGTCAGTGGGACTTAGCAAGTCTGAAATCCAGCAGGGTACGCTCATCGTAAGATCCTGGCTCGTATCCCAGTCCTGCGGCTGGGAGGGAATCTTCGTAGCTCTTGGCTTAGAGCACTGAGTTCTTGTCTCTGAAATGCCGCTTACTTTCTCTTCTTGATAAGAAATGCTCCTGTTTGAAGTGCAGTAGCTTTTTTGGTCTGAATCCTACTCCTAGGAGGTAGGAAGTGCAGTGGACTCTTTGCCTTTTCAATTGTGTCTGTCTTTTTCAATCCAAGTTGGTAGTGCTATTACCAATACAATTCTCTTAAAAATTTGGTGAGATTCCTATGAATCTTATGGAGGTTTATTCAGTTAGACAAAAATTCCAGCCACAAATCTCAAGAAAGGCCCCTCTCTGCCTTGGGGTGTGAGTCTGGGCACTGCAGAATGCTGTCCTTCAGATTTTTAACAGCCCTCCTGGCTGACAAAGTTGGTCTTAGAGTCACATCCTAAAGATTCTTCTAGAAGACTTCCATCGACAGGACAAGACAAGAAGACTTGTCCTACCTGTTCTTCTGTCCTGAAAGCAGGACACACAGCCTTAAATCTCTCTAAGGTCATAACAAAGAGTCTTATGACTGCACCCCTGACTTGATCTTTACTGTGAAGTCATTTGTTACTTTGAGACTCTTCTGCCAGCTGCAAAGATTGTCTGGGAACCTCTCTGTTTCCTGTAAATTCTGCTAAAAAAAACCAAACAGGTCAGGGTGCCTGGCTGGCTGAGTCTGTAGAGCGTGCAAATCTTGATCTTGGGGTTGTAAGTTCAAGGCCCACAGTGGGTGGTATAGAGATTGCTTTAAAAAAAAAAAGAAAGAAAGAAAACACCGATCAGCTCACCATTCCCTCTTTTCTTGGTGTTATCACAGGCAGCTAGAAAGCTCAGCACGGGTTCATTAGCTACCCCCCTCCCTTCCAGATGGCTTGAAGAGACAATCTTCCTAAATGTTCTTGAGTCCTCTTTTTTTCCAATAATTTCTTCACTGTGTCTTTAAAAAAAAAAAAAAGCAAACAACTTATTGACATATACATATAAAACAGTTCATAACTCATAGCGGTACAGCTTGAAGAATTTTCACTAACTGACACACCCACATACCCATCACACGGATTCAGGAACAAAACATTCCCAGAAGCCCACACACAATCTTTCCAACATTAACTATCATCGGGAAATGATCGTCGTGAGATTTCATACTCCAGATTCATTTTTCTAATTCAAGTTTATTGAGAGGTAATGTACATATTCATACTTCTTGGAAAACATAGAACAGTCATTTGGCCACACCACAATCAAAATATAATAAAATATTATAATTACCACCCGCCCCAAAAAAATTCCCTTGTGCCCCTTGGTAGTCAGGTCCCTCCCCTTCAGCCCCTTGGAGTCAATCAGGAAAGTTTGCCTATAGTAGCGTGGTTTTCCAAAAGTTATATAAATAGAATAGTATAGTACATAGTATGACATGGTATGTAGGCATCTGAAATGCTGTCACTTAGCATAGTGTGTCTGGGACTCATCCAGTACACCGACCGGGCCCACGGTCCACTCCTTTCCATTGCTGAGTAGTATTCCACCGTCTGGACAGACCGCCCATGTTTATTCATTCATCTGGTGATGAACATTTGGATTATTTCCAAATACAGCTGCTCTACACGTTTGCACGGAGGTTTTTGCATGGACACGTTTTCATTGCTCTTGGAGTAGGATTGGTGATTTGTAAGGTAAGTGGATGTTTGACTTCATAAAAAACTGCCGAAGTGTTTTCCCAAGAGGCTGACTTATTTTGTATTTCCAGCAGGGCCATGTGAGAGTTGCAGCGGCTCGGCTATTTGATAAGACTTGAGCTGATTTCTGGGGCACCTGGGTGGCTCAGTCGGTTGGGCGTCTGCCTTCAGCTCAGGTTATGATCCCAGGGTCCTGGAATAGAGCCTGGGTCGGGTTCTCTGCTCAGCGGGGAGCCTGCTTCTCCCTCTCCCTCTGTCCCTCCCTCACCCCCTCCTCTTGTGCTTGCTCTCTCTTTCTCTCTCTCAAATAAATAAATAAAATCTTTTTTTAAAAAGTATTTTAGGTGATTTCTTCTTCCCCATGCATATGGAGGCCGTGTGTGTCCTCCTCCCTCCCCAAGGGCCAGTGCAGATGAGTCTGTCTGTGTTCCTTGGAATTCAGGCTCCTCAGTTGCTCTGGGAGCTCAGCCTCCTGGTGAACAGGAGAGGGGTGCTGATTTTGTAGTATATGCAGGCATCCCCATGTTAGTGTGGGAGCAAGACTCTTTGCAGCTTTCTACATCCCGGGTGGAAGCAAACCTTCCTTCCTGTCTTTGCAGCCTTCCTTCTACCTTCTTCCTACCACCGTCCCCAGGCAGCTTGTTTTCGGCACCTCATTTCCAGATACAAGTTTGTTCAAGAATCTATGCATCCTGTTCTCTATTGCTGTATGCCAAGCCACCCCCCAAATCCGGTGACTTACAATTAAAGCGTACTACTAGTTCTCATGGTTCCACATGGTTGGACTGGTGTCTGCTGGGCGATTTGCTCACTTAGGTCTCACATCGAACTGCTGGGGCTTAAGCCAGCAGCCCTGACAGCCAGGGAACCCTCCCCCCACCCCCCGTCCCTCGCCGGCAGATGATTAGAGGAAGCCGCAGGCATGAACACGGACAGTCAAGGTCCACTGGAGGGCCATCTTGGGAGACCAGCTAATAGCCTGCAGAACACTACATATAAAAGGGGACCTTTCACATTGAGGTCTTAGGTTTATCTAACTATAAGTTAATAGGAGAAAAGGGAGAATATTATCATGGCAGGAAAATTATCAGGTAAATTTTGAAAAGCACAAAGCTACAAGCCCCAGAAAAAAAAGAGATAAGCCCAGTACACCAACATATAAAATTTCTACCAGCAAAGGACACTATGGAAAAAGTTAGTATACTGATAGCCAATGGGAGGAGATATTTGCAATATTGAAAATGGGCAATTAGTGTCTAAATATAAATTCCTGTAAATCAACTTAACAAAGAGAACACTGTATACTCTAAAAAAAAAAAAAGAAAGAAAGAAAAGAAAATGGAAAGACTATTAAAAGGCAATTTACAAGCAATAAGCCCCAAGTGCAAACAAGCAGATGAAGAGGTGCTCAGAATCATTAGTAATCAGCAAAACAAAGTAAAACAGTGTGCTATCATTTTATACCTATTAACTTGGCAAAAAATAAAAAGCAAGATAATGCCAAGTGTGAGTATTATGTGCAAGCAATACGGGGGGATAGAAACCCTCCCCCACACAATGCACATGACGTGAGGACCCGAGCAGCCCCTGCCCACAACATCTGGAACTATTTTGGGATACGTACCCATGACAGGATTGTTGGGTTTGAACATTATAGGACTTGTGTTACATGACTCCAAGACTTCCACAGCTGCCAGAATTGAGATGTATGGCATTAGGATCCAGACGGAAAAACAGATCAATGAACGCGATAGAGTCCACACATATAGGTCAATTACAAGTAAACCACACATATGCTTTCAACTGAGTTCTCACACATGTGTATAAGCAATTCACTGGAGAAAGGAAGAACTGATTATTCATATGCGAAAAAGTGAATTTGGATCCATAACGCAAAGCATAGGAGGAATTACTCAAAGGAAAAAACATCACAAAAAGGAAACATAACAGAAAAATCTTCATGACACTGGCGTAGGCAAAGATTTCTTAGTTGCAACAGCAAAACACTAATCCATAAAAGTAACATCGGATAAATTGGATTTCATCAAAATTAAAGACATCGAAAATGTCTTTGAAAGACAGTGTGAAACACAAAGAGGAAACTGGCAAACCACTTCTCTGGTAAAGTGCTGGTATCCAGAATAAAGAACTCAAAACCCAGTAAGAAACCAATTCAAAGTGGAAGGAGAGGGATAGGAAATTTCAAGACAATTCATCAGATTTACCAATGAAAATAAACACCTGATAAAGGGTTCAATATCAGCCACTAAGAAACCTCAAAGGAAAATCACAATGAGATACTGCTACGCACCAATCAGAATGATCGAAATGAAAAAGATGGACGGTAACAAATACTGGTGCATCTTTGAGGGTGTAGGGAAACTGGAACTCTCCTACACTGCTGGCAGGCCCCTAAAACAGTCCAACCACTTTGGGAAACGTCTGGCAGTTTCCTAACAAGTTATAAACACACATCTGCCACATGAGGTAGCCATTCCACTCCTAGACATTTACCCAAGAGAAATGAAAGCAGATACCTAAACAGACGTGGATGGGAAAGCACACAGCAGCTTTATTTGTAATAGCGAAAAACTGCAAAGAACCCAAATGCCTATCAACAAGTGAACAGATCAAGAAATGGTGGTATATCCATATAATATAACACTATAAATTTTACTTGGCCATAGAAAGGAATAAACTATTGATACGTGCAGCCAAAGGGGCGAACCCCAAAGTGATAACACTGAGTCATAAGAAGCCAGACATAAGGGGCGCCTGGGTGGCTCAGTGGGTAAAAGCCTCTGCCTTCTGCTCAGGTCATGATCTCAGGATCTTGGGATTGAGCCCCGCATCGGGCTCTCTGCTCAGGGCAGGGAGCCCGCTTCCCCCTCTCTCTCTGCCTGCCTCTCTGCCTACTTGTGATCTCTCTCTCTCTCTCTCTGTTAAATAAATAAAATCTTAAATAAAAAAAAAAAAGAAAGAAAAGAAGTCAGACATAAGACATACACTGTATGATCTGCATTTACGTAAAATTCTAGGAAATACAACCTAGCATTATGCCCGGAAGCAGATGAATGGTTGTCAGAGAAAGAAGGAAACTTGGAGGGACGCTGGCTGTGGTTAAGTTTACGAGCATGATTGTAGTGATGCTTGCACGAGAGCTCACAGACGTCAAAACGCATCAAATAGTGCACTACGGTTATGTGCGGTTTCTTCTAGGCCAATACCTCAATCTGTGGCCTTTAAAAAAGAAAAAGGTTGGGGCGCCTGGGTGGCTCAGTCGTTAAGCGTCTGCCTTCGGCCCAGGTCAGATCCCAGGGTCCTGGGATCAAGCCCCGAATCGGGCTCTCTGCTCAGCAGGAAGCCTGCTTCTCCCACTTCCATTCCCTCTGCTTGTGTTCCCTCTCTCGCTGTGTTTCTCTCTGTCAAATAAATAAAATCTTTTAAAAAAGAAAAAGCTGATCTCGCGTCCCGGGTGACACGGCTGGTAAGTGGCAGAGAGCGAGTCAAACGCAGAAGTCCGCACCTGGAGCCCCGCGTTCTCAGCCCCTGAGCTCCGGGGAACAGGAGCCCGGAAGAAGGTGCTGGAAGGGGGCCGAGGCCGAGAGCGCCGGCCGCGGCCGAGTTAACGATTACGGGTGGGCGGGTCCTCTCGGCCCCTCCCCGCCCGCGGCCCGAGCACCCGGCGCCGCCCGCCCGCCCGCCGCCACCTGCTGCTCGCCCGCGTCCGCACCTGGGCCCCGTCCCCACCTGCGCCGCGCCCGCCATGGTGAGGGGGTCGGGGAGCGCGGGAGGGCGGAGGAGAAGAAGGCGCCGATCGCGGGGGCGGCGAGGGCGGGGAGGGGGGTCCCTGCGAGCCCCTCGCCCGCCGGCCGCTCGCCGGGCTTGGAGAGGCGGGGTCTCCGCGCCGCGGCCCGGGTGGCGCCCGGGGGACGAGCTGAGGCCGGGAGAGGGGCGGCGGCGCGGCCGGGTGACCGTGAGGCGCGGCTCAGGCCTGGCCCTGCCTCCAGGCCCGTGTCCCCGGGGCGCTTCGCTGTTCGAAAGCGGGGCGTGGGCTGTGGGCCCAGGGCAGGGGGGGAGAGGCAGCTGGTGAGCCTGTAGACATCGCCCCCTCTCGGTCGCGGGTTCTCGTCCATGGGTGGGGGGGCGGCGTCTGTGCGTCTGAGCGTGTGTAGGAAGGAGCTGGTTCTGTGTCCCTCTTGGAGTCTGTTCACCGCCCTCCTGGCTTGCACTTCGGGCACAGGGTCTGGCCAGGCCCTCTGTGCCCCGGGCGCTGCGCCCCTGGCCTCTGCTTGAGGCCTGCGCCCAGCAATGGGGACCCGATTGCCCAGGCTGGGTGTTCCCCCCAGGAGGGCCTTGGCCCTGTGCTCAGCCCTACCACCCCCCCACCCCCCCCAACCCCCCCAACCCCCGCCCTCTCATGATAAAGGGGAGCCCTGGCAGGGAAGCGTGTAGACCCGGGAACCTTTACTAAACAGTCCCTTTCTGGTCCCAAAGCCTGAAGCGCAGTGGGGACTGCGGTGACAGCTGAGAAAGCTCTCAGAAAGCTGGGGCTTGGAGGGAGAGGAGCAGGGTAGGGAGGCTGGATGTGTGGTGCTGTGAGGCCCAGAGAGGCAGAGCAGGGCTGGTAATCAGTAACCGGATTGCAGAGCGCTTGCTCCCCCAGAAGGCTCGGCCAGGCCTGGCCTGTGATTTACTAAGCAAACACTGCCCCTTCCCCCACTCTGATCCCAGCTCTGGAGATTGGGGGGGCGGGGCTTGTCATTTCAGCCCCAGGCTGTGAAACTTGGGGGATCCCAGAAGACTCTAAAGGGCAAGGGGTGCCTCCTGGTAGCTCCCCATCCACCTACTTCTTTCCTGGCCAGAGAACGAAGTGGCGGGTTCAACCCCTGGGCTGACATCATTCATCCGGTTTCCTGGATACAGGACCAGGAGGCTCAGCAGCCCCCGGGAGAAAGGGTGGGCTCTGGAATGGAGCAGGGGCTGGGGGCAGGAGACAGAGCTCTCCAAGGGGAGGGGAGGACAGGAGCCAGACCAAGCCAGATCAGTCCAGGGAAAACTAGTGTTTTCAAGAGGGAGAGACAGATTGACTCAGGGGAGGCCTTAAGTCTTTTCTAGTGCGACCGCACACCCGCAGGGCCTACAAGCCCTTTACAAATGCAGAGGGCAGGCCCCTAATAAGGATGGAAACGGTCTTTGCTTCCTCCTGTCTTTGGAGGCTCCACTGGGGGCCTGAACTGTGCCAGCTCAGGCTGCTGGAGGGCACCTTGCACAATAGGTAAACAGGGTGCTGGGTTTGCCAGTCGCCCCTGGCCAAGTTCCTTCGACTTTGGGCCCGAGCTCTGTGGCTGGTGGAGTAGACAAGAAGGTGGGAATCCGAAACCTCCAGGCCCAGCAGCGGGTACTCAGGGGCTGCGTGGCGGCGTCTGGATACCCACTGGGAGGTGGTACCGGTGGGCATCAGCTCTGGTAGAATCACCTGGAAGGTGCTGTAAGTGCTGGCGCCTCTGCCCGGGCCCAGGATGCAGGTTCAGACCCCCTTTGAGGACAGCGTCTGTGCTCTCGAGGACGGGCTGGGAAGGGGGGCGGGGTGGGGGGAGACCGTGGTCATGTTCCCTTTCCAGGCCTCAGTCTCTTTGAGTCCCAGTGAGGGCATGGGGGGTGAACCGGATACGGTCCATGACAGAAAAAGGAAGGGTGGACAGTCACGGGCAGTCTTTTTCTGAAAAGTCTGGGCTTGATTTTGCTTTTACTCCCCCATTAACATAAGAGACCCATGGTGGGGGGGTGGGCTCTGTCAGGCTTTGGGGACAACGGTGAGAGGGGGGAGTGTTGCTCAGCCTCAGGGACTTGCGTCACAGCTCAGGAGTTTCTGTTCCCAGAGCGAAGTGTCAGAAGCTAAGAACCTACCAGTGTGTGAGCCAGGGCCCCACCCCCAGGGCAGGGGGCCCCCCTCAAGGCCTCCCTGTCCATTGGTCTGGACCACGCCACCAGAGCCCCCGAGGAGGCCGGCTAACGTCCCCTCACGACCGGGGGCCTCTATTACGTCCTCTCCTAGGCTGGCAAAGCCCACAGGCTGAGTGCTGAGGAGCGGGACCAGCTGCTGCCAAACCTGAGGGCTGTGGGGTGGAATGAGCTGGAAGGCCGGGACGCCATCTTCAAGCAGTTCCATTTCAAAGACTTCAATCGGGTACGTCGCCGGGTGGGACAGAGGTCGCGACTCTGGGGCAGATGGGGTTCCACTCCAGAACGTGCTCTCTCCCTGGAAGGCCTGCTGCTCAAGCCCCTCAGCCACTCCCCTCATCGGGTTGGGGTGTCCTCCTTGGGGCCGGGAGAGCGGGGGGTGGGTCTTGGGGTCTCCACACCTGGAGGTCTTCGAGCAGCACCCCCCCCCAGAGCGCTCACGTGGGTCTCACTTCGTAGGCGTTTGGCTTCATGACGAGAGTGGCCCTGCAGGCCGAGAAACTGGACCACCACCCCGAGTGGTTTAACGTGTACAACAAGGTGAGCGAGGCACCCGGCCCGGCCGAGCTCTGAAGGCCCCTTCCCGGCCTCCCCACCTAGCATGGGCGCGCACACCCCTGCAGGAGTCAGGCTCACTGCACATTAGAGAAGTGCAAGGTAACACACTCGTGAGCGCACACGCGGCTCAGGTAGGCCGCGAGGCGGCATTAGGAAGGCCGAGGCACAGGAGGCCCGGCCGGGGCCATCGGCCCTATTCACGGCCCGCAGCTCTTGGTGGCCTCAGTCCTCCTGGAGGAGTGTGTGGAGGAGTGAGAAAGTGTTCACCGGAGCCGAGGACCGCAGGTCACGAGATGCCCGCCACGCGTGGGCCACGGCCGGAGGGCCGGCAGTGTTGCTGGGCTCTCGGGAAGGCAGCCCCCAGGCGAGATCGTGGACACAGCTGCCGCCCTGGATTGCTCGGTGTGGCCGAGCCCTGCGGCCCTGACCCTCTCCCACTCTGGGCCCGAACCTCTGGTCTTGTTCCAGGTGCACATCACCCTGAGCACCCATGAGTGTGCTGGCCTCTCAGAACGGGACATCAACCTGGCCAGCTTCATCGAACAAGTAGCAGTGTCCATGACCTAGGCCTTGCCCTTCCTCTGTGAGCTCTTCAGGGGAAGGGGGTGACTGAATCAGGAATCGGGCGGGGGGGGGAGGGGGATAAAGGGAGCCAAGATGTTGCTGCGGCCAGAAGGGCCCAGGGGACTGCGCTGCCACCAGCTAGGGGAGTCCTTGCTGTGGAAGGAGATGCCGGCATCACCGTCGACCTTTCTTCCCCCAATCCCTCTTCATCCTCCGCACTCTGTTACACGTTCGCTAATTGAGTCCTTCCCTCTCTGGAAGACTTCTCCGCAACAGTATTGGTCTCCTTGCCAGGCTGTGTCCTGCTCCCTTTCTGATTCATCTCCCAGGAAGCTGTGACTAAGAGGTACCAAATCTTGTCTTAGAAACCAGGACCCTAAAGTCAACCCCTTCGTATGTAACACAAACACCTGTGCTGTTATGTCTCAAATAAAACTAGCATTTCACTCGG
>CM053617.1:23872706-23900641 GCA_028646535.1 Procyon lotor | reverse complement strand
CTCTGGAAGACTTCTCCGCAACAGTATTGGTCTCCTTGCCAGGCTGTGTCCTGCTCCCTTTCTGATTCATCTCCCAGGAAGCTGTGACTAAGAGGTACCAAATCTTGTCTTAGAAACCAGGACCCTAAAGTCAACCCCTTCGTATGTAACACAAACACCTGTGCTGTTATGTCTCAAATAAAACTAGCATTTCACTCGGTCTCGGGTTCTAGAAACTTCCTTTCCACAGGTCAATCCAAATTGGAGTCAACAGGCGTTTAAGTAGGCACTCTGTGGGAGGCCGTGTTCTAGGCCCTGGGCTGGGCGGACCGGGATCAGACCACCCTGTGTTCCTATAGCGGAATCAAGCAGGAAGCAGTTAACTACCACGAGGCAAATGAATGAAGTCCACGCCGGGGGCAAGGGTAAAGAAACCAGTTAAGGGAACATGAAGTGATTGACAAGGGTGAGTCTGGAGGCTTCGCTGACTTGTGCCTCGAAGACCCGAGCAGGATTCTTGAGGCGGGGGCGGCCGCAGGGGCACCATGATCCCCCAGGAAGGGTATGCCGGACACCTGTGCTTCTGCACCGTGGGCTTGAGGACCAGAAAGGCCATCTGCGGCTGCTCTCTCTTCCTGGTCTACAACATCGGGGCGGGGGGGGGGGGGGGGGGGGGGGGGGGGGGGGGGGGGGGCGGAGGAGACTGCAGTTTCCTAGGGACTTAGCCAGAGTCTCAAGGCTTGCCCGCTTTTTCTGTGTGAGGGAGAGGGCAGAAATTCTAGCTTAGGAGGATGGCCTACTTCCTCCCTAGGAAGTTAAGGAACGGATCCCTACAAATCAGTCCTCCAACCTAGTGGCTCTAGGACAGACTATTCCCATGAACGCGCTGTGACAGGGAGAAGGGGTGGGGCACAGGGCACAGGCTCCTCGACCCCAGCGCACGCCACGTGGATGGCAGCTGTGTGTGCCATGAAGCAAGATCGTGGGAAGCCCTTCTCCCAATGGGTTGGCATCCAAGACCCCCTGGCTGAATGCAGAGACCGCCCGCATTCTAAGCTGACTTGCAAATGCCAGGGTTCCATGGAGCAGACATTTAGCGATGTCACAGCCCAGTCACCCTGGCTGAGTTGGTCCCATTACCGGGGCCAGAAAAGGGGCAGAGGTTGGTGTCTGAGAAGTACGCATATTGTTGGTGAGAGGCACCGGCAGGATCGGAGGACTGACAATACCTATGTCAATGGCAGGTTCTCGGAAAACTTACTAAGTGTGCTTCGATCTGATGACTGCGGCTTCGGGGACAGAAGCCACCAGACACGGAGGAATGGAGCACATGTCAGGTCACCTTCCTGCCTCTGCTCACCCATGAATTGGGGGGTTGAAAGACACCAACCTAAAGGACACTACAGTTCTGTGAAAGACTTTGATGTTGGACAAAGACATAAACGATACTTTTTCAGAAACAAATGTTTATCCTACAGTTCGTGCAAATAACTGAAGTTATAGGGGAGGAGGTTAAGGAGAGATGATGAAAAAGAAAGCCTAAAAAGAATGGTAATTAAGACTCCCAACTTGAGAGAAGGCTGACGCAGACGTCAGGTCAGACCTCTGTCGTCACCGCTCCGGGGCTGGGTCTGGCTACAGGTGGCTCGCTGCTACCAAGAACCCCCAGAGAAGGCAAAAAGGGGTTCGCAGTGCTAAGTAGCAGGTGTGAGCACCCAAACACCAGTTCTTGGATGGGGGTGGGGGGCAGGCCTCCTAACCAAGCCTATCCTGGCCTCATCCTCTAGGATTAACCCCAGAGCAGGTAGGTGCTCGGGAAACCAAACCATTTCACAGAAAACCAGCAAAGACAGGCATTCCTCGGCTTGATTCTGGCAAAGTCCAAATGGGCTAAAAAGCTGGTTACCGAGTGACAGGCTCTAGGACCCATGGAAGGACTTCTCACTTTTTTTTTTTGTAGTGTTTTTTTTTTGTAGTTTTTTTTTTTTTTTAAGATTTTATTTATTTGACAGAGAGAGAGATCACAAGTAGGCAGGCAGACAGAGAGAGAGGGGGAAGTAGGCTCCCCGCTGAGCAGAGAGCCCGATGCGGGGCTCGATCCCAGGACCCTGAGATCATGACCTGAGCTGAAGGCAGAGGCTTTAACCCACTGAGCCACCCAGGTGCCCCGGACTTCTCACTTCTTAATTGTAATGGAACAAGATGCCCAGCGCTTACACGTGCAGAGATCTTCTGAGGGGCCCCAAACCAAATGCAGGGCTTAAAGCCAGAGCCCAGCTGGCTGGAGCCCACCCCAGAGGGCTCAGGCCAACGTTAAGGTCTAGGCAAAAGTACGTGGTGAAAAGAAAAGAAAACACAAGGCGGGCCCGGGGCCCTGGGGAATTAAGGCCTGAGTTCTAGACCTCCTTAAAGCTGGCGCACCCCAGCACTCCTGGTGAAGCCCCCCTGGAGGCGCTGGGGCCCACGGCTAGCACCCTGAATCTGCGTGGCTGCACACAACCACTTCACCACCAGGGGGCGGTCTCCCATCGGCAGCCAGGTCACCACCTGCCCCTACAGAGGCCAATGAATGCAACCAGCCACGTGGGTGAAGATTTCGGTCATTTAATTACTGAATTGCTTTTTAAGATATTATTGCTGCAATCAGAAAGGGAGAACTGAGCTGGGAAGAAGGAGGTTAAATACAGAAAAGATTTAAAAGAGGCAAGTACCATTTTCCAAGTATCAAACCGGGAATATTAAAAGTGACATGGCAGTGTGGTCACGCGGCTGCTCACTCCCGTAGAAACCAGACACTACCGATTCCGCAGAGGCCGGTGGGGCATCTGCTAGCGACACGACATCTGAAGACATCCTGTCTGCCTCTGCCAGACCGGGTGGTCGAGGCACACGGGTGCGCACAGAATGGAAAGCCCACAAGGGTCAAACTAAAGTTCCCGATAGAAAGTGGCTGCAGTAGGTCCCTTTGAAAAACACCACCGCCCCCGGGGCAGCAGTGCCGTCACAGCAGAGGAAGGGCCCGCAGACACCGGAGGCCACGGGGCGCTCCACTGGGCACGGGCTTCTCCACCGTCGCAGCCAACAAACCAGAGTGGCGCCGGGGCAGTTCTGCGTCCCGGGTCCTCCTCCGACACCGCGGACACGCCGGAGACCCGGGAGCACAGCTCCGGCCACAGCAACTCTCAGGGGGTGCCCCCCACCCAGTTCGGCGACGGGAAGGAACTCGGCTCCCGTGTCCAGAGGATCTTAGCCTCTCCCTCTGATGCACACGCACGCACACCCGCTCCTGGAGCTCACAAGGCACAGGAGGAACACACACACTCCAGCCCGGCAACGACACGGCCAGCCAGTCACAGTTACGGTGGAGGGAATGCAGTGCCAAAGGCCCCTTTGGACACACGAGCTGCGAGCCCGGGGGCGGTCTGGTGGTGCCAGCTCTCCCTGCCAGCATGAGGGCGGCCGGAGGGAAGCAGCCTCGTGAGACTGAGTGGTTCAGGAGTCCCTGAGAAGGGGAGTGAACGAGGATATCTTCTCTTGACTTTACCCTAAAGTCCTCCCCCACCCAAATAAAAGCTCGAAGACTGACCCAGTTCCCCCAGGGCCTGGGTCGGGAGTGGCCCCTCACTGCTCACTGCTGAGGAGAAAGGCACACGGTATGTCGTCTTCGGAAGAAGGCTGTGGCCCCACCTAGGTCAGGGCCCTGTGCGGGGGCGAAGAGGGCGGCGAGCGGGCGCAGGGTTTGGTCTGGTCCCTGCACCACCCTGAGCAGCTAGACTTAGGAAGGAATCCCAGGTCTTAGGAAGGAATCCCAGGCCTCAGGCCCCAACTGCCAGTTGCCCTCACGCTTCCCCAATCCAAAGTTAGCCGGGGCTCCGAAGTGCCCAGTACCTGAGGCCGGACGGCCAAAGTACCTTCGGGGCTGAAGAGACAGAAAGAGGCAGGAGGGACACACAAACGGGGAGAAGTTTCCTTGCCTTGGAGGCTCTCTCACTTGCGCCCACCTCAGGTAAGTCAAGGCAACTTGTGAAGGTGCTCTGAGCTGTTCCTTCAAGCAAACGTGTTCTCAGACGAGATGGCTTACAGCAGTGGGGGAGGGGGGACCACCAACAACTCTGGGGACATGTATTCGAACGTGACCGAGAACCCGAGAGAAGGCTCTGGTTTCCGATCCTTAGCGGCCCCGGAGAGGGTTCCTCTGCACACTGCCCGTGCGGGGAGCCAGCACCCGGGCCAGAAAGGCCTGTGCTCACTGGAAACTGCGTCCTCTTCCTAATCCAGGGAGACAATGGGAACAACAAGAAACCAAAGACAGCACAATTTCGAGCACAAATCCCCAAAGATGGGGGCCACGAAGTATCAGATGGGGACGGCAGGGGGCCGCTCCAAAACCTGCCTTGATAGACTGAGCAGTTAAACTCGGCCACTCTAATCCCACAAAACCAGAGCACAGGCCTGTCTGTCTGTGTCCTGGAAAAAGAAACTGAGCTGTGCTCCAAGTGACTCTATGAGACGACTCGTCGACCGAAGAGGAGGCAGAGAAGGCCTCTGCTTAGAGGGTACCCAACGCCCGCCGGGGGGGACATCTTCCTGTCCACCTGAGAGAACACAGAGAACCTTTACTGCATAAACCACCCCAGCCTCCGCAAGGACCTGGGACAGGTTGGAGGCGCCACACGACAATGAAGTGAAGTGGAAAGCTAGAAGATTAGAGAGGGAAATGGCTACAACAATTCCTAGGATCACATCTGAGAACAAGAGCAAAATAATTAGGTAGTGGACTCCTTCAGGGTCTCCACACAAAGACCACAGAAGGATGACGAGAGGAGGAACAAGAATCCTGAGGATCAAGCTGTCTCGGGGTCGGTCGCGTCGTGCTCCACGGAGGGAGGCCAGACGCTGGCCCGTTCTACACCCCGAGAACCCTCTGAAGGCCAGGAGCCCCTCGGGGCCACAGAGGGCCGGGCTCAGCGGGGCTTCGGAGCTCCATTCATCTGGCTGCTCTGAGTTACAGTATCAGTGCTGAAAAGGCTGTCCAAGAAGACCGAGGACAATTCCGCCACCAGGTTCCTGTCGACGGTCGTCTGGGCCATGCCGTAGATCGCACCCTGCAAATGCAGTCAGTCGGAGAGCGTTAGCGGCGATGAGGCGTGTGGGGGCGCAGATGAAGCTGTGGCTCCGATCCCCCCGCGCCCCCCCTGCCCCTGGCCTCCGTGTCCGCTGCCCTCCCCGGCTCCAGGCCCACCCCCCGGCAGCTCTTCACAGGCACTTGTCAGTCTGCCTTTCTGCCCAAAGGAACTGACCCATGGGATCCGTCAAGGAAAATTCCACAGAAAACACACTTATTTCCTGTCAAAATTTTCCGTTCAAGGGGACGTGACCACCACTTGCCTCTGTAGGACACGTTCAAATTTACAGTGTGCTTTACACACCGCACACCTCACTTGAGACCAAAGAGCCCGGGACCGGGTGAGGCAGAGGTCAGCAGCTCCAAGGAGTAAGGCTTGTGCGACACAGGCAGGAGCAGACTCGGGGTCACCTGGTTCTTCCAAACCCAACCCCCTCCCCCACCGCCGACACCTAAACTTCCACAGGAAGAAACAAATCCCAAGCGTCCCTACCATCCCTGTGGTCTTTGCTTTAGGGTTCTTCATGATTTGAGTGACAGACTCCCGGATGTCCTTGAGGAACCGGACGGCTACCCGCTTCCGGGTGTGGACCAGCGTGATGCAGAAATGGATACTGTGGGAGGACAGACAGACAGGCAGAGATGAACCTTGGGGAAAGAAAACCAAGTTCTAAAATAAAGCAGCCCCACGGACTGGAACTGATCGCTCGCTTCTTCATGGTATTTGTGACAGTCGGGGCTCTCAGCTACACGGGCTGTCAGGCCTGGGCCCGCACGACAACCTCGCGCTCCGCGTGAGCAGCAACATCCCGACAGAAGGGGGTGCGGGCTGCCTGCTCCGTCCCACCCCTCCCCTCAAAAACTGTCAACTGCTGTGCCCTCAGCCACGGAACCACCAAGGGGATGCCCTACTCGTACATGATAGACCCTCACGGGCCCAGGGCCACAGGGGTCTTGAAGGACTTGAAGGCGCAGAAGAAACGCTCACACCCCCTGGAGGGAGACTGAGGTACAGAGGGATCGTGAACAGGAAGATGCCGAGTCCAGGCGGGACTGGCAACGGCACCACCAGGTGAAAGGATCAGGGTGCACGGCGGACACTGGGTAGTGGGCGTGGGGGGGGGCTGCCCTCGGGGAGCGGGGTTTATTCACAGGCACCATGGGAGACGAGAGGACAGCATATTACAGAACACGGCAGTGGGCCTGAATGATTAGAAGCCCCAAAGTATGACTCAGGTCACAAGTGCGTCAAGGGCAATCTGATGGCTGTGTGCGAGATGGGTCGGGGAGGACACGGCCCGGCAAGAGGGCAGGGGCAGCGGGGACGGGGCCCGTGACCGACCACTGGGCCCCACAGTCTGAGCGATGCTCAGGGGCAAGACGGAACCGCCCAGGTAGTCCTGACAGTGAGGCCAGTCAGTCTCTGGGCCCCGGGTCACCCCGCTGCCCGAGCTGCTGGCAGGTCCCAGAGCGCGGCGTGGGCGCGAGGCCCCCGAGCTCACCTGGGCGGGAACTGCAGCTGGTTCAGGTTCCAGCCCTTGGCAGTCATCAGGTTGAACAGGCGGTAGATGTCAAAGTCTCGGGAGCCCAGGGCGATGACGGACAACTGGGGATTCCCAAAGACAAAGATGCCTTTGACATTCTCCAGTCTTAAGCAAAAAAAAGGAACAGAAAGGAAGTTTGAGCCACATACGCTCCTCGGGCCACCATCTCTCTCGTCGCCACATCTGCCCTACAACACCGTCTCATCTCTCAAGGCCTCAGCTCGCTCACCTTCTCAAATCAGGTGGCGACACTGAGATCAGCGGTTCCCCAACATGATACGTACTCAACGGCCCAAAGCCCACTGAGCTCCAATGAGTCCGAATCACTGGCTGCGACCTTGTCTGCCCAACTCCCAAATGAGGACATGCCCCAGGGGCATCGGAGGCTTAAGAGAGGCATTTTAAAAAATTATCCTGGCAAGATAACCCTTCCGTGTCTGCAATTTAAAGTCATAGGTGTAATCCCTAAAGCAAGAAATGGTAGAGCAGTTCGCAAACAGATGGGTATTGTGGGTTGCGTATATGCAGGCTTTTTTCAAATGAGACATGCCTACTGGCTGCTTTTGCTCACCCTCCAGATTCTGAAAAAGCCTCCCCAGGGCGGGTGAGCCACAGGCACAGGCAGGGGACACACGAACAGGTGTGCCAGACAAAAGCGCTGCCTCGCTCTCGCCTCCTCTCAGCCCTGGGGGTCCCTGCCCGCCCTTCCCCCACTCCCTCTGCCTCGTCTCCGACACTGTTCCACCAGCGACTCTAGACCCGCAGCTTCGGTGCCCACTGGGAGCTCCCCAGAAAGGCAGGTCCACAGACCCCCATCCCAGGCGGACGGAATGCGAAGTGTAGGAGCAGGGCCCAGCAGCCGGTGCTGTGACCGTCCCCAACACGAGGACGTGCGGGCACGTGTGAGCGCCGCTGTCTGCGGCATCCATCTGCACAGTGTCCGGGCACTGGGTGAGAGCCACCGGCCGTGAAGACAGCCCCCGAGACACGCGGGCCCGCACACGCTCCTGAGCTGCCACTGAGGCTGAGTGGGCTGGGGGCACGCGGGCTGGGCCAGGCAGATGCCTGAGCCCAATCTCCCAGCAGCACATACTCTGACTTGAGGAAGCGAGTGGTTTTGATGATCTGCTTGGTGGCCTCGACATAGCCGCTCTCGCCGAAGTGCATCAGGGCGGCCCAGCAGGCCGCACTAATGCCTCCGGGCCTGGAGCCCGCGATGGTCGGGGACGCGTAGATGCCACCCTGCCAGTCCGTCGCCACGAAGAACTGATGGCTCCTGTACTTCTTGTCGCTGTAGAGCAGCACGGAGGAGCCTTTGGGGGCGTAGCCGTACTGAGGGGGAGAAGCGCACAGGTGAGTGCCCGCCCCCCCACGGTACCCCACTCGCAGGGGGAACTCAGAGCGGGGCAGGCAGAGGGCGCTGCGGGGCCCAGCCGGCTCAATGCCCCCGCCCCCAACCAGCACGTGGCTTCTCTGCTGCCCACGGGACTCCAGGGTGGTGCGTCAGGATGGATGCGAAGATAAATTCCCACTGGAAACTGGGGCAAGGGTGGAATTCACTGGGAGCAACTACAATCACGAGCTGACTCCCTTCCCAGCCCTTTTGCTCAGTATTACACTTCCTCTCTAAGAACATCAGGGTGTTCGGAATCTCGAAGCCCCTGAATCCACTTTCAAAAACAACCTACGTACTTGGTTTCCTTACAGAAAGGTGCCCTCCTACTGACCTCCCGCTGCAGTGAACATGGAACCAACTCGGCTCCCTGACGCACCCGGCGAGAGAGGCTAGGGACAGGGCACAAGGGGTGGCCTCGGTGCCAGGGCCAGACCAAATCAGATCCCGACAGAAGATTCACCCTGTCACCTGCAGTTTAAAACATGGGTCTCCACGAGACCAGAGATGAGAACAAGCTCCGCGAGCGTCAGGACAAAGCACACATTCCTGCGGCCGCAGCTGCTGCGTCTCCCACACCCACGTGTGGCTCAGCGCGCTGCCGACCAACCTAGACTCGGTTCCAGTCCACCGGGGGTGGCGGCATCCGAACACTCCCGAGCACACAGCTCTCCCCTTTTTCCACAGGACCCCTCCCTTAGCTGGCTCCTGTCACGCAGGGCAGCAGCCCTGGCACCGTGGGAGCGACAGCACCGACGCACCAAGTGGTAGGAATTCCACTACCCACTTCATCCCTACCCTCTGCCCCACCCACTTCATCCCTACCCTCCGCCCCACCCACTTCATCCCTACCCTCCGCCCCACCCACTTCATCCCTACCCTCCGCCCCACGGAATCTCAGAGCTTCAGGAACATTTTCCACAGGACCCCTATCCCGGCATGTCCCAGCTGCATACAGCCAGTGGGTGCAGAAACCCCCTTAGCCATGTGCCACGAAGATAATAGGTCCCTTTTCACAATTACGGGTCACGTCCAGCACCGTACTTTGTCACCTGAACTGGCTACGCAGGGGAGAGCAAGGAGCCAGATATGATTTTACATTTTGGGTGGAAACTAATGCTTTAACCAATTTATCTTGTTGACAGCAGTGGAGATAATCAACTGCCTACTTTGATTCCCTGTCTCACCTTGTGGGTATCCGCTGAAATGCTGGTCACACCTTTCACCCGGAAATCAAAAGGCTGCTCCAGTGGGTATCCTGCCTTCTCCATGAAGACGATGAGGAAGCCCCCCAGACAAGCGTCTACGTGAAGAGGTATTTTGTATTTGACAGCCAGCTAGCCAAAAGACAAAGACCACAAGAGAATTTCATTTATAGCCATGTCACAAAAACTCTGCAAGACACAGGTGGAAAGGTGTGCTGTGACCACAAGGCCACTATATACTGCGTCTTTCAGGCTTTAAAAAACTGACTTAGTTTTGACATCACTAATAAAGCGCATATTTCAAATGCATTTAGGCTTCAAAATAACTCCTCTGAAACGTGGTATTTTATTTAAATACGCAGGGCCTCACTTTAAAATCAAGCAGGAAAGGAGCAGCCCTCTGATGGGGGGGGAGCGGGGCTACAGTAACCGGCATGTGGGGAGCAGGGGCACCGGGCGGGGGCGCGGCTGGACGCGGCCCGCGGGCAGGCAGGCTCCAAATGCAGCTCATCTTCCCCGCAGAATGGAAATGCCAGTACTTTTCCAGAATATCCAGTTTCAGCAAAGTCTTCTTCCCAGAGCAGAAACCGGAAACTTTCTAGGGCTCCAAACAGAGGAGCAGAGCTTCCTACGGGACTCAGGAAATTTGTGCTCACATCTTTTTTTTTTTTTAAAAGATTTTATTTATTTATTTATTTATTTGACGGGGGGGTGGGTGGGGTGGGGTGGGGTTGGTGGGGGTGGGGGGAGACCGTGAGAAAGGGAATACAAGCAGGGGGAGTGAGAGAGGGAGAAGCAGGCTTTCCGATGAGCAGGGAGCCCCATGCGGGGCTCGATCCCAGGACCCTGGGTTCATGACCGGAGCCGAAGGCAGACACTTAACGACTGAGCCACCCAGGTGCCCCCGTGCACACATGTAAACTGAGACTTGCTTCTCCCTGCCGAGTACTGCCCCATTAGATTCTACTCTCAAATCTCAGCCTGAGCGCCTAGCCGCCCATTCCCTCCACGTACCTTGGCCACTTCAGGGACGGGATCAATGATCCCGTGAGGAAACTGGGGGGTAGAACAGACGAGCATGGCCGTGTTCCTGGAGATGGCTCTCCTCATTGCCTAGGGGGTTAAAGTTGAAAGGAAAATGACAAGCCACGTCAGAATCCCTCTTCTGTGCTGCTGCCAGGGGCACACCAGGCCACCAGCGCAGGCCCTGCGCCCCTCTAGCCCGCCTCCTCCACCTCTCCGTCCCGGGAGAGGACAGCCCCCGCCACGGTAGAAGCACGCCAACGCGGCCAGCGGGCTCCATCTGGGGAAAACCGTCTGAGGCCACAACATGGCAAGAAAAAGGGCATCAGGCCAAAAGGCAGAGAAGCCTGTGCGAGTCCCAGCCCTACTCACTAGCACGGAACCCTGGGACAAACAACTTAACTCCACCCAGACCGAGTCCTCCCTGTGCGCTGCGAGAGGACAGTTTCTATGGCCCCCCTGGGCTGTCACAAGACTCAGATGCAATTCTTACAGCACCCAGACGCTACAGAGTTCTCCGCACGGCACGGCATGAAAACAGTGACTGAAGCACTACTACTGGGTCTTAAAAAAAGCAAGCCCGCCATCTGTGACGACGTGGATGGCCCTGGAGGAGACTCTGCTGAGTGAAGTAAGCCAGGGACAAACAGACAAACGTATGACCTCACGTACGCGGCCCCTACGAACAGGCGAACTCAGAAGCAGAGAGCAGGATGGCAGCCACCAGCAGCCGGGGGATGAGGGGCACCAAGTTTCAGTGCCGCCTGGCCAGACATTCTGGACAGCTTGTGGACGGCCATGTGACCGCACCTAACAATACTGCACCGTGGGCCTGAGACCAGCCAGCGCCCGAGAGAGTGGCCTCATGTATTCTAGCCCAGAAAAACAGGAGAAGGAGGATGATGGTAACTCTCTGAGGAGATGGACTCCGCTCAATGGTGCGACTGTGGTGAGCAGTCTGCCCCATGGACATGCGTCCACAGAACACCGAGCCGGCACCTTAGACACGTACAATTTTTATCTGTCAATTAATTAATTAGTCAACGTACCAATAAAGGTGGCAGGCAGATATAATGCTAGTGCTACGAAACTGGGTGGCTCGGTTCTGAAAAGATACAGTTCCTATTAGATTGGCGAGGATGCGGCCTCCGGCTCGGGCAAACCACAGGGAGAGTCCTGGGCCAAGTCAGTCTGGGCTCATCTCACAGAGAGGAGAAAGTGAAGTTGTGGAAGCAAAACCCAGGTCTGCCAAGTGTCACAGCAGGGACCGCATCATCCTGCTCTCGGAGCTCACGACCTCATGGAAACCCGGAGCCGCACTCTGTCACCACGGCCGGCGGCAGCTCAGCAGCTCCGGCGCCTACGGGCCAAGGCCGCTGGGGCCTCCCCGCACGCGACACTGGAAAATGCCCGTCAGTAAGGTGCGTCCCTGCTCCTCACGGTCCATGGCACGAAACGGCCCTTCGGGGGAACTCACCCGAACATCCACCTCCATCATTTTGTTCAGCGGAACCCGTATAATCTTCATCCCAAAGTAATTGGCTGCTTTGTCAAAGGCGGCATGGGCACTTTGGGGGGCCACACTAAGTGACAGAGAAGACAGTAATGAAATTCAGACAGAAACAGGGCTCAAGAAAGAGCCTAGGTAGCAGCTGGTTAGTTTTCCTCACATTTTTACAAGCACTTATACTGCTTTACCTTTTAAGGTAAGCACAAAGAAAAAGAGGTCAACTGCTTTTCTATAGAAATCTTCTCCCTATGGTTTAGGAAGTCCAAAGCATAAGTCAGGGCTGACGGGGAGAAGATGAGGGCCTGGGAATTCGGAGCAGACCGGCCTGAGGCGGCGACTTCTCATGCTGCCCGTCCTAAGCCAGGCAGCCGTGGCCGGGGGCAGGCCGCGGCGACACATGGGAACCCAAGACCCAAGGCTGCTTCTACCAAATCGGCAGTGCCCTCCAGCTCGGAAAGCCCACGGGTCTGTGCGAAACTCTAATTCCCACTGTTCCTACACACTTGGAAGCAGCACTTCGAACAGTCCTGCAATGGGGGTGCCTGGCTGGCTCGGTCAGTGGAACCTGCGACTCTCCATCTTGGGGTCATGAGTGCAAGGCCCACGCAGGGCGCAGAGCTACTTAAAAAGGACAAAAAAAGACAAACAGCACTGAAAAAGAGACTGAGTCACAGTTAAGTACTTGCTTTCGGACTTCTCTCAATTACTGCACTCTCGAAATCAGTCTGCTCCCTTCTAGGAAGGAAAGACTCTCTTGCTGAGTACCGAGCACTAAGATCTACGTACGGGGAAAGACGGCAGCCTGACTTATTCTCTTAGGCTGAGGATGAAGCACAGCACGAGACCACGTGCAACCCTTGGGTCACTGATACTTGTGGGAAAACGGAAACCCAGAGGGTGTAGTATAAACACTCTGGGCAATGAGAGGGTCTAGAAAAAAGATGCAGCCAAATGGCAAAGTTACGTCCATGGGGTGGCATTATGGATAAATCTCAAAAAGATTTTAACAATTTCTCCTCCCAGAAAACAGCCCGCAGGCGGATTTTCTTAGGAAGCACCCTGAGCAACCTATTATACTGAGGTAACTTTCACTGAACTTAAGGGAATTAGAGAGTTTTTCCTTGAGCTCCGGATTATTTATAATAAATATCACAGAATTCAAGGATGTAGTCCTGTCACTCAGTCACTTTTAGAAAAAGGATTTCATTCTTGCTCTCAGTATATACCACGTATCGACTTGGGGGCTGGGAAAGGGCATGACCTTTAGCATCGACCGGCTGATCCACGGAGGATTCTGTGAATGTGAGGGGATAAGGGTCGAGGCTGCAGGACAGGATGAATGAGGACTAGAATGGCCAGAGGAAGCGGGAGGAGGAGGAGAAAACGGACGGTCGGGCTGTTTCCAACCGCAGCCCCAACAGACAAATCCCAAAGCCACACATACATACATTTCTGGAGTTCTGATCCCGTTCTCAAAGGCCAGGTCCCGGTAGGCTTTGCAGGCCATCAGTATGCTCTCTGTCCCTCCAGAGGTCACCTGCAACAAAGAAGAGATGTCACCCCTGGAGTGCACTGAGGGCCAGCTGTGGGCACGCACGGCCCGCTTGATCTCGGTGCTGTCTCATGCAGAGCAGCGCGGGTCATCCTGCAGACCGGACACGCCGTGTCTTCCGGAAGGACATGTGGCTTTATCAGCTAAGCCCAATCTTGGTTCAGAAGAGCAAAAACCTACGAAGTAAGAATCTCTACGCTGTACGGAAAAAAAGGCACCCGCGTAGGCCATTTACACTTCTCTGCTTGCTCCTGGTCCGCCGCAGACGGGACGGCGCATTGCACACTGCTCAAAAGCGTCAGGATTATAGACTTTGATTTATATTTCCAGTGCCCACGGCAGAATGCAACTGCAGTCACGGCGTCTCGGTAAGCTCTGCGGTATCTCAGAAGATCAAGAAGAAAAGTTGAGACATTCCAAAGTGAACTGCGGTTTTTCTTTGAAAAAGAAAAGCAGAAGCCTCTACTTAGAAGTCGGTTATCTCACTTATCTGAAATCAAAACAAAAATCCTAGTATTTTTAAACGAAGTAAAATGTTTTCCTGAAGCTAGGCCTAGCCCCCTGTTACTGGGGTGTTTCTTTATCAGAGCTGAAACTTAAATACTCAAAGGTCATGTCGCGCATCCAAGCACCTGGTCGTAAAGGCTGGCACCTAACAGAACCTCACCTACCATTTCTCAAAGGCTGATCTGACCTCACTAACCCATGGCCAACACAGGCCTACTCATCAGGCTAGCTTTTGATGACATCTAAGAACGAATCATGTCAGGGGCGTCAGGGTGGCTCAGTCGGTTGAGCATCCAACTCTTGATTTCAGCTCACGTCATGATCTCAGGGTTGTGAGATCGAGCCCCACATCAGGCTCCGAGTTCAGTGGAGGTCTCTCTCTTGCCCTCTGCCCCTCCCTCTGACCTCTCTCTCTCTCAAATGAATAAAAAAATCTTTAAAAAAAAAATCATTTCAAAAGAAAACAAAAAAGCCACAACACTGAGCTAGGTGGTTATTTCCTTAGATTTCTCACCTCCAAAAATTCATACAAGCTTAGATAACTTTTTCATTGTACAAGTGAGAAAACTGAGCCCCTAAGAAGACTAAAAGAATTCACCCAATGCCATCCATTAGCATCAGTCGATAAAAAGTAAAACTATGCCGCAGCACCTTCTTGCCAGACACGTCTTAAAGGCAAGGGAAGCAAGGGCAAGAATGAACTATTGGGACTTCATCAAGATAAAAAGCTTTGCACAGGGAAGGAAACAGTCAATAAAACCAAAAGACAACCAACAGAATGAGAGAAAATATTCGCAAATGATGTATCAGAAAAGAGCTAGTATCCAAAATCTATAAAGAACTTCTCAAACTCGACACCCAAAGAACAAATAATCCAATCAAGAAATGGACAGAAGACATGATGAACAGACATTTCTGCACAGAAGACACCCAAATGGCCAACAGACACGTGAAAAAGTGCTCCACATCACTTGGCATCAGGGAAATACAAATCAAAACCACAGTGAGATACCACCTCTCAGCAGTCAGAATGGCTAAAATTAACAAGTCAGGAAATGACAGATGTTGGTGAGGATGTGGAGAAAGGGGACCCCTCCTACACTGTTGGTCGGAATGCAAGCTGGTGCAGCCACTCTGGAAAACTGTATGGAGGTTCCTCAAAAAGAAAACAGAGCTACCCTACGACCCACCAACTGCACTACTGGGTATTTACCCCAAAGATACAAATGTAGTGATCCAAAGGGGCACGTGCACCCCAATGTTTATAGCAGTAATGTCCACAATAGCCAAACTATGGCAAGGACCTAGATGTCCATCAACAGATGAATGGATAAGGAAGATTTGGTGTATACATATATACAATGGAATACTAGGCAGCCATCAAAAAAAAAATCTTGTCATTTGCAACGATGCGGATGGAACTGAGGGTACTATTATTATGCTAAGCGAAATAAGTCAATCAGAGAGGTACAATTATCATATGATCTCACTGATATGAGGAATTGGAGAAAAAAGATAGAGGATCATAGGGGAAGGAAAGGAAAAATGAAATAAGATGAAACCAGAGAGGGAGACAAACCGTAAGAGACTCTTAAATCTCAGGAAACAAACTGAGGGTTGCTGGAGGGGAGGGGGGTGGGAGGGATGAGGTGCCTGGGGGATGGACACTGAGGAGGGTATGTGCTACAGGGAGTGCTGTGAATTGGGTAAGACTGATGAGTCACAGACCTGCATCCCTGAAACAAATAGTACATTATACGTTAATTAACTGAATTTAAATTTAAAAAAAGAAAAGAGGAAAAAAAGGAAAATTTTCTACATTTGTTCATTTGGTGGAGCTTAACACCAAATGGAATGAGAGCAGGGGATTTCTGAAATTTCCTAGAACACCCACAGAGAGGACAAAAACACCATTGGCTACAAAATCCCAGTGGTCAGGAGTTGCACGGAACATTAGCTAAGAGGAGTCAGTCACACTGTGATTCAGGAAGTCTTCACAAAACACGTGCCCATCAGCCGTGAAGTAAGGCACTGAACGTGGGCACAGGACGCCCGCCTGTTTGTAGCCTCCGCACTTTTCTGCCGGAGGAGATGAAAATGCTTAAAGTGGAGGTCGGCTCTGCAAATCAGCAGCTCGGCCTGTGGTCTAGCACAAAACCACAGACTGTCACATGAGGAGCCCAACGAGCTGTGGGGCAAGTCAGGAAAGAACCAGCAACGTCCAAGTCTCCAGTGCGTCAGCCTCGTACTAAAAGGTTCAGTAATAACCTAAGCAAAAGGATTTCCAAACCCCTGGTCAGTCAGCACACGTGCCCTATTCTTAGTCCAATAACTAATCAAATCAACATCATTATTTGTTGGGCAAACAGCAGTGTACTTTTGACTGTAAAAGCAGGAATACCTAAATTCTACTTCTAGTTTTTATTTCTGCTCCCCAAATTCTGTGTCTGAACATGCTACTAACCTCCCATTGTCTTCTACCCTCTGCACCCAAAGAAAAACGGAAATTGTGAAATCAGAAGCTGAAAGCTTCGATGAGTACTTGTAATGTTTGTCGGCTTCTTCCGACATTTATAAAAATTCCTGCTGCAATATAGGAGAAGCATGTCAGAGAATAAGAGGAGAACACGGCCTGTTGGGAGAATTTTCTTTCGGATGCTGTTTGGACCCAGAGGCCTTTGCACAAGCCAAGCTGTTCCCCAGGGCAAGAGAAGTTCTTTCAGTATATGAAATCGCTTCTCATCCATTCCAACCGAGGCAAATGAAATTAGCAACAGGAAAAATAGTTTAGATTGAAGAACAAAGAATGAGAAGAGCTTAAGACTTCGGCCGTGTGGCTCTGTCTTCTCCTTTCCCACCTCGGAACTCTGAACCTTTTTCACCAAAAGCAGCTCATCAAGAGAGAGATAGAGAGATGGAGACAGAGACTGAGAAGACTTGAGAGAAAAAGAGAAACTCAAATGGCCCTAGAGATAATTATTCTCTTCTAAAAGTCTAAGTATTAGAAAAGATTGGGGTTCTCCGACTCCATCCTTCTCCCAATCCCCAATACCACAGCAATGCAAAAACACCCCCGGGGTTGGACTTGAGCATTAAGATGAAACACTGAACCTATCTCACAGCTATTTTCTCTCCCCTGGTACCTAAAAGGAAGAAACCAGTTGGAGAAAGCTGCAGTAACCACCACCAAAGAGAAAGAGAGAATCCAACGCCGTAACTGGCAATGAAAAAGAGAGACAAATTACTGAAGCACAGCAGAGAGCAAAACACAGTTCCTAATCCCTCCTCCAAGCCCTGAAAATTGTCCAGCGAGCCAGCAAAATCCTGAGGATTCTCATTAATACTCCCAAATCTTCAGAGAAGCAAGTGGAGGGGGGGTTCTTTTCTTTTCTTTTTTTTGGGAGGGGGGGGTTCTTATCTTCCGCTCCGTGAGTGGTAGACACAGCAGCTAGGGAGAAACCGGCAAAATGGGGAGAGAGAACCTTGGGAGGGACCCCTCAAAGTCACGGCTTCGGGGATATAGGACGGGTTAAAGAAATAATCGAAGCCCAAAGAGTGTTCCTGCCTTACACTAGGCAGAGTAAACTCTAACAGATAACTTAACAAAATCTCAGAAGAGACTCAGGTACTGTCATGCAGGTGGGGCCTGACATTCTAATCCAAGAGGCCGTCAATCGAGTGTTCGCAGATGAGAAAGCAGCCAGCATGCATCAGAACAGAATATTCTGATCAGCAGGAGCCACAGTGAAAGAAAAGGGCATGGTTACTATGAAAACACACAGAAAGAAGGAAAAAAGGCAGCATGCAAAATAAAAGCCTATCTCAAAAGGTAACAGTCTAAGGAGAAGGGGAATTCCTCACCACTGTTTCTCACTATCGGACAACGTGACAAGAACACAAATTCAAGAAAACAAGAGCTTGAAAGACTGGGCACCAAAACAAGAAAATGAGACTGCAGACCTGAAATACAGAGTACCAAACGCCCCCGATACAGGAGTAGTAAGGACACAAGGGACAGAATAAACACTGCCGAGAATAAAGATCAGGACTTGGAGGAAAGGTTTAAGGCCAGTTTAGCAAACCCAGATTTAAAAAAGACACCGAAAGATCACTGCCTCTCCACGCTGTGTCCCTCTGGCTAGACGCACCTAACTAAAAGGGGTATGGAGAAGAAACACGGGCATGGTCGCCAATCTGTGAAGTCGTATTCTCTAAGAAAAGCTGAGTAGCCCAGGAAGAAAGTGGGGAAGAGCAGATCCAGAGGGAGAAGGCTGTAAGGTGTAAAAAGACCACACGGAGGGAAAAACACAAAACAATCATGGAAATCCTAGGTCCAGCAATATACATCAGGCATCTTGAGCCACCCTAAGGGAAACAACTAAAAAGCCTCATAAAACATTATAATTTATTTTGCATCCACCACTGAGCTTATAAGATAAAGGAATACACTGAACCCAAACAGAACAAAATCAAGAATCCTAGCAGATGGGGTGCTTGGGTGGCTCAGTGGGTTAAAGCCTCTGCCTTTGGCTCAGGTCATGATCTCAGGGTCGTGGGATCGAGCCCCACATCAGGCTCTCTGCTCAGCAGGGAGCCTGCTTCCCCCTCTCCCTCTCTGCCTGCCTCCCTGCCTACTTGTGATCTCTCTCTGTGTCAAATAAATAAATAAAAACCTTAAAAAAAAAAAACCCAATGGGAGAAGTCAAGTGCCGAGGAGACACGGCTGAAGAGGGAACCCAAGCAGCCCCCGTACTCATCTCCTGGCTCCAACAATGAGCACCTCCCAGCCTCTCTCCTCCACCTGCGAACGCCCTGGTCGCCGCGGCTACTGAGAACACCGGCTGTTTCAATAGCTAACTACACACCAACCAGGTTCGGGGTAGCCCTTCTGGCTCCAGCCCCCAAGTCTCCCCCACCTCCTTTGTGCTGTTTGTCTCTCTGGATGTTTTTCCAGTTAATTCTAAGTCTTATTCTAGCAACTGGACTTAGGAGCCACAAATTTACATCGTTCTAAATGGAACAGGGCTCTTTGGACAAATGGCTGAGTCGGTATCTGGAAATGAATGAGAAACCCAGGAATATTTCAGCAAATAAAAATATTCGGTCAAAAAAGAATAAAAGAAGGGAAGAAAGGAAGCTTTCATAGACCACTTGAGTCATACAAAAGGACCCAGAGGCCAAAATTAAAAGGCTCCCGCTGGTCAAAATGGGCTAATCAGAGCATCGGTCAGAGCAGCAGCTACAATGGATGGAAACACGTGGGGCGGTCTGCAATTTTCCATCCCACTGCTGACTGACATCTGAATTACTTGCAGTTTTCAACGTCACGGACACTGCTGCTATGAATACCCGCCTATCCCAATACACACGGGCCAGGTTTTCGGGGGATGTACCCTGAGCAGTGAAGTTTCAGGGCCGTGAGATACATGTTTCTTTAACGTCTCTCGATGAGGCCAGACTGTTTTAGGGTCTCTTAACTGATGGTCTCTTAAAAGTGCAGAGTCGATGGCACAGGAAAAGACCTGTGTGCCGGATGGGTCGAAGAGGGAGGTGAGAGAGAAAGGAGCAGACACAGCGATGTGCAAAATATTTACAGTAATGGAATCCAGGGTGCTGCCTATTCCAGGAACTTCTTGTTTATAATTTTTCAAAATACACAACTGAAGAGAAAAAAAAAATCTTACAAATATACAGTAAAATGTTGATGCTCTAAAAATTCCAAAGTTATATTTTTACATTGCTGTTAATCTGATCGTCCTACCAATAATCACATTATTACTTGTATAACAAAATGTTTTCAACAGACTCTTCTATTTTAAGCCAAAAACATAGGTCACTGGAGGCCCCCTGCATATACTCACACATCCACAGGAATCCGGCCCCCCATTGAACAGGGAACAAGCTATCCTCACAATCTCCGCCTCGATCTTGCGCAGTCCCGGGAAGATGTCTGGATGCAGTGGGTTACTCCATGCAAAATCTCCATAAGCCTGCAGAAGCAATGCACGCAGATATGAAGCAGGGGGAATCAACGCACTGTAGGGGACAGAGAATCACGCATCACACCAAGGTTTCTAGATACCAGGCACAATACTAGGAACTGGAAAAACGGTAAGATATGTGCTCCCGTCCACAGAAGGATCGAAATCCAGTGGAGGAGACAGATGTGCAAATAAGTTATTTTCCAGTGTGGTGAGAGAGGAAATACAAATGTGGCTCAAAGCACATACTAAAACACCAAAAGGACCCAGTCTGCAATCTTAGCTTTGCCTATTATTTCTCGCTGTGTAATCTGAGGTCAAAAAAACCTCTCTGAGGTTCAGTGTCCCTGGGTGCTCAAGGGGACAATCGTGGTACCTACCTGACAGGGGTCCAGCTCAGCAAATAACATAAGGCATGCAAAGCCCTTAGGAGAGCATCTGGCACAAAGCAGCTCTTGTTCTAAGTGTGATACCAGAAAATATGCAAGTGATGGAAGGAGCCCTAAGGAGGAACTAACAAACAGCCCGAGGGGTCTGAGGTGTCTCTACAGGCAGAACCTTGAGAGATCAATAGGAATTCGTCATTTAGAACAGGTGGAATGAAGGAGGGAGGAAAACATGATAAGAGCGAGGTACACTCAGTAAAGGGGAAAGGCGTAAGTTCATGTTTACATGGGAAAGTACAGAGGTGGTTGAAAAACACAGGTGTGAGCCGGCTCAGGCCGGGGCTTGCATTTTCTGCTACGTAAGCAGCTTGCGTTTTATCCCATAGATAGCGGGAAGCCCTGAAAGATTTTTAAGCCAAGAAGATCAGAGCATTATGTCAAGATATAGCTGAGCCACACCTGTAGTATTTAGTATGGCAGGAGCAGTTTCAAAGTTATCATAATCAAACACAAAGACCTTAAAGACTGTTAAGTCCACTGCCAATTTTATATGACAAAGTGGGGTTTAGGAAATCAATTGGATTAGGAGAGGAAGAAGCTAGAGGCAACTCAAAAGTCAACAAAAAATGAGAATTATTTCAATTATAAGTAAGCCTACTGCTCATTCTCAAATCATCTGATCAGAGACTCAGGTGGTACAGGAAATGATGGCCACGTGTCTGTCCCTCCTTTCTTCTCATCAAACAAAGGTATCTTGTCATTAATAACCTCAAGTGATGGGGAAACAGAGTACCTTCCCCAGTAATCTGCCTTCTACACGGGGCACCTATAAAGCCTGGAAACACAAGTAATAGTGTACTTTTTTACGGACTGAAAATGTCTCTGACAACATTATCCATATTCACCAATGCATGGATAAAGAGAAACTTTTTAAACTTATTTTTAATAACAAATTGTCCTTAATTTTTTTTTTTAATTACAAAAGAAAGGAGAAAATCTGAGGTCGTATGAAGGGCACAGACCACACACACCCCCTTGGGGGGCCGGCACTCACCTTCACCAGGAGTTCAGTGAGCTCCTCTTCCCCGCTGTACACGGCCCCGGAGGCTTTCCCTTCCTGCCAGAAGATGTCTGTAGAGAAAGGTAAGACCACTGGGTCAGTAAGCAGGAACTTCCCCAAAATACGAAGAAACACCTCTGCAGGGTACAAAGAAAAACAAAAACAAAACCTTTTTGTTTTTGGAAACTGGGTTTCCAGTTTCCACTCAAAGGTGGAACAATATAAGGTGTTCTTATATTAAATCAAGAAAAAGAATTCCAATAAAGACCTATCATAGGAAAATAAAGATGAGAGATCTCCCATTACTGCCAACAACAGTGTGAAAAAGATATTAAGAGCATCCAGATATAATATAGTCCAATGATGATGTTGTCATCATCCCCAGTGGCTTTCCACCAGCAGAAAATTATTCCTTTATCTATACTCATTTTCTGGTCTCTGTATGGATAACGTGACTTTTTTCTCCCCTTCCTATCCAGTCAAAGCAAGTGTGAGAACTGTGATGAGCAGAGCTGGCAGGAAGGAGCAAGGCGAAGTGTGACATTTCCGTTCCCTATCATCAGAGTTGGAGACAGGGAACGGAATCCCTGACCAAACCACGATGATGCATATATCGTGGGCACCGTGGTCTCGGCAGCCCTGGCCTCACCCGAGCCTGAACCGCCCCCCCGCCCAGTTCCACTTCCTGTCTGGGGTGCTTCTCCAAAGACAGTCTACGTTGTATTAACGAATCTGCTGATGTGGGTAGCAGGTACTTCTGCTACAACAGAAGTGGGGCTCAGCTGTGCCCCACTGAGAGTGGGCAGTGACGAAGCTACTAGAGACACACTAACTGAAAACTCGCCACGGGCTCTACAAAGCCAAGTTCAGCTCCAACAAGAGAGCAGAAGAATGAGTAGCGAACATCCAGACAGACCCCTCATCCTCAGGCAATCTGCCAAGCTCTGGCTTGATTCCATAGGCCTTTCCCTCTTTCCTTAGAGGACACTGGACTGTCCCATGCTGGTCTTCAGACCAGAGGCCACCAGTCTTTCAAAAATAGAATACATGGTTTCATTTCCTGTTATTTTACCGGTGCTACTGACAAGGACTCGGAAAAGGAAAGGAACGCAATATGGCGGCAGCAAGGTGCCTTCAAGATCATAGAAATCTTTAACATCCAGGTCTCTGATGGCTGATCCCTGCTTTACATCATCTATAAATCCTGGACTGCAGCTAATTTAATACCACCCAATGTCCAAATCTCAACACATGTCAATTAGAAATTTTTAAGTGTATTTGTTGAAATGCAATGTGGTATCCTAGACTAGAGCCTAGAATGTAAAAAAGGGCATTACTCGAACAACTGGTGAAATAGGAATGGAATTTGCAGTTTAGTCAACTACTATTTCGATGAGTCACGGTCACTTTGGATGTTAACTTCAAGAGAAGCCACGTGTATGGGAAATCTCTGTATGTATGAATTTGCTAATTCTCTACAAATCTAAAATTATGACAAACTAAAACGCCTATTTTCTAAAAGTGCTTGTTGGGGCAACTGGGTGGCTCAGTCGTTAAGCATCCGCCTTTGGCTCAGATCATGATCCCAGGGTCCTGGGATCGAGCCCCATGTTGGGCTCCCTGCTCAGTGGGAAGCCTGCTTCTCCCTCTCCCCACTGCTAGTGCTTTATCTCTACCTCTAATAAATAAATAAAATCTTTTTTAAAAAGTCAACATTTATTGAGCACTTACAATATGCCAGGTATTATACATTTATATGTACGATCTCATTTAATCTCTGTAATCATCTTTTCAAGTTAAGTTGCATTATCCCCATTGTAGAAGGAGACTAAGACACAGTTTAGTCCACCCAAAGTCACACTTTAAATGGCCCAATCAGGATGTGAATCCAGACTGATTCCGAAGGCGACACTCTTTTTTAAAGATTTTTTTAGTTTTTTATTTTTAAGTAATCTCCATATCCAAGTGGAGCTCGAATTCACAACCCTGAGATCAAGAGCCACCTGCTACCCCGACTCGGCCAGCGAGGGCTACACTCTTAAACATCAAGCTACTTGGTATATTTATCCATCCCTTACGTGCTCGTGCACATGTATGTATCTATACATGTATGTATGTTTATTACACAAATACTATTAAAATTCTTTGAGATACATACGTCACCTGTGTTTATCTTGCGATGATGGGATTTTCTTTTGTGCCTGTGTGCAGATTTCACAATTTCTATACTGAATCTATATTTCATTTTTATTACATCTATTCTCTCTTTAGAAACAAACGTATGTGTTTCGTTCAGGCTTACGCAAGGGAATGGGACCGAGTTCCGGTTCCACTGTCTCTGAGATTTGTTTGCTTTATGGACGAAGGATGAACGTAAGCATAATTTTTTATAATAAGAAATTCAGCCTCTCAGGATGAACATGTAAGTTCCCGGGGTGAAGGATTCTTAACCTATCGACATTACGCAAGGACCAAAGTGGCCACGGTGGGAAAGCACGCAGCTTGCATTGGCCCCGAGTCGTACCCAGCGAGCTGTACTCCTTGAGCTTCTCCATGACCGCGGCCGCACTCAGACCTTGGGAGGGAAGGGCTCTCACATACTCTTTGTCCACTTTCAGGAACGACATGTTCTTGCTTATATCATCCTTGGTCTTGTTCACCTTCTCTTGGATCTCCAAAGGGAAGAAAGGCAAAGTTAACAAAGAGATGGGAGAATACAGGCCAGGGAGCCCAAGAACCAGTCATGACCCCGAGCCAACCACTCAGGGCTGGGCGCCACACAGGTGCGACAGAACGGGGATGGTATTTTTTTTTTCTCCAACAGACTCGGGGACGTTCCAGCTGCTCAGCTATTTGCTGGCATGGGAGACAGGCTCTTAGAAGTCTGAGAAGTCAACTTTCTTTCTGAAACTCAAAGATGCATTCAGTCCCACCCTAACCCCTTCCTCTGCTATGCCTGACATCACCCCGCTTTACTGGGTTCACACGAGTCAGCATCCGCACCTCTCTGAGCACGGTATTTGGACCATATCCAAGTCCCGGCAGCAGCCAGTGTGTGTGCTAAAGAAACAAAGGCGGAACCACGAACGGCAGCCAGAAAACAGGCCATGAGCACAAGGGATTCCGGGGCTTGTGCTGGTGATGAGCTCCGTCACCAGCTGCACGGAGCACGCCCAGAACGCGGAGGCCCGGTGCAACTCCCCACACGCGTGCACAAGACCCCGGGGGCGAGGGGGGGACCACATTCGATCCCCTCGGGCTGTCCGCCGCCTGTGCTCTCTGACGCATCAGTGCTGGGGGACTGATGCCCTTTCTGCACAGTTTATCCGCGATGGCTGTTTCTCCTTGGTCCTCACCCTCACCCTCACTCCTCACCCTCACTCCTCACCCTCACCCTGCGCAGCAGCCTGTGTGTTCCCCTCCTCGCTGGCCAAGGACCCCCATGGGCCAGGGAGCCACGGCAAACAGAACGTACTAGGCAGCACGAGCGAGAACAACTTCTGCTCTCACGGGGCTTCCTTGCGGCAGCAGACACAGAAAATGAAAGTCAGGTGGTGGAAAGTGCTGGGGGGGAACAGAGTTTGAAAACAGCCCCCACACCCACAGGGGCTGCTATCTGCTGGGGGACTGCTGGGGCTTAGGCCTGGAGGGGCGGCGACAGGTCACGATTTGTGTGTACTACAGCGAGACAGTTTCAGTGACCCGTCTGTGAATGTCCGAGGCCCAAGATCTGACCCCAAATGTGGCACCTTTCCCAGACTTTCCCATCTCTAGGTGTAGAGGATCAGACCAGGAGAGGCGCCTCCTAGACGTGGCCCCCAGGGAAACCGCAGGGAAAGTCGTGCCTGGAACCACACACGGGCAGTGGACGCCGCGCCCCAGGGCAGCAGGGAGGAACGTGATGGGCATGAAAATCTTTTTAAAGTGGCACGTGGGCTCTGCTGCCTAAATGGCGAGCACGCGACAGGACCAAGCCACGGAAGGTGAGCTCTGGCGCCTAGACTGCTGCTGTAATAATACAGAGGGGACACGAAACGATCGATGATAAACCGAATCAGAAAGCACAGCAAGTCCCTTTCCCCCAGTGCCTGCCTCAGAGTCTCAATCACATTTTAATTTCCTCGCAGCATTTATTTCAAAGTGAAATTCTTGCGTATTTGCTCATGTATCTATTTTCTGCTGTTCCCAGGAAAAGATAAGCCGTACGGAGCGGGGACTTGGTCCCCAGCACCCAGAGTAGTACCTGATGCTGAGCACAGGCCCGCAAACTGTGAGCTGAGTACGTGAATGTAAGGAAATGCATGAGACAGCGACACACGCACGCTCACTCGAAACAAAGAACTCCTGTCTCTGAGCCTCAATCTCTGCTTCTAAAAAATGAGAGGTGGTTACATAGTTTCTAAGCGCCTTCCAATTCTGTTATTTTATAAATTTAAGCACAGGTTCTGGCATCCTAGCATGTATTTGTCCCAAAATCTGAGACCGAAGGAGAAATGTGTGCAGAAAAATAGAGGGAATGAAAAGGGGAAATGCTAGTACCTTTGAAATCCCATCCACCCTCTACAGTCACCCTCTCCCTACCCCGTTAACTCCAGGATGACTCAAGGAGATTTCATCTTAGGGCTTAAGATGATTTCGGGTCAAACAAAAGCCTGTCTACTCCCATTCCCCTTTTCTACTCTGACGACTATTTCTGCTTTTCTATCAGGAAGTGAACCTGAAAATAAACACACAGTTACAGGACAATCAGCACAGGGGTCTGAATGGATTTTGGTCAAAGGCTAAAGATGACTGACATCTCTTCTGGCTTGGCCAGGAAAGGGGAAAAGGGAAAGGGAACTGAAAGCCCAAAGTGAAAGAAGGCTCAAAGGAAAGCTGAGGGGCAGGCAGGGCACGCAGGGAGACGAAGACATCAGGGCCCGTGGGCCTTCCTGAGGGCTCGCGTGGGGCCTGCCCTGTTTACCTTCTGCAATAAAGAGCCGGTGGGAAGGGCACAGAGGTGACTGTCTTATCCTCAGCGTGGGTGAGGGGACAGAGGACACAGGGAAGGGAGCATACTCTGCTGCAGACAGGTACAAAGAGCAAGAGAACAGAGCTCTCTAAGTTCTAGATGTGGGACGCACAGACCATAGCCGGGATCTGGCCCCCGGCCGTTCAGGGAACACCGCCAGGTGCATCCCTTTACCTGCCTGGGGCCCTGCGCTGCTTTCCCGCTCCAGGGGCAGACGCGAACAGTTCGGATAGACACGGTATGGCCTGCAAAGCCGAGAAGGTTTCCCATCCAGTCCCTCACAGGGAAGTCTGTAGACCCCGCCCTAACCACGGAAGCACCCGACCCCCAGACACACATCTCAAGTTAGCGCAGCCGAACACTGCTCGAAAGCATCACGCCACTCGGGTCAGCTTTTCTAACTGCAAATTCTGCCTTAACGACGTCGCCCGTCTCCTTTGGTCAAATAGGCTGGAGAAAGGGTTAAGTCGGGTTTCTTAATCTTGGCACTTCCGACATTCTGAGCCAGGTAATTCTCCGCTGGGCCCTGCGGATCTTAGCAGCACCCCTGGCCGCCTTCCACGGAGAGCCAAAAGCGTCCCCCTCTGGTGCTGACAACCGAAGGTGTCCTCAAACATTGTCAGATGTTCCTTGGCGGGGCAGGGGACAAAAATCACCCTCTGCCCTGGGGAATTCACACTAAGTTCAGTAAATGAAAAAAAGAGATCGTGATCGTGAGGGGGTGACGGGAGGGCAGGGAGATCCACACAGATTCCACTTACCTTGCGACCAATAATGGGCATCTTCCTGATGAGCTTAAAACATTTCTTTTTAAACCTTGACCATAAACCTAAAACAAACAAAGGGTTCTGTTATCCAAATAAATTCCCATGGATAATGTACGAACTACTCAATGTGCCTCCTGCAATCTCACCTGCCTTCTGATCATAGAGGTGTTCTTCCTATTTTAAAAAAACCCTGAAATTTAAATTGCCAAGTAAGATATTTACAAGGCTCAAAAATTTCAAAAAACTGGGGTGCCTGGATGGCTCCATCAGTTAAGCGTCCGACGCCTGGTTTTGGCTCAGGCCATCATCTCAGGGTCCTGGGATCAAGCCCCTCATCAGGTTCCATACTCAGCACGGAATCTGCTTAAGGTTCTCTCTCCTTCTTCCTCTGCTTCTCCCCCTGCTCACGTGTGCATATGCGCCCACTCCCTTTTTCTTTCTCTTTCAAATAAATGAAGTCTTAAAATTTTTTTTAAATTAATAAACACACACAGAGTTAAAAGTTTCTCTCTCGTTGATTCCCCAGACTCTCATCCTACCCTTAGTCAAACACTACTACTCTTCACTTCTAGAATAGCTATCTAGAATTTTTTAATGCTTATACAATCAATAATAAAGGTAAAATTTTATTTGTCCCACCTTTTAAACAAAAGGTGGCATACTCCAGCACTCTACTAGACCTTGACTTTCTACCTAGGTATATTAAAGCTTGGTGCTTCCTCATTCATCTTTTTTTTTTTTTTTTTTAAGATTTTATTTATTTGAGAGACGGAGAGAGCACAAGGTGGGGGGTGGGGGGGAGAGGACAGAAGGAGAGAGAGAAGCAGACTCCCCGCTGAGCAGGGAGCCTGACACGGGGCTTGAACCTAGGACCCTGGGATCGTGACCTGAT
>CM053617.1:23853339-23872206 GCA_028646535.1 Procyon lotor | reverse complement strand
CCTCACCTACAGGAAGGGACCCAGGTAACTGTCACACTGGGAAGAAATCGCGTCCGTGTGGATGTGTATCTGCAGGGGGCGAGGGGGTATGGTACGTGTGGGCATCTATCTCCAACCCTTCACAGAGCAGTTCTGGTAAAATTTCTACAAGGAAAGCATTCCTTCCTCCACGGTTTGTTATCAGATTGGAAATGTATTCCTCTGGAGGAAAACGAAAACAAAACACTTTGCCCACTGAGTATATATAAAACGATGACCAAAAAATACCGTAAGTCTTTTTAAAGTACAATGTTGAAACAGAAAAGATAAAAGTAATATAAAGATTCAAAATAGTAACTACTTTAAGGAGCTACTGTCAAATAAAGATGAGTAAACTAACTGGCCTTCCTCTTCTTAATTCATTTCCATTTCCCATCTAATGATTACATTTTAGCTGATGCCTACAAGACGTCAAAACAGCACTCAGTAGTCCTAATCATTATTAGACAAAAGGCGGCTGCTAGGATTTATGGGAACTTAGTGGCCCTCTTAGTCCCAATCACCTTGCACTCTTCCAACCCCCAAATCACTTCAAAGGAGCAAGATACTTTCATATAAAAGTAGCACGATAGCGAAAGTCTACAAATTCTATAAACTTGGGACATACTACTTTTTATTTTCTTAATTTTAATTTTTTTTTTAAGAGAGAAAGGAGGAGATGGGAAGGGACAGAAGGAGAGGGAGAATCTCAAGCAGGCTCCCCGCCCAGCTTGGAGCCCAATGCGGGCCTCCATCTCATGACCCTGAGATCATGACTTGAGCCAAAATCGAGTCAGATACTTAACTGATTGAGCCACCCAGGCGTCCCTGCACGTTAATCTAGACCATGGGTTTCATACTTTTCCTTTTTTTTTTTTTTCTTAAGATTTTATTTATTTGGGGGGCAGAGGCAGGGCAAGGGGCAGAGGAAGAGGGAGAGCAGACTCCCTGCTGAACCCGATGGGAGCCTTGATTCTGAGCTGAAGGCAGACGCTTAGGTGACCGAGCCACCCAGGCGCCGCCGGTTTCACGCTTTTCCACTCCAGACCCGCGGAAGCGTGTTTTACAACCATCTGATACACATGGCAACAGACAGACAGAAAACCGAAACAAAGGTTTCCAAAATAAAACCTAACGCCTTGTTCCTTGGGCCGCACGTACATTTTTTTCTCTCATTTCCTCTTTTTTTTTTTTTTTTTTAAATGTTCAAACCACTAACTTGATCCCGTGTCCCTCTGAAAGGATCAGAGCCTTCAGGTTTAAAAGCAGGGCCTCACTGGGAGTCTGCTCCCAGCTTTTTTAAATATAGATGCACTCGTGTGATGCGGTGTTACCGCGGAGGTGTTTTGCACTCTACACAATCTCGGTGCCTTTTGCACGGCAGGTTTACCCTCTCACCGTGTTGGTGAGGCCGGGATTATGATGTCTGGGGTAGAGACACCACACCCTTCCATCACAGGTCCCTCCCCTGCTGGTAGCACAGCGCCCTCCCCAGGACCGCGATCTCTTCAGGCCCCAAAACCCCCAGGAGAAAAGATTCCACGGGCAAACTTCCCTCCGTGGCACAAGCCACACACTCCCCCCAAAAACACCTCTCTGAGAACTAGGGCTGTGCTGGACCAACTGCCAGTTAGGCAGTGCGATTTCTTCCCCAGCGGCTTTCCTAACGGCCAGTGTAGACCGGAAGAAACACCCAAGGAATGGACAGGACTAAGAGAAAGACCTTCCGGCAGACATTTGCAGAGCCGCACTGGATGGTGTTCTGTCCTCAGGGTTAACACCAATCACAACCATCCTCTCCCCGTCGTCTTGCAGGCCGAACCATCTGTACTCGCTTTATTCGAGAGCGTGGGCGTCTCAGCTCAGGCGGCCGCCCGCACCACCTCCCACACTTTACGAGCAGGTCTCGGGGCCACGCTGCCTCCGCTACACACATGCCTACTGCTCTTTACGTTTTCTGCCACAGGACAATTATTTTCTGAGCGCCTACTATCCACACGGCGCTATCTTACGGGGATCAGAGATCACCAGGTTGTTTCACTTAATACTTTCTCTTCCCTTCAAAACTCCAAGATTAGGTGACCCCCTGATCACAGAGGGACTAGGATGAAGACGGGGAAGGCCAAAGGGAGCCCTGATAAACACGCACAGGAAAGGGTGAAGCACTTAAAAGCATTAACTCATTTGTAGAGAATACATAGTGATATTTAATGATATCATTTATTTGATTAATGACAACTTAAAATTTTAACCGGCTTTCACGTTATTGTATGTGTACTTTATAACCTCATGAGGTTCTCAGGTTAAGAATGAATAGTTTCAGGACGCCTGGGTGGCTCAGTTGGTTAAGCGGCTGCCCTCGGCTCAGGTCATGATCCCAGGGTCCTGGGATCGAGTCTCGCATCAGGCTTCTTGCTCAGCAGGGAGTCGGCTTCTCCCTCTACCTCTCCCACTCTACCTGCTTGCGATCTCTCTCTCTCGACAAACAAATAAATAAAATCTTAAAAAAAAAAAAAAAAAAAAGAATGAATAGTTTCACAGGGTGCCTGGGCAGCTCGATCAGTTAGGCTTCGGCATGGGTCACCATCCCGGGGTCCTGGGTGGAGCCCCAGGTCGGGCTCCCTGCTCAGCGGGGAGTCTGCTTCTCCTTCAGCCCCTCCCCCTGCTCGTGCTCTCTTGCACTCTCTCTCTCTCTAATAAATAAAAAAGAATAAATGGTTTAAAAAAAAAGAATGAACGGTTTCACTTCATATAAGTGGTAAAAAGTGAAATCGAGAAAGGTTAAGTTTGCTCTACAGCAACGTAATAAGGAGCAAAATCAGGACTAAAACACAGGATTTCACACACTCAGTTCAATTCCAAGATGTCCTGAACCATCTCTCAGGGCTCCACAACATTACACCTACCTAAACATTAACTGGAGGAGTGGGACCTAAAAGAAGAGTACTCAAGAAAACCAACACGCTGTGAGGCCAGGCAGAGGAACCAACAAGTTACTCCAATGTACGTTCTCCTTCCTGATCCTCCCACATCAAAGAAAACCAGGCTAACCATCAAAGAAAAACCTTCCCGCTGTCAGAATGATTGAGTCTACTAATAATTTCTGAACAGAGACCATGGATCCCTTGCCAAAGAAAATGTAGCAATTTTGCTCGGTTGATTATTACCCAGCACAAAGTCTACTAAGGTTTTCGGGTCAAAACTAACATGCCCACAAACTAGTTTCCCTAGTTTTCTTCGGTTCCCGTCCCAACTTGGGCCCCTCAAAATGCTTGCTCGTCCAAATGGGTGCTGCTGGGTGCGAGCGTGAGTCTGTCCCTCGCAGGAGGAAAAATTCAGACCAGTGATTGCCGAACAGTATCAGGGCGCAGTCACTGTGACACTGGGATTCTGGGAAAGCTGCTTTGCGACACAAGGTTCGCCTCCCTATCACAGCACAACGACTTCTCTGCATTTCTGTGTGCCTCCATTCGGGTTATTTCTCAAGAGTCAATAGGGGGCCAGTCCCACGGTAAGTGATCGCGCCCCAGAGACAGAGCTCCCAACCCCGGCGGGCGAGGATAACCAAGTGACTGCTTGCAGACCTGACTTCTCCGATGGTACCTGCTGCTGACGGGAATAAAAACAGCAGCAAAGGCACGATTTTTACACTTCCTACAACACCTTCAGCACGGCAGGAACACCAACATTTACTGATTCAACTAAAGCGACATAATTATAATACTGCATACACTCAGGACTGCTCTGTCCGATCCGAGGGAAGATTTGGACTTGCCTCTCCCTCCTCTATCTTGGCGGCAGGGGCTCGAACCCGCGGAGGACAGTGGCAGGTATCTGTAACCAGCCAGACATACCACACCGTTCATATGACCGCACTCCATCCCCCACAGATGAACACGCTAAGGCCTGAAGGTCACGCAGCTTCCCCATCCCCTTCTGTGGTCGAAGAATAATGACTGAGACTCAATGACCAAACTTCGTGGCTCTCCGTCTTTTAGATGAGTGTAAAACATCGCCGATGCATTCCTGGAAGTGTTAGTGAGGGCCGGGCCGCGTCAGTGCACAAGACCACACTCGGCTCCTAGCTAGTATTTACTCCTAAGCCGAATATTAATGAGAATCAAAATCTCCCATCCTACAAGGCCGCAGAGAAAAAGCGACTGGTTTTCCTCTTCCTTCCACTTTCTTTACACCTGATACAACCACACACCTCACCACACAGTGGTTCTTCCTAAAGAGCCAGAAATCCGAGCTTTAAAGCGGGAATGGGCTGCTGAGGAAAAGAAGGCCTGCCTGGCTGAGTTCACCCACTGCCTTAAAGCCTTGAGATCAGAGGGTACTTAAGCCTGGGACGCAGGTCAAGGTCGCGAGGCCGGAGCTAAAACACAGAAGACACCAAAGAGTTAATGTCGGCATTCCTACCCCACTCTCTGCCCTAAAAACACAGAAAACAAAGCAAATTAAATCTGGTTCTCTTTCATATCACATTCCATAGAACTTCAAAGTGCAAAGTAAACAGGTAAGAAAACACTATTGTTTTTAGAACCTTAAAAGGCATTAAAGTTTATCAGCAAAACCAGATCGCGAGCCCACAGGACAAACTCCCTGGGGTCATTAAAGAAATAAGAACTGAGCAACAAAAGCAAACAGTCTTTGACTACATTACAGAAATTTCTGAAGGGACTAAATCATCATTTCTTAAGTGGTAAAGAGCAAACCATCTACTCCTCCAAAATTCCACTACGTGCACGGAGTTCATCTCCAGGAGCTTCTGAACCGGTGCAGGCTCTCCCTTCCTGCCCCACCCCAGGAGCCAGAGGCATAGCCCCAGGCTGCTGCACAAACACCTACCCAGTCTAACTGCTCCGCGCTGAGCCCCAGAGAACTGAGGCAAAGCACCTGACCCTTGCGGAGACATCATCTTGGCCTCAGAAAGGGGACAGACGTGCAGTGTTAGAAGTGTACTCGTGGAAAATCAAAGCTTCCAACCCTGAACACTGCCGAACGGGTGCGTGAGTTCTGCATTAGTTACTTGGGGGCGGGGATTCAAAATCCCATTATTTTCAATGGGGGCAAGACACTGAGTGAAGACGGATGGATGCAGATTCTATCACTAAAGACGCCGAGCCCTTCTCTTCTGTGATGCAGCAGGAAAGGCAGCCTGCGAGCTTCGGCCAGGGGAGAGCGCGGACATGCAGGAAACCATGTTCAGTAAGCAGAGAACAGGCTGAGGGACACTGAGGTAAGAGCCATTCCGGGTTTCCTGGCTAAATACATTCTCACCCAAAGGCAAGGAGGGAAGATTGGGGTGGGGGGTCTGTTCAAACTTGATGGCTATGAACTCCCAGAGCCTCTTATGGTAAATAGCTAAATGTGCTCGTACAGGGAAGCTACCTTTCAAAGTACAAAAGGAGTTCACTGTCCTCTGGGCAATTAATGGGAATTCCTTGGATTACAAGCAAGGACCCGCAGAAATAATCCTGTATTCTTTACACAGAAAAGGGGAAGTCTTGACTTCCCTGCAAGTACCGCAGCTGGGGAAGGAGTCTTAGGCCTTCTCCCTTCCAGTCCTTTTTTACTAATAGGATTTCTACCTTTGTCACTGAGCTCAGAAGCCTACACTTCCCACATTATAGTTACAGAAATCTCCATTTCAATGGTCATGCTGCCATTAGAGATAAGAAACACTGAGTGTGTGCCAGGAAGCATAACCTAAACAAAGGCTACTTCTCTGGAGATTCTTAACGTGCAATCTTATTCAAAATCCCAAACCAAAGACCTATCCCCGACCTGCCATCAACGGATATAAACACCCATTGGAAAATCTGCCTTCAAAATCTAGTCACAAAGGAGCTACTTTTTAAAACTGAAGAAAGGTCCAAATTTAACATTCACATTGGGAAAAGTTTCTGACTCTTTTGATAATCTGTTGAAAGTACAGAAGAGGTGTGCTTCCAATGGAAAATTATACATTATCTAGGATCTCCCTCTAGGTTACCTGTTTTTGACTATAAGGAAGTTATTGTACAACTCTAAGTTGTATATAATTACAGCAATTCGAACTATTCTTCATCTATAAACATGTAAAATCTGCCAGGTCTGGGAATGGTTCCGAGTGACTTCCCTCTCCACTAGGGAAGAAGCCAGTTTGGGTGCTGTTTACATATTCATTTTAATATCCTTGATCTATAAATGTGTCTGTTCTTTGGACCTTTCCTTTGAAACGGTTATAACATCTGCCTGGTTTCCTCGTTATAAGCAAAATAAAATTTTTAATGTGTGTTCGTTTTATATTTGTATCAGTGTCATGATTTTACCTTTTTTTTTGAAAATTATCTTTCAACAAAGGCTGAAACCTGTAGGTCCCCAAGAGCCTCCTCTCTACCAAAAAGTGTCTGGGAACATGAAACCTGTAAATAATTACAAAGGGTTTAGGACATCCTGAAGGCCAGTCATTGGGGTCCATATTCCCCAGGTTAATAAACCCCTCTCCAAAATGAATCATAGAAGTAGCTTAATTATAAGTATCCTATTATATATAGGGTAAACCCAAGCCCCCTATGTACCCTGGAGGTGAGAATTATTATCCATTACTGAAAATTAGGAAAAGCCTATTATTGTAACAAAAAGGAATGAAATTCTGATCCAAGCTACAATATGGATGAACCTTCAAAACATCGTGCTAAGTGAAAAAAGCTAATCACAAAAGACCAGACACTACAGGACTCCATTTATATGAAGTGTTCTGAATAAGAAAGTCTACAGACAAAAAGTAGTTTGGGGGTTGCCTAGGGCTGGGGGACTGGGAGGACATAAGGAAGTGACTGCTGAGACACGGGGTCTCTTTCGAAAAGGTTTGGAAATTGTGGTGACAGTCGCACAACTCTTGTTGTGAACACAGTGAAAACCAATGAACCGGATGCTTTAAACAAACAAACAAACCAAAAAAAAAGGGCATTATGACCCAGCAGTTCCATTTATGACCGCCAGTATTCTCTCGGCTAAGAACAACCACCTAAGATTCACAGGCTTCCTTTAAAAAAACAAAACAAAAAAACCCAAAAGCCTTTCTGAAGAAAAGTTGCCATATGGGCCAAAAACAGCAGAAACTCTGCAGTTCCAGAAACAGAGAGTAAAGCTTTAAACTCCAAATGAAAGCAATCCTAAGTATCTGAAAATAACTTAGAAATCTATAGAGCAATAACATATCAACATATCAACTAGACAAAGCGGGTCATTATTGCCTAAAGGTATATATTTTTAAGAGTCCATAAGTAGAATTACTAACTGCTAAAATGATGAAATTTTTAAAAAACCACTGTCTCCCTTGGCAGCTCATAAACACGTGCTCCAGCCCCTGCCGAGGATATGCGGGAAGGACAGCTGGCTCTGGGCCCTGCTCTGGGCCACCTCGTCACCACTCCCCGGGACCCACTGAGCAGCTGTTACTCGTGTCCTACACGCAGCCGCGGTGCCCTCGGAAGTCTGGACTGGGGATCAGAGCTTCTACTCTAATTTGAGCTCTGTGTGACCCCTGGCACATGACTGAGCCTCTACCCACCTGCATTTTGCAGATCTGCAAAACCAGATGCCATTGTTATAATTCAAAAAAAGTTCACAAGACAAATAGATATCCTCACTCATCTACTCACCGGGTGGCTGGATTCAGCGCAGTCAGGTACTAATGACTGCAGAGAATAAACACTTCCTAAATATTCCATGAACCTGAATCTCTGATGATAAACGTTCTCTTTTCCTTCTCAGTGAGCAGCAAGAAAAAAGTAAGCTTTGCCAGGTCCCAAGCGAAGTCCCACGGGGAGGGCCGGGAGAGGTTTTAAGTGGTTTGCTTCTCATGCCTGCGCTGTACTTCTTTCCAGACGCCGATAACGAAATACGTGCTCATAGTGAGCTGCTCCTCCACTTAATAAGACAGATGTTAAGCCAACTCCCAGCCTTCCACTATCTAATTCAATCAGAAGGTCGTAAGCACCCTCTTACCTACAAAACAGGATTATATTGGTTACCTACTCGTGTTTACAGATGAGAAGCCTGATTTCAAGCATCTGGATAGATTGCTGGGGACTACTATTGTCGTGACTCTTGGGAGAGCATTTGAAATCACAAGTTTATCAAAAAGGGCCGGGCAGCATACTCCTAGGCCTTCCTCCATCCTGGCTGCAATGCGGCTAGACAAGGAGCAGGTCCCTGGCGGCATTCTTGTATTTATTTGGCCTCCAGTCCAAAAACTCCTACTAGAGTTTGAAAACAGAATTTTCTATTTGCCTCAATTGTCTCAGGTAAGACTGGAACTCAAGATAGTTTTAAAAGAGAAGGCATCAGTCCTCTCTGCCAAAATGTATTTCAGAGGAATACATTTAAATGCTTTCAGAAAAGCCTCCAGGAGAAAAAAGGTCTCCCCAGGACCGAGCACCAAGTGTAAATAAATACACCACAACAGCTGCTTAAATTCCAAAGAATTCCAGAGGGCTATGATTTTACCTTAGAATTAACGGTTACAAATGGTGGTTTACAAATCTAAACTCTGCCCTCAACAGAGAACCAAGGCTGCTCTCTTTCCATCAAATGTTTATTTATAGAGATGAGATAAATAAGAACACAGTAGGCTTTTACTCTCCGGGGAAATTACAGAAAAGGAAGGACATTTCACGCTTTAAAAGTGCCTACCCTACTTCCAGAGAGTTCTCAACGCTGTCTTCCACGTCATGTGTGCAGGTAACAGAAATCTAACATTTGCTGCCCAAAAGCTAAAAGCAACGGTTATACATTAAGAAAACCCTGTGGGAGTGTAAACCGGTACAACCACTTGGAAAATCCATGGGCAGCAGGCCTCAAGACCTCACTATGCTATGTCTACCCAAAGACATACTCAAGAATGCAGCAGTGCCACCGAAAACAGCCAACTGGAAATGCAAAGGTTCATCAACTCTAGAAGGAATAAACTGTGGTATTTTATACACGTGATATCATACAGCTGTGATTGTTAAAACTATTGCTACATAAGAGCATGGCTGAAATGTCACAGATACAGCAAAAAAGGGCACTCGAAATAAAACATACTGTATGTTTCCATTTACATGAGGTTCAAAATTCAGCAAAATCGAATCTACAGCGGGACCCACTTCTGGTATCATCCAAGAAGGGTCTACTCTGGCCTTCTCTTGCTTTAGAGAAATCCATTCCTACCTTTTAAAAATCTCTATTACTTTAGTTTTTCTTTTATGTTGCAGCCAAACCAAACCCCCCCGGATATGTCAGTGATCTGAACAAAGGGAGCACTTTCTACCATTAAAGCTGTCCGACAATGGAAAGGACTCCCTGAGAAAGCACTCTGCACCCACCCCTGGCAGGGCACCGTGGAAAGGATTTCCACACAGCAAGGGAAGCTGGACTGCAGGATTTCTGAATGCCCTTCAGGCAATTAAGATTCTAAGGCTACTCCTGGAAAAACGCAGCTCCGGCCTTGCCAAAGCTGTGGCAACATTTTGCCTCTGAATCTATCCTTCTGTTATCAGTGAGAACATTCCTTTTCTCTAACACTGCATGTTCTGTCCATTCTTCACGACTCTGCTAAGAAGCTATCTTCTCGCCTGTGCCTCTCAGAACGAACTTGACCTCAACTTGAGCATGCTGGCCATCCTCCCCTGCCCCTCCAGATCCTCTGGCCAACCCTCCCCACCTCTCTGCGCCTCACAGGGCTGCCCTCTCTGGAGTAAGCCTCCCAGGCTCCCTTACCCACCCTCTGGTTTCCAGCCGGGTTTGGCCAATGAAAGGCTCCGGCGTGAGATCAGAGGCTGGGAAAAGAAAGAGTCTGAGGTATTGATTCCCCTTGACTCCCTGACCTGCTAGGGTACCGGTCAGCAGTAGCAGCATCCCTAGAAGTTACCTTCTCCTCCAGGTAAACTTTCAAGGTTCCAGAAGCTACTCTCCTCTGCCCATTCAGGCCTAAGAATGATGATGGCTCTTAACCCTGAGGTGTTTCACCAACCCGCCCAGCTTTGTAAAGTCCTTTTTTTCTCCTCAATCGCACTATCGGAGGTGCCAGGAGATAACTAATATACCCAACCCACTCTTCAGCCTGCACCATTCCATCTTCCCAGATGCCTATTTCCCCTTACCCCCCAGCATGGTGTTTCTCTCAATAATTGTGTTCTAGAACTTTCCACATATGGACTGAGTCACTCTAAATCAATTCCCTATGGAAAATCTTTAATCCCAAAATGATTCCCAGTTTTGCCACCAATGTGTATAAACTGTATGTCTGGGCAAAGCCTAATTAAGAAAGCAAATAGTACTAAAAATTCCTGACACGTAGATGGCAAAGCCAAGCCAAATACTGAGATTTGACATTTATCTATTATTTATAACCCCTCCTTCTTTTAGACCAATGGCTGGAGAAATGATCAAACTTGTTAGTACAGTTGTGCTTTACCAGTAAGACAGGAACAATGCCAAATACAGTGCTCATCTTACAAGGGCCATTCAAATGGTCAAAAAAGGCCCTACCAGTCCCAATGTATTTTCCCTTTTTTCTAGACAATCCTACAAATAAGACACCAGATTCAAATACTAGAAATGAGCTTTCAGGGCTGATCTTTTGGCTCATTGCTCAAATCCTACCTGACATTCAGAAAGAAAGCATGCCTGAGAAAAAGAGTCAAGGCGCAAAAGATAAAGCTCTAAGATCTGGAAAGATTCCATTTTGAACCCAAAAAACAAAACCGAGACAGGCTTATTGTTTCCAAATCAAGAGTGCTTCAGAAATGTGGTGAAGGAAAGCATTTCTTAAGATCTTACTGTATTACAGGAGACTGTGCTGTATGCTGTCCAATATAGACATTCCAAAGCAGCAGGACTTGGTCCACGGACAAAATAACCCCAAGTAGCACTATAACAGACCCACTAAACTCTAAAAAAAAGGCTCCTTCTCCCACCCACACAAACGCAGCGGCTACCCAAACGCTATTACCTGTGTTAAGGAACTCTAGACCAAGGTTTCTCAATCCAAGCACTACTAATTCTTGGTGGTGGAGCGCTGTGTGCACAGTAGGGCCTGTACTTGCATTCCTGACTGCTAGCACTCAGTATGACAACCAAAAATGTCTCCAGTCGTTGCCAAATGTTCCTGGGGAGCAAAATCACAGCTGAGAACCCTGACCCCAGATAAACTAGCACTCCAACTCCACCCAGCACTACCGTGGCGTGTACGATTCACCAGATGGGAAAAGAGAAAAGCCACCCAAAGGAACGGAGTTACTCTTTTCTTAAAAGCTCCAAGTATTTGACAACTTGCAAAGTGACACCATACCCTAGCGCCAGGAAGGCGGAGGAGATGGGTGAAAAGAATGTGACCAAAGTGGAGAGAAACTCGAAAAAAGAAAAAAAAAATGTCCAGACTTGAAATCCTTCTGAAAGCATCGCGGGTCTCAGGTGAATACTCTCACCCCTTTTATTCTCTCCGAGAAGGTGGAAAGTATTACAGTTCATGACATAAGTGAGCAAACGGAAAAAGTCGGGCAAACCACCCTTATCAAACGAGGTCAAAGTGTAGGGCAGGAAGACACAGCAGATGGACCGTAGAGCTCTGCAGTGTGGAGCAGGACGAGGCTTATCAGCTCCGGACTCGGGTTAATCTTCATGCTTTACTGCCACAGAATACTGTCCACACAAGCAGTTTCCAACCCTATCAAACCTGATGCCCTCTTTCTAGAACAAATAACTTCGTATGCCCCTTTTATAATCCTGAAATGGAATTCCAAGACTACCTCTACAAACATAACTTTTAAAAATCTCAGCATGACGCTCTGACTGCAAGGCAGGAGAAGAGAAATCCGAAGATCTGGATCACAAAACACGTATTTTCAGACAGGACCATACTAGAAAACAAAAGCACTCCCACCTGGGTTTCTAAAGTGCCCCCCTCAGGGGGGCAGAGCTATGCTGCCCCCTTGCCCCGTCACTCACAGAGCTCAGCGACCTCTGTCCCCGGTGGACAATGTGGCCCGAGGCAGCATCACAAGGCAGAACAGAAGGAGGGATTTGACGTCAAACGGGGCCCCGCCACCTCACGGCTGCAGAACCCTCCCCGAGCCTGGTTTTTCACCTACAAGAGGAGGACGCCGGCATATTTTTCAAAGAGTTTTTGTGCAAATTAAATGAATATGGAGAGTATCTGTTTCTGCACCTAACATGTAAGACCTGCTCAATAAATGTCAGCTACCAGACTTGGGTTATTATTCCGGGATCCACCTTGGACTGTTAACTAGCTTATGCCCATATTATTCCTCCCGCAGAAAGGATGCATGACGGGCGACCCATTCATCAGAGATGTTCTAAAAAGGATTCACATACAATCTAAGTAAGAAGTTGCATCACACGGCCTCCAAGATTGCTTCTACTTCTGAGGCTCTCCAACACGCTGCCCGGCACCGAGGGTATTTTTTATTAACTGCGGTCCTTTCTTCCCCAGAGGGCCCAGAGCACGTGTTCCGCTTCATACAAAGTAGCTAAAGAATGCTGATAATGACGGTTTACTGTCCCCGGTCGAGAACCCGGCCCCGGCCACCGGTTCACCATTTGGCCTCAAAGAGCACAGCACAGGCAAAGAAGGAATGACAGCTTTTCCAGAGAAAGCGCCTCAAGGCACATGTACAGAATCCTCAAAGTGAGGATTCTCGAGTGAGGATTCTCAAGAGCCAGGCCTCAGCCGTGTCAGTTTACTCCTTGCACCAACAAGCAAAGCAACACCCTCAATACTCTAGATTATCAAATGAGTAAAGGAAAACTAATGGCGGTGGCCAGAGAAACACTTCCAAACAAAACGGACGTCCCAGTTAACATCCTGAATAAAAAAGCACTGACTGGTCACACCTTTCAAGAGGGCCAAGGGCCCAAGGAAGGCAGGAGCTCATCCCTGGGCGCGAAGGTGTAGCCTACTTACACACGGAAACCTTAATTTACATAAACATACTGATCTGTCTGCGAGAGGAAAAACAAACTGCCAATCATTACAAATCATTCTGCATTAACCTTCTAAGGTGGTTATTTCTGAGTAGTGTAATTGGGGGAGGGGGGGCTGTTTCCTTTTATGTACAGCTCCCAATTTTTCTAATATATGGCTCCTGCGGTAAGAATCTAAAATCACATAATAAATAAGGATTATCTACCGCCAATCCATGAAATCTGAGGTAAGAAGCTACTTTAGGTGAATTCTTTATCAGGATCTGTGAATAAGCCAGTACTTACCTCGGTCTCTAAAACCGTCCTTGCCCTCTGCCTCAAACCAGAACTAATCACCACTTAATATCCTTCTTTATCCCTCCCACAGACCTTAGAGGTTTCCCTATTATAGAAATTTAGCACTGGGTATTAAAAAAACAAAACAATTTTTTCACTGCTAGTTCTTTTTTTTACCAATTTCCCAGTGACAGCTACCAGCTCACTGGGATATAGCGAGATAGAGGGAAATGAATTGTTCTGAAATCAGTGTTTTTGCACAAAGAGACATCAGACTCAAGAGAAGAAGCTTATTAAAAACAAAATGCTGTTTTTTGAGAAAACTATTGGAAAGCCAATGGGCTCCCCCACGATACTCAAAATAAAGAACCTCTACGGAATCATAAAGGTCCCACGAATAAAACCTCATCTTGGGGAACACTCATTTTGGAGTGCTATTCTCCCTGATCAGCAAAAAAAAAAGTCACAGAAAGATTTCCAGAGGAAAAAACAGACGCTACCAACGCAGGCATATTCCTCAGTCCAACAAAAGAACTTAAATTCAAATTAGTTTAACTCAACAAGCATTTGTTAAGCACTTATTATACACAGAGCACTATGACAGCTGTTAATTCACCTTAAAACATGTAAGACATGATTATCTGTTTTCTGAGGAGTCATAAGTCTAGTCTGGGAGACAAACACTCATAGACGAATGCATGGCAGATGCAGGCAAAATTTAATACAAGTTTTAAAACCGTTTGGTAGTATGCGAAGGGAGAGATTACAATCAACTACAAGAATTCTGTAGAAGATTCTTCGTATTCATTAAATACAAACATAGTCGTCTGTTTAACTCAGTCATTTCTCCATCCCAACAATAAACCCAAAATAAAAGGCTAGCAGAAATGCTCAGCTACCAAAAGCAAGCATCAGAAGTGAGACCCACACACTCAGATCCTTTCGACTAAAAATAAAACTTAAGGGACAAGTGCCTTATAACAAGGAGGATGTTTGGGAAAGACTCACCAACATCAGAAGGTCCGTACTCGGCATCTTCCTGCCCCAGGCGTCCTCTCGGTGCCTCCCCGCTGCAAAAGGGAACCAGGTTTGTTTACTTCTAAAGCTTCAAACTGTCGCCTCGGCCCGCCTCGAGTCGCTAGAGCAGTCAAGAAATGGTTCTCTCCCTCCTTTGAGAGCTCCGATTTCACTCGCCCCTAGGACACTCCACCCCCGGCACCCCAGCCAGCGAATCACAATCCTGCTGGCGCTGCGCTTCCCTCCCACAGCGGACCGAACGAATCCGGACCCAGCCTCCCACCGAGCAAGCCCCCCAGGTAGACACCCGGGGAAACGCCCAGCCCGCGGCCGACCCGGCCCGGGGCCCCGGAGCCCCGCGCCCCGGCGCAGCAGGGCGGAGGATCGGACCGACGCCGCGGGCAGCCCGGCCCAGCGTCCAGCCGCCAGAGCCCCGCTGGCCTCGCTGCCGACTCCATCGCTCCCAGCCCGGAGCCCTTCCTCTCTGAGGAAGGATCAGCAGATCCCGGCTGCCCCAGTCCGCTATCACCTCCGCGGGACGGGGGCTTCAGAGCCTGCTCCCTCTCGGGCCCCCCACCCCGGCTGCCTCGCACCTGGGGGCTCGGCGCGCCCACACTCAGCCCGCGCCCCTCGGTCCGCCGGGCCCTCCATCCCCGCCTTCACGCCCTGGCCCGGCCCACCCTGGAGCCCTCCGCCCCAGCCCTACCCTCCCTTTTCCGGAGCCGCAGAGGCGCCCTGCGCTCCCCTGCCCCGAGTCCGCCTCCCCGCTCCTTCCCTCAGCCTCTCCCCGTCGCCGGCCCGGCTCCTCTTCACCGCGCGACCGACTCGCGGGCGGCGGAGCGCGGGCTCCCCCTGCAGCCGCCGCCGCCGAGATTGGAGGGCCGACCGCCGGCGGACCCGCCCCTCCCCGCCCGGAAATGGCTCCCCCAGCCCCGGCGTGCGCGGCCCCGGCATCGGGCGCGCGCACGCCCCGGCCCAGGGGACGGGGAGCGGGAGCCGAGGCCCGCCTCCCGTCCGGGCCCGACGGCGCGTGCGCGCCGCCTGCTGGCCAGGCAGGGACCGGCATCCGGGCGGGCCCTGGGGGACGGTGGAACCTGGCAACAGAGGATCGCCAGCTTCTCCTTCAGGCTGCCTTTTGTAAAAGCCAACTTACTGGTCACATTTGGTCACTTGGAGCCCTTGAGAGAGTCAGCGTGCTGAGCACTGCACCAACTGATCCAAAGCAACCACTCAAAATGGGTCTCTAGAGAGACCTTTGGGATTCAAATAGGCCTCTCGGAGGTTTGCCTGGTTCTTTCCCAGAGATTTCCTAGAGGTCAATAATGCCTGTAGAAAAGCTAAATGAAAACTCCCTAAAAGTTTTCCCTACCCTCGCCATCCTCCCCCCCACCCCCCCCACAAACATGGAGAACAGAGACTGTTTTTGCCCAGGTACTGGGCAAAAAATGTTACCAATATTACTTTCTTTTCATGAGCAGTGTTGGGAAGTGTCTAATACTCAAGTGAACGTGCCCACCAGGACCACAAATGCCACCCTTCATTTCCAGATGATATACCTCAATCTCAAATATGTTTTTCATGACTTGCCCAGGACACTAATTCAGCAAGAGCGAAGATAGCGTAATTACAGGTAAATGACCAGTGATCAGCATGCGGTATTTTTTTCAACAGATTTAAAAATGACACCTAGATGGAATCTTGAAATCTTAACAAAAACGACACTAGGGAGGGTACCCAATTCCAACCCCTTGCAAATGTTGTCAGGACACTAACTCAGCGGGTCATCACCGCTGGCCGCCAATCGGTACCCTCAACTAGTGCTCTTGGGATGGAATCCCCTTAGCTCGGCTGCCCTCCTCCGCATGCCCTCTCAGCACTTCCCGACCTCCCAGCCAGAATGGTGAAGACCCTGAAAGGGTCAAGCAGGTGATCTCTGGGCTTCCTCGCCCTCAGCCCCACCCCATCGGAAATCCCAGACATCTCTGCCATCCAGAGCTCCTGAATCAGTCACTGACACCCCCAGACCCTCACCCCTCTTGTTGCTGTCCCTCAGCAGCCATTCGTTCTCAGTGTCGAAGGGCCAGAGAACGTTCTGGGGCCTTCGGCCAATGTCAACTCATCAAGAGTCACTTCGGGATTCTAGGCCCACTCCCCACTTCCGACTTCCAGCCCTCTGCTTTATTTCTTCTTCAGATCCTAGGATCTGCTCTCTCTCATCTCCTTCTTAGCTGCCACATCCCATCCTTTCATCTAAAGTCTCTGTGCCAGCCGACTAAAGGACCAGGGTCCGTCTCTGATCCCTCCCTACACTTCTGCAGTACCATGTCGCTGCTCCTTAAAATGCAGAGGACAGTCTGTTCATTCTTCCCTGATGAACCAACGGATTCAACCATACTGACTAATCCTTATTGTTGTGGACTGTTTGTCTCCGCCCACTCCCGCCCCCCTAGAGTTCATATGTTGAAACCCTACCCCCAGTGTGATGGTGGGGCCTCTGAAAAGTCCTTAGGTTTTGATGAGATCTGGAGGGCAGAGCTCCCATAAGAGGATTATGGGACACCTGTAAGTGTCCTTACAAGAACAGGAAGAGACCAGAGCCCTCTCTGGCTCTCTCTCTCCACTCACACACAAAGAGGAAGTTACTTGAGCACACGATGAAGTGGCCATTTATGAGCCAGAAAGAGGATCCTCGCCCAAACCCAAACCTGCCAACACCTGTAGCTTGTATTTTGTTGTAACAGCCCGAGCTGACTAAGAAACTTATTTTGCCAAGAACTACACTAGATACCTTTACATCCAAGGCTCTCTTTAGGTTCTAACTTGCCCAGAGCAGCTGACTCTCATTACCTCCCAGCTTGCAAATCAGGGCACCAAGGCCCAGAGAAGGTGAATGATCACTCCAAAGACGCACAGAAGAAGGGGGTAGAGTTTTTGGGTAGAAAGTTAAGGCTTCAGGTTTTGGAGGGAAAGCCTAAAATGTGCTGGTTGATTTATTAAACTCAAAGAACATTAGAGGTAGAGGAATCTTCCACTATTGGCCAGCTCAACGCTGATAGTATATCAAGTATGTGAAGGAGTATATGCATGAAGAAACCAAGGCCCAGAAAGAAACACGAACCTCGGCAGTTCCTGGCAGAGCCCAGAGGTTGTGTGTGTGTGTGTGTGTGTGTGTGTGTGTGTGTGTGAGAAAGAGAGAGAGAGCGCACTTCAGAGACAGAGAGACACTCAGGGCACCCACACTCCCTCTCCCCTTAAACACAGAATAACATCAGGGATTACATGAGAGGCATCAGGTAGAAAGTGGCCAGAGATAAAAGAACCATGGGGATTAAGGGAGATAATTTCAGCCTTCACAGGGGAATCACATGATACCAAAACGGAACAAAATCCCCACAGCCTCTCGGTCTTGCGTGTCCTAGCTATATCGGTGGGCCCTTGGGAGAAAGCTCAGGAGAGGACAACAAAGGAGATAGAAAGAAAAGAATTATACTATGGTGCGGAAGGAAGAGGGATATGAAAAAGCAAGCAGCATCGGCTAAGGAGGGGACACAAGCGACTCTCCTTCCCCTCTCCCTCCATCGGACTCGCCCACAGCGGGGGCTTCAGAAGGATGGGCTGAGCTGGCTGGTGGGAGGCAGAGGTGGGGTTCCCTGAAACTTCGGTGCCCAGAATGCGCTTTCCCCAGGAGCACCACCGGCATCACCAGGACGTTTGCCAGGAATGCAGGTTCCTGGAGCCTCACTCCAGGTGATGAATCTGAATCTACATTTCAACAAGACCCCCAGGTAATACACATGCACCCTGAAGTTTGCAAGGTACTTCCCTGGACACCCTGCTTGCAGAGAGCGCGCCGTGTTTGTTTGGGACGGTTTAGGGAGATTGGTGACTATTTGGGGGGCAAGGAGAGCTAATGCTCCCCAAGTTGGCCTTCGGTGGCATCATGGTGCTTTCCCGGATAACAAAAATACTGGGAGGGATCGGAAATACCTGCGGAGAACCAGGGAGGGGTAGGAATTTGTGCTGATGACAGAGGCTTGGGGTGGCAGAGGGCACAGTGAGAAGGAATGTAGTCTGGGATCCCCCCCCCCCCGCACATTTTTTTTTTTTTAAGATTTTATTTATTTATTTGACAGAGAGAGATCACAAGTAGGCAGAGAGGCAGGCAGCGAGCGAGAGAGGAGGAAGCAGGCTCCCTGCTGAGCAGACAGCCCGATGCGGGGCTCGATCCCAAGACCCCGAGATCATGACCCGAGTCGAAGGCAGAGGCTTTAACCCACTGAGCCACCCAGGCGCCCCCATGGCTTTTTTTTAAACAGTTCATGTCAGCCAATCCGGTTCTGCTTAAAATGGCAGCTATCCGTGGCCAAGTTAGTGACGCCCCTCCCGCCTTCCAGGAGCGCACACGCCGCACTCTAAAAAGGAGGAACATACTACCCTCACCTCCACCTCCATTCCTGTCCCTCACACCTCCCCACCCAACTGGGCACCTTCCGTGGAAGCCCACCTCAAGACAGGGCTGTGCGCGGTCGTTCTTGCAGTTTCTGAACTCCGCCTGGGAAGGAGTGGCCCGCGGAAAAG
>CM053617.1:23842209-23853239 GCA_028646535.1 Procyon lotor | reverse complement strand
GAGCTAGGGGGCAGCCAGACATGGGGGGCACCTGACACGGGGAGCAGGTGCTCAGAGAGTGCCATCCTGGGGTAGACAGCAAGGGGCACTGGGTCACTGAGCTCCACGTCCCAAGTGCCAATTCAGCCAAAAGCCAGAAAATCCCCAAGAAACAAGAGTCATTTCCCAAGGAAGCCCGCTTTTCCTGAGGAAGCCACCCATTGCTGTCCGGGCTGCAGGATCACTGCTAGCAAAGCCTCAAAACCCGAGTGACTGCTTATCAGAAGCCAAATAAATACACCCTTCCTTGGGCAGAAAGAAACCAGCTGGGGCCTGTGGTGGCTGACGGTACAGCTCTCAAAGAAGGCACGTTGGCCCCTGCCCAGAGATCAATGCCTTGGCCTCGGACAAGTCGGTCTCATGGTCTGAGCCTGGGCTTCCTTGGTTGTAGAACAAAGGCTAATAGCCTCTACCCGAGGGTGGCGGTGGCACCTCGGGAGGCAGACACGTGCACCCAGATGTGGGCCAGGCCCCCAGGAACCCTCCAGAGCATTAGTCAGATCCGCTCCACACATGCCTAGGAGGAGTTCAGGTAGGATAAACCAGTCTGCGCTAAACCAAGCCCTGCCCCCTGACCTTGTTGCTCTTGGTCTGGCTTCATTCCCCATCAGGACCTGGTCCTGACAGTTGGTCAGTCTTTCTAACCTGACCTTGGCCCCAGAGGGAACCCAAGGCCTTTTCAAGACTTGTCCGAGAGCCTCAGATCTATCTGTGGTCCTCCTACGGGTCTCGCTGTTTATTGATCGGTATGGGTCAGACCCACCAGACCCAACACTCCACTTATGCAAGTTACAAAATCTGTTATAAACAGAGGCTGTACCTGCCTATACATATAATTCTTTTACAAACCAGCACAGTGTCCTAACTTTAAAAGTGAAAGCCAGGGTAATAAAATCACACAGGAAGTTGGCAGATGCGTGAACCTACAATGGGTGGGCTACGGTTTTTTAAGAGAAAACCATAATTATTCGATTGTGGTTGTCCCTTTGTCCTTTATAATTGACATTTGAAAAAAAAAGGCTAAATTTGGATCTCAATAGAATTATGTACAATCATTATGAACTAGAAAGTTAGAGCTGCAGACCACTACGGAGGTATCGTCCGGTGACTCATCGCCTATGTAAGCTGCACCATCCTGGGTGATGCGACTTTTCCAAAAGGTTGTTGGATTAAGAGTTGTCAAGTTCCAAACAAGGTAAGGCCGCTTACATGACACTTCCTGCATGGTAGCTGCCCTCCAGGGAACGTGTGGAGTAAAACTATATTTTTAAAGAAATGCCCTTCTTCTTTTTTTTTTGAAGATTTTATTTATTTATTTTTTAAAGATTTTTATTTATTTATTCGACAGAGAGAGAGATCACAAGTAGGCAGAGAGGCAGGCAGAGAGAGAGGGGGAAGCAGGCTCCCTGCTGAGCAGAGAGCCCGATGCTCTCGATCCCAGGACCCTGAGATCATGATCTGAGCCAAAGGCAGAGGCTTTAACCCACTGAGCCACCCAGGCGCCCCCAAGAAATGCACTTCTTGTATGAAAGTCAAATTGGGGGGTGCCTGGGTGGCACAGTCGGTTAAACATCCGACCCTTGCTTTCGGTTCAGGTCATAATCTCAGGGTCGGGATCTCAGCTTCCTAAGATCGAGCCCTGTGCAGCAGGCTCCAAGCTCAGCATGGAGTCTGCCTCAGACTCTCCCTCTCCCTCTCCCTCACCCTCCCTCCCCCCCGCCCCTCCTTTCTCCCCCTGAAATAAATAAATCTCTTTAAAAAAAAAATGAAAACCAAATTTTTGGCTCATGTGACTACGATCTGGTTTTTTACCTCCATGAATGTTCTAGCAAGATGTTATTTAAAAAGGACTCGGGGGCGATTCTTCACTGTGAAAGGCTGCTTTTGCGATGTCTGCAGGACAAGATTGCCGAATGCGAGGGGAACTAACCGCATCACGTGACAACCGAAACTTTTTAAATTTTCAGGATGCCCCCTCGGGCGCCGAGCTGTCCCGCTGAGACCTGCTACCGTGGACTGCTAATAAGAATGTACTTGAGCATGACCCTCATTTTAGGGTCTACAGCTGAAAATCTGTCAGGCTGGAAGGGACTTGAGCTCCGACCAGGCCCAGACTTCCCAGGTAGCATCGCATGTCAGAATCTCCAAGAACCTTTTGAAAATCTGCGTGTCAGTGCTCTCCTGCAGATGCAGTGGATGAGGGGTGCCGCCCAGACATCTGTATTTCAGACACACCCAGGTAAGAGCTGCTAAGTTCCATCCATTGTCATCAGTTTCTATGCCTGGGTCCCGCGGCTCGTGGAGACGGAACCTAGAATTCTTGACATTCCAGCTCCAGAAGCTCAGGCTCAGGAACTGCAGTGAAATCTGTGGGTTCTTTTGCCGGCTTTGGGATTCGTGCGCTGTGTGGCCTTGGGTGAACCGTTTACCCTCTCTGGGCCTCGATTTCCTCACCTCGAAATTGGATCGGGAGGGGAAGAAGCTCTCCAACTGGGTCGCTCTAGAATTTTCGATGCCTCACTAGGGTTAGCACTTCACCGAAGCCTCCGTTTGGAAACTCCACCTCTCTGTCCCCGGGTTCCCAGGAAAGGCCCTCAATCATGCAGTTATTTGGTTGGCGAGGGTGCTTGTCCCAGTCCCATTCTGAAGGTGAGCAGCGTGGCCCGAATGCCCAGGGAGGCCGGGCCCCTTTTCTCCTCCCCCACCAGTGTGGACACAGATGAGATGCAATGAAGAGGCCCAGGTAACATAAGTCCCATGTAAACAGAGGACCAAGGGGGTAATTATGAACCTTGGCCTGTGGTAACTCCTTGCCAAGCCCTGAAGAACCAGTTCCCAGGCTGACTCACTCAGGGGAGCTTTAGATGTATCCTGAGCTCAGGGGTCAGGGGAGGAGAAGAAGGCATCCATCTCCACGAGCAACTGAAAACCTTGGTCTTTAAAAATGGAGTTAAAGTAATTTTTCTAGTAGGTTTTATAAAAACTAAGGGCAGTCATTCTCCACGGTCAGGGGATTGACCTGGCTGAGGGATCAAGGACAGCTTGAGCTGAGCTCAGAGGATGAACAGGAGTTAACCAGACAGAGAGGGGCAGGCAGAATGTTCTGGCTGAGGGCGCCGTATGTGCCAAGGCCCAGTGGCAGGTGCAGAAAGGGGTGCAGGTCAGTAGGGATAGTTGTGCAGGGCACATGCCTTCAGGGGCCCAGGCAGGTGATGGGGCTGCCTCGGTCTCATTCATTCATTCATTCGATGCTAGGTGGCAGTCTCCCAGGCAAGGGATGGATCATTGACCAAAACAAAGATCCTTTCCCTAGTACAACTCGCACTCTAGCAGAAGGAGTCAGACAAATAAACACAATAAGTAAACTATATGGTAGTCCAGTAAGTGCCAAGGACTATGGAAAAAAAGCTGAATAGAAAGTATGGGGCTTGGGGCAGGGGGTCATGGATGCCGTAATCGCAAACAGAACGGTAGAGTAAGCCCAACATTTCAATTTTTCGAGTGAAGTTATAAATCCGGGCCTTTTGGTAAAATCTCTCAATGTTAACATTGTGATGTCCTAGAAGCCTGCTAAAATCAGCGATTACTTTCTTCTCTTTGCCAGGACTACATCATTTATGTCAAACAATGCAAATAGGTTAGCACTCCAAGAGACAGAACCCACACAAAGGGCTTGTCGCTGCCCCAAGGAAGTGACATTCAGACACCACCAGTAACGCTTTAAGCCATGTGTGGGAAGCGTTTCCTTTTTTTCAGATGCCCAAGCTATTCTAAACTCCCTTTCTCTTGGGGCAGACACAGAGGAGCTGCCCACAGCCGGCCTCTTGCCCCTGAAGTTCCCTCCAGAGGGGAACGATGTTCTATGCCACCACGTGAACACATTCCTGATCTCCTCTGGGCGCTGGGAGACAGATGCGACATACAGATCACTCTTTATTCTTAGCAACAGGAAACAGCAAGCCAGCACGAATTGTGGACAAAAAGAGCTCAAAAATATTGTAGGACTACGTTGTTTTCTCATCACAATTTCCATAATTCATCTTGTGACCATGACGTAACTTACTGAATCACCCCTGTTTGTTCATTCCCTCTCCCCGCTCCTTACTGCCAAGAGAGAGAAAAAAAATAATCCATCGTTGTAGGGTGACTGTCAAGAGATTGAAAAGGTCATAAAGGGGAATGTGACCAAGGAACTCCCAGAGCTTTGGGCAACTTATTCATTATTTTGAAGTTTTGTCTCTTAATTGAACTATATCCTATGTACAGGTAAGTCCGCAAATCAAAGACTAAGGTTTGATGAATCTTCAGGGAGTGGACATCAGTGTTCATCACCCATATCAAAGCCCAGAGCACTTCTGGATGCTTGGCCGGCTCAGTTGGTGGAGTGGATGACTCTTGATCTCGGGGTCGCGAGTTGAAGCCCCAAGTTGGGTGTGCAGATTACTTAAAAATAAAATCAGGAAGGAAGGAAGGAAGGAAAGGAAAGGAGAGGGAGGGAGGAAGGAAGGGAAGGAGAGGGATGGAGGAAGGAGGGAAGGAAGCGAGGGAGGAAGGAGGGAAGGAAGGAAGGAAGGAAGGATTGCCAATTCAGTTTTGTTTTGTTTTTAATAAAAACAACTGGGGTTGGCTGCAAATGCTCAGCTTTCTGTCTGAAACCAAAGGGCCCCATAGGATATAATACTGTGATCTTTATCCAAATATCAACAAGCAGCCATTGAAGTCATTTTAATCAGGAGGGTGATTGTACCCCATCTGAGTCTTCGAACAATCCCCCCCACTACGAAGGAGGATGGCTAGATGCAGACTAGTTACCAGGCTTTTGCGTTCATCTAGTGAAGGGTGGAGACAGCTGGTTCTAGGGAAGAACAATGTCATCAGCTGGGAAGACGCGTGCCTGGACAGATGAGGTCATTCTGGAGTAGAGTGGGCCCCTAAGCCAATATAACCGAGGTCCTTCAGAAAGGGGAGATTTGCACACGGACATGCACACAGAGAGAGTGCCCTACAAAGATAAAGATGGAGGTTGAGATGATGCTTTTCCAAGCCAAAGAACACCAAAGATGGCCTCTAGGGGAGAGGCGTGGGACAGATTCTCCCTCACGGCACTCAGGAAGGAATTAGTCCCCCAGACAGCTTGAACTGTGCGATAACACATTTCTGTTGTAGAAGGCACCCAATTTATGGTCCTTTCTCACAGCCGCCCTGGTAAATCCATGCGTTGACATTCCCAAACTCACTTCAACCTTCAGTAGGTTGATAGAGGAGGAATGGAGAGGCAGGGTGAACTGCCCATTCCTTGAAGTGACCACTACATTTAGTTTTGGACCTGCCACCTAGGAACCACTGCCAAAGAAACCAGTCACCCAGACATAGTTCAAACGCCCTCCCTTACTATCCATTTGCCGTGTATCTCAAGAATTGCGAACGTGTAAACCCTTTTCATTGGCTGCTCATTCAAACATCTAACTCAAGGCTCCTTGGTTATTGCATCATTGTAGACCCAATTAAACTCATTTCGCTTGAAGATTCTTAAGTCTCTCCAATACACAAATCATTCCCCTCCTTTAAAGCAAGTTGTTTATAGCTAGTAGGCCTACTCCCCACCTGAGCTATCCTCCTCCAGGGAAGCCTTATAAAGTTTCCAGTTGGGAACAGAAGGCCCTAAGGGGATTGCCCAATGTTGTCTCAGGACGCAACCTTACAACCATAAAAACAAGTCAACACTGAGGTCTACTGGTAGAGAGTCAGTTACAGGATATGCACGAACAAGGGTGAGCAGAGGTTGCCTGGGCCATAACCCAGGCTATGTAGAAAGCACTTACCTGGTTAAGTCTTCCATCAATGGTAACCAACGGCAATAATCATCTTCTAGTAGATGTACTGACCTCTCTGTGAATTGGATTACATCTGGAGAAGATAACCTCTAAGGGAAGATGCCATGCAAAGTTCAGTTAACAGATGGCTCTTCTTGAACTTGGCCTGAAAGGCCCCTTATTAGCCTCCGCCTCTCTCTGCCTTCATCTCCCCCATGTCTACCTCACACCAAAACCTTATTTCCCAGGCATAGAGCGACCATATAATTTATCCTCCAATATGAGAGACTTTTGAGATGGACCTCTTGAGTTTCCTAGGACAACAGATGTAAACTAGACTGTTTTGCCCAATCTGGGACTTGTGGTCTCCTTAGCCATGTGGAACTACTTAGAGTTCCTGTAACAGGCCATGGGCTCTTGAATCCCCAGACTTTTGCACATGGTCTATTTGGAGCACATTCTATAATCCACTCTTCTGTGGAGCCTTCCCCAAGACTCCTAGGTGGGCTTGGGCTCTCCTTCCCCTGTGTCTTCACGGTCCCCAGCATGTACCACATTCTATCTCCATTTCCCTGACTCCCCAAAGATGTGTAATGTCTTGAGGACAGGTATTGTATCTTTTCATCTCTGCGTTCTCTAGTCTATTCCACGTTGTATGTACTCAACGTGTGTCTAATCAATGATTTTGTAATTAGCCTGTAGAAGAGGTAGCTGTGTCCACTAGCTTCGATTGTCTTAAGGGTTGTGATCACAAAGGGGACCTAGACTTGACTTATGAGAGCACAAGGGAAGAACAAGAATATTAACAGGAAGCCTCCAGGAGATATATTTCAGCTCTATATTAAGAACTTTCTAGCCAACAGGACTACACAGAATCAATAGGCAGCTTGAACAGTAGAGAGCTCCCTGCCACTAGGGCTGTTTTATTGACAAATACTAGCAAATACGTGGTAGGAATTTTGAGGTAAGGATTAGGTCACGTAGTGGGTGAATGGCCTGGATAACTACATTGTACTCCATGATTCATCCATTCATTCATTCAATGAATATTTACCGAGTACCAGGCATTGCACAGGAGCTCAATGAATTAGCACAGCACAGACACATCCGTGTAACCACCATGCAAAGCGAGAGCGTCTGCTGGCTGATGCACAAGGCAGATTTGGCCTCTGACCAGTTGGAGCTTTGCAGAAAAGATACATGCAATTGTATGAATTATGGGGTGTCCAAAGATAGCGTGGGGGGACAACTAGGGGTGGGGGCCAGAGAGATATTCAACTCGAACACGGATGAATGTAGGATGCTCGTGGGATTCCATGACCTTAGATCTTTCTAGAGAACTCGGGCTCCTTCTCTCTTCTGCGATGCCTGCTCTTCCAGTTGGGTGACCTTCCTGAAGGCCGGCGTAGACCAGTCTCTACCTGTCAGTTCCAGAGCTGTGAGTTTTGCTCAGCTGATGGGTAACCAGGTAACTTTGATCATCCCACACAGGGGAGCCACGTGTGGTCTTCAGTCACGCCGTTTCTTTCCTTCCCTAGTCTCTAAAAGACCACCAGAAGACTAGTCACACTGACTTTGGGACAATAGAGGCACCAGCATTGCCATGGCAGGGGAACCCCCAGAGCCTGGCAGACTCTGCACTTTCAGAAGCGCCCTCAAAGCATCAGTGGTACTGGCCGCAATCCAGAACTCCGTGTCCAAGACATAGCAGGTGAGCCAAGAGGCATGTGATCACAGGACTTTCTCCTGCCCCGATGGGGGTAGCACTAGGATAATGCAATGGCTATTCATGAAATGTTTGCATGATTTGGGTAAACAATAGTAATAATAAAAACACCGTGCCTCAAGTCTTTGCCATGGGCAGGGCCCTGTGCTGGGTGATTATATATGCTTTATCTTACTTAAGCATCGAACAGCCCCATGGGGCAGAATTATTACCCTTGCTTTATGGGAGAGGAAACAGGCCCAGAAATTGTCAAAACTTCTCTGAGATCAAATAGGTAAGGAATGGTAGGCCCATGGGTCTCTAGAGTCTGCGCTCTGGCCTCTGTTTTGTTGACCTTACTCGGGGAAAAATGAAAGCCCACCAAAGCAGAATGGGCCAAAATGGGCTCTTCTGTGTGAACTCCAAAAGTAGGTGAGTAAGCCCTCAGCAGAGTGAGCAGAAGAGGGGATCTAAAACGGAGTTCACGGCATATGCAAAGTCGAAGAAAAATAAGGAACCAGAAAAAATGTCTTCTGACTCATGTTACAAAGGGATAACATCTCTAATATATAAATGCATATATTCATGTAAGAAGGACTAACCAACAAATAGAAAAAGTGGATAAAAGATATGAATAGAAATAGCAAGAAATATACTCAAGTAGCTCGTAAGCATAGGAAAAGATGCTCAATCCGACCAAAGAACTGCAAATTAAAGTAGCATGGATCTCCTACAAACTGGAAGACCACGTGGGATGAAGCTCTGGTGGCCTGAAGTGTAGAATATATTTGAGAAGAAGGAAGTGGAAAGTCAATGACTTAAGTATCCCTATCAAGAAATGATAAAAAGAGGGGTGCCTGGGTGGCTCAGTGGGTTAAAGCCTCTGCCTTCGGCTCAGGTCATGATCTCAGGGTCCTGGGATCGAGCCCCGCATCAGGCTCTCTGCTCAGCGGGGAGCCTGCTTCCCCCTCTCTCTCTGCCTGCCTCTCTGCCTACTTGTGATCTCTCTCTCTGTCAAATAAATAAATAAAATCTAAAAAAAAAAAAAAAGAAATGATAAAAAGAACACAAACTAGACCCAAAAAAGTAGAAGAAATTAAAGAGTACTGAAAACCTAAACGTTGGTTCTTGGAAGAAAAAAACTGATAAAAAACATAATAATAATAACCCTTGGCAGGATTTATCAAGGGAGAGAGAGAGAGAAAGAGAGGGAGAGATCAAATCCAGTCCAATATATGGAATTAAACAACAGGTATCACTACAGGTCCTGGAGACAATGCAAATGTAAGACTTATGCTATACAGTTGAAAATGTCGATGTTCTAGAGACATTCCTCGAAATACCCAAGGATGCCAATACCCAAAGGACAGTGATGTTAGAATTACCTGAGGAAGATTTTACAGACGCCATGATAAAAAAAAAAGACTGTTCCAGGGCGCCTGGGTGGCTCAGTCGTTAAGCGTCTGCCTTTGGTTCATGACCTGAAATGTGGGATCTCGATGTGGGATCGAGTCCCACATCAGGCTCCTTGCTCAGCAGGGAGCCTGCTTCTTCCTCTCCTGCTCCCCCTGCTTGTGTTCTCTCTCCCACTGTGTATCTGTCAACTAGATAAATAAAATCTTTTTTTAAAAAATGTTCTAATAAGCAATTAGAAACACACTTGAAATAAGTGAGGAAAAAGAAAATAGGAAGTTTTAGCAAAAAAAAAATGGAAGCTATCGTGAACAAAATGGAGATTTTTTTTTTAAGATTTTATTTATTTATTTGACAGAGAGAGAGAGAGATCACAAGTAGGCAGAGAGGTAGGCAGAGAGAGAGGGGGAAGCAGGCTCCCTGCCGAGCAGAGAGCCCGATGCGGGGTTCGATCTCAGGACCCTGAGACCATGACCTGAGCTGAAGGCAGAGGCTTTAACCCACTGAGCCACCCAGGTGCCCCCAAAATGGAGATTTTAGAAATTTTAAAAATAATTGCAACCCCTGTAACTCGGGATTTCTCTGATCATTAATCTCCTCAACTCTAGGATTAAATGAAATAACATGTCTAAAAGGGTTAGCACAATGCCTGGCACATAGAAAGGGTGCCATAAAATGTAATGTTTCTCCTCTCGTAACTGAAGCATCCGGGCAGGAGGACCAAATTTCAGAGCAGACAGACCCTCTTGCTTTGGATGCTCCATAAAGATGTCAGAGGGTTTGCTTATCAACCTTACAAGCCAGTGTTGAAGGCACTCCCTAAGGTGCTCTCCTCACCCCCACAGCTCAGTCTGCATGCAGACTCCACGCCTTGGGTTCCGAATACAATGGAAGCATTAAGAGGTACAATTGGAAGGGGAAGGTGGGCTTTAGATTCAGCTGCTTCAGCTCACATGGTGGGAAGCCCCCCAAAGTGTGTTGGAAGCAACAGGGAGGGACTGGGCAGGAAGAAAGAAAGCTTTCTCTTCTTTCAAACACGTACTGTTTATCGTAACAGTAGCCAGAATTCCCAGGAGTGTGGAAGAAGGATCTTGCAGAATGGGTTCAAACGGGTTTGAATCCTTTGACCCACTACCCACTATCCACAACCCTTTGACCCACCACCCCACAGTGGGTCACTCCGTTGTTGGAATTCCCACCCTCCGCTGGGATGAGCAGATCTTCTGAAGGAGTTGGGTTTGCCTCTAGCTTTCCTTCTTCCTTTTCTTCCTTCCCAGCTGAAGACACAGCATCAAGCACTCTCCCTTAGTTTATAGAATCCGTTTGCACCCCTCACAGTGCCTGAGCTCATCACACCCCACGGACCAAAGGACAGATCATTTTATGGGCGTCCCCAGTTGAGCCTCAGAGCAATCAAGTGAATTACCCAAGGGAGTTCACAGACTAAGGGCTTGCCCCCCTATATACCTACGTATAGTATAAAATCCTACCGCCATCCAGATGCCAATATAAATGAGCATTATTATCACCATTTTTGAGCATCTCGTGTGTGCCAGGTAGAAGACTAGGTAGCTGACTTCCCTGAGCTCAGGACACCAGGGGTAGAGGAGGCCGCCCCGTCGGGCAGGCTCAGAGAGGCAATAAGGGTAGGAGACCATACTGAGTGCCTGCCATCTTCCTAAACACTTCAATATGCATGAAGTCTCTCCGTCTTCCCAATAATCCCAGGAGCAGGTCCATTTCTGAGACGCGATTACCGAAGGTCAGAGACATCAGGTAATCTGTCTGAGGCCACACAGCTCAGAACTAACGGAACTGGTGTTCAAACCAAGCCTTCTTACCACTGCTCCGTGATTCCGGCAGCACAGGTGACTTCCCCAAGGTGCCATGTCTAGGAAGTGTCCGAATCAGATTGAAACCCCTGTGCAGCTGAAAACCAAAGTCTTCCCACCTAGCTGTCCTGCCCAGAGGAGGGCTGGCGAGAGGCTCTGGGTCCTTTGGGCAGCCTCCTTCTCTTCAGCTAAGAGATAACTGCCTTGGGGTGCCTGGGTGGCTCAGTC
>CM053617.1:23814333-23841709 GCA_028646535.1 Procyon lotor | reverse complement strand
ATGACCTTAATCCATGAAGTTCGCTGTGCTATGTGGGCACAGTTCTTGGTGCCCCAAAACAATTCCAGTAGGAACTTCAGGTACCCCTGACCACAGATCCCCAGAACAAGTATCATACTGAAAAGGTCTGAAATATTGCAAGAATTATGAAAATGGGACACAGATGTGAAGTGAGCAAATGCTCTTGGAACAAGGTCACTGATAGACTTGCTTGAGGCCCGGTTGCCACAGATGTTGTTTGTAGACAGTGCGGCATCTATAAAGCACGATGGTGTGAAGCTCAAACGAGGGACGCCTGTGGTCGCTCAGGGTACAGAGTGGGTCAGTGGGCGGGCCGGGACTCACGGGCGAGCCTGGGCGGTAATGTCCCCACGGAGCCCAGCCCACCACCCCTGGAATGGGGGGTGTACAGCCTGGGGCGGGGTGTGGCGGTAGCCGAGAGGTGTCGGAACAGACAGGATGGAGGGAAGATTTGAGGCTGGGCCTGGCCCAAGGAGCTGCCTGGCTCCGACCCCAGGTCTGGAGATTTCTGGGGGCTAAGAGAGATCGGGCAATGAGAGATGAGGGGTATCTCTCCTCCTCGCACTTGGCAGGGAGGCTGGTCCTCCAGAGAGCTGGGCCACCAGCCTCTGTGCGTCCGGGACAAGCCCCTGCCCCTCGGGGCTCTCTGGCTCTCCATGCGGACTCGTGGCAGCACCGGCCTCAGGACCTGCGTGAGGGGTCCACGGAGGCAGGTAGTGCAGTGACCGGTGCGTGGTTGGTGCTCTGCTCATTGGCCCTCGTGGTTTCATAATTACGCGGAATGGTCGTCGTCCTCCCCAGGTGGGGACACCCCCAGGCTCTGGGGCCTTTGCTCTCCCACCTGGCTGAGGGGCTCGGGTCCCGGGCTGTAGCCGTTCCCCAACCTGCTGCTTCGAGGGCGGCTGAGGCTGTGACATGGGGGCCCTTCGTGGGGGGGTCTGCACACCCCCCGCCCACCTGCCAGGCACCTTCAGGGGCGAGTTACTCGCTGACTGGGATGTTAAGGACTAGAAATATATAGATGTTCTTAAAACTCTCCCTCTGGGCCAGGCCCCAGGGACACCAAGAGGAAGGAGATACCCTGACAGGCTGTGGGGGAGACGGGACATCTATAAGGACAACAGTGCCAAATTATCAGCCACTGTACTGATGATAGTAATAGATAGCACTCACCATTTATTGAATGCCAACTGCATACCATGCACGCTGCCTAGTTCTTTACATGTGTGAGCTCCTTTAATTGTTGCAGGAGCCCCACGGGGCATAGGTGGGGGTGGGGTGCTGCAGTTATCCTCATGGGGCAGCAGTCTTGTGAGTGATGGATAGTTAGGATTCCCATTTTACGGATGGTGAAACTGAGGCAGCACAGGGAAGCTAAGTAACTTCCTCAGATCCATCTGACTCCAGAGCCTGTACTCTTAGCCTTAGGGCTCTGCTATACAAGTTGTTTTTTGGGGGGTGGAGCAAATCCCCAAGGACGGGGCAATCAAAGAAGGCTTCCTGGAGGAGGGGAGAATTGTGCTGAGCCTTATATATGAGGCAGGAGGCAGGGAAGGGAAGACAGAGTGGGAGGAAGGGGGTGCACCAGGGTCCAGAGGCAGGGAAGCTGTGTGCCATCAGTGTGGCGACTCCTCTGACTGGGGAAGGCTCCGGTGGAAAAGAGTGACGGGTCACAGGGAGCCCCGAGGGGTTAGGAGGAAAGTCTTGATGCCCCAGAGGAGGTCTGGCCAGTGCTCCTGTGAAGGGAATAGAAATCTGTGTGACCCTCTCCCCATGGCCAGCGGTGAAGAACCAGGTCACAGGCAGCTTCATCCTCAACCCCAAGGGCAAGGAAGCGATGAGCCGGACCTTTACTGCAATGGGCCTGGAGTGGGAGTACGTGGTGGAGGACGCCAAGGAGGGCCTCAAGACCAGTGGGCCCTTGCCTGAAGCCATTGCTGTCCTGGTGAGCCCCCACCCTGCTCGGTAGCCCCCGTCCACTCCCTTGGTGCCCCAAGCCCCCCCCAACCCCAAGCTCACTGTCCTCACTACTGAGCCAGCAGGGTCCTGGTGGAAATCCTCTTGTTGCAGTGTCTTCAGCAGCCTGGGCAAAGCCAAGGCCAAGGTGCCCTCTGTGCTTAAAGGCCGGCAGGATAGCAAATGAGGAAGGAGAAAGAAATGGCTGTCTTACTGTCAGAGGGAATCTCCTTCATGTAGCGTCAGAAGTAGGGCCTAGGAATGAGCAGGGGGCCCCTGGGTTGGTTCCCTGTGTCATCCTGGCATCATCTGGTGTCTCCTGGCGTTATGGCCTTGTCAACAAGTGACCTGGGGCTGCCGTCTCATGACATGGGGTCACTGCCCTTGCTGGGGTCACCTCTGCCCACACCCCCTCTTCCTAGACCACAGACCGGGGCTGATAGTGCAGGGACTGTTAATGCAGGAGATCAGACCAGGAGGGGCTTTGTCTGCAGGTTCTTTTTTTTTTTTTTTCAAAGATTTTATTTATTTATTTGACAGAGAGAGAGAGAGAGATCACAAGTAGGCAGGGAAGCAGGCGGAGAGAGAGGGGGAAGCAGGCTCTCCGCCGAGCAGAGAGCCCGATGCGGGGCTCGATCCCAGGACCCTGAGATCATGACCTGAGCCGAAGGCAGAGGCTTTAACCCACTGAGCCACCCAGGTGCCCCTGTCTGCAGGCTCTTGACGCCGGCTGGTGGCAGGGAGACCGGGGACAGGTTTTGTCCCTGGTGCTGTCTTCACTAGTCGGAAGGTCCAAGAGGGCAGGGCCCGAAACCTACTGGGATTGGCATATTAATTCAATCTGTGTGTATTTCTCTTCACCCCAATTTGCTGACTCCCCATACACTTATGGCCAGTGATTTTCAGCAAGGGTACTAAGACTATTCAGTGGGCAAAGAATAATCTCTTCAGCTAAAATGGCGCTGGGACAACTGGATTATCCACATGTAAAAGAATGAAGTCGAACCCCTACCTCACACCGTATACGAAACAGAACTCAAACTAGATCAGATACCCAAGCGCAAGTGCTAAAACCATAGAACTCTTAGAGAAAATAGAGGGATCCATCCCGTGACCTTGGATCTTAGTCGTGATACCCAAAGCATGAGCAACAAAAGAAAAATAGGTTAATTGGTCTTCGTGGAAACCAAGAACTTTTGTGCATCACAAGACACGAGAACAGCTGTGAGAGGACAAGCTGAACAGGATGGGAGAAACCATTGGCCATCCTATATCCGCTAAGAGTCTACCTTATAGACCATCTTCTGGAGTCAGGTAGCATGGCTGCCTTAGTGAGGAGGACCAGCCAACAGACATGGTTTCCGCCCTCAGTAGAACTTAGGTTTGTAGGAGGGAAAATTATCCACAAGCACACAGCAGGCGCGTAGCCCAAGTCTGCCGCACGGCTGCTGGTGTGAATGACCTCCCAGGCCATGCTCAGTGCTGAGCCCACATCCTTCCCTTTGACTCCTCCCCACCCCCATGCTGGCCTTGCATCTCTGCTCTCCAGTCCTGGGCCACCTCTCCCGTCTCTCCTCAGGTGCTCCCCCCAGCTGAGGGGGCCCCCCGCAGCAGCCTGGCCTACAAGTACATCATCCATGAGGACCTGCTACCCCTTATCGGGAGCAACAATGTGCTTCTGGAGGAGACGGACACGTACGAGTGGGCACTCAAGAGCTGGGCCCCCTGCACCAAATCCTGTGGAGGAGGTATTGGCCTGGCCATCATTCTGGCAGCCTCATGAGGACAGCCCAGGGCTTTTCAGGGGAGGAACAGGAGTGGCTGGGGACCAGTATTGTCTGCCCTTGGTGTGTCCCTAGCTTGTGCCCCTCTTTCTCCTCAAAGATGTCTCGGGAGAGACAGCCTGTCTCTTGGGGCCTTGGGGATGGGGCTGAGAGTGTTGGAGCAGTGGTGGGGCTGAGCCCTGCGAGGGCCCCCCAGCTCTGTGGAGAGGCAGCCCTCTGGCCGGGTCCCCTCCTCCCTCACCCAGGGACACAGCAGATGGCTTCTTCAGAAAGTGACTAGGGCGGGAGGGGAGCAAAGGCACAGAGGGAGGGAGGGAGGCTTGGCCCTGCGGGCTCTCCAAAGTCTGGCATCCCCGAGGCCCGGGCAGAGCAGTGGGGGCCTGGCGGGCACCAGGCCCAAGTCAGCCTGCCCTCCCCACAGGGATCCAGTTTACCAAATATGGCTGCCGGCGCCGGCGCGACCACCACATGGTCCAGCGGCACCTGTGCGACCACAGGAAGAGGCCCAAACCCATCCGCCGACGCTGCAACCAGCACCCGTGTGCCCAGCCTGCGTGAGTGTCCGAGGGGGGCAACTGCCCTTCCCAGGGGTGTGGCTGATCCTCCCCTTGCCAGGAGGGGGCGCTGCTGGGCCCGCTCCCTCAGGCCCCAGATGTGGAGGCACACAGCTCTGCGCCTGGGGCTCTGGGGAGCGCAGCAGCCCACGAGGCAGACCCTGCCCGGGGCCTACCTGTCCCCTGTGGGGCTTCTGAGTTAACTTCCACTCCCAGGAGAGGGATGGTGCCCCCTTTGTTCTGCCCCTTCCAGCGCTCTTTAACAGATGGGGAAACCGAGGCCCACTTTGGGGCCATAGCTTTCCCTCAGTGATCCGAGGGGACTGTGAGGAGAAGTGGATTTCAGTGCTTCTAGGCTCCGGGCCGTGGGCCAGGGGGCTGACAGCAGCCCCTAGCTGTGGTCTAGCCCCCGCTGGGGTTCCCTGGCCTGAGGGGACGGGCTCAGTAAAGCACAAGGTCGTATTCTTGGGGCTATTGGGGGGGCCTTTGTGGAGAGGAAGAGCTGTGACTTGTTGGGGACTCGATGTCTGGCCTTGGGTCTGTCACAGAGGTGGCCCCGGCACCTCCTCGGCCGCCAGGCAGAGAGCCGAGGCCTTTCTCCAGCCTCCTCAGGAATCCTCGGGGGTCTGAGTGGTCCCCTTTGGCCTTGCCGACTCACAGCAGCTCTGCTCCCTTAGGCGGTGGGTCTCGGGGCCGGAGCTGGTGACCAGCACGGAGCTCACAGTATACCCCGCCCCCCAGCCCTCTGCACTTCCCTTTCGAGCTGTGTGCAGGCCGCTTTCCCCGCCAATGGCCGTGGCCACAGAGCACGCGGCGCTCACTCCGCTGTGGTCCTGGGCAGGTCATCCCACCTGGCTTCTCGTCTGTAAATTGCCAAGTGAAGTTTGGGGCCTTTTGTTTTTGTCTTTTATTTAAAGGAAGGGGTTGCCCGCAAGAGCCCTCATTCACTAAAAGATGTCTCAGGAAACAAGGGAGAAGGGGTTGGGGGCTGCGTCCCACCCCTGTTTGGTTTTTGTCTAACTCAGCCAGCAGCATCGTCTGCTTCTCCCGCTCTTGGGAGCTGCTCTGGGCTAGAAGGCGTTGGAGACTTATCCTGCGGCTTAGCCGATCAGCAGGTGCTGATAGTGATAATAATAGAACCTGCATTTATTATGCGCTTCCTGCATGCATGCACTCTGCCAAGTGCTTTAAGTATACAAGTCCTTTAATTGTCCTGGGAGGCCCAGGGGCGGGGCTTCAACTCTACAAGTTTTGTTTTGCTTCCCACCATAGCTCAGCACCTAGGACAGTACCTGCCCACGGGAGGTACTCCCCTCTTTTATGGGGTGTTGAAGGAATCCTGGTAAAGATGGGGCAGCTGAGTTCAGAGGCGTTAACAGCTTGCCTGCAAACATGCAGGGCACCAGATTTCAAGATGCATTGTAACACCCACTGTCCGGCTCCCGCCCGCAGTGGTTCAGGGGGTGGGAGTGACCCCGGGAGGAAGAGTCCCCCTAGTCCCACCTCCCTCCACCTTCTGCCTTGTCTGTCTCCAGGTGGGTGACAGAGGAGTGGGGTGCCTGCAGCCGGAGCTGTGGGAAGCTAGGGGTGCAGACCCGAGGGGTGCAGTGCCTGCTGCCCCTCTCCAACGGTACCCGCAAGGCCATGCCGGCCAAGGCCTGCCCTGGGGACCGGCCCGAGGCCCGGAGGCCCTGCTTCCGCGTGCCCTGTCGGGCCCAGTGGCGCATGGGAGCCTGGTCCCAGGTGAGTTGATCCCAGAGGGCGGGAGGGGCTGGGCCAGCGCGCACTTTCTCTGGGGAGTCCCGGAAAAGGTGGGTCTGGGTGAGCCGTTGCTAAAAGATGTGGCGCCCCCTGCAGGCAGAGAGTCTCTGACTGCATTTCTCTCTTCTCTATCTGATCTGATCCCATCTGATTTTTCTCAAACCTTAAGTCCAACAGCTCCTACGTCTGCTGGGCCAGGTTTCTGGGCTAGGCCTTTCTATTTATTCATTATCCGCTTTGACCTAGAGCTGGGTCTGAACTAGGAGGCAAGGGCTAATATCCTCGTGACACAGGTGAGCAAGCAGAAGCGCTTTCTTGCAGTCAAGAAATATTTACTGAGTGCCTGCTGTGTGCCAGGCATATTGTGCTAGGAATGCCTGGAATCCATCATTGACTAGACGTGATTCTTGGCCTCGTGTAGCATCTAGTCCAGTAAGAGAGACGGAAGAGATAAGTAAACCAGTAACAAAAGCATTAGCAGGTTGCAGTCGGAACAATGAAGTTCACACGGGTGTTGCAAGCTCTGATTCCAGGTGTAAAAGATCACCTAACAGTTCTGTAGAAAGTTCGCTGGTTGGGAGGCCAGGGTAGGAAAGGGGAGACCCTAAGAAGGAGTACTCAGTCCAAGTGCTCCTGGCTAAGCCCTCAAAGTGGCCACAGGGAAATTTCCTGCCTTGAGTTGTCTCTTAAAAGTTCATTTGGTGCAAACCTTGAACGCGTTATGCTAAGGGAAACCAGCCAGACCAGACACAAAGTGACGAATGCTGAATGCTGTGAGATTCCCCTTACCCACCGTAGTCACATTCATAGAGATGCGGAGTGGGGGGGTGGGTGCCTGGGCCTGCGAGAGGGGCGGGGAGTTCATGTTTAGTGGGGACAGGGTCTCAGTTTAGGAGGAAGGAGAAAGTTCTGGACGTGGAGGGAGAAATGGCCGTACCACGGTGAGGATGCCCTCACTGCCGCGGAACTGGACACTTACAAAGAGTTAAAATAGGAAGCATTCCAATATCTATATTTTACCATAATTTTTAAGTCCTCCTTTGGTCACAAGGACAAGTACAACGTTTCTTGTAATAGCAGAATTTCAGGAGATACTCTTAACTGCCCACCTGCAGCAGATTGGACCCCCAAATCATGGTCTGTTCATCCAAATAAAATAGCCCGGATGGAGAAAAGTAATTAAGTTTAAAATGTACTTAAGCAAGAAAGGTAAGTCTCAGAAAAACGGGCGGGAGGGGAAAACACAGAAGGACGAAGAACGATCACTTCCAACGGAATACGGTGCATCTAAAGTTTAAAAAGGCACCACATGGTATTTGCAAATGTGCCCGGATGCCGATTTATGAGAGCGGGGGGTGGTATTTGGGCAGGCTCTCATGACCGACTTCCTCCTTCTTTTCCGTATGCTGGAAACATTACATAATAAAGGGCATTTTTAAACAACCCCAAATCCCTGCACAACTTTCACAGATTCTAGTTTCTTCTCCCTAACATATAGCTGTATTTGTTTTCATATACACCAGATGGCTGGTCTATAGAGGACCCTTCGAGCCCCCTAGGTGGGGGGGGGATGAGCCATCTCGTCCCACGGTCTGTGTGGCCCTTTGTGCTCGTGTCTCCCTTGGGCCCCAGCAGGAGAAGTACACGTTGTGGGCTCTTGCCCATCCCACTAGGAGAGGCAGCGAGCAATGCCAACCTAGCCCTATGGCCCGGTCACACCGGGTAGCCTTGCTCTTAGGGAGCCCCCGCCACCAGCCCCCTTCTCTCGGAGGAGGTGAGGCCCGGGGGACGAGGTGCGCAGTGGCCCTTGCAGACTATGCTCCTGCACCTTGACCTTTTGGGGAAGAACACACTTAGGAGCTTGCCTCTGCCGGCTGAGTACATGGCTCACAGAGTCGTTGAATGTCAGAGCTCGAGGGGTCTGTGGCGTGCGTGTCACCCAGCTCGCTCAGCCAAGCAGGTGTCACAATCTGGGTCCCTCCATCCCGTTACTGAGATACTGTCGAGTGAGGGGACCTGCCCCAGGTCCCCCAGGCTGGCGGATTGCAACAAAGGGTTTGGCCAGAATGGTACACAAAGTATTTCAGGCCCCGGGGCGCAGATCAGACGTGGTGGGACCAGGTGAAGGGCTGGAATGGGGTCCCCGAGGTCCCCTCTTGAGCTGCTTAGGAGACAAAAAGGGTCGGGGCTCTGAGCAGAGGAGTACCGATGAGCGTTCTGCCCTGATGAGGCTCTTTAGCGCCTCCTTCGCATGTCCCTCGGCTCAAATAGAAACTCGGCGCCTTTGCACCTTTCTGTCCCGGGCATTGGCTGAAAACCCCGTTCCTCTTGTCTCTCCACCTGTCTCCCCGGCCCCCGCTGCTGGGGCCTGGCCTGGCCTTCCCGCCCCAGTGCTCTGCCACCTGCGGAGAGGGCATCCAGCAGCGACAGGTGGTGTGTCGGACCAACGCCAACAGTCTCGGGCAGTGTGAAGGGGACAAGCCAGACACGGTTCAGGTCTGCAGCCTGCCCGCCTGTGCAGGTGAGCTGGGTAGGATGGGGGGCAGGCCCGGCTCCTCCGGGCCCGGCTGGCATCCTTGGCCCCTTAGAAATCCCGGATCCTAGAGCTGCTTCTCCTTGCTCACAGGAAATCTCCAGAACTCTACAGTGAGCACTGACATTCATGAACCTGTGACCCCAGAAGGAGAGTGGGTGCCCCAGTCTGGGCCCCTACATCCCATTAACAAGATATCATCAAGTAAGTGTATCTCGAGACCCCACCCTCCTCCCCAGACCTTCCTGAGGTTGTGATGTCAGGAGCACGGCCGGGGGTGAGGGGGAGGGTAGCCCCAGCTTCCAGTCCACATGACCTTAGCCTCCTGGAGCCTCCGATTCCTCAGCTGTGAGCTGTGGGTCCTGCCCATACTGGTCCATAGACCCTTACCTGCACTGCCAAAATGTTGAAAGCTACAAGCATTTCCTTAAATTTGGTGCAAACTCCTTTGGCAGCAGAATCTGGCCTGACCCAAGAGAGCAGTATTCTTTTGCTATAGAAACATTGTTGTAGTTACAAGTGGACGCCCCACTTCCCACTCGGGATTGTTCTGTAATATGGAGATTACTTCCCTAACTTCAGAAGTTCTGAATTATGAATCCTATCTGCTTTCAAGATTTTGGGGTGAGCAATTATAGATCTGAGCTGTCTTCATAGGAGAGAATTGAATGAGACAGTAACGCACTCCTACCTAGCTGTCAGCAAGCATCAAAAATAGGGGTAGTACTTTCTCTCTGCCTCATGATCAAGAGCTCATTAGTCCATCTATCCACCCATCCACCCACCCATCCACCCACCCATCTACCCACCTATCCATTCATCCATCCATCCACCCATCCATCCACCCACTCATCCATCCATCTACCCAACCACCCTCCTATCCATCCATCCATCCATCCATCCATCCATCCATCCATCCATCCATCCACCCACCCACCTATCCACCCACCCATCCACCCACCCACCCATCCATCCACCCACCCATCCATCCATCCACCCATCCATCCATCCATCCATCCATCCATCCATCCATCCATCCACCCATTTCCCCATCTACCCATCCATCCATCATCCATCCATCAATCATCCATCTACCAGTTGATCCATCCACCAGTCCATCCATTAATATTGACTGGGCCCCTGCTATGAACCAGGCCCTGTGTACTATGCTTCCTTCCTAGATTTTTCCCCTCTCTTTTAGTTCCTCACCTTCTCAAGGACCAGGGTCTGATAAGACAAGTAGCAGAAAAATCATAGACCCTAATTTCTAGTGGAGGACCAGCTGGCTGTGTGACTCCCTAAACCTCTAAACCTAAATCCCTAAACCTTTAGGGATTAGTGCAAATCCCTAAACCTCTCTGAGCCCAGTGGTCTCATCTGTCAAAAAAGGGGGCTCACTAGATGTCCTCAGAGTATCTTCTAGCTCCCTCGTTGCTGAAGTTCCGCCCCTCTGCCAGGCCACTCAACTGCCCCCCTCCCCCGCCCCCACCAAACACAGATGGGGCTCTGGATTCTAGTCCTGGAATTCTGGCGCCATCTAGAGGCCACTGGTTTTCCATTATTTCCCCCTAATCTCTCTCGTGTTCCCCCAAACCAGCCCCCAGCCTCCGCCCCATCCCACCCCCGCAGCCTCCCCCTCCATGCCCCGTGCAAAAATTAGTAGAAAGCAGAGCTCCTGCCTCCACATGGTCTGGAGAGACCTACCTGGAATTATCACAGAAACACAAAAACATTTTGAGATGATATTTGAACCAAAGCAAATGAAAATAGTATAGAGGGCAGCCCTGTGTGCCAGGAACTTTATAAATGGTATTTATCATCATAAAGTTATTATTCATTGGCAGATGTCTAGCCTTAGTGCCATTTTATAGGAGGAAAAACCGAGGGTTGGAGAGTTTAAATGCCTTGCCCAAGGGCTCACGCTTTTTAAGCGGCAGAGCCTCAGTGGGAATCCAGATCTGCTTGAGTCCAGATTTATTGGCGGAGGTCTTCCAAATGCATGTTGATGGGTACCAAGATGTTTCATTTGCTTGTCCCATGTGGGGGTTCCCCGGGCATCTGCCTGGCCCTGACCCGAGGGGATCGGTTTCTTTGGGTTGACCAGGAGTGGGTGAGAGTTCCCACTTCCTCGAGAGCAGGGTCCCCAGGCTTCGCTGCAGGTCTGAACCCCCCAGTGCCCAGGCCACACGGACCGTCCGGTCTTCCGGGGTGTGGGAGCTGGGCAGCGGCTCTTTGTTAAGCCCCCCCCACCCCCGGGGGTCCCACTTCGCAGCCAAGTCTGATGACTGGTGATGTAGGGCTGTGCTTCTCAGATTTCTCCCCGCCTTGGAATCACCTTGAAGGTTTTGTTAAAATCCGGAGCTGGGCCCCACCCCCAGAATTTCTGATTAGGTAGGTCTGGAGGGGGGCCTGAGAATCGGCATTTCCAACAAGCTTCAGGGTGACCTTGAGGCTTCGCGTATGGGGACCCTCCTTGGAGAACCACCGCTCTAGGGCGTTTTAATTCCTCTTTCCTAAAATAAGGGTTCTTATACTCTGGCCAGTGTCTCCCTCAGGCGGCCCTGTGGCGCCCTCCGGGAAAGAGGTTTAGAGCAGGTCCAGCGAGGGCAGGAGTTGGAGGGCCTGCCGTTGGCGGGCCGAGTCGGGGGTGGAGGCCTCCTCCCCGCATCGGTCCTTGTACCGTGTGTGCAGCAGAGCCGTGTGCGGGGGACCGGTCCATCTTCTGCCGGATAGAAGTGCTCGATCGCTACTGCCCCATCCCGGGCTACCACCGGCTCTGCTGTGAGTCCTGTACCAAGAAGGCCCTGGGCCCCGACGGCAGCCCGGACTTGGGCCTGGCCTCACCACCACCCTTCTCCACCCCCGGGAGCCCTCTGCCGGGACCCGAGGCCCCTGCCGATGCTGTGGAGCCCACTGTGGGGCCGACAGGAGCAGATGACCGTCAGCATGGCCGGCCCACACGCCTCCCGAGGCCCCTGGGCACCAGCTCCCCGGTGACCCAGCACCGCTCTCCTCCCCAGAACCTGAGCCCTCGAGCGTCCTGGGCCCCCTCCCCCAGCGCCCCCGGGGGACTGCCCTGGGGCTGGACCAGGGCGCCTGTGCCCGTCTCTGTCTCCGAGGATAAAGGGCAGCTCAGGGAAGCCCCGAAGCCCCCAGGCACTGGCCTCCCCGCCACGTCCCTGGTCACATGAGCCCCCCCTTGCCTCTCCCGCTGGCCAAGTTTACACTGTGTGCCGCCTCAGAGATGGCCGGCCGGCCGGCCGGGCTCTGAGGACGCACAGCGGGGCAGGGCAAACACTGACTTCCTTTTAAATTATTTGCCTGCTTGTTGTTCTAGTTTGGGGCTGTGGTACGTCACTCCATGACGTGGGTGTGCGAGGACAGAAAAAATCAGGGAAAGCCCCTAACTGGAGCGCACCGGGAGGGCAGAGGGGGGACGCGGCCGCATCTCTCAGGGGCTCCTGTCTGTGTCCCGGGGGGACTGGGGGCCGGCTAGCCCCCCCCTCACGGCCACACCGTGGGGCCCCACACTGGGTCCCTCCAGCCGCCTGTCTTTGCCAGATCGTGTGGGGCCACTGTGGGGGCCCCGGGCTGTCCAGCCCCTCTGCCCAGAGAGGCGAAGCGGGACAGGAGGAGCGTTCTCAGGGCAGTCCATGGGGAGAGGGGCGCGGGGTGCGTGTGGTCACGAGGCTCCGACTGCGGGGCTTGCAGGGGTCGGTAGGGAGGCAAGTTCATCTCAGGCCCAGCTCTCTCGGCAGGAGCGCCACACAGCTCCTCCCGCCAAGGCCAAGAGGCAGAGTCTAGCTCGCGGTTGCCAGCTGGAAGGCAGTGTTGGTGGCCACGTCTGCCCTTGCCGATGGCATTTCCTGTTACTTCCGGTGCTTCCCAACCTCACTCAGCCCGCCCCAGAGAAGGGGGCTCCGGGCTCTCTGGAATGTGTGTCCCCCTCATCCAGGGGCAGCTGGTGCTAGCCTGCTCGCTGAAGCGAGAATGTCCCCTTTGGCCATCACGCTGGGCATGAAGGGAGGCTGACCTGGGAGGCCACTTTGGGGGGCACAGAGGCAGGATTTCTCAGGTCGTGCCCCATCAAGCCTTGCTCTCCGCCAAAGACTGCTCCTGCTGGAGTCGGGGGTCCTCTCCCACGTGGCTCGAGCTGGGCCAGAGGTTAGTGGTGCTAGGACAAGGGGGTGTGGTCAGGTCCCCAGGCTGAGGACCAGAGTCCCCCCTGGCCCAGTGTCCCCAGGCAGGATGTGAGCCTTTGCCCCATGCTGGAGGGGGGAGGAGGAGAGGTGACTCGGTGCTATGGGGCCCCCCCTCCGTGTTACCCCCAAAGACAGGTAACTTCTCTAGGACCTCTGGCTCTCAGGAAGCTGCCTGGGTTCCCAGGATTTCTCCCGAGGGTCCTTCCTTTCGGTCATGCAGGGGGTCTCCTGGTTTCCGCAACGGGTACTGGAGGTACTTGGCAGGCTTCCTTCCCTGGGGCAGGAGGGGGCTGTTCTGAGCCAGGCTGGAGGACTAGGAGCACTGAGTCCCTGTCTGCAACCCCTAGAGAATAGAGGCCCTGGCGGGGGCTCCCCATGTGTCCTCTCCACCCACCGCCACCCCCTCCCTGGGACGCTGGGACGCACACTGAGTCATTCCTGTGAGACCCAGCCTGCCTGTGTTAGGGATATCCCTTCTTGTGCCTCTGAGATCCAGATCTCTCCATTTTTATGTATTTATTAACATTGTCCTTGGTGTTTTGTTTTGGACCCCAAAATGTTGTGTCCGTGTTTTTTTTCTTACTTTATTTGAGAGGAAAAGGACTGTGAAGCAACTCTCGTCTGTGCTCTGCTGGGCAAGATAATTAGGGGTAGGGGATGGACTGGGGGGGCTTTTTTTTTTTTAGAGTGAGTGAGGCGGGGGGAGGGGCAGAGGGAGAGAGAGAATCTTTAGCGGGCTCCATGGCCAGTCCCGAAGTGGGGCTCGATCTTATGACCCTGAGATCATGACCTGAGCTGAAATCAAGAGTTGGACGGTTAATCGACTGAGCCACGCAGGTGCCTCCCCTCATCATGCTCTTTTAATGAATGTACTCTAGGCCCTTCCTTGCCAGCTGTGGGGCTCAGGACCAGGCACAGAGACCCCCTCTAGGCCTCACATGCCTGTGTGTGGACAGTCTAGCCCGCAAGTCCGAACTCCATTTACATCTGTGTGCAAACAGCTTCCCCCTGGGAACCATCTGTTGTAAATAAGACCACTGGAGCCTAGGGGTACACACACAGTGACCTGTAACTCCCTACGGGGGGTCAGCCTAGGCAGATGCCAGCTCAGGCCCTACGGTTGCTTTCATGATTGTTCAGGCAGGGATTTCTGTTGGCCGAGGCACCCAGAGTGTGGCTTGCAAAGAGCAGGATCCTGGGGCCCAGGTGGGCCTGTGCCCTTGGCCTGGGGGGGCAGAATGGGGCCCCCCTAAGAGCCCCAGTACCCCAGCTCTGATAGCGGATAGGGATCACACCTGGGCACGTGTGCCAAGGCGCCCCCTTCGTGTGCCATGGCAAACAGGGCCAGTCGGTAGCTGCACCTTCCTATAGTTGCCATCACCAGGACAAGGAGTGGTGCCGTTGGGCTGAATGGGTAATTTGAACACCGTCAGGAACCTGTATTCAGTGCAGGCTTGCGGAGCTCGAGTCTGGGCAGAGGGATCCAGAAACCAGCCCCAAGGAACCTCCATTGGCCTTTAGGAGGGTGAGACCCCTCTAGAGAGACTTTGTGCCCTAAGATTCTGGGGGACACAACCCCTCTGCTCATCTGAAAAATGGCAGTGAGAACATTTGCCCTGCCTACCAGTGAAAACGCCAGAAACAGCCTGACCAGGAAATGCAAGGGACAATGGGGAGGGTGTCTCCCAGGGATGGCATCGTCCCTGGCGTATTCCTGCAATGGAGCTCGGGGGACCCGGGTTCCTGAAAAAGCCCAGACCTCCATCTGAGGAGTCCTGCTCCTTCTCCAGTCTCCCTATGGCCCTTCTGCCATGGAGGCACTGTTGGCCGGGGCCTGTGCAGCCCAAGCCACACATTTTTTTTTTTAAAGATTTTATTTATTTTAGAGGTGGGAGGGAGAGAGAAACTCTAAGGCTCCGTGCTGAGCGCCTGGCTCAACAGGGAGCTCAGTCTCAAGATCTGAGATCATGACCTGAGCCAAAACCAAGAGTTGGATACTTAACCGACTGAGCCACCCAGGCGCCCCTACGAAGTGGTACTTTCTTTTTCTTTTTAAAGATTTTATTTACTTATTTGACAGAGAGAGAGAGAGAGAGATCACCAGTAGGCAGAGAGGCAGGCAGAGGGAGAGGGGGAAGCAGGCTCCCTGCTGAGCAGAGAGCCCGATGCAGGTCTCGATCCCAGGACCCTGAGATCATGACCCGAGCTGAAGGCAGAGGCTTCAACCCACTGAGCCACCCAGGTGCCCCAAAGTGGTACTTTCTTAGCTTATCAGAGGGGTGAGGTTGCACGGCAAGCAGGTGAACTAAATGCCAAAGAGTGACAAGCTCCTGTCGGCAGAAAGGGTATATATTCTATTCTACTTTAGGCAGAGCGTGGGAGGAAGTGGTCAACACAGGGGCAGGTGAGAAAATACAAGGGGGAATTTTAACAGATCTGTTAAAATCTGTTTAAAGATCTGTAAAGGTTAGTGTGGCAATTTAGAATCAGTGGGCGCCCTGTGCACGGGGCCGGGGGGTTGCTCTCTACGTCCTCATCAGCTCTTACCCACAAGCCTTTGTGGGATGTATGGGAGAAAGATCTAGGGCCCCAACCTCAGGGCTCCAGCCAAGTTGGAGAATGCAAACGAAGGAAGCAATACACATTAAAATACCTCTTCACAAAAAACCATAAGAATATCTAACGGTAGACTGTTTATGAATCCCAAGACTCAGTGTTGGTAAGATGTCAATTACTTGCGATTGACATTCACAATCCCATAGTGATCTACAAATTTAATGGTATTTCAATCAAGATCTCAGCAGCCTGTCTTTTGTTTGTTTTAGAATTGGAAAAAGTCATTAAGTTTTTATGGAAATAAAGAGGATCTAGAATAGAGTAGCCGAAACAATTCTGAAAAAGCACCGAGTGGTCAAACGTAAACTACCTGATTTCAGGCTTCTGATGAAGCGGCGGTAATCAGGACAGTACGGCGTGGGGTGAGGGTCGACATACAGAGCAGTGGGACAGAGCAATGCATCCAGAAATACACCCACACAACCGTGGTGCCGAGATAATTCAATTCGCAGAGGAGAGTCTTTTTGATAAATGATCTGGGAAAATTGGAAACTCCAGATGAACAAAAATAAACCTCAACTCTCGTATCCTCTACAGAGATTGACTCAGTCCAAATGGGCAATCCACCTAAAAGTATGAACCAAAGGTATAACACTTCCAGAAGGAAACAGAAAAAAATACCTCTGTGACTTGGGGTGAGACAGAGATAAAAGGAAGGTACTCGCCACAAAAGGAAATATAGATACATTGGACTAGGTCAAAACTAAGAGCTTCGATCCCTCAAGAGGCAGTGGCAAGAAAGACAGAACACCAGAAAAGTCTTTCCACACTTATACCTGAGATTGGACCCGCATCCACAATCCATAATGAACTCTCCAACAACCCAATGAAAAAATAGGCAAAGGGCTCGGACATTTTGCCAGAGATATACAATGACCAGTAAGCCAGATGTATCACGTCTACCAAACAGTGAATGGAGAGATGAATTGTGCCGTATCCATATACCGGAATTCTACTCAACGATAAAAAGGCGTAAAGCACACATATATACATGCATGTGTTGACTTGCCTAGATCTAAAAAGAATTGTGCTTTGCGGGGGAAAAAAAAACCAGGCCCCAAAGACTACATGCTGGGCAATTGCATTCATAGGATATTCCGATAAAACCGAAAGGACGGAAAGCAGATGGCTAGTGGCCGGGACTGCGGCGGGGAGAGAGGGTTGGCTGAGAGAGGGCGCAAGGGAACTTTCCGGAGTCAGGGAGATGCTCTCGCTCTTGACTGTGTTGGTGACTGCATACATTTGTCACACATGTTAAAATGAATTTTCTTGGGGCGCCTGGGTGGCTCAGTGGGTTAAAGCCTCTGCCTTCGGCTCAGGTCATGATCTCAGGGTCCTGGGATCGAGCCCCACATCGGGCTCTCCGCTCAGCGGGGAGCCTGCTTCTCCCTCTCTCTGCCTACTTGTGATCTCTCTCCCTCTGTCAAATAAATAAATAAAATCTTTTAAAAATAAAAAAAATGAATTTTCTTGCATGCAAATCAAATCGCAGTTAAAAAATTGAAATCGAGGCACCCGGGTGGCTTGGTCGGTTAAGCATCTGACCCTTGGTTTTGGAGTCTGCTTGAGATTTCTTCCCTTTCCCTCTCCCTCCTCCTCTGCGCCCCCTGCCCCTCCCGCTTGCGTGCACTTTCTCTTTCTTTCTCGATTTCTCAAAATAAATAAATAAAATATTTAAAAAACGTTCTAAGTCACATGACCAAGGCAACGGGAGGCACTCTGTCTACCCCGGATCTCAGAACACGCTGCCCTTTGTCCCCGGTGGAAAACATTTCCCCTATCACCATGGGACATGGATTCATTTGATTCCCAGCATCGCATTTATGACCTCGATGGATTGGGAGAAGTCATTCTACCTCTCTGAGACTTAGACCCTCTCCTCTGTAAAATGGGCATAATTCTTACCTATCGGATTGCTGATCATTATGCAGGGTGCTGAGTGATGCGTCTGGCATAGAAGTACTTTATAAGTAATAATTATTCCTTATGATTTTTAACGTATTTGACTCTGTCTACAAGGCTGTTGGCTGCCAGCTGGGAAGTTCTTTTGTATTTCTGTGTTTCTCTTCTGGCTTCTTGTCCCCACAAAGGCAGCAGCAAGGCCCCCGGGACTCCCTGCTTCCCTAACCCTGGCTGGCCCGATGCAGGACAGATCTTGTAAGGACAGCCCTAGGTGCTCAGACTGAACCTTCCTCTCTAGGAGAAGGGCCTACCGCCAGGTAGGTTCCTACCGCCAGGCCTCCCTGGGGGAGGGGGGCTGCCCAGGGCTGGCCATGCCTCATCCTCCCCAGAGAGACGGAGGCAGGGATCACCAGCTTCCAAGGCTCTGAGTCCCAGGACAGGTGCGAAGAGGCAGGAGGTGGCCGCTCCCCCACCCTTGGCTGGGGCCACGGTGAGCCCGCCCCGCCCCCGCTCAGGCCCTGGTGGCCGCAACTCCCTCATTTGCCATATGGGGCTATTCACAGGACTCACAGAAGAAATCGCGTCTGTGACTGAGCTTAGCGGGTGAGGGGTTATTATTGATCCTAAAAATATGACGATGAAGAATAATGCCGAAGAGACCCTGCTGGGCGTCAGGGAATCTGGCTTGGGGCTCATTCAGTTCTGCCTCCTGGGGGCCCAGCCAAAAGCCATTTGGCGGCTTCCGGCACCTTTGGGGAGAAGAGGCCCTGCTGGCCTTCCTTAGGTCACCTTCCTCTAGCCTCCGCTTCCGAGCGTGTGGTGCGCTTGTGAGGTCATCTCCAGTCACTGCAGAAAGCCCCTCTGTCCCCAGACCACATGCCCCTTCAGGGTGGCTCTTACTCGTGATGAATCCAGTATGTGCCAGATAGAGAGACAGCAGCGCCCAGAGATGGTGGGTTCTCTGCCTCCCTTCAAGGCCCCACGGGGCTCTCGTCCCCTCACAAGGCCCTCCCTGGGGGCCGGACCCTGGAAATCCAGAGGCAGCTGGAAGGCGAAGTGGACCACCCACTGGATCTTGGAGCTGGTTTCAGTCCGGGAGGCGGCGTCTTCCTTGGAGGAGCCCATCACTGGCTGGATAGGTAAGAGGGCACTTGATATCTTCTGTTCATATAAGACTAAACTGCAGGAGACTGTGCGGACACATCTAATCTCCTTGTACAAGTAGGGAAACTGAGGCCCACAGAGAAAAAATGTTTATTCCCAACCCAAATCTGGTGTTGGCAGGGTCCAGGCTGGGATTCAGGGCTCCGTCTCCTAGTTTATAGATGTTTCTGGACTCTGGGAACTTGGTGGTGAGGGTCCAACCTATCACAGGACCCGTGGGAGGGAGGGCCTCTGGTCGCATGGTGCGGCCCGGGGCTTGGGGAAGGGCTGGCGGCCTTGTAGACAGTCCCTGTGCTCTGGACACATGGTGGAGCACCGCCAGGATGATGTTGGGGACTGGCGGAGCCCTCCCTGTGAAGGAGAGTGAAGGAGAAGGTGGCCCAGCTGGTGGGGGGGCCCATGTCCCATCCCCCCCTGCCCCCAGTGGGCAGAGAGAAGCCGGGCAGCAAGAAGTGGCCCTCTGAGCTCTCCAAGAGAGGCCCCACTCCCCCAAGATTTCTGCCTCCCTCCCAGTCTTGGTCTACCAGCCCCTCATGAGGGCTCCCTGATTTCCTTGGCAATGTCGGCCTCCAGCCTGCACCCCAACCCCCACCTGATTATCTCATCAGAAATGATTTTGGTTTGGCCCATCCTTCCTTCCTGCTCCTGGTCTGTCCGGGCTGTTGGCAGGAGGAGCCTGGGAGAGCCGGCCAGGCTCTGCCCTCCCCAGTCCTGCCCTCCCCACAGTGCCATCCCTTTAGGGGGGTGGTGCTGTTGCTAGTAGAGTGTGATCTTCGCAGCCACCGCGGGGGGCCAGATCTCAGCCCACAACCTATTTGCTGGAGCCCCTTTTCTGAGCCCCAGGGGCTCTGAATGAGTTCGGGCTTTGCAGAACTGGAAAAAAGTTAGCATTTCCCAGGCTTCTTCCTCCATGAAGCCCTCGAGGCCCCTCCTGAGCGCCCCGGAGGCCAGCCTGGCCTGTGTGGCTTTCCCTTTCTCCCCACCACTGGGCCCCGAGCAGCCACAGGGCGGGGCCTGCACTTTTCTTTCTGAGCCCAGCACGAGCCCCACATTAGAAGAGGGTAACAAATTCGGCTAAATGTGTTTCTTTGCATCTCAGAGTTCTTCGGGAAAGAAGATAGAAGGTATTGTGAGACAAAGTGAGGGCAGAAAAGGTACTTACTCTTGCTTGAAGCCTGGTCTCATTAACCCTTGCGGCCCCCATTCCGGCTGCCTCAGCTGGCCCTTCTTTGAGCTCCTGCAGCACCCAGGGCATCCGGCCTGGGTCGGATGCATCGGTCTCCGGCGCGAACCCGAGAAGCCCCGAGAGCCGGGGCTGACAGCTCAGAGCCGGGCACCCAGCAAGCACACAGTAGACGCTTGTGGAATTGTGAGCGGATGCGTGTAGCGCACAGTGGACGACTCTGGGAGAGTTTCCATCAGACCCTGGTATGGACCAAGCGGCTCCAGTCCTGGGGTTCCCCCCGCTCCCGCAGTGGCAGACCCTGGTGCACGGTGCTGGCTGACGCTGCCACGGCCACGTCCAAGGCAGTGGGTGACCACATCCTGCTGGGCTGTCAGCTCAGCACCCCCGTGAAGGGCAGCCACAGAGAACTGGAAATCCATTTCTGGGGCAGCCCCAAAGGGGGACCTCTCTCATTTTGGGGCTCCTGCTCATTCATATGGAACCATTATCTAGATGGTCACGGCCCCACCTCCTGCCTTGGCCAAGCACTTGCTGAGAGGAAGCGGATAAAAATCCAGGAACCTCACCACCCATGTGGTGAGCCCATTCCTCTGGGGGCTCAGGACCTCCATCCCCAACCTTGGGCTCCAGACTTGCCTGGGTTTGGTTTTCAGTTTCTGTGCCCAGAGGCTCATGTGGATCCCACACATCTGGTCCAAGGTGCTTGCACGTTCATCATGGCCCTGCAGCCCCCTCCGTAGTCGGGGGGCGGGCTCAGGTGGTCCCCGCTGCAGGCCTGGGCTCATGCAGTTCCCCCACCATTCCCTTACTCTTCTTTCAGGACTGGGCCCAGATGTCGTCTCCCCTGGGAAGTGCGGGTGAGTTCGCGGCGCCCTCCTCCCCTGTGCATGCCCAGCTGTGTTTAGGGGTCCTGCCTTCAGAGCCCTCACTGTCTCATAAGCGTCACCTGACTATCCCCCCTCCTGGGCTGGTGCTCTTTGAGGGCAGAGGCCTGGTCTTCATTATGTGGTCATTCAATCAGCATTTATTGAGTACCTACTGTGTGCACCGGGGCCACACGGAGGCGGGCAAGGCAGATGTGGTCCTTCTCTGCCTGGAGCTTATAAAGTCTGATGCCGTCAGGAATGAAGTCGGGAAGGTCCTTACAGATTGTGGAAGTGCTGGGAGGAAGAAAGGGGTCAGCTGTCCTTGGGTAGGATGGGAAGGGGTCTCTCGGAAGAAGCGGTGACTGTGCTGAGACCCTAGCATAAGAAGGAGCGGCAGGCAAGTGCCGGAAGAGCATCAATACGGGCAGTGGGAACGGCATGAGCAGGTGCTCTGCGGTGGGAACAGGACCGTGGCTCCCCGACCGGCTGAGAGACGTGTGCATTGTTGGAGAGAGAACCAGAGGGGCCCCCACAAAGAAATGGGATCATCGCCACAGCTGGGCCTGTGGCTGGGGCAGAGTGTGGGGCCAAAAGATGATGGGATCTGGTTGGTATTTTCAAGTTGGCTTTGCAGGGAACAGGGAGGAAGACAGGAGCAAGGACGCTGCCATCAGCCCAGAAATGCTGCTGGCCTGGACCAGGTCACCTGCAGCAGGGGTGGGGGGAAGCGAGAGTCAGATGGTAGAGATGGATTGGCTGTAGGGTCAAGGGGGGCCCCCAGGTTGCTCTAATCCTCATGACTTGTAAAAAGAGGAAAGTTGGGGGCTCCTGGGTGGCTCAGTGGGTTAAGCCTCTGCCTTTGGCTCAGGTCATGATCTCAGGGTCCTGGAATCAAGCCCCGCATCAGGGAGCCTGCTTCCCCCTCTCTCTCTGCCTGCCTCTCTGCCTGCTGGTGATCTCTCTCTCTCTGTGTCAAATGAGTAAATCTTTAAAAAAAAGAAAAAGAGGGAATTTGGATATAGAGACACACATACAGAGAGAGGCTACGTGAACATGAAGGCAGAGATCAGATGAGGCATGTTTAAGCCAAAGAATGCCAGCGATTGCCTTCGAACCATCAAAAACCTGGAACAGATTTTCTTACTCAGCCCTCAGCAGGAACCTACCCCACTGACACCTCTTTCTCAGACTTCTGGTCTCTAGAATGGGAAGATAATAAATTCTTGTGATTGAAGCCACCCAGCTTGTGGGCCTTGAGGGTATGGCAGCCCTAGAAAAGTAACGAACTGGCCAAGGAATTCAGAAAAAAAACCCAAAACCTCACTTGCCAGTTGTCTGGAAAACTGACAAGGAGCCCACTGTGTGACCTTGGGCAAATCACATGCCCTCTCTGGGTTGTTCCAACTGGGACACACTGATGAATGGTTATGAAGGAGCCATGTGCTGAGTGGAGAAAAGTCACCAAGAAAGAAGGGGGCCTGAGTAGATGGGGGGGGAGTCCAGAGAAAAAGGAAGGAGCTAGAAGGGAAAGCAGCAGATGCTGGGAGTCGGAGTGAGACCGGGCCTTACAGGGTTGGTGACATAGCAGGTGTGGAACTGCTCCAGGGGGGCTGTGGCCCCAGCTGTCCCCCAGCTGTGTCCCTGGCTGTGTTCAGGGCGGTGCAGGAGGAGGGGCTGAGCTCCTGAGAGGTGGCTGTCCCTTGGGGCCAGCAGGTTCAACCTCTGCCACTTTGCTGCACCCGCCTGCAGCAGGGACATGGCCTGGCTCACCAGAGCCCACGTCTCTGCGGTCCTCCCGAGGGCCCAGGGCAGCTGTAGACTGGAGAGACTCCAGTAGGGTGCCCTGCTCTGGGACATCCAGGAGTTCCTCGGGTGGCCAGGGAGGCCTCTGGCTGAGCGGAGGCGGCTGTGCCCACTCAGAAGGGGTTGGGGAGGGGGGGCAGCTGAGGCCCGGGACGAGGTCACATTATGGGGACAGGGATGGTGGAAAGGGGCACAGGTCACTAACAGAGGCTCTCTGGCCTGTAAGGATTCTGATGGGCTGCCCTCCTGGGGTGTTGAGGCCCCGGCCCAGCAGCAAATCCTGGAGAAAAGGAACCAGGGGCATTGTTTTGCCTGTCTCTGAGAATTAGATGGAGAGATGGGCCTCTTAGGGAGAGGGCTTGATAATGCCCCTTGGGGAGTCATAGATGCAAGGCAAGTGTCCCCGGGTGCTAAGACTGCCAAAAGTTGGGAGCCGCTGTTCCAGAGCGAGGGATAGTCTCTAAGGGCTTCAGCAGAGCGGATGGAGAGACGACCTGGGGAAAGGGGAAGGAGGGAGGGGAGACGGTGGTAGGAATGCCATGGTAGAAGTCCCAATGCCATGATGGCCAAATGGAAGCCCAGCCACTGCCGCCAGGGGGCGCTGCTAAGCAAAGCGCAGAGACCACACCCCCCTTGGGGGCTGCAACCCAGGAACCAGTCTGGCCTCCAACCCAGGTAGGATCTGAGGGCACAGGTGGCCTTGGTGCAGGTGGAAGGCAGGCTTGACTCTTCTCACATTTCACCACTCACATTTCCAAGAAGGCCAGTGACAACTCTGACCCATGCTTTGTGACAGGTCTGGAACCTTCAAGTTCCCCTAGCTGGCTATCTCCCTGGGGTTTAGCAATAATTCCCTTAAAACCTGGAAAGAGGATGGGGTCCCGGTGAGGGGCTTTGGAAAGAGTCAGGGAGTGAGTGAGAGGAAACTGTGATCTGAGAGATGGGGGAAGAGGAAGCAGGAGGTGGCGAGGGGAATGAGTGGCTGGCGATGAGACACGAGGAGGCTGGGGGCGGGGGGAGTGGCCAGCAAGGTGGCAGGGGAGCACTGACCGAGAAGCCCTACGGCCCTGCATTTGATCCTCTATTTATCAGCTGTGTGAACTTCAACATGTTACTTTCGCTCTAAGCCTTGGATTTCCCACCTCTAAGATGTGGGTAATGACACCTGCCTTACAGGTTGTCGTGAGTGTTGAATGAGGTCAGGTCATCTGTGCAGGCCCAACTCGATCGTCCTCATGTCTGCACGGCGGCAGTGTGTGTATCACATGGGTGTGTATCACATGCTCTTTTCCACACTGTGCTTATGTGTGCATGCATCAGCTCTGTCCCTTTGCCTTTCTTCCTCCCGATAGACCGTGGGGCTGCAGCGAAAGATCTGTCATCTCCCCTCAAAATATTTGAGTAAGAAGCCAGGTCCAGAATATCCTGTCTTTAAGCGCACTGAAAATGGGTGCGAAGGTCAGGTAGTGACGCAAGCATTTTGCAGGAGTTGCAAAAGCGAAATCAATCAATCTGCAGGACGGGCTCAGCAGTGCTTTGGAATAAGAAACTGACAAGAATCTGCAGCTGCAAATATTAACCGCTTGCCTTACTTCCCAAGCAATTAAAGGAGAGGTAGAAAGATGACTGATGAAAGAGCCAGGTTTTCGGGTTTTTTTTTTTTTTCTTTCTTTTTTTTTTTTGGTGCCAACAAGTATGATTTGTTCTGGAAGCAGATACCTTCCAGGATTTTTTACTGTGTGGATTTTTAAAAATCATTCCTTAGGGAGGAGGGGGAATGCAGTTCGCGTTTAATGGACACAGAGTTGGGAGTTTTGCAAGACGCAGAGAGTTCTGTGGACAGGTGATGGCGATGTTTGCACAGCAACGTATGAGTGTCCTTAATTACCACCTAATTGTACACTTGAAACATGGTTAGAATGGTAAATTTTATGTTACGTGGATTTTACCACGATAAAAAAAAATGGGAAAGAAGAATACAATGCACGTGGGCTTTCTGGGGGCAGACTGGGGGCAGGGGTGCGAACGGGGAGGACAGCGCAGGCGAGATGACAAGGGGCGTGGCCGTTAAAAGAGACGCTGCCGCCAGGGGAACATCCCCAGTGGGAGGGGGGACTTGAAAAATACAAGGTGATTTAATATTGACATGATGCTGTTGCTGGATTCACAGCGAATCCCCACCCAGCCCCTGATCTGGGCTGAAGCCGGCTGCATACACAGGTTTTGTGCAAATGGAGTCTTTGAGAAACCCGGAGGGACCGAATCTGTCTAAGTTGCTGTGAGTTGGACCTGTGTTGCCAGCACAGGAAGGAGCCACGGTCCAGGGACCTGACTCAGTGGAAATAGGAGCTCAGAGCCACAGGTGACCACTGTGGGTCCCCAATGCTTCCCATCTCTCTCCTCCCCGACCCCGGCTTTCCAAGGAACCTGCAGCCATCTCGAGGAACACTGGACTTCCCAGAGCATCAAAGGCCACCTTCTCTAGATGATAAAGGATGGCGAAACCCCAGCTGGGTCCCATTAATGGAAGGTCTCTTTCCTCCTTGATCTTGCCGACCGCCATTTGGTGGCCACCTTTAGAGCAGGTAGCTGTTTGGAAGGCAGGAGGGCACGGTGGGGAAGAGCAGGGGTTCCCCAGCCAGACGTGCTGGATTTGGGGCCTGGCTCTGCCACGTACTGTGCTTTTGGACAGGTGGTTTCACTGTTTGAGCCTCGATTTATCCATCTGTAAAATGGGAATGATGATACTCATAGCCTGCCGCCCAGAACTTTTGGGAGAATGGACTATGGCCCTGCTAGGTTGGTAGCATCGATACAGTTGGTATCGATGGTTACTTTCCAGAGGCCCATGGGTTCCTGACCTCTGCTCTAACCTCCCCGGAACCCTGTGTGTCTTGGCTCAGAAGGGACAGAACTTCTTTCTTAGGCTGCCCGTCAACTCTTAGGAACATAGAACCCACGGGTGGTACCACTTAGACTTTCTCCAAGGGCACGGGACGGTTCTGTGCTGCCCCTCTCTGCTCCTTGAATAACCCACCCCCCAAGCACAGACCCACTACGGAGAGTAGAGTGGAATTGTCCTCCTAAAGGGAAGGCAGCCTTTTAATGGGCTCCATGTGATAGGCAAGTCGGTATTGCTGTTGAGATGGCAGAGCTGAGAACAGCCTCAAACCTGGGGGCAGCTCCTGAGCAAGGCGGGCCAAGGGGCTCGGACTCAGCATTCTGCCTTTGGTTTTGAGTCTCTTTCTTCTGCGATCTGGCTTAAGTGCATCCGAAGAACTTGGGCTCGCCCGATATACTCTGGGAGGAGGGAAGACATCGGTCAGGAGAGGACGGGGAGGGGCCCGGCCCCTAGCTGGGAGCCGCTCGGGAGACCTAGGTGGGCCTCTTCTCCCCACAAGGCCCCGGGCAGATGTGGGTCGAGCCCAGCTTCTGCTCTGGGCTCTGCTGGTGACCCGGGAGAAGCAGACCCCCTTCTCAGAGCTTCACCTCCCCCCTTCTTTCTACATCCAGACAATAAATACCTAGGAAGCCAGACACTCAGCCCCCTTAAGACCCTTTATAGTCTGGTGGGGGAGAAGACTATACATGGCCGGTAGCTGTCCTCTTCTCGGCCCTTGCCCCGGCCAAAGGCAAGAAGGCAAAGAAGATGATGCCATAGCCTCCTCCCTGGTCTCCCCCCACCCCCCTGCCCCCCGACAGTCCCTTCTCTACTGGGCAGCCACAGGGGTCCCACCAGGCCCCGCGTGTAAGGCTCCAGGGCACCCCCATGCCGTCTGCATGGGACCACCGGCCCCGCCCTCCTGTCCCATCTTATTTCTTACCTCTGTCCTGACCCACAGGCCCCAGGCACGCCGGCCTGCGAGTGCTTTCACCCACACACGGGGCAGGTGAGAGCCCTACTTCTGGACTCTCCCTAGACCCACATCAGGCTGGACCCTACCTTTTGTTCGGCTCAGGGAGCCCTCTCCCCACCCTGCCAGTCCTCCTTACTGTCCCTCACTTTACCCTGCTTTCTTTTCCTTATGGCACCCAGCCCCCTCGGATGTTCTTGTTGTCTGCCCTCCTCCTGGCGGGGACGTAAGCCCCATGGCAGCAGGAGCCTAGCTCATGGCTGCTAACGAAGTTTCCGGTGAACGAATGAGTGGAGAGATCAATGGACAGAACGGGCAGCTTCCTTGGACAGGGCCTCATCTCCAGGGTCCTTGGATTCCCCACCCCCCTGAGGCATACAGCCAGGGTGGGCCTCAGGGAGCCCCCAGGATGACCTGCTGCCTGGAATCTTACCTGGTTTGTCGCCTTTGGGTGGGGGCGGTGTCTTCGTCTTCTTCGGGGATTGGCTATAATGACACAAAGACAAGGCTGGGAAGGCGAGGCCGCACCCCGGTGTGGCAGGGTGGCAGGGTGGGGGGTTGTGGGGGAGTGCTCCAGGGAGACTCCCGAGAACCCAGTTCAGGGCCAGAGCGAGAACCTAGGCCCTCAACAGACCTAAACGAGCACAAGCCCCTGCTCCCTTCTCACCAAGCTGTGATCACCATCAAACTTAACATTCCCTAGAGCGAGCACATTCCTGCCTTCCCTCCCTGACTGTCCCCACCCTCTCATCGGCTCCTTCCAATCCAAAAACTCAGGAGACTGTCAGAATGACCCAGCCGGGTTCACCCCCAACGTGCTGGGTTGGACTCTCCCGGAATCTGCATTTTTTACAAGGTCTCCGGCAAATCTATGCGCTGCTGGGCTGGGAGTGCGACTAGCCCCGGGCTGAATCCCAGCTCCGGGGCTGACCCCCCTGGGTGACTTTGGGCCATCATGGAACGGTGGCTAAGCCTGAGTTTTCCAATCTGTAAAATGGGGTTACTGCTACCTCCAGGGTGGTTGTATGGGCGGCAGATACGTGAGCCGTCTGCTGGTGTCGGGCAGCGAAATGGGCATGCATTATGGCCAGTTCTGTCGCTGACACCTGGTCCCACCCACCTGCTTCGTGAGGACTTCCCTAATCTCCCCTTCCCCTGTGTCCTCCGGCTGGGC
>CM053617.1:23795434-23813833 GCA_028646535.1 Procyon lotor | reverse complement strand
TCTTCACCGGAAGGGGTTTACTCAGAATGGGCCCCACTGGGTCCGGCTCCAACCCGGGCTTTCCCACCCCCAACAGGTGGAAGTTACAGGGCCGTTCGTTTGGGCTCCTATTTGCAAAAGGTAGCACAGCCAGAGGACACGGGAACAGGCTGCTCCAGGAGGTAGTGAGCCTCCCATCCCTGGAGGAAAATAGCAGAGTACGAACGATCCCTCGTGAGGATGTGAGGGATGGCCACTACCGAGTCACAGCAGCCGAGGGCACTGCTGTTCTGCGGAGGCGGGGCACCCCTAGTTCCTGGAGCCCGCTGACCTACGTGCGACCCCCCGGCCGGCCCCCGGCCAGCCTGAGGATGTTCTGGCCAGGTGGCTTCAGCCTGGGACAGGGAGGCCAGAGCCAGCCAGCACTCCAAAGTTCCAAAAGCCATGAGGGGGATCCCCAGAGAGGGAATAAAAGGGGGAGGCACAAGACTGCTCCTCCAGACTCCTGGAATTTGGGCGGGGTAGTGAAAGGCAGGATTTGATGACAGAAAGAGGTAAATTGAGAAAAATTCATGGAAGTTTTGCTTCATGGGGCAAGAAAGCAAACATGGCTACTGAGCATTTAGATCAGTGTCTTCTCAAAGCTTAGTCAGAGGATTAGTCCTGGGCCCATCCAGAATTTTCCACACACCAGAATCCGAGAATCATGGGTTCGGACCAATTCCCAGATGTCACGCCTGACGGGAAATGACAGGCCTGGGTAGAAGGGATCCAGCCCCCGCCCCCAGAAACAACCTTGTCCCCAGAGAATATTGGGTCCCCAACAGCATACAAACCACCTGCAGGGATTCTTCTCACTAGGGTCCTGCCCCTCCCCCTCCCCACGTGCCTTCCTCTCCCAGCCCCTCAGGCCTCGGGGCGGGGGGGGGGGGGTCCCCTGCCCGGCCCACCTCAGCCAAGAGCACTCACGGGGGATTGTCACAGCTCCGGCTGCGGGATCGAACCCCGCCCCCACATGACCGTGAACATGACCCGAACTTGGTCCAGGAGCTCCAGCCTCCATCCTGGCCGTAAGTCTGCTCCAGCGACTTCCAGATGCAGTGACCCTTGAAACACCACTGGGATGGAGCAGAGGGAACGAGGTTACCCTGGGGCCACGGCTACCCCACCCGGGACGGAGAGTGCCCGACGGCGCATGTGGCACAACTTGGGGGCACCCCAGGTGAGCCCAGAGAAAGGGACGTTAAGAGCACAAGCCTCGGGGATGCACAGAATCCCACCCCTACCGTGAGCCGAGTGACCTTCAGCCAAGGGCTCCCCTTTCGGAGCTTTTCCCTCCACAGTATGTGGGCGTACAGCACCCACCCATGGGGCTGCCGGGAGCCTCCCAGGAGACCCTGCCCGGCACACGCGGCCCTCCAAAAATGGCAGACGGTATTATCAATGAAGATAATAACCGTGCAGGTCGTTGGTTTAGCACTCCTGCAGGAAAAAAAGAGCTGACCAGGGACAGAAGACACAATCTTTCCATGCTCTCTAGAGTCGATGCTGACTCTGTACCTCAAAATCCCCTTGTAGGGGCCACAGCCAGGTGTGTTTGCAGGAGGCAAGCCAGCCCCACAGGGAGGTCTATAAGTGCACAAAGGGAGGGAGTATATGACTCGGGTCCAAGACGCCTAGGTTTGAATCCCAGCTCAGCCATTACTAGCCGTTACTAACTTCCCCTTGCTGAGCCTCAGGGTGCTTACCTGCTAAATGGGACTGTTCTAAGAACTGCAAGCTAGAACACCAACGAAGGCCCTAGCTCGGGGCCAGGCACAAAGGCGGGCCCGACCAAAGCGACCAAAGCGACCAAAGCGAAGCTTCTCCTACAGGGCAACACGTGAGAAATACTGCACACCCCTGGGTCTTTTTCAAGAGCTGAGTGGTTCTCAGTCTCGGAGTCATCTGAGGAACTTGTAAAACTCCAGATGCCTTCACTCCATCCCAGACCAACTGAATTGGGATCTCAAGGGGTAGGAATTTCTTTTTTTTTTAAGATTTCATTCATTCATTCATTCATTCATTCATTCATTCATTTGACAGAGAGAGACACAGCGAGAGAGGGAACACAAGCAGGGGGAGTCAGAGAGGGAGAAGCAGGCTTCCCGTGGAGCAGGGAGCCCAATGCAGGGCTCGATCCCAGGGATCGTGACCTGAGCCAAAGGCAGACGCTTAACGACTGAGCCCCCCAGGCGCCCCAAGGGGTAGGGATTTTTTTTTAAAGATGCAGCAGATACTTCACGTATCCTAAAAATCACTCAGGTCAAGGGTACAAGTCAGTGAAGTTTTCACAATTTACAACTTGTGCAACTGTGACTACATCCAATTCTAGAACATTTCCATCACCCCAAAGAGATCTCTCGTGCCCGTCTGCAGTCATTCCCTGTCCTGGAGGGTGGGGACTTGGAAAGCTCCTTAATCGGTTCCAATATGCAGCCCAAACTGAGATACACGGATTCACCGTCTTATGAAACGGTGACAGAAGGACCTGGAACTCTGGAAACACTGAGAGCAGGTAGACCGAGTCTCCAGGCTCAGAGCCTGCCCGGCGTGGAGTCCGCTGGGCCCGTGCAAGGTCATGGGAAGCCCCACGCACCTGTGAAGGGGCAGATCCCTCCCTGCTCCCCCTCCCGCCCCCCAGCAAGTGCTGGGTGGGTGGAACCTGGAAAGGGCAGAGGGCAGAGAGCAGAGGGCAGGCTAGGGGGTGGGCCCTGTGGCTGGGCTCCCAGCTGACACTGAGTAAGCCTGGAGCCTCTCTCGGAGCCCTGCTTCTGCCCTTGGCTGTCACGTGACTTCAGAACCACCTGAGGCGTGGGAAGGCCACTTGGTCAGGGGTCGGAGGGACTCAGAGAAGTGCCTCGAGTGACCCATGGGCGGCACACGGAGATCGGGCTCAGGGCCAGCGTTAGAGCCAAGGTGGGTTTCAGACCAAGGCCCCTGGGACAAATGAAGCCTTGCCCTGCACACATGCTCAAGGGGGCAAACGCTCGCCAGCACATACGTGAAAGGGGGGGTCTGGGGCTGGGGAGGCAACTCGTGTGCGGGAGAGACAGCGTGGCGGGCTGGGGAGCGCAGGCAGGACACCTGGAATCTTCCCTCACCCCCTTCTTTGACTCCCCAAGTTCCTTCGCCTACCCGCCTGCGCCCCGATCTTCTCATCTGTACAAGGGGAGTAAGCCTTCCTACCGGAAGGGCTGGAACAGAATGCCGAGCTCGGCACACGGAGGGAGCAGGCAACTGCAGTGTGGGAGGGAGGGTGTGAACATAAGAGCTCACAGGCGGGGGGCGGGGGGCTCCGTGCACCCCACCTGCACACACACGCCTGAGGGGCGGGGGCTCCCGGGGACCCGCACAGTCCCGCCGCAGCCCCCGGCCCCGGGTACCTGGCCAGGCGCACACTCGGTCCCATCCAGGGGGGGTCCCTTCTTGGTCTTGCAGAAGTACGGGTTCTCGGGGCGGCTGCACCATAGCTGCTTACAGGGCTCGAAGGTCTGGAACTGTGGGGAAGGGGAGAGCGGCCACCCGCCGCACCGGCACTCAGGCTCCAAGTTGGTGGGGAGTCGGGGAGGGGCAAAGGGCAGTGACGAGGGGAGGGGAGGGCTGTGGTGGACACTGGGGCCAGAACATGGTCAGGACTCAAACTGGACCCCACTCCAGTGGCCTCCAGGGAGCCCTCCTCTCTCTGGCGGGGTGCTGAAACGGGGCAGTCCACAGCCCACACTCCCCTTGTCGCCTCCCCAGGCCTCCCTCCCTGCCTTTGCAGAAGCGGCCGTGCCACCGGGCAGGGACTAGGGTTTGAGGCTCTGGGGACACCTGGGCCTGCGGAGCCCCACGAACTCAGGGCACGTCGGGGCCTTTACGGGGCTGCTGGTCTAGCCCAGAGCCCTGGACACCCAGGCATGGCCAAGACTCCCACCCACCCCCCACCAGGTCTCAGCAGGCTACCCTGGATGTGGATGACTTCCTGTTTCATGCTGTGCAGCAGAGCCCAGGTCGTTCTCTCCTATGACCCCCCCTGCCAGCCAGACCAGTGTCCTATAGAGACAGCCCTTGGGAGCCCTGAAATCCCACATCCCAGGGTCTCTCCCCGCCTGGCTCAGAGACCCTGTGTCCCCACGTGGCCTGAGCAGTAGGAAGGTGACCATACACCGGGACTCCTGGTCCTGCAGGATGTAAGCCTCTGCCCAGGCCCTGGCCAGCGGCTGTTTGATTCTCTCCCGGGGGCCCCCCAGTGCCAGGCTCCCCCCTGCCCTGTCCTACAGGGTAAGGAAGGGCTCTGCTCCCTTGTTTCGATTTCCTAAGCATGGGGTAGGGAGGGGGGAGCATGCAGTTGACCCTCTGGAGAGAGATTATGTGGAGACACAGGAGATTTTCACTAGGGTGACAAATCGGCCCAAAACATCCTATCAAATCCCTGAAGGGCAGATGGAGGCAGCTAGTTCTCCAGGAGGCCAGAGCCTAGAGCCTGAGCCGACAGAGGGACTGCCCTGCAGATAAGCTCCCCACGAACCCGTCCAGCCAGGACCCCATCAGCCACCTGCTCTCTCTGTTCTACTCTGTTCCATCTTTCCCACCACTAAAGCACCCTCCAGCCACGGCACACACCTGCCTCCAAAGGTAGGACTGGGTGGGGCAGGATGTGGCAGGAGGGGGGGGGAGGCCTGGTCCCCCTGCATCCCCCCACCCCCCCGCAGCAGGTGGCACCAAGCCTGCTGGCCCATCACTAGGCCACCCAGCCAGCTGGGAGGAAGGTGCCCTGCGGAGGCCCAGCCAGAGTCACGGGGGTGGGGGACACAGCCCGGGCACCCCAGTAGGCAGAAACCAATAGGAACTCACCGCAGAGCAGGTGTGGTACCCAGAGCCAAAGTCAAAGCGGCATTGCTCGTCCATTGAGTAGTCCACGCCTGGCAGCTCCGGGGACCGGGGCCAGGCAGGTGCAAATGGGTCATCCAGGAGGCAGTCATAGGAGCTGCCAGTGGAGACAAGGAGGTGAGCCAGGCTAGGGCTGGAATTCCCACGCTCTCCTTTCCTGGAGGTGGGGGGTTTAAGGAGCAAAGAAGGCTTGCAGGAACTGGCCCCTGCTGCCCTCTGCTAGGTGCTGTGTCTTCCTGGGAGGAAGGGCCGGTTCCTGGACAGTTGGAGGGCTCACTGCACGGAGGGAAGGAAAGGCAGCCCACCCCGCAGTACTCAAGACCCTGGCCAGCTGCCGCACGAGGTTAGTGACAGCATCTCCGCCCACACCTGCCCGCCCGAATCCACTCTGCACCCACTCTTGGCCTTGAGCTCCTGGGTCTAAAGCTTGTCCGCGGCCTCAACATCCCTGGAGGCCCAGGAGCTGAGCAGCAAGGCTGGAAATGGAGTGTCAGGGGGAGGGGAGTATGGGGACAGAGATGGCTATGGGGCGGCGGGGAGATGGAGTGGCAGGCTGCAAGCTCCCCGGTCCCCAGCCCAGAGGGGAAGGCGACCTACGGGAGGTAGCGGCTGAGTTCCACTTTGCTGCAGCGGGACCAGTGGAAGCGGTGGAAGGCAGCCTGCACCAGGGGCGCCATGACGCTGCCCAGGCTGGTCTCGTCGGCACAGCCATTCCCCTGACCGTCATGCTCCATGCCGAGCCTGGAGGGTGGGGTGGGGTACAGAAGGGAGCCCCGAGTCACGCCAGGGCGCCGGTCCCTGTGAAGACAGGCAGGCGGGCCAGCAATAGCACAGCATGCCCTGACCAGGCTTCAGACTGTTCCTCCCGGCCTCAGTTTCCCCACCATGTGGGGGCGAGGGAGGACCACCCCTCCAGATGGAAGCCGAAGCCCCACCCTGCTCCCCACTGGGGCTGGACTCCTTCTGCCCTCCTGCGCCCTCCTCAAAGCCCAGCCACATCCTCACGGGTCCGAGACCAGCTCCAGCCCCGCCCCCACCTGGGACACGCTCCCTGGCCACCCCGCCCGAGGACTGCCCTCCACCAGAAGCCGCCTGTCCCTGCATCAGCAACTCCCATGCCCTACACGTCTGCCCACCAGACCCAAGGCCTGCAAGTGCCAGGATCGGGCCTCACTCATTCGGTTCAGCTCAACCTCGTTCCCGAGTGTCTCCGCATCAGCTTTCAGGCTTCTCCAGGACCCCAGGGTACTGAGCGCAGAGCTTTACTCACCACAGTGGTAGTTTAAATTGTAAAGTCTGTTTTTTTATCGTTACTATTGAATGCCAAAGCCCAGAGGCTCTAAATTCTCAAATACTCCCAGGTGGCGACGTCTGGCCTTGACCACCAGACGGACACACGGACTACTAAGGCTTGTCCTTGTCTCTCCACAGGGGGAGGCTCTGCTCTGAGAAGAGTGGACGCCCTCCCCCCGCCCCCCGCCTCCCACACACAGGAGGACACACTCCCGGCTCTAAAATAGCAGGACCCACGGGCTCCCGGGGCACAAGGGGAAACCCTGAGGTTTCCCGAGTGTCAGCCTCCACACACGCGAGAGGAGGAAGCGGGGGCCCCGGTGAGGGGCGAAGCTGGCACGGAGTCCCCACGGGCCTCCTGGGCTGACAGGGCTGGTGCGGAGAGGGGCGTGGCACACAGCAGGGGGCAGACCCCCTCCAGGCAGCAGCCCCCCACCCCAGGTCCTTCCCACCCCGCAGGAAGGAGCCCTCACTCCACGTGAGTGCGCTGGGGAGGGGCCGGGGGTGCGTCCCTCGGTTCTGCCGCCGGGCAGACGAGGCCAGGAGGCACGACTGGCACGTGCGCGTTACCAAAGGACAACCTGGAAGACAGCGGCAGATTCGCTTTCTCCCAGGATGGAGCTTCTCTGGCCTGTTCTCCGCTGCAGTCCAGTCCTACCCCGAGGCCTGGCGCGCAGTGCGTGCTCGAGAAATACTGGTTGAATGCATGAATGGATATGCTCTAAACAAGATCCAGGTCCAAAGACCAAGCAAGCCAGCCGCCAGTCTGGCGCGGGGCCTGAGGCTACGAGCTCGCGTGTTTACGATGGGCTCCAGCCAGCCCTGTAGGGCACGCCGCGCAGCGGTGTGGGCCAGGGCAGCCCTCGGAAGGGCCTGGAGTTATGGATGGGATAAGGGATAGAGACCATCCAGAGAACAGACCACTGCCCAGGAAGGGACACGGCATCGGCCTTCCCAAAGGCGAGGCCACATCTGGTTTTCCACCGTCCTGGGATCTGGGGGCTGGACCCAAGGCAGGCCCAGGATCACCATCTGGGCCCCTGGGCCCCATCTGGGACTAAGCCACCCACGCCCGCAGAACTCCTTGGAGCACCCGGCGCAGCCCGACCTTCCGGCGCCACTCACGCACACTTACACGTGGCCAGTCTCGTGGGCCACCACGAAGGCGGAGGAGAAGCCGTCCTCGTGGTTGAGGGTACAGCTTCTCAGAGGGTGGCACATGCTGGTGACAGGAGCATACCCTGCCGGGGGGGGGAGGGAGAGAGGGCAGACAGAGGTCACAGGAAGTGAGGCAGTACTCAGCGAGCTCTGGGCCCGGCCGGCCACTGCAGGGACATGTGTCGGGGCTGCTGCCTGATGAGAGTGCCCGGAGGACGAAGGAGCTTTGACAAGTCCATCCCCCCATCGTAATGCTCCCACGTCATAAAGCTCCACAGCTCCCCTGCAGCTTCCTGACAGGCCTCTGTCATCCCCACCTCTGATCAAGGCAGCGAGATTTCCAGAGGCCCCAAGCCTGTGCACACCCGACTGCCACACCTTGTAGCTCCAGCCAGCCAGTCAGTTGGTCAGTCAACAAACACATGCCACTCACAGTCGCCCGCAGGCTCAACTGAGACCGCAGGGACCAGAATGGGGACCTGTTCGCTTCCCCCCTGGTCCCCAAGAAACCACTTCAAGCTTGGCCACCTGTCCGGCCAGGTCCTATCTCCAGAGTCCCAGGACTCTCTCTGTCGGCAGGGAGCCTGGCCCCTCGAACCGCGTTGGGGTGGCCCCAGAGAGCCCCGAGCCTGGGCCTCCGCCCTCCAGCTGCACACACCCGGCCCCAGTACCTGGCGTACCTGAGGGCCCGAAGTCCTGCCGGGTGAGAAAGACCACGTGGTCATGGTGCTCCGCGTGGCTGGGGTCCTGACGCTGCTGAGAGTGCGCCCAGCGACACACCTGCTCCAGGCTGCGAGAGGGGTTCCCACGCTCGATCAGGCTCAGAGACTGCGGGGGCCAAGAGCGTCAGCAGAGGGGCGACCGCCGCAGCCCCCAGACCGCAGGGGGCACCCCTCGCTGCCCTCCCACCGGCAGAGGACACGGAGGCCCGTGGGACTGCAGAGCGGGGGCCGGGTCATCGGGAGCCCCAACTCCAGCCGCTGGTGCACAGCCCTCCTACTTTAGGGAGCTCAGGCTGTGTGCTAGGCCTCCTGTCCGCTGAGAACTCAACACGCCTGCTCGCTCAACCCTCAACCAACTTGCAAGGCGGGTGCTGGGCTGCGCACTTCTTCTAGGCTTTGCGTTCATGGTCTCATTTTATCCTGACCACAGTCCCTGGAGGAAAGCTCTGTTGCAGAACTTTTCCAGTCCAAGATTGCAGAGCCCAGGGCCCCGGCATCCAACCAGAACAGGCCCTGTCTCGGTCCCTGCCCCGCTCCGAGCCCATCTCCGCATGGATTCTGCAGGTAGTGGGATCTCCCGCTGCGAGGCTGTAGGACTGTCCATTTAGGAGTTTGGAGGGAATCCCTCAGTCCCTGTGTAAGACCCCCCAAATGCATCTGATCTGAAGCCTCGGTTCTAATGGTCTCAGGGCTCTGATTCTGGAAACGAAATGCTTCCGAGACGCTGACCAGCACCGCCCCACCCCACAGCCAGTCCGATGCGCCGACCCCACACCTTCTCCGCCCAAACCCTGCCTGTTGGGGGGTTTACCTGTCGGTAGCCAACCATGATCAAGCGGACCAGCGCGATGTTTATGTGGACCCCCAGGGACTCATCGTGGTAAATCTCATCCACCTGCCAGGAGAAGCGAGCAGGCAATTTGAGGGGAAGCAAGCGTGGGTTAAGAGCCTACTGCAGAGCCGGTCCTGAGCCAGGGACCTGGTCCATGTCATCCCAACCCATCATCCCCATGCCCTTCCCAGGCAGCATTCTTAGCCCTGCTGTACCGATGAGGAAACCGAGGCAGAGAAGAGGCAAAATGGCCTTCCTAAGGACACGCAGCCAAGGAGCGGCAGAGCAGGGGTTCAGATCCCGGCCCCCCTGATTCCACCTGGGCACTCTCTCTGTGAGGCCAAGTGCGATGGGGGGACCCCTTGGCCTCAGACTCAGCCATCTTTCCATGGCTGGGAGGGGTCCTTCCACAAATGTCACCTGGCCCAGGTCACTCACCCTCATAGCCCTATGTGTACCTCTCCAGTCACCACTGACTTAACTTTTTTTTCTGAACATAAGACATCTGGCCCTATGGACTTTGAAAAGTACAGAAAAGGTGAAAGAAGAAAATCGACCATCAGCCAGATAGATAGAGGATAGTTACACATGCTTCTCACTGTGTGTGTGTGTGTGTGTGTGTTTTACAAAATCGTAATCATACTGAATATACGGTCTATATGTTGCTTTTTCATGAAACATGATTCCACATATTTAAAAGCATCACCTCCAATGCCTGGGTGTGATGGGCCACGACTTACGTAACTGATCCCCTGGGTGGGCGTAACCCCAGAGAGAGGAGTGACTTGCTTATTAGCAAGTCAGTGTCAGCACACAGCACTGGTAAAGCAATGCAGCTACTGGGGCCGGAGTCCTGGGTTCAAATCCTACCTCTGCCCTGGACGCTGGGGGACTCAGGGCATTTTCAGACAACTTCTTAGGACCTATTTCCGTTTCTGTAGAATGGGGATCATAATGGCCGTCAGATCAGAGTGGGGGGGGAGGAGGACCTCTCGTGCCAGCTCCACATCTGGGAACAATGAGTGCAGTGGACCACACACACACACACACACACACACACACACAGAGGCAGAAGTGGGTCCCAGCCTGTGACTCCTGCCCGCACCTCTTCTGGGAGCTGGAGGGCGTTTCGTACATGAGCAAAGGAACAAGCCTACGACCCACAAAGGGCCTGCTGTCTACCCAATGGAGAAGAACAGGCTGCCAAGCCCGTATATGAGAGTCCCGCAGGGAGGGGAAAGCCAGGAGGCGACTGGAGGCCTGCTCCCGGCCCGCCAAAGACAGAGCAGGTCTCTGGCAGCCGAAGCCGGGTGCGCCACACAGCCCCCCACCCCACTCCCCCAGAATGGGAAGATGCCCCAACTCAAAAGCATGCGGACTTCAGAGCAGCCTTCCAGGCACCCATGTCTGGACCCAACTGAGACCAAAGACCAGCGCCTGCCATGGAACACAGCACCCCCCTCCCCCCCTCCGCCCCCCGACACCCCAGCGCAGAGAATGCCGGGAAATCCACTGGGTGGTGGCACTTCCTTCTCCCCTCCCCCGCTGCCCAGCACACATCATGGGGGCAGAGTGTCCCAATGCAGAAAGAGATGACGTCCTTCTCAACCTCCGCGACCCTGACTTACCCTAGGAGAACCTTGTGGTGGAGGCGGGGCTCTATGGGGGGGGCGGGGCAATCGGCCGCATGTACATTTTCTCCCTAGCGGATTTCCAACCTAAGAATTCTCTGCTCTTCTGCTGAAATCATCATCAACCTGCTGCAGGATAACCGATACCTAGCCTTCAGATCTCAGCCCCTCCAACTCGGAACGTGGCCTTCCTCCAACGTGGGGTGTGGTCAGCGTCTCAGACCCCGAGGTGCCCCATAAGCACACATGCCAAAGACGCATCTGCGCCCCACATGGACACGTATAAACCCACCGGTTGCCCCGGGGCCGGAAAAGAGAGCAGTCCCTGGAATGCTCAAGTGGAGGCATCTGCAGGGCCTCTAGGCATCTGGAAGTTCTCAGGGCCATTGTCTTCCTGCTCTGTCTCGCTCCAAAGCGGGCCAGGCAGATCACTGCCAGGGTCTGGCCGTATCCTTCATGGCTGTCCCCACACTCGGCAGGCCAGACCCACCCATCAAAGCCTCCAGTGGCTCCTGCTCCCGTGACTGGCATCTCCAACCCAGGATACTGGGAGGTCCTCCCATGGGAATGGGGAGGAGGCTACAGTCTCTCTGAATGAGAGGCAGAATCAGAGGCCGAGTGTCCGTCACTGGTGGGGATCGAGCAGGGGCCGGTGATGCCACCTCCCGCTCCTGGGTAGCTGGCCTAAATGCAATCCTGAGCAAGCAGAAAGGGGCAGAGACAAGGTCTCTCCATCCAGAGAGACCTTGCTCAGCACAGCCCTCCGAAATAATCTAGCTACCCAATGTTTCAGGTGACTGGTGGGCCCAGACCTCGGGAGTTGGGGGAAAAGGAGATGGGGTATACATGGCTCGGAGGGGGCAGGGAGGGCTTGCCGGAGGACCCAGAATGAGCCTCGCTCGAGAAGGCTGTGGGCCCTTTGGAGGAGATGGGCAGAGGTTTGGTGCAGGGGAGAGAAAAGCAGGAATCCTGTGGAGCCATCAAGAGAGCCCGGAGGCCAGCGGTGATCAAGGCCGCCGAGACTAGCCCCACTCATGACGGGGAATTTCTACCCAGCTCATGCTCACATACTTCAGGCAATGTGTACATTCCAAAGGCAATGCCCTTTGGAAAATTCTGGGTGCCAGGAGCCCCATTCAGCCTTCCCATCTGCCTCCCCCACTGGCCTCAAGTCTCTCTCTCTGGAAGTCCCACTGAGCGTAGTCGCTCCACTCCTGGGGCGAGACGGTGGCCATGGTCTCTGGGGGACCTCCCCCGTGCTCATGTCTGTCACAGACAAAACCCTCCGGGCGGCAAGAAGAGAAAGGACGGGCCACTTGCCAAGGAAGGGCCATCTGGTTAGGAGCAGGTTTTCACCAGTGACAAGGGGAGACGCTGAACTAATACCATCAAAGCACCAAGATAAAGAACCTGCCGGCCCACGGTCCTGGGCGCCGGAAACCAGCCTTTAAGAACCACAATGAAAGAAAACATTAGCAAGGAAACAGAAGCCGAGACGGTTACACAGACCCCATCAAGGTGTCTGTAGCAAAGGAAGATGGAAAGTGATCCCCAAAGGTGGCCTAGGGCACAAGAGGGGATGAATTGTTCTGAGGGGGGCAAAGGAGCACGGGTAAGCCTTGAACGATAGTCTAGTCTTTTCTTATATTACATAAGGGTGCTAAAAATAAAGTCATTCTATTTTACAACCTTATTTTCTCATTAAAAAAAAAAGTGGGGTTAGCCCGGCCATTCCACATCCCTGGTCTGGTCCGTCTCTGGGGCCCCGGCAAGCTCATTTGCACACTCCCTGATCAGCCCCAGCCCTTGAGTAGGATCTCAGGGCTTGGGTTCAGCTGAAGCTGTCCCGACCGCTTGCACAGGCCAGGGAGGTGGCCGGACGGGGCTGCCGTGTCCACCCAGAACCACAGACGCCGGCTGGCACGTGGGGCCCAGCCACAGCCGTGAGCCAGCGGGCGCTGGAACCACAGGCAGGAGACAGCTACCTGAGAGGCCCAGGACCGCTGGAACACACCCGCAGGCTCCGGGCTGGCTGGGATCTCAAGACCCGACCCGGTCAGCCTCTGCCCTCCACGGCTGCCTCCTGAACGCCAGAGGTCAGGCCAGTGCGCCAGCTCTGGGGAGACCAGGACTCGCCTCCCATGGCTGTGGGCATGACAGCAGTCAGACACACCCACAGGGCAGAAAAGAACACTGCGTCTGGTCTCCTTGCTTCCCCACCTCAGCCAAGTTCAACGTCATCTGCTGAGACGCCCGGGTTAGGGTTCCACATCACGAATCGGCTTGGGAGGGCCCCTGGGTATGTCCGAACAAAACAAGCAATGGCCAGGACTCTTCTCTGGCCAAGCGGAGACAAAGAGAAAAAGGGAGATGCTACACGCTAACATAGCAGAAGCTAGAAACCACTAGAATTGGAGGCAGAGCTGCTGTTCGTTGAGCACCTACTACGTGCCAGGCCCATGCATGCTGAGGGCTTGCATACAACCTGACACTAACCTTATGGAGAGAGGAATTGTTCCCATTTCACAGGAGAGAAAGCCGGGGCTCAGAGAGGCTGAGGGACCCGCCCGTGGTCACCCAGCTGGAATGCGGGAGGGCTCAGATTTACGCTCAGATCTTTGTGACTCTTAGCCACTTAAACCCAGCTGCTTTCTAGAACCAGCCCCTGTGGCAGGCTGGCTGGAGCAGGCTTTCTCCAGCCCGGGAGAGAAGACGGGAAAGGGGGTTTCTACAGCCGATCAACAGCAACACGGCAAGGCAGGGAGTGGTGGCGAGAGCCCCTTCCCTATTCTACCGTATGGGGGAGGCCCAGGCCGGCCCCGAGTTCCCACACTGCAAGGGAGCACAGCTCCGGAGGAGCTCTGGGACTCTGGGACATGGCAGCAGTTGGCCTGCCCGGTCGGCCAGGTGCAGCCAGGTCCCCGACAGGGAGCGCAGCCCCGAGGTCCCGAGCCCATCCCCCGGCTCAGACAGGAAGGGCAGATGCCGCCCCAGCCCCCGGCCACCTCACGGCATCCTCCCAGCCACCTGCTCGGAAGGAAGTACTGTCCCTTCTTTTCGTTCTAATTAGTATACTTCTGGTTTTAGAAGAGCTTTGGATTTCCAGAAAAGCCGCCAGCAGAGTCCAGAGAGCTTCCAAGGGCCCCACGCCCTGATTCCCCTGTGATTCACGTCTGCCACGGCCGCGGTGCATTCGTCAAAACAACTGAACCAGCAGGACACGTTATTAGTAAGGAAAGCCCATGTTTGTTTCAGATTTCCCCGGTTTCCCCCTAATGTCCTCTGTCTCTGCGCCGAGACCATATCCAGGACCCCAGGTCATATTTCGCCGCTGCACCCCTCTGGGCGGCTCCAGACTCTTCCTCCTGATCATTCCTCCGACTTGCCTGGGTTTTGATGATCCCAGCGGTTCTGAGGAATTCCAGTGAGGCGCTTAGCAGGCTGTCCTTCCACATGGGCACATCTGATGTCTGTCTCACGGTTAGATGGGGGCACAGACCGAGGGGAGGAAGGCCACAGAGCTGAAGTGCCACCTTCCCCACGTGGTATCAGGGCACCTGGCGCCGGCAGGACCCTTCCCTGGCAAGGCTGACCTCCACCGCCTGCTGGGACATCGTCCGCCCCCCGGGCCGTGCTCTTTGGGACAAAGTCACCGTGCACAGCCCCCGCTGCAAGAGTGGGCGTTCAAATCTACCTCCCTGGGGACAGAGTACCTGCATCAATTATTTGGAATTCTCCTCCCATCTGTTTATTTATTCTGTCCCTTATTTATCAGTATGAACCTGCGGATATAGATGTTATACTGTGGGTTATAATTCAATGCTACACCATTGACTTTGTTGCACAAATTGTCCCAGCTTTGGCCCCCAGGAGCTCTGTCAGTGGGCTTCTGCGTCCCTTTAACACAGCCCCGCCATCGGTTCCAGGGTGTTTGGGTGGTGTTTGCTGAGCACGTCCTTCTTCCTTTCTGGTACTACGGGATGCTCATCTTGGACACTCTCCACTCCAGTTCGAAGGGTCAGCCATTCCTCGAAGGAGCTCCAAGGAGCGAGGCACGTTACCCTCTTCTGACCAGAGAAAAGTGGGTCCGCAGTGATGGCAGAGGTGGCGGCGGAGTTCACGTCCAGCCTCTGCTCACGTGCCTTCCCGGGTCACTTACAGCTCTGAACCTGAACGGAATGGGGGCAGCCCTGCTGGGAAGAGAGGCCTGGCCACAGTCACCTGTCCTGCCCGTTCTCAGCCCCAGGCCCCTCCGTCCCCTAGTCCCCACCCTTCCGACAAGAGAGGACGCAGCAACTCTGTCCACCAGGCGCTCCAACAACCACCGCACCTTGTGTGTCTCAGACGCTCTTCTCCCCCCGTTTGCAATCGCGGGGGGTCAGGGACCCTTAGAGTGTGTTGTCACCGCCCGCGTGAGCAAGAATCTCACGTCGTTCCTGGGGGCTTCCCAGGCCACCGCAACCCCTTGCCGTTGCCGGCAGTGGACCGTTTAGGGGCAATCGGAGGAAGGAAGGCGAGTCCTGGTCGTCTAAAACCTCCACTGCCACCTTCCAGTAAAATCAAGATGGCATCCCCATTTCAAAGCTTGCAGAGCAGGTTCCGGCTTGGAGGGAATCCCCAAGATAAGAGTGGGGCACACCTGCAGCCTCGCCCAGGGGGAGATGCTGAGCGGGGAAGCGCACGTTTGGATGGCTCCGTGCGGAAAGGGACTTGGACAAGGAAACGCTCCGAACCAAGCAAGAAGCTAAGGGAACACCTTACTCTCCCACACCGTTCTGTGTATGTACTCAAGTTACACGTGACAGATACCTAAGTCTCAGTCAAGTTCAAAGAGCCCTTCCAAAAGGTACAAATAAAAATTCTAGGGGCACCTGGGTGGCTCAGTGGGTTAAAGCCTCTGCCTTCGGCTCAGGTCATGATCTCAGGGTCCTGGGATCGAGCCCCACATCGGGCTCTCTGCTCAGTGGGGAGCCTGCTTCCCCCCCCCCTCTGTCTGCCTCTCTCCCTACTTGTGATCTCTCTCTCTCTGTCAAATAAATAAAATCTTTAAAAAAAAAAAAATTCTAAGTGATAAGGAAACATCATTCAGAGTTCAGTAGGTAGTACTTTGGTGGGTTTTTTTTTTTTTAATATCTATTTATTTATTTGAGAGAGAGAGAGAGAGAGAGAGATCGCGTGCACATGCAAGCAGGGGGAGGGGCAGAGGGAGAGGGAATCTAGAAGCAGACTCCCTGCCAAGCACAGAGCCCAAAACAGGGCTCATTCCCAGGACCCCGAGATCATGACCTGAGCTGAACCCAAGAGTCAGTCGCTTAACCAACCCAGCCACCCAGGTGCCCCACTTTTTCTGTTTCTTAACTACGTAGAATAATAGAGCATCTGACAATCGATGGGTTCGATTTTGAGGAAATACGGCAAGTATGTGCCACGCATGACGTGTGGACTCCTCTGTGTGTGCGCACATGATTCGGTACACGTATCTACACACACGTATACACACACACACACACACACATCTGTGTTATACACATAGGCGACCAGATGTGGGCGCTTGCACACACACGTGCATGGAAACAAGCCCTTTCTCTCCGCGCTGTGTGCACCGTGTGGGGGTGGGTATCAGTAATCCTCTGCGGCCTGCAGCCCAGGATCCCTGCCGCCCCGCACCCCCAGCGTAGGTCTGACCCAGGCGGTGGCCAGAGCCGGGCCCCGGTTTCCCCCAGGGCTGGGATGCTGAGCCCCGACCGACGCGCTGCGCCCACTCCCACACCCCGTGGGCAGGCCCCACTCTGAGGTCCCCAGGGAGATCTGGGAGGCTGAGGCTGCTCTCTGAGTGGTGGGAGGACTGTGTCGAATTTTCTGATTCTTTTCTCCCTCACTGCGGGCTCAGCTGCTCTATCCTCTCCCTCCAAGTTCATGACCTGTATTTCCAAGGGCTGGTGCAGGCTACAAGCGGCGCTCCCGGCTGCCTCGGATTCACACGGCCCTTCAAGGCTCCCGGGGCCCTCAGGCTGGCCTGAGCCACTCGGCCACTCAGACCACGTCAGAGGCCGGCTACTCCAGGGCGCATGGGGACGGACCACCCAGCCCCACAGAGCCCCTTTCACGGGTCCTCAATGCTCAGCACGTACCCCCCACTGGTGTCTCTAAAACCCAGCAACCTCTCTGACCCGCGTCAGCCTCTTGGAGAGTGAAGACAGGCACCGTGGAGACCTGGAAAGACCTGGAAAGGTCGGAACTGCCCGTGACCTCACAGCGCCGGGCCTCACTCTCTCATCCGAGTGTAGACAAACCAGCCTTGCAGAGAAGCCCCGAGAACAGAAGCTGAGGCAAATGTCAAGCATTTGGAACAGGTTCCGGATCTGGCTCCGGACCTGGGTGTGGTCAACCAACGGCATCTCTTGGTTGGTTTAGAACTTCCGCTTCCCACTTTGGGAGGTGAGCGCAGGTCCATCAGGCCAGCCCAGGAAGAGGATTTCAGGAGAGTCACCTCCCATAGGGCAACCGAGATGCCTGGCATGAAAACGCTCTGTCGACCCCCAAGCTCTCCCCACCATGAGGGATGCTCATTATTATCAGGGCTCAGAACCCCAGCATTCGTTGGGGTTCTCAGGGTTGGGTCCCTGGCCCCAAGGGTCACTTGGGCCGGCGGCGTCCCACGCACGGTAGGACGCCCACAGCAAGCGTGGGCTCCTCGGGGATGTCAGAAGCCCCCCATCCTCTCCAGCTGGGATAACCAAAAAATATCTCCAAACCTTCCCAAGTGTCCCCTGGAAGGCAACACGGCCCCCATGAAGAACCACGACCTTAAATTAAGAAGATTTTTGCTTTCAGTTTTTTTGGGGGGGCTTCTGAGTGCCCTAATAAAAGCAGTGGAAAGCTTTTTGGGGAAAGCGACAAGAGAAGAGGAAGAATCCACAAGAGAGGGACGGGCAAGATGTGTGCCTTTCCAGGCAGCAGGGAGGGAGGGCGGGCTGCTCCGGAGGCTCGCACATCCCCGAACGGAAAAGGGCTGGCAAAGCAACACCGCCCCGGCATGACAGCAGTGTTTTCGCGGTGTTCCGAACTGGCCTTTATGATGAATATTCAACACAGTGATCCCAGAAGATGCCTCCCTCCCTGGCTGAGGCCCCCAAGACCCTCAAGCGCCTCAGAGCCGTTTGGATCACGCTTTCCCAGCAGGGCATCTGGGAGGCCCCAGGAAGGGTCCCCAAGGCAGGTCAGAGCCAGGAAGACCCTCTCAGAGACGCCAGGCGATGTCGCTCCAGCAATCACGTCCGACGCCTTTGTGGTGGCAGCCTGGCCCGGAGGGGTGGACAGCAAGGCGGGCAGCGAGCCCACCGCCCCAAGAGGGGGCTGCCCAGAAGGGTCCTGCTGTAGATGGGCTCGCTGAGGACCGACGAGAGGGCTTCTCTGTCTCCTCGCCCTCCCTCTGCTCTGGCTCTGGGCCCTCGGAAGATCCCCCTGTCCAAGGGAGTCCTCGCCCCAGAGGTTCGGTGTGTCGCCCCAGGCAAGGAGAGGGTCCCCGACAGTGCCTGCTTCTCTCCGGGCTCTGGCTGGCACGTCTGGCCACGGCCAGGAGCCGAGAGCCGGAAGCCAGCCCAGGGCTGAAGCCTCAGAACCCTGACTCGGATACAGAGGTCCATCTGGAGGGGAGAGGTGGCACCGCCCTACCTCCCAGCCCCGGGACCTGTGATCCTACCCCTCCCCCCTCCCCAGAGCTGCTGGCCCCTTGTTCTACCACCACAGCAGTGGGGGGAAAGCACGAACCTTGGGATCAGACAGATCTGGGTTTGGATCCTAACTCGGCCACTTATTGGTCTGAGCCAAGTGCCTTGGCTTCTCTGAGCCACAGCTGACAAAGGAATGC
>CM053617.1:23730465-23776147 GCA_028646535.1 Procyon lotor | reverse complement strand
GTTCTAGATGATACGTGGGGTCCCCACTTCGTTGACCCCATTCCTATGCCCCACCATCCCTCCTGGACCCACAAGGCACTGACCTTGAAGCCAGGCCTCCGTGTTCCTCCCAGGAATTCAGAGCCATAATCGCTAACAGGGGGTCTGTTCTGCACGTGGCCCGCAGCCGGGGGAGTCCTGAGGTGACCCAGGCCCTCCCAGCCCACAGGCCCTCAGAGGCTGGGGTGTCGGGGGAACCATTGCATTGCTCTGGGCTCCCTGAGAAAGGCTCCATCAGGTTGCTGCTGCTGCTGCTGCTGCTGCCGGGGTACATTCCCAGTCGGGGACCCTAGGGCCTGACTGCTGCCCCCCGCCCCCAAGGAAACACTCTGCAGGTAGAACGTGGCCTCCCCACATCCCTTCTTCCCTTCCTCCAAACATTCTCAAGCCTGCCCTGGGTCAGTCATTCTCTCTGCTGGCCAGAGGCCCAGCACTTTCTCTCATCTCTATAATGTTTGACCAGTCTTGAGCCGGTGCCACCTCCTTCAGGGAGCCTTCCTAGATTCCCTAACCAAAAATCGGTCCTTCTGCTGCTGCATCACACGAGATCGTCATCTGTCTGCCTTTATGTCCGGGTCTCCATTACCCTGCAGACTCATCCAGCGCAGAGGTCCTGGCTTCCTCATCCCTAGGTCCTTCCTGACCCCTCCTCAATGCTGTGCCACACCAGGCCCTCCAGGAGAGCAGGTGGGAAGCGAGGGGAAGCACCCATCCCTCAGTTTTAGCAGGAATTAACGACAGTGCACAGAACACTCCCAGTGCCAGTCCCATGGGACTCTACGGGATGGCAGGTGCCCCCCACCGCAGGGTCCAGCTGGAAATGAGGCTCGGGCCACCAGTTTAGACATGGCGCTTCTCACCAGAGCAGCTAAGGTCCAAATGGCTGCAGTCTGTCCACACCACAGGGTCTTGGTTCAAGACCTTCTCACAGCTGGAAGTGTTGCTTGGCCATGAGGGTCAAGCTCGGGGCTGGTGTCTTTCCTCCCTGTACCTGCAAAGCAGCCCCATCAACTTTAGGTTTAGAGAGGTCTGGCTTCGAGCTCCTTTGGCAAGGCCTGCCCCGTGTCACAGAGCTGGAAGGGGCTCTTAGCCCTTCCGTTCCAGCCTTGGAGATGCACCCAAGAGGCGAGTGGAGCCCAGAGAAGGAAGGCAGCTTGCTCAGGGGCACACAGCCTTGTGCCTCCAACTCCCAGATACTAAGGCTGTCCCATCCCCACTCTGGGCCCCCTCTCCTATCTGCTCTTCCTTCAAGGTCAGGCCAAGGCCCACCTTCCCAGGGTGTTTCCTGGGTTCCCCTCCCCGGCTCCCTCCAGCACGGTGATGCGCTCTCACTCCCTCTTCTCTCTGCCCAGAAGGCCCTCCCCACCAAACTTCTATTTTGGCCCCAGCAAACTTCTAGTCATCCTTCAAAGCCCCATTCAAATGGCACCTTCTCTGGCACCAAACACAACAATCACTCCCCCCGACTGAGTACCATCCCCGCCGGGCTCCGGAAAACCAACAAGTGAGTGCTGAAACCAGCAGAGGAGTTTCTCTTGCTTGGCACCCAAGTTCCTTGAGGGCAGGGATGGGACTCTCTGCAAAGCAGGGTAATGACGACATCCGCCTACGCACCACATACGACGGAAGGGCTTTATCAACTATTCGGCCCTGTGTGAACAGAAGCTGTCTGCGTTACCTTCAGCTCTCCCCGGGGGCAGTGGCTCAGTTTCCTTGTCTCCACAATGAACGAAGTTAACAAATGTGGAAATCCAGTCTGGGCTGGACCTGGACGGGGTGTGGGGGGAAGGACTCCCCGCGGCTACTATTCTATGTGTCCCTTTCATTTTCTTCTATGTTCCTGAGGACCTGCTCGTCGCCAACGCCCAACACATAGTTTTTTGGAAGGAATAACTTCAGGACGTGAGACGCCAAGGAAGATGGGGTTAAGAGCCAAAGACCACATATAGATAGAGAGTTAAATCTTATCAGAGATGCTGCACTGTGGCCCTGGCATCCAAAGGTGGCTCAGCTGGGTCACTGCGAACGGCCCCTTGCTCTCCGGGGACACAGGGTAGCTTTCTGGAATGGGCTAGAAAGGCGGAAATGCCTGCCCTGGGGAGGGCTCCGTGCTGGGCTGTGGCCGGGGACTGGCTGGGGAGACAGCGGAAGACAGAAGCAGTGTCCCAGTGGCAAGCAAAGACCGTGGACAGTTACTTAGGGATGGTGTTGATCACCCACTGATACCTTCGCTGGGGCCCCAGAGTACTTTTACGGGGGTAGCGAAAGAAGTGGGACTCCGCAGTGGAGAGCCGTAGTTCATGCCATGCAGTCAAGTGGCTGGTCCGCTCTAGCACTTTCCATCTCTCCCTCTGCACGGACACTGCGTCCCTGGGTGACCGCAAGCATCCCTTTGGATTTTCAGGCCAAACCGTGGCCACAGCACAGCCCCGGCAAGCGGGCTTCTGCCGCACCAACCTGCTGGTCCAGGGTGGATGGCAGCCAAGGCTCGCCCAGGACAAGACCTCAGCTTTCTGCAGCTGTCCTCACAACCCGGGCTTCGCAAAGTCGGGTTCACGGAACCCTTGCGTGCCAGGTCAGTCCAGCATACGCTCAACCCTGGGAACCAACCACAGCCTAGACGGTGCCTCTCGGGGGGAGGGGCGCCATCACCTCCAATGTGGAAAAAACTCATTCTTTGGAAGGCAAAAAATGTATTCTTTTCATATTATGTATATATAATTATATATACATGTATATAAAGTATAGATACACACTCAATTTACAAACAGACGTGCAGTACATCTGTGGTATTAAAATTTCAAAGAAGACGGCAGTTAGAGAAAACAAAAGCTAAAATGACACTTTAGGGGGAGTGATAATGAAAAAAAAAGACCAAGAAGCACCAGCTCAGACAAGAGTCCTACGACAATCAGCAGGACGACTCCTTACAAGGATGGGAAGGACAGTGAGGAGTGCTCCCAGCCCTGCTAGGGAAGAAAGACCCCCTTTCCCATCCCCCCAAATCTGACTCATCCCTCACTTCAAGTGAAGGGGCAGAGCAAGGGGGTCCTTTCCTGGGACACAGCAGCTCCTACCTGACAACATAAGGGGCCACAGAAAGAACGCCCACCAGGGCCCTGGGCCCGTCACACAGGCTCACAAAGGCCTGAGCCCCGGGGGATGGACTTGAACCCAAGGACAGGGGCCGCCCGTGGCTTTCTGGTTTGCCATAGCGAGCCAGGCAGCAGGGCGTTGCGAGCTTGGGAGGAGGGAACAGGGTCCTGAGAAAGGGAGCTCCCAGAGCAGGGCCCTGGGGAAGAGCAGGCAGACTTTAGGCCCAAAGACAACAGGGGCTGGGTGAGGACATAATAGTAAGAATGATAATGGCCGCTAATGCCGCCAGAGCCTTGACCCCATGCCAGGCGGATGCTGACCCCCAACCACACTGCCCCGTAACCGAGGTCCCATCATTATCACTACCGCATCCGCTCCGCGAGGGTGAGGACCACATGCACCCAGACCCTGATCGTTTCCCCGGAGCCTGAGTGGTGGGCACAAGGGACACACACGGTAAATATGCGCATTATGAATAAATCCTCGCATCACGCATAAGGGAAAGCAGCACAGAGAAGGTGAGTGGCCCAGCCAGGACTCAAGCCCAGCCGAGCCCGCCTTCCTCACCCCTGCATGTGTCTGGGCTAGGCAAGCTGGCGTCCCATGTGTCCACAGACCAGGAGGGAATGGACGAGGCACCATCCACACCAGGCCTTGCACGCCCACTGGAGCGGGAACCTGGCGGCCAGCGGGGCATATGCAGAGCTCCTCAGAGGCCAGGAAGGCCCTGACATGGCACAAACCATACACTGTGCCCATAGGAGTCCCAAACACGGGGAGCCAAGGAGGAAATGGCGTCAGACAGGCTCAGGTGGCCTGGGGGAGGCGAGGGGCAAAAAGCGGCTTGATGAAAGGCTTGTCCCTTACCAATCCGTCGCAGTTGCTGATGGCGACAGCAGCCCCGGGCATGCCCACGACATCCCCGGTGTAGACACACTCCCGCCGCAACGGCTGTCGGAAGAGCTCCCGAAAATCCTCCTGCCACTCCACGGAGGCTCCGGGCACCACCAGCCGTAGGTTGGGCCGCAGGCGCAGATGCAGTTCCTCCCCAAAAACCGTGACATTGAAGTAGAGGGAGGGGCGCCCCACCCGGCCAGGCTGCAGGGTGGCTCCTCGAGGGCGTGGGAGGCTGCGGGCCACCCGGAGGCGATCTGAGTGTGGCGGCGCTGCGGGGGGCCCCTCCACTATAGTGCTCCCCGCGGAGGCTGCTGCCGGCCCGGACAGCACGTGGGAGAGGAAGCGTCCCCGAAAATCTGTGCTGCATGGCACTGTCACACCATAGTCATGGAGCTTTCCAGAGAGACGAGGTTCTGCTGGAACAAACAAGGAGTTACATCAACGTGGGAGTCCGCGCAACGGTAAAGGGAGACCGGCAACCCCACGGGGGCAGGGAGAGGCTCTGCAAGTCTGAGCGTCACCTTGGAGGGACCCCTTAGCCCAAGTTCATCCAAGACTCATCCAAGGCCTCCTGAGCGTCCGGATCTCTGCACTTGGACTGAACGGCATTCAAGTACTCTGTGGACATAACCTGCTCCCTGCAGTCCCCAAGGCCCTGTTCAACTTAACAGAAGAAAAGAATGATGCCAGAGTCCTGCCTGTCAGTCTAACAACGAGCCTTCCAATTTGGGGCACGGCCAAGGAATGGGTTGAGATTCCCAGAAAGCCCCGAGGTAAAGCGAGGGATGACAGGATCTGCCCCCACCCCGTGCGCTGAAGTCACCCGCCCGGCCTAGGGCTGGGCCCTCCTCCTCGCCAAGCTCTCTGAACACAGCTGGCAAAACAAACACACCTAGAAACCCAGGGGATCCTGGGCACGTGTCGTGGGCGGGGGGAGCTGGAGAGGGAAGAGAGGGAATACGGGTTCTATGTGCTTCCAAGTTTAGAAAGAAAACTTTTTTAAAGTCAACGGAGGCTGCTGAGATTTCTACATGGCCCAGCACCGAGCCCAGTAAATATAGATCTTCAAAAATAAAAGGAGACGCGCGGGGTGACCTGCCCACTCGGACTGAATTAAGTGTGAGGTCACGGCCCCGTGCCCCAGGCTGCATGCCAGCAGCAAGGTCCTCGCACAGCTCTCCCGGAGCCCAGCCAGGCCCAGCAGGAATGACAGCTCGCTGGCTTCCAGGCTTGGTGACTCAGGGACTGGGGTTTGGAGGGATTTTCATTTCCGCATGGCTCTATCACTTGCTTCCCTGGGCCCCTTCGTGCTACTGATGAAGCCTAGGAAACGAGGTCTCCTGAAACCCTCCCCGTGCCCAGGGCAGTTACGGTGGGAGAGTCTCTTATGGTTTTGCCCATTAAGACCCCCAAGATTTCTGCTAGAGAGAGCTCTCTTCGGTACCAGACCAGAGTTCCAAGACAAGCAGGGAGCCTGCCTGGAAACGACCAGAGCCCCCTCCTCAAGCTCAGAGCCCCAGCAGGTGAGGGTGCGGGTTGTCTGGTATGTGTGTGAGAACGAGGGTGTCTGCACAGAGCCCAAGAATGCTGGAGGAGAGGGCTGGGCGTGTGTTTCCAAGCCCACGTGCGAGTGCCTGGTGCTCTCTGGGGGTTGGGGGCCCACCTGCCAGTCTGATTCCCTGAGGATGAGACAGTCAGACACGCGCGCCCAAGTTGGAGACGGAGAAGACACTGCAAGTGAAAGACACACGGGGCAGCGACAGATCATTTGTGAGCGTGAGAGAGAGAATGACAACGAGAGAGTGTGAAATACAGAGACAAAGACCAATATACAGCCCCCCGAAGAAGAAACTCCATATTCCCAAAACTTCTCCCGGGGTCTCTCTCCACCTCTTGCGCCAGAAAGGAAGAGCAATCGCGGGTCAGCGCTGAGGACCTAGGGGAAGAAGTGAGCTCAAGCCCAGTGCGCGCACCGCCTCCCCCTGGTTCAATGCTGCCCGGCTCCTCGGGCCCCCCCTGGGGCCAGCCCGACTCTCGGGCACCTGGGACCCCTCGCGCCCCCGCGCGCCCGACCTGCACGCACCTGGGGTCCTGCTGCCCGCGGCGGCGCAGAGCGCACAGTGCAGGGGCAGCAGGCAGGACAGCAGCGCGCGGAGCAGAGCCATGTGGCCGCGCGCGGACGCGGGCCCGAGGGCGCCCGAGCCCCCAGCTCCGGGCTGCCGACTAAGCTAGAGCGCGCCCCGGACTGCCGAGCGCGGGCCAGCCGGCCTCCGCCTGCTCCGCCGCCGCCGCCGCCGCCGCCGGCCCGCCCGCTCCTGGCCCCCCGCGCCACCGCCTGGACCGCTGGCTCCGCGCGCCCGAGGCTGCCGGCGGGAGAGCGGAGCGGCCGACGCGCCAGCGCCCCCGGTGCCAAACTGCCGCGAGCCGGTCGGTCCGCCCGCGCCGTGACGCTCCGGGACGCGGCGGGAGCCGGCCAAGGGGGCGGCGGGGCGGGCCGGGCCGGGGGTGGGCACGCCGGCGGGGCGGGGCCGGGCGCGGGTCGGACGGGGGGCGCCGCGCGGCCGGGGCGGAGCGCGGGGCCCAGCCGGATCGGAAGTGCCACGCGGAGCCAGGCGCCCGGGCTCCCCCGTGAGTGCCGGGCGGTAGCCGCTTTCCTTGCCCCCTCGGCTCCCCTTACTTGAGCGCAGGGCCCCCTCTCCAGAGCCGCTGGGCCGAAGGGATGTCCAACGGCGTTTGGGTGGGGAGATGGTGAGCGCCTCTCCTCCCTAAGAGAGGGTGTCTCCTTCTTTCTCTCCTCATGGTCTTGGACTTCCAACACTAACCTTTCACCCCTTGGATCTACCCATTTCGCTGACTACAGCTCTCTGGGCCCCCAATTGCCCTGAGCAGCCTGTGTCCTAGTCAAGAGCGGGGCTGAGCAAGGAGAGGAGAGAGAGTGAGCCCTGGCTTTATGCTCAGACGGCCTTGATTGAAATCCCAGCACTGAGCCGTCCTTGGAGTGTGAACCGTAGCGCATAGTAGGTGTTCAATAAAATATATTCCACTTCCGGGAACAGTGACCCCCGTCCACAGGCCGAGGTGGGCAAAACCCAGAGTCAGAGATGATTGTGGATTGCTGGTTTTGCAGTGTGGCGGAGACCAGTTCAGTAGTCAGGGCAAATAGCCCAGCTGCTGCTTGCTGTGTAAATGCATTTCTTTTTTCTTTTTCTTTTTCTTTTTTTTTTAATAAATGAGTTTCTAACAATTTGCAAATGAACTGTATTTCAAGCAAGCCAGAGGTGGGGATTGGAGTAAGGAGTTTTGTGGGTGGGTGTGTTTTAAGGGACGTGGAATAAAGGATCTTTGTATAAAGAGTATAGAGACCCTTAATCTTTCCACTTTTGAGGCCATTTTGTTGTGGGGCCTTCTTAGAAGGAGACCGGTTTGTGGGTGGAAATTCCCTAACCAGACTTCTCTTGGGAATCTCTGGATCCCCTGGGAGAGAGGCCTTGGCTGCCCTCACTCTTCTGCCGATGACGTGAGGCCTCCCGTCTGCACCCTTGCTGGGCTCTGAAGAGCTGGATTCCTCCTCCCCGTGGACCCAGGCCTTGGCGCAGGGCCTCCTGGGAGGCAGTGCTTCCAGGGTGAGGAGGTTTTGGAGGGGCAGTGCGTTTATGAAAGCAGGTTCAGAGAGCCGAAGCAATGTCCCCGAGGTCACACCGCCCGTTCGCCGCAGCGCTGGGATCAGAATCCGGAGTCTAGTCCTGAGCCGGAAAAAGAGACGAGCTCGGGGGTTCCGTAGACTACTCTAGGCTGAACTTTGCCAAGTATAGTCTGTGTGACCAAGGGTAAGTCATTTTTCTTTTGGGGCTGCAGTACCTCATCTGTCAGAGGGAAGAAACCAGGAGGCTCGCAGGGAGAGGCAGATGAACTCTGAGGTCCCGGGGAAATGCAGAGCGTGCTCTGTTCTTTGCAACACCGGGACCCCCCAGGTATCTGAAAATGGTGCCACCAAACTGATCTAGATTAAGTTCAGGAAAAAGAGAGTTCCTTTTTCTCCTCTTTCTGGTCCTTTAAGATCTGTGAAGTCAAGAGCTAGACTGTGGTTTGCGTGTGAGGGCAGATGGAGCAAGAATATGAGGGGTGTGTGTGTGTGTGAGCGTGTGTCGGTGGGAACTTGGAGGAGAGGCTGTGACATGATCAGACTGGAACTGTCTCCATCTGTCTCCCTCCCCAAATCCACTAAATGACCTCCCTCCTCGGGGTCTCAGTTTTCCCAGCTGTAGAGTGGGGGCCCCGTGGAGACAGAAAAGAGTCACAGCATATGATCGCTGATTTTCCCCCTTGCCGTCCCCAAAGCTTGCCTGGCTCCCTCCCCAAACCCCGCCCTGTTCTTCCTGCCTTAAACTTGGGAAGTCAAGAGGGACAGATTGCAGCTGGGACCCCAGCAGCCTGACTCATGAGCAATGGGCTGGGGCCTTCCCTGGAGCCGGTCCTTGCAAGCAGAGAGCAAGACCTCACCCCGGGTCTCTACCTCCACCCCCTTCCCTGGGGCTACGATGGTTGGTTTTGTCGGCAAGTGCTGTATGTCCAAGCTCTTTTCTACTGAGGAAGGCTTTGTTAGGAAGAGAGGACAGGAGAGCATCACCCAGAGTCTGGACAGAAGGTAGAGGAAATGGCTGGGGGGCAAGGCCCCATTTCCGGAGGTGAACAGGGCCAAAGCTGATGGCACGCCATCAGTAGCCAATTGGAAGACACGACAGGTGCATGAGAAAGCCTGAAAACCGGGTAAGAGGGGAAAGAGGAGTGAGCTCCGGTTGAAGGAGCAGAGTTACCAGTGAGGGCTACGGGGATTCCAGAAGGAAAGGGGCTCGGGACAAGTTCGGTAGAAGACCTGAACTTGCCAGAGCCAAAGCCCGCAGGCTTCAGACTACGCCGTGGTGCCCGCATGAGATTCTCTGACCCTCGTCCCCTGAGAGGTCACGCGGGTCAGTTTGTCTTCTGTTTTTCTTTTTAAGAACCTTTCTGTTGTGAAAACTAGGATGCACCCAGAAGAGTGCTATCTGCTCTTTTTCTACACAGGGTAAACTGAGGCCCAGAAAACAGCTGACTTCCCCGAAGCCACACAGTGGGCTGGTTCAGGGGCAGGATAACACCCCCAGGCTCCTGGCTCCTGATCAGACGATCCTAGAGCCTCACCCTGTTGGTCCCTCCCACCCAGGACCTCGGCCCTTTGGCTACTCATCATTGGTTTTAATCTCACTCCTAAGGGAAGAAAAAAGATTTGGGGGCGCCTGGGTGGTTCAGTCGTTAAGCATCTGCCTTTGGCTCAGGTCAAGATTCCAGGGTCCTGGGATCGAGCCCCGAAGCGGGCTCCCTGCTCAGCGGGAAGCCTGCCTCTCACTCTCCCACTCCCCTTGCTTGGGTTCCCTCTCTTGCTTTCTCCCTCTCTCTCTGTCAAATAAATAAATAAAATCTTTTTTAAAAAAAATTGAAGAAGAAGGAGAAGGGGAAGGGGAAGAAGAAGAGGAAAGAGGAGGAGGAGGAGAAGGGAAGGAAGAAGAAAGAAGAAGAAAGGTTTGGAGCTCTTCCTCCTGGTATCTGAGAGCCACGGTCCCACTAAGAAGTTCCCGGTCAGTGGTTCTCGAAGCAGGGTCCCGCGGACCAGCAGAAGCAGCATCACTTAGGTGTTTGCTATCAGTTTGAATTCTCGGGCCCCACCCCAGACCTGTTCAACAAGAATCTCAGGGGGGTGAGGCCCGCACTCTGTGCTTTAGCAAACCTTCCAGGGGATTCTAACGCATGCTCAAATATAACAATCACTATTCTAAGCAAAGCCTCGCAAACGAGGGCCAAATTAGGATGAGAGCAAACTCACTGAGGATCTGTGACCTGCTTCTCATTCGAGGTTGCCACTTTCACCCCCTATGCCAGTCCCTAAAGCCTGGCCTCTAGCTGTATCTGAAGTCTGGGTCTGGACGGAGTTCCAGATGCATCTAGAGCAACCGGACACCAAGCCTCGTGGTCCTTCTCTGCATCACCCTTCTCCATCGCCCTCCCCTCCCCCAGCATTCCCTTTGCACATTTCTTGGCAAGTGTCTAGTGACTGTATCTAGGAGACCCGGACGGGTTAAGTTAACCACAGTGATTTGTCATACATCACGGAACAGCTGACACCCCCGAGACCGGCTGAACCATGAGATCAGTTAGAAACAATGCTGTTTGTGCCCTGTATATAGACACTGTATGCTTGCGTTTACTGCATGCTGAGGGGTTCAGAGAGAGGAGGTCTCCTTGTCCTTGTAAGGAGGGATGCCAGAAAGGCCAGCTGTCCTTCAGGAATCCTGTGTCTGCCATTTCCTTTCCGGAAACTGTAGGTTTATAATTGCAAACCAAAGTCCAGTGCCGGTCCTGACATTGGCCCCCTGGGGCTCAAAAGAGGTGGACAGAAAGCACTGACCCTCTCCTATTTCCGGGAGCCCCCAGAAGGTCTCAGAGAGATTTGGCAAGGAGTCGCCGCTCACAAGCCTTTCTTCAAATCACAGTGGCATCCTGCAGCAAAGATGGGCTAGGCCTCCATTCGGGTTCTTTCTCTAGTCGGTTGGGTTACATGTAACCAAATAAATAAACAAATACGGCTTAATGTATTACTCCACATAATACAAAATACTGAAACACGCCTGTGCCTGCCTGGTTAATTTGGCAGCTCAGCAGAATTATCCAGCACTCCATTTCCTTCCTCCTTCCACTCTGCCATGTTTGTGGTTAGTCTCATCCTCAGGCTTGTCCCCTCTTAGTCACAAAATGGCTGCATTAGCACCAGCCTAATGCATATGTTCACCAAATGCCATAGTGACCAGAGGCAATGGAAAAGAGAGTTCTTTCTTGTCCCCTCTTTTTAAAAATTTTAATATGCAAATTTTCAAACATACACAAAAGAAGACAGAGTAATATGAAGCCTAAGAGACTAAAATATGTATTACTTGTCCTGTATGGAAAAGGTTTGATGACCCCGAATCTAAACAATTTCTCCTGTCTTTTTTTTTCCTCTCCATTTTTTGGGTTGAAGGAAGGAGGACCTTTCTCCCACAGAATTCCGCATTTCCTCGTGTCCCATTTGAGGAGCCAAGTAGAAGCTTCCAGAGGCTACAGCCCTGTAGCCTCAAGTCTCAATACCCAGAATCCCCCACAGCCAGTCCCTGATGAGGGCGGAGGCCCTCCTCGGAAGCACATGGCTGCTCACGGGAGGAACGAAATTGGGTTTCTAATCAGGAAGGAGGGAAGGGAGTGAATGGTTAGGTTGGAAACCAAGGATGATGAGCCCCACCCTCCCAAATGGGCCAACTTGGCAAAATGTTGGAGGGTTCACATCTCCCTCTGCTGGCTGTAACCAGTCCAGGTGCCCATACGCCCCCAGGACACAGATTCTCTTTGCTCCGTCTTCCAGCTTGTGGTCAGCATCTAACAAACCCTTGGCACGTCCCCTCTCCTTGTTCTGTGCCCAGCACCAGCGACCCAGAGGAGGCTATGGCTCACCCCCTGCGCTTATCAGTCACGGAGGGTGTGCCTGGGAAGGAAGGAGGCACGGGTCCTGCAAGGGCCCGGAAAAGGGATGCCAAACCCGCGTTTGGGCAGTCGGAGGAGGTGCCCAAGGGCAGGTGGGGAAGTGGGGCAGGATCCTACCTCTCAGGGGCTGAAAAGCCCTGTTAAGGGGTCTGGTCCATGCAGAATGCTCTCAGCAGCCCCTGGAAGCTTCTATGAGGGGCCAGGAGCAGTGTTAGGCTTCAGAAAGCTGGTGAGATGTAAAGCCCGCTGTCAGATTCCCCACTCATACTGAGCCATGAGTCAACCATGGTCATTTACTGGGGTGATCAGAGTCCGGGGGTAGAGGCATTAGGATATAGTATAAAAGGTACTTAAAATAGTATTTTGCCTTTTCAAAATATGTCATATATATATATAAACACAAATATCTTTATATTTCATATTATATGGCCTCTATTTCAATGTACCATTTACGACAAACTGAGGGCAGCTGGAGGGGAGCGAGGGGAGGGGGTAACTGGGTGATAGCATTGAGGAGGGTACGGGATGTGATGAGCTCTGGGTGTTATACACAACTGATGAATCACTGACCTCTGTCTCTTCAACTAATGATACACTATATGTCAATTAGAATTTAAATAAAAAATTAAAGTAAAAAATAATGTACAACTTATGCATTATATATTACAAACTGCAAAATACATACTTATAACGTGATAAACTACATAATTTATTACATATTTAAGATAAAACTTTATATATCATATATTATACATTATATTTAAAATATATATTATGTACAATATTAAAAATTATATAGTATATTTTTAAAATAGGTTATATATTTTAATAAAAATATGTGTTGATAAAATGTTATATATTAATATATAATATGTTTATAAATATAAATATTATATATTTATATGCTATATTATATTGATATAATATAGCACATTAATATCGCATGTTAATATAAATTTTCATGTATTTATATAATATATGAATATTATATAAATTATTATATAATATCTGAATATTATATAAAATGATATATGAAATATTAAAGTTTATTATGTGAATGTTATATATTATCTTTACATAAAAATTTATGTATTCTTTATATATTATAAATTATAGTTATTAAATTATATATCAATGTAAAATATGAAGCTATCTATCTGGATATGTATCTGATGGCTTTCAGGAAGACAGAACACTCTCGTACGTCTGTATTTTCAGCGTCATGGGTACATAGCGGGGTGGCATTCTAATCATGAAACTGAGCCTGCGGAATGACACCACGGGGGGATGGCACCTTTTCTCTCTTCACCCAAAGCCACCTTTGCTCCAAAAGGTGGCTCTGGGCTATGGCTCGTCTCGGAGCCGGCTTTTCCATCTGGAAAAAAGACTAGAAATATCTGTCTCCCATCAAGGATGGACAAGACCAGCCATATATCTGGAAGTCCATGGAGAGCTGGGGCAGAGGAGGTAAAATATTATTGGCACTTCTCAGCCCTTAAAACTGAACGCTCTGAGCCTTCAGACTGAAAGGCATCGCTGTCTGCCACTCAGAGGGCTGAGAGGTTGGAGCTGAAGGTACATTGGCTCATTTCCAAGATGACCCGCCCTCTTTCAAACAGGGACGGGGTGGAGGGGGCTCCCAGGCACCCGCACTTTGCCTGTGGAATTCCTGCCTTCCATCAGCGCAGAGCTTTCACAAGCCCTAGCTTCAAAATCGTCATGAGGCACTAGCTGTCTTCTGTGTCCCCCCAAAGAGGGAGAGGCCTTTATTGAGCGCCAACTGTGTACTGGGCGCTGTGGAAAGCGCTGCCGGGGTCCCAGAAAACGTCCGCTCCTCCAGCTCTGCTCTCCGTGTATGAACTTTGAACTCAGTTCAGAAGTGCCTGCTTTTGATTCCACGGCTGATGATCTTTTGTGCGATGTCTAGTATTTGCCCAGCGAGAGGAAAACCTCGGCTGGGAAGTAGGAAGGTTGGGGTTCTGGTCAAGACTCTGCTGCTAACGGGCTGGGGAGCTCTGGGCGGTGCCTCCAGCCCTTCGCTGTAAGCAAGCACAGGGATGAGCCTCTGGGCTCCCCGCGCTCCCGCCATGACTCAGCCCCCAGGGCTCTGCACACGGGCTCTTTCCCGAGCTGGGGGTGCCTTTCCCCCACCTCCTCCTGGAAACCCATGACTCCTCCTTCAGATCCTTTGTTAGCACACGCCTCCTCCCTCAACCCATAATGACACATACTTCTCAGAGAAGCGTTTCTTATCAGTTTGTTTTTTTAAAGCTCTTACTTATTTATTTGACACAGAGAGAGTACAAGCAGGGAAAACAGCAGGCAGAGGGAGAAGCAGGCTCCTTACTGAGCAGAGAGCCCAAGGCGGGGCCCGACCCCAGGACCCTGGGATCATGACTTGAGCCAAAGACAGCCGCTTAACCAGCTGGGCCCCCCAGGCGCCCCTCTTATCAATTTTCTTAAGGGCTCAGGGGCCGTCTGGCCAAGGCTTGGCACACAGTAGGTGCTCAATAAAAGTGTGCTGTATTGAACGGCATCAAGGTCCCTTCCCTTAGCCCTCCACTGGGTGAGCGCACTCTCCAGAGGGCTGAGTCATTCTTGGGCCGGTTTGAACCCCTCCCCATGAAGGCCGAGAGGTGAAAAACGACAGAGGCCTCCAGAGATACTCAGGCCTTGGGAACCGAGGGAGGCCTGAAACACATCATCTCACCCAACAGCTGAAGACGAGACCTTGCGGTCACCATTAATCACCCACCCGCCATGAGCACTTCTGTTCTTTTTATAACTGCGGGCAGCTGAGGCCAGCGGGCCCTACACCTGCCCCCCACACTTACGCTCCACAGGCCTCCCAGAGGTGCTTTGTGGCAAGGCCTCCGGGTCAATTAGCCGAGTCAGAGCTGAGAAGTTGGGAGGTTTGTGGGGTGGGAACCAAGTCAGGAATCCCTCCAGGCCACCAAAGAGCTACTTCAGGTCCGTGGAACCCAGGGGGTGGCGGAGGGGGTGGCCAAGAGCTGCGGGAAGCCCGGGTCATGGAGAGAGCAAAGTGCACGGGGCATTTAAAGCACAGGGTGAAGACCCAGATCCGGAGCGGGCTAAAAAAAGGGCCGTAGATTGCATGTTGCAAGCTGGGTGCTCTCCCGAGTCTACTCCAGCTGGCCCAGAGAAAGCTTCCTCCCACCCGGCCGCCACTGACCTCCACCAAATGTCCCAAAGAGGTCCGCGTGCGGCTTCAGCCCCGTGGCCCAGAGAGCAGAGCCCTGAGAGATGAGCCCTCCATGGAGGCAGCCAGACCCCGTGACCTCACAGCTCCCCAGTGAGCCCTGAGCGCCAGCGGGGAGGCAGAAGGCTGAGCCCTGTATCGGTCCCTGGGGAGCGGCTTTTGGAAGGGACACCCCTGTCAAAAGGGAAATGGCCCAGAAAGCCAAACACAAGCCACAGATTAGCTCCAAGTCTACATGGGTTCATAGGTCACCAGCAGACATGTCAGGAATTGCTGCCCATCGTGGGCTTGGGGGTCGAGCGGCCCTGGGGCAGCCTGGGCTCAGGTTGGATCCGCCCAGAGCCGTCAGCTGCCAGCACCGGGGACTCCTTGGTCCTTCCTCCTCCACCTCGCTACGGGAGCGTGAGCCATAGCCAAGGTGACACTCAGGCCGCTTGCTCCCCTCTGACCTCCAGCCCCACGGCCTCAGGAACAGGAAGGGCAAGGAGGGACCCTTGCGCCTCAACCCTCCACCCCCACTTGGCGGAGGAGACAGTACCCATGGGGTGCTCTATCCCTCATCGTGGCCCCCATGGGACTCTTGTTCTCCCCTCTTCTAGAAAGCCGCATCTCTGTAGCACCTACCCTCATCGCCAGAACCATAAAAAACCGAGAAGGTCAGAGATGTTGCCCTCCTTTCCCGCTTACCCTCTTTCCTGGAGGAAGACCCTAAACACCCGAATCAGAGACCAAGGACTTTGTTGTTCATGGCCTGGCGGGCTGAGCAGGCTTCTCGTTCCTTCTCGGGGCCAAGTTGGAGGCGAGTCCTGGGGGCTGCTGGGCCCACCGTAGTTTGGTGTCACAGCTGAGGAATCCCGAGTTTAGGAAACACCCGTCTCCTAAGGAAGCTGCTAGCAAACAGCCCTGTCCTGGAGAGAGGCAAGGTCGTTATCTGCCAAGTCCATCTGCTGTGCAAAAGTCTTCAAAAATGTGGTGCGGAACCAAAGCTATTCAGGCGACAAAGAGAGACCGCCTAGAATCATGTCCCCGCAGTCGGTGCAAATGATGCACACCTGTGAGCTGAGCAGAGCGAGGCCACCGGCTTCCTTAAGTGCAAGGGCATCGAGGAGCTACGTCCTTTTCTCCCTTGGCTGAGCCCTGCCTCGGACTAGAGCAGTGAGAAGCCGGGTCTCAGACAACCAGGGGAAGGCTGGGGGGAGAGCCAGGTACCTGGGGTCCGAGAGAGGGAAGGAGGCTGCAGAGCGGGCATCCAAGTGAAAAGGGGAGCCCCGGGAGCCCAGCCTGTGACTTAGGTGACCTGTTTGTGTCCACCCGCAAAGGACCCCTGCCCTTGAGACTTTCTTCCCTGCTTGATCCGGCTGACTTCCCTGATCCTAGTGAACGAGAAGGCCCCGGGGGAATCATCCAGCTGGTAGGAACCCCAGGGCTCCACAAATTTAGCCCAGAGGTTAAAGCCTTAGGCCCTGGTGTCAGACCAGCCCAGGTTCAAGGCCAGTGCTGCCGCAGACCCCTGAGCAAGACACCTCACCTCCCAAGTGCCTTGCTTTCCTTCTATGTAAAATTGAAAGAATAAAGGTACTGACTCATGAGAGACCTTGTAAAAAGATTAACCCACAAATCCATGGCAAGTGCTAAGCTATCATGAAGCGGCGGCGCCATGGATGGTGACCGCTGGTCTCCCAGAGATTGTTCTAGAGGGAAAACTGAAGGCAGAAAGTGGAGGTGGGCCAGCCAAGGTCCCACAGCAAGAGAACGTAAGCTGTGGTATTCCAGCCCAGGTACCCCAACCTTCCTCCCAGGACACCCACACCAACTGGGGCTGCCCAATCCACCAACCATCTCCTTCCCTCTACCTCGGCAGCCTGGCACCCTCTAGCTTGGGTGGTCGACGCCTCACCAAGGGCATTCCACACCCTGTCCCTGGTTTGTCCGTCAAATGCACACCAGGGAAGTCCGTAATGCTTGTGACTTGCAGAACATTTCTTAACCCCCTGAGTTAAGAAACTGAGGGCCTCAGTTTCCCCATCTGTAAAAGAGGAAAATCACCAAGCTGGTTTATAGGGACTGTAGTGAGGATTACTCTAGGCAGAGTACTTAGCCAAGTGCCTGGCATATGATAAGGACTCAACCAATGTCACTGTGCTTCTGACCGCATTCAGTATTATTATCCTAAATGAAGACACCCAGACCTGGGGGCTTTGCTCCGTCACTAAAGCGAGAAGATGACCTCAACGTGCACAGCCGTCTGATGGAGGTCCCCACTGGACTCCCTCACGCTCACAATGATCCCATACGATCTACCGGGCAGGTGGGGATCAGTTCTCGTGTTAATAGAGGTGGAAAAGGGCTCTGGGCCATGGTTCCACGGGTCCAGAACTGGAACCCAGCCGGGAGAACACAGAGGCAGGGGCCACCGTGGGGCCAGAGCCCGCTGGCTCGGCAGCATCTAGAGGGCTCTGTCCGACTGCTCACAGATCCGGGTAAGCACAGGATGGGTGTGTACCTAGGGTGACCAGCTCATCCTGGTTGGCCCGGCTTCTCTGGCTTGGGCATCGCCAGTCCCTGTCCTGGGCACACTGGGATGGTGGGTCACACGCTTGTGACCCAGACCCACTGGCTTCAGAATGGGATGTATTCCCTTCCAGAGCACCCCCGGGTGCCCTCCGTGGAGCCATTCTCCGCTCCTGCTCTACACCCCACCCTTGCTCCACCATTGCCTAGGAGTCCTCCCGATGCACTAGGAAGAGGGCCGGCGTGGCCCGGGTCAGCAGTGGGGTGGTTGAGAGGAGGAAGGAGGCAAGAAGCTCCACTCCCCATGAGCTAGTGTCCCCCACTCCCCACCCCCATCTGTGCAATCCGTGCTCCTAGGCATCGTCCTCCTGCTGCCTCCTGGCTACTGGGGGAGAGCAAGGATGTGACCAGCCACCAGTGCTTGGGCTCCTTCCCGGGGCACACACGGCGCTTCCAGCATCCCGAGGTCCCCCGCGTCCTCTGTCACAACCTCCTGTGGCAAGGTGCCCTTCAGCACCTGCCCCTGGCCCTCCCCAGCTGCCAGCATTACCTGGCCACGGCCCACCCAGCTGTCGTGAGGCCCAGGATCTGGCCGCAAGCATCCATAATGATTGGCAGGTCCAGCTGGACATGGCCCAGGTGCCCGGGATCCGTGTGACCGTGGCCATGGCTGGCCCCACTCCAAGGCAGCCAACCTCAAGGCGCCAAAGACATACCAGGACCAGTACAACTTCAACACACACTTGGCAGTGTCTCACTTCCACGGGCTGTCGGGCACAAGGGAGAGGCGCGCTGGAGGACCATCGGGGGCAGACTGAGTGCATAATGCAGTGTCTACCCCCGGTAGATGCTCAGAGCAGTGGTTTTCAATTTGACCTTCCATCCCCCAGCAAATACAGTATGCAGCCTCCCCTCACTCCCGGCTCGCTGGCCCCCATGATTCTGTTCCTTCTAGATGCATGCCTCCTAATTGGAGCCTTTCCCAAACTGGACATTTATCACCTAGGTGATAGGGAGGCATGGACGGTGATTGGACAGGGGCTGCGTGGCAGGCCATGGGAGAGATGGGGGGGGGGTCTGGCCCAGGATGCTGGCCCCAGGGTCAGGAAAGGGCAGACTCCCCGAGGAGAAGCTATGAATATACTAGACAGTTCCCAGCAGTCGGGGGAGAGGATAGGAGGAGAAGGGGGAGCCCATAAAGAAGACCCCACTAGTTCTCGCCTTGGTGACTGGGGTGAGAAGCATCCCCTGAAATGGAGAAGGGAGGAAGATCAGGAGGGAGAGGGAAGAATTCATTTGAAATAAGCTCACAAAAGCGAGTTTGAAGTTTCTGGGACAACCAAGGGGGGCCCACGCCCAGCATGCAGCGAGCACCCATGCCTGGCATTCCTGGGAGATGAGAGATCTGAGAATCATCCGCCTCTGGGTGGCAACAGAAGCCACGGGGCTTGCCGGGCCGACTCTGGGGCGAGCACGACCAGAAGAGAGGGTTGATGGTGGAGATAAAACAACACTGACTCCTGGCAGCTGAAGGTCTCATCCCTCTGCGGGTTTTCTCACCCCTGCGCAATTTGCGGACCGTCTTACTGGACAGGATTGATTTTCAACCCCTTTGGTACATAACTATCCAGCCCCTGTGTGCTGGGGACTTAATTCTCATCCTCGAAACACATTCCCCTAGTAGGATTCTGGGTCCTTCCGTAAATAGCATGTCCAGTAACCCTGGTGTCTGGGGCTTTTGATTGATTGATTGATTGATTGATTGATTGATTTGACAGAAAGAGAGACAGCAAGAGAGGGAATACAAGCGGGCGGGGGGTGGGAGAGGGAGAAGTAGGCTCCCCACTGAGCAAGGAGCCCAATGCGGGGCTCGATCCCAGGACCGTGGAATTACGACCTAGCGGAAGGCAGATGCTTCATGACTGAGCCACCTAGGTGCCCCGGGGCTTTTTGCTTTTACCTTTTAACTTTGGGGATGAAATTTTTCAAATATATACAAAAGCAAAGAATATAATAAACCTTTGTGTACCCATAAACCATCTTTAATAATTAACTTATACCTAATCTCCTTCATTCATATACTCCCCACTCTCCTACACACACACACACACACACACACAGACACACACATGCGCGCGCACATGTTTCATCCTCACTGGATTATATTGAGGCAAATTATAAAGAGTTCAGTATGTATCTGTAAAATATAAGATCGCTTTAAAGAAAGTAAATTTCTTTTTGAAGGGTAATATATATACTGAAAAGTGCACAAAGAGCACAGGCTCAAGAAATACAAGAAGTATACACCCCTAACTCTTCTAAGTACTTCCCAGACCAAGCAATAAAGCATCTCGAGCTCCCCAGATGCCCCTCTACGTAGTGTCCCCATCCCTAACCCTTCAAAAAATGATCATCATTCTGACCTCTGCCGCATGGACTAGTTTTCTCTATTTTAAATTTCACAGGGGCGCCTGGATGGCTCAGTTGGTTAAGCGACTTGCCTTTAGCTCAGGTCATGATCCCAGAATCCCGGGATCGAGTCCTGCATTGGGCTCCCAGCTCCACAGGAAGTCTGCTTCTCCCTCTGACCTTCTCCCCTCTCATGCTCTCTCTCACTCTCAAATAAATTTCATATACATGGAATCGTACAGTTTATATTCTGTTGTGTCTGGTTTCCTTCACTCAACATTTTTTAAAATTTTTTATTTATTTATTTATTTATTTATTTATTTATTTATCACTCAATATTTTATATCATATATTTATATTTCACTCAATATTTTATACTCAGGAGTCACCCCAAGAGTCATCGAGGTGCCTGGGTGGCTCAGTGGATTAAAGCCTCTGCCTTCAGCTCAGGTCATGATCTCAGGGTCCTGGGATCGAGCCCCGCATCAGGCTCTCTGCTCAGCGGGGAGCCTGCTTCCCCCTCTCTCTCTGCCTGCCTCTCTGCCTACTTGTGATCTCTCTCTCTGTCCAATAAATAAATAAAATCTTAAAAAAAAAAAAAGTCACCCATTATTGTTTCCTGTATTGGTTGTTGGCTATATTTTGTGGCTGTGTAGAATTCCACACCATGAAGACACTATCGTTAATTCACCCATCCTGTTATAAGTAGACATTTGAGTGGTTTCTGTTTGGGTTGTTAGAAATAGCATTGCTGTGATATTCTTGTTTGCAGCTTTGGTTGGACAGAGCACTCATTTCTGGGGAGTATGTACCCAGGATCGGGATTGCCTGGCCATAGGGTATACGTATATTAATCTTTAAAAGATACTACTAAATAGTAGTAGATGGTTTGACCATGGGATGTCTCTCTTTTTCTTATGGATTTGTAGGAGCTTATTTATATTCAGGATTTTGATCCTTTGTTGGACCTATTAAAAATGATTTCTTCTGGGGCGCCTGGGTGGTTCAGTCAGTTAAGTGTCTGATTCTTAATATCAGCTCAGATCTTGAGCTCAGGGTTGTAAATTCAAGCCCTATGTTGGGTTCCATGCTGGGCTTGGAGCCTACTTTAAAAAAAAATAAAAGGGTTTCTCCTGTTCTATAGCTTATCCTCTTTACTCTCTTCCTATATTTTGGTGAACAGAAATTCTTCGTTTTCATAAATTCTAATTTATCCATTTTTCCTTTAATAAGCCTTTTTTAAATCCTACTTAATAAATCTTTCCCTCACCAAGGTCTTAAAAATAACCTCTTACGTTATCTTTTGGAAGCCTTAACATCTTTTTCATTTGATTCTATGTACATCCAGAATTTATCTTTACATAAGGTACAGTAAGGTTCAACATGCATGTTTTTCCTATGTGGGTATTCAAATTTCATATATCACTTATTGAAAAGAACATTCTTTCATTGTATTTCAGTGGCATGTTTCTCAGAAATCTGGTGATCATATTTGTGTGTCTGTTTCTGGACCCCATTCTGTCCATTGGTCTATTTTTCTATATGTATGCCAACACCATACCTACTCAATTACCAAGCTTTACAGTAAGACTCTATATTTGATGGTAAAAGTTCTCCATTCCAGCTTTGTTTTTCCTCTATATATTCTTGACTATCCTTGGCCTTCTGCATTTCCTATAGATTTTAGAATTGGCCTATAAATTTCCATATTAAAGCAAGATTTTGTAGAATTGCATTATATCTATAGACCAAACTGGGAAGCAATGACTCCTCTACAACCTTGACTCTTCTAATTCATGAACATGGTATATCCCTCCATTACATTATTTACCTCAGTACTGTTTTGAAGATTTTTGTATAGCAACATTCTTTGTTAAACTTTTTCCTAGGAATTTGATGTATTGTGATGTTATGATAAATTGAATAATTCTTTTTTTTTTTAAAGATTTTTTATTTATTGGACAGAGAGAAACACAGCAAGAGAGGGAACACAAGCAGAGGGAATGGAAGCGGGAGAAGCAGGCTTCCTGCCGAGCAAGGAGCCTGATGCAGGGCTCGATCCCAGGACCCTGGGATCATGACCTGGGCCGAAGGCAGACGCTTAATGACTGAGCTACCCAGGCGCCCCATAAATTGAAAAATTCTTTAAAATTAATTTTATAATCATTGCTGGTACACTGACTTGGAATTCAGGGACATTGCTAACTTATTGTTAATCCAATAGTTTATGATTAGATTCTTTTCAATTTTCAATGTACTCAATATGTCATTTCATAAAATGATAATTTTATTTCTTTCATTCCAATCATATGCCTTTATTTCCTTTCTTTCTTATTGTACTAACTACAACTTCCAATATAATGCTGAATAAAATTGGTGAAAGGAAGCACACTTATCTTGTTCCCATTTCCCAAGAAAAAGCTTTTAATATGTCACCATTAAGTATGATGTTAGCTGTATATCTCATCTATTTTTGGATTATTAAGTTTTTATCATGAATGGGTATTAAATGCATCAAGAGATTTTTCATATACCTGAAAAGGGTCTACTATCCAGAATATATAAACAACTTTTACAACTCAACAATAAGAAAAATAACTTACTTTTTAAATAGCCAAAGTATTTGAATAGACATTTTTCCAAAGAAAGTATACACAATGACCAATAAGCACATGAAAAGATGTTCAACATCATTAGACCTTAGGAAAATGCAAATCAAAACCACAATGAGATGCCATTTCATGTGCACTCGATGGTATAATCAAAATGACAAGTGACTACAAATGTTAACTAGGTTGTAGAGAAATTGGAAGCTTCATACACTGTTGGTGGTCCCAATGTTGATGGGAAAGGATGCAACTACTTTGGAAAATGGTTTGGCAGTTTCTCAAAAAGTTAAACCTAGAGTTACCATATGACACAGCAATCCCACACCCAAGAGAAATGAAAATATGGGTCCACACAAAAATGTGTACATGAATGCTAATAGCTCCATTGTTCGTAATAGTCAAAAGGTGGAAACAATCCATCAACGGATAATTAAATAAACAAAACGTGGTATAACTATACGGTGGAATATTATTTCTGACATAAAAAGAATAAAGTACTAATAAGTGCTACAACATGGTCTAACTGTGAAAGCGTTATGCTAATTGAATGTCCCCAGACACACAAGAACACATATACTTGTCATAGGATTCCATTTGCATGAAATTTAAAGAATAAGCAAATCCGTAGACAGGGAAAGTGGATCAGTTGTTGCCAGAGACCCGCACAGGGAGGGGAGAAGAGAATGGGGAGTGACTGTTAATGGATACGAGGTTTCTTTCTGGGGTAATGAAAATGCTCTGATACTGGATAGTGGTGTTGGTGCACAACGTAGTGCACATACTTAAGACTGCTAAATTTTACATTTTAAAAAAGCGACTTTTCTGGTTTGCATGTCTTAATTTTTTTTAAAAAAATTACAGCTGGTATGTAGAGTTAAATTGCCTTATAATCCAAATTATTCTTAAAAATCTCTCAGGAAGGCATAACACTGGAGACAGTGACCTGGAATAAGTTAGTTGATTTCTATATAAAGACAATATTTTAGGGGCACTTGGGTGGCTCAGCCAGTTAAGCATCTGCTTTTGGCTCTGGTCATGATTCCAGAGTCTTGGAATCAAGTCCTGCATCGGGCTCCGTGCTCAGTGGGGAGTCTGCTTCTCATTCTGCCTACTGCTCTTTCTCTCTCTCTCACTCTCTCTCTGATAAATAAATAAATAAAATGTTTTTTAAAAAATACAATATTTTATACAACAACAAAAAAGGAAAAACTTTTTTTTTTCTACATTTGGGATTATTCGGACATTTTATTTCTTTCCATGTTAATTTTGGTAAGCTATTGCTTTAGGGAAATATATTGATTTATTTAAATTGTCAAATTGGTTAGTATAAAATTATTCATAGTAACTTCTTATGATCTTTTTAATGTATGTAGGTTCTGGACTAATAGCACTTTTTCATTCCTGATGTTGTCGATTTGTGCCTTTTTCCTCTCTTTGTCTATATCAGCCTTGCTAAGGGTTCATAAATTTTATTTATCATTTTAAAAACCAAGCTATGGCTATTGGTTTTCTTTATTGTATATTTGCTTTTTGTTTCATTAATTTCCTCTCTTCATTATTTCCTTCTTGCGTTATTTCCTTCCTACTAAATCCTTGTTTGGATTTAATCTGTTGTCCTTTTTAACACCTGGAAATAGTTATTTTGATTATTGATAGTAAATCTTTCTCTCTCTCTTTTTTTTAAAGATTTTATTTATTTGACAGAGAGAAACACAGCGAGAGAGGGAACACAAGCAGAGGGAATGGTAGTGGGAGAAGCAGGCTTCCTGCTGAGCAGGGAGCCCGATGCGGGGCTCGATCCCAGGACCCTGGGATCATGACCTGAGCCGAAGGCAGACGCTTAACGACTGAGCCACCCAGGCGCCCCTCTTTGTCTCTTTTTTTGATGTATGCATTTATGACTATAAATTTCCTCTAAGCTTGATGTTAGTCTCATCCCACATATTTTGGTATGTCCTGTTTTTATTACCATGGAGTTGAAAGTATTTTTCTATTTATTCCTTGACTTAGGACTATTTTGAAAGAATTTAATCCCAAACATTTGGGGATTTTCTTTTCTTTTCTTTCTTTCCTTTTTTTTTTTTTTTTTTTTGTTCATAGAATTGATTCTAGCTTAATCCACTGAGTTACAGAATACTGTCTGTAAAATTTCAAACTTTTGAAATTGAATTCATTTTCTAGACTTATTTTATAGCCTATTATATGGACAATTTAGAGAAATATTTAATGTGCACTGGAAAAGAAGAGGTATTTCCTTACCACATGGATGCAGTGCTCTATATACATCAATAGGGCCAAGCTTATCAATCGTGCTGTTCAAATCTTCTGTGTCAATACCAATTTTATTGTTGTCTACTTACTTAGTCAGAGTGAGAGGGATGGTAAAGTGTTTCACTGTGATTGCGTATTTACTCTGTCCCATTGCTTGAGTTTTCTTCTTTAGGTTCTCTTTTACACGGAGGTTGGATCTTCTCTGTCTTCCATATCTATCACTTTCTCCCATATTTTTTCTTTTACACTCCTCAGTTTACTCTTATTTCTTTTTCATTTTCCTCCTCTTATGATATTATCTGTGTTATTTGTTCACTCTTGTATTCACTCTACGTTTTTTTTCATTTCTGAAATGGTTTTTCTTTTTAGAAAAGAAAAATTATCTTTCTTAACTTTGTGTGAGCTCTTTTCAAGTCTTCCTTTTGTACAATCATCTCATTTATGATTTTTTATGATCCTGAGTTAAGCTTCAATTCCATAACTTCCATCATTAGAAAAAAAAAGGAAACTTCTTTTAGCTAATTTTGAAATATTAAATTAAAATTTTCATTTGTTTTGTGAGCAAGTCTTTCTAGAGGTCTTCATAGTCTGATGGCCTGTTGTTATGCTCACTAGTCTCTTTTCTTATAAGAACTCCGAATGGAGTTGAGGTCCTTCTCTGCAATCCTATTCTGTTGCTCATATTTAAGTGAGATAGGCTTCCCTGTCCTCCTAAGTGGGGAGAATGTGAGAGGAGTTCTTGGCCAAGATTCATGACTCTAGGGCTCCATCTTCTGTTGTACTGAGAGATGTCTTTGAAACTGGCTTCAGTTCTCAGTTTGAGAACTGTCTCCTCTGTTACCCTCCCCTACTGTGTGTGTGTGTGTGTGTGTGTGTGTGTGTGTGTGTGTGTGTGCATTGTGCATGTAGGTGGTCACAGAAACTGGGGTCCCCTACTTTATCTGGATCTTCTCCCTACTTGGCTCTACACTGTCCTATTATTTACTTTCAGGATTTCCTGGAAATAAACATTTCCCCTCAGTGTAGGGCTTTGTCCTAGAGGAGATATTTGGCTGATGAGTTTCAACATTCCAGGGGGAGATGGCATGTGCTCTTGGGAGGACTAATTTACATCATGATTGTAAAGCACTCCCCAAGGGGCCTGGCAGATAGTATTAGACATAGGATATTTATAATAGTTGTAATTATTAATGCCTACCCCCTTGTACCATACATACTAGTCCTACTCCTAAACACTCTCTTTCTTGGCTCCATCCCTCTGCTCCTGCTATTCCTTTCCCTGAGAAACTCCTGCACAATCTCTGTCACCTGCCAATCCTTCAAGAACATCTTAGTCTAGTTATATGAGTGGGTTAACTGGACCCAAGCACCACACTGGAACACTGCAGCTCCTCATTTCTAAGCCACACCTCCCAAACCTCATCTAAGACTTTACGCCAATGCCCTAACTTTCATTTAGATTTCTCATTCTATGCCAAGGCCTTTACATATATTACCTCTTAATCTCTGCAGGAAAACCCTGATTCCAAGCATAATTGGGTAGATAAATCATTGGCCTTTTTTTAACATATGTGGTCACAGGGTTGAAAGAGATTAGATACTTATGCCAAGGTTGATTGTTGGTTGTGCTAAAGCAGGTGTTTTGACCAGACCTTCTGATTCCCAAGACGATAAGCTTGATCATGGTGCTACAACTCTCTGGATTGTAGTCTCCATTAAGGAGGGAGTCCCGGCTTATATGCCTTTGTAACTCTCTCTGCAATCATCAGTTCCCAGAAGCCCCCAGCACACAGTAGGTGTTCAGCAAAGACTTCATCGTTGACCCACAGTAGATGAATGTGCACTGTCATTGTGCTGCTTAAAGGCGCAGGGCTGTGGGGTTTTAGGAAGAAACTTTTCTAGCTGAAAGCCGGATGGAAAAGTCTCAGACGCTGCTCAATTTCTTCCAAGGAGTCATTAGTCAGACTCTTACTCAGAATTTCTTTTTTTCTTTTTTCCATTCAGGTTTGAGCTCAGTGAGATGTTTATGTTTTCACAAACCCTTGGCCACTAATAACTCATCGCAAAACTCCCAGACATGGCCAGTCACAGCCCTGAGAACATTCACAAAAGCCACACCAACTTTCTGAGCTCTGTTATCTGAGGCCACCAGATAAATCCCAGACCCACTGTTCTTTAATAGAAATATCAGAAAATTGAAAGCTTGCTGATGAGTTAGAAATCCAATTTTTCCAGACATTGGAATTTCACTTGGATGTGGATTTACTAGGCAGCTGTATGTGAGCTGGGCTCCTGAAAAAGCACTGGCCCTGAGCCAGAAAACCAGGGTTTGGTCCCTGCTCTGCCACTTGTTGGCTGTGTAACATTGGGCAAGTACCCTTCTTGCGGGTTCTCTGTTTTTTCCATTTAAAAAATAATTAGCGGTAACAACATTCTGCTCGTATCACAACATTGTTAGGCATAGACAAAATAATAATGTGAAGGTCTTTGTAAACTAGAAAGTCTGCCATACAAAACCAAGAGCGTAAGCCATGGGAGCCAATTGGAAAGGCTGGGCTGCCATTTTTCAACAGCCACGATGGGACCATTGAAGCTGATGGGTGAGCCAAGAAGGCAGCTTGGTAAAACGGAAGAATGGGGCAGAGAAAGAAAAGGAGATGAAGGTTATGTCGTCCGAAAGAGAAACACAGAATGGACAGGAGAGAGTGAGGAGCCTGATGTCTTTCCAGTTTCCACAAGTACCAGCATTCTGGGAGATTTCCACAGTAGGCCCTCCTTAGAGCAACCTCGTTAATTTCATTGATTTAAAAAAAAGCAAGAGATTCGACTTCTACTACTCATTTTCATGGTATGTACGCTAGCAATCTAGAGTCTTGTTTCATTAGTCAATAGAGATTAATGTGGTGGGGAAAAACTGCAAACCAATAGTATGACCAATGGCCTCTTAGTACCACTTAAGTTGAATCAATGTCACATGAAAATGTCGGGGTGCCCAGGTGGCACAGTCAGTTAAGCGGCCAACCCTTGATTTCGACTCCGGTATTGATCTCAGGATTGTGAGATGGAGCCTAGCATTCGGCTCCACGCACAGTGGGGAGTCTGCCTGAGATTCTCTTCTTCTGCCCTTCCCCCCCGTCTAAATAAAAATAAAATAAAACAAGATGACTCGGCCATTCTCTTTCACGCCTGCTCTCTCAAATAAAAATAGATTTTTTTTTAAATGTTGTCATATGTAACCATCACAAACCTGATCACAGCCGTCAACTGCGATGGGTTTAGACTTCTTTGTTAAAACAGGAAAACATTTCCCTTTCATCGGATGTGTAAATTTACCGGTGGTTGCCATACTTATCAGTCTTCTGAATTTTTTGGAATGAAATAGAATAGAATAGTCTAGCACATAGTAGGTGATTCGTAAACATTTATTTCATTCGATATTATTGAATGAGGTATTTACTGAATAAATAATATTCGTGAGATCAAATGTTAGAGAATAATCCTTCTTAAAATCTACCCTGCTGCAAAGCACCTAGAAAGGCTGAGTTAAATATAATGACATGTTCTGAGGGTGGCTGGGGGTGAAGGGGGTAGGGATGGGGTGGCTGGGTGATGGACATTGGGGACGGTATGGGCCATGGTGAGTGCTATGAATTATGTAAGCCTGATGATTCACAGACCTGTACCCCTGGGGCAAATAATACATTATATGTTAATTAAAAAAAGAAAAGTAAAAAATATATATAAACATATATGCACACATATATGTATGTGTGTATTTATATATATACATTAATAATGACATGTACGTGTCAGGTACATTAACATGACATGTACATTAACGATGACAATAAATGACACGTGTCAGAAAGCACATATAAAATTGAAAATAAGTGAGAAATATCCCAAGGAGTCAAAAACTGAAGAAGTAAGAACTAGAGAAAAGCAGGCTGGCCAGCTGTGGAAGTCCTGAGGCAGAGGCCAATCCAGGGAAACCAGATCCCGGGTTATAATGACCACAGAAGGAAAAGGCAATAATGTCTTGGGGAAGGGAGAGGGCAGAGGAAGCTGAGATCATCCCACATAAAACTTAAATAAATTCTCCATGGGCTAATAATGTCAGTGAAAGTGTAGACTAGAAAAAGGATCTATTTACTAGGAAAAGGAATCAAGAAAGACATTTGTTTGTGTGAGTCTCAAATCTTAGTAGAAGGATAGAGTCTCTCCTAAAACCTAATACCCACAGACCTCCCTCCCCTACATTTGTGGCTCAAATTTACACTGATGGTATAAGACAAACTCTGTCAAGCCGACGTAAAAACATAAATAGGTGGGTGAGTAGAGCCAGGAGGTGCCTCCCGAAAGCAAATCCACACCTGCTTTAAAAGAATATTCTTAGCCCCGGTTTTGTAGGATTCCCACAGATCAAGAGCAGCCGCGCATGAGCATACAACCCAAACTCCAGGCAAAACTCCCAGGGATAGAGTCACCAAGAGGGCAGAGTGCCCTGACACGACAAGATAAAGAATCAGATGCACCAGGGGCGCCTGGGTGGCTCAGTCGTTAAGCGTCTGCCTTCAGCTCAGGTCAAGATCCCGGAGTCCTGGGATCGAGCCCCACATCGGGCTCCTTGCTTGGCAGGAAGCCTGCTTCTCCCGCTACCATCCCCTCTGCTTGTGTTCCCTCTCTGGCTGTGTTTCTCTCTGTCAAATAAATAAAATCTTTAAAAAAAAAAAAAAAAGAATCAGATGCACCAAAGTCTTCGGATATTGGCATGCCTAGATGTAAAGTTTTAAATAAGTATGTTTGAATGTTTTAAAACCTTTTAAAGGATGTAATCATGATGCATAATCAGAGAATGAAAACATAATCACAAATGTGGAACTGAGTGAAACAGAGGTCTTATAAATAAAAAATAAATTACCGTAAGTCAAAATTAACCGAAGAAAAATCCAGACGACCCACACGTTCTGTAGGTAAGATGGAGGGAAAACCAACTCACTTATGAATTGCTGGCAGAGTGAAAACTGAATGCCAGCCTTATGGAGAGTTTTGTTGTGTGTTTGCATATAGGAGACACACTTCTGCATGTGTATTTATACTACATATGTACCTGTGTAAATTATGTATAGATATGCATGTGTATATATGTAAATTACATGTGTGTGTATTGTTTATTACGTATGTGTATTTTTTTAGGCTCTGCAACCGCATGAAGCCCAACATGGGACTTGAACTCAGGACCCAGAGATCAAGACCCGAGCTGAGATCAAGAGTCAGACACTTAACCGACTGAACCACCCAAGTGCCCCTGGGTGTACGTACTTTTATGTGTCTTATGCACAACAAAATTGAATACTCAGAATGTTCTGACCCAGCAAATGCCTTATGTATGGGTTATTCAACTGCAACATTGTTTCCAGGAGCAAAAGACCGTAAATAACTCAAAGGGCCATCAATAGGAAGCTGGTCAAATATATTATGTTTCTTCTATGGATGAAATACTAGACTGATGAATCATAGACCTGTACCCTTGAAACAAATAATACATTATATGTTAATAAAAAAAAAGAAAGACGTACTACGCCACCATTTAAAAAATAAGAGAATGAGGAATCTCCTTAATTTTGATAAGGAAAGAGCTCCAAAAGCACAGCATATTAAAACAAAATAAAACACAAAGTAAGATGTATAACGTGCTTCTTTTTATGTGAGAAAGGAAGAAAATAAGAAAATAGTTTTACTAATATTTACTTATATTTGTATGGGGGGAATAACTGAAGACACCAAAGAAACTAAAAAAGAAAAAGGAGAAAGTGGCCCCCGCGGAGGCAGGTTGGAAGGGGGCAGGAGCGAGGTTATTCACTAAATATGTTTTAACATTGTTGGGATGTTTGCATCTTCTTAAATACAGGAGCTAATCTAAAACACACATGGATGGGGGCGCCTGGGTGGCTCAGTCGTTAAGCGTCTGCCTTCGGCTCCGGTCGTGATCCCGGAGTCCTGGGATCGAGCCCCACATCGGGCTCCTTGCGCCCAGGAAGCCTGCTTCTCCCGCTACCATTCCCCCTGCTTGTGTTCCCTCTCTCGCTGTGTTTCTGTCAAATAAATAAAATCTTCAAAAAAAAAAAAAAAGAACATTTAAAAAAAATAAAACAAACATGGATGGATTAAATCGCAGATTAGACACAGAAAAAAGCATGAGGGAACTGGAACAAAAATGTGGAGAAAAACCAACGAGCACACCATACAGATACACAAAAAGTAGGAAACAAGACAAAGAGGAGAGAGTGAGGGGTCTTGTTGCATTTCTGCGAGGCGTTCCACAAGGCAAAACTAGAGAGAGCCGGGGAGACGGGATATGCATCTAGAAAGATCCAAAACGAGGAAAGATGTGAATCCTCAGATTCAGGAAGAACAAACCCCGAAGAGGATAAATTAAGAAGAAAGTCATATCCAGATACATACTGTGTAGTAAGCTTTCAAAAACTCAAAGATGAAAAGATCTTAGAAACAGTCCCTCCTCCCCCAGTAGATGAATTCTCTACCCAGAACAACAGGTAAACAACGGCAACGACGAAAGCCAGGAACAGCGAAATGACCTCAAAGTGCTGAGAGGTGTCAACCATCAGGGACTTCAAAGTGTCAACTCGCTAAAATTATGATTCAAAACCGAGGGTGAAATAAAGATGTTTCAAGCAAACAGAAACTGAGAGTAGGTGCTGCCTGGGGCACTTCTAGTGCGTAGTACTTTAAGGGGAAAAAAACGATCCAAGGAAACTCAGAGATGAAACACTAAGTAGCAGAGAAATTGACAAATGTGTGAATAAATATAAACAAGTATTGACGGTATCCAGTAACAGCACCAATGACTAAGTATGTACAGGAAAAGCAAGAGCCAACAAAAATCCCGGACAATAATACCCCTGGGGATGAAGAAAGGGTGATTTTAGTTAACGGCATTCTAAGATCATGAAATCCCTAGAAAGGAGAACGATGAGAAACTTTTGACTTTGCTAAGAATGCCTGTTAGCGTTTTTCATGGGCAATCACTAAAGAATCAGAAAGGCTCAAGAGTCAATCAGCACAGAGAAAAAGAATGTGACTTTTTAAAAGTTCGGTCAATCTAAAAGTAGGCAGGGGGCGGGGGGCCTGGGTGGCTCAGTAGGTTTAGCGTCTGCCTTCAGCTCAGGTCATGATCTCGGGGTCCTGGGATCGAGCCCCACTTCGGCTCTCTGCTCTCAAGGAAAACCAGGCTTCTCCCTCTCCCTCTGCTGCTTCCCCCTGCTTATGCATGCTTTCTCTCAAATAAATAGATAATATCTTAGAAGAAAAAGGCAGGAAAAGAGGGGAGAAAGCAAGGAAAGCAGGACATTGATCAAACACATCCCAGCAGAAATAAATTCTCACAGAACAGTAAATGTAGGGGCGCCTGGGTGGCCCAGTGAGTTAAAGCCTCTGCCTTCGGCTCAGGTCATGATCTCAGGGTCCTGGGATCAAGCCCGGCGTAGGGCTCTCTGCTCAGCAGGAAGCCTGCTTCCCCCTCTCTCTCTGCCTGCCTCTCTGCCTACTTGTGATCTCTCTCTCTCTCTCTGTCAAATAAAAAAAAAAATACTTAAAAAAAAAAAAAAGAACAGTAAATGCAAATGGACCTAATTCCGGGATACACAGTCAGCTACCCAGATTGGGTGTCATCACAAAATTCAATGAATTGCGAAACAAAGGGAATTTAAAAGGAAGATGGAGGGGCGCCTGGGTGGCTCAGTCGTTAAGCGTCTGCCTTCGGCTCAGGTCATGATCCCAGGGTCCTGGGATCGAGCCCCGCATCGGGCTCCCTGCTCAGCAGGAAGCCTGCTTCTCCCGCTGTTCCCTCTGCTGTGTTTCTCTCTGTCAAATAAATAAAATCTTTAAATAAATAAATAAATAAATAAATAAATAAATAAATAAATAAAATAAAATAAAAGGAAGATGAAACATCTAATCAAAAGACGGTTGGCAGACTGACAATGGTCAAGATGGTAAACTTCACATTCTGTGTATTTTACCACAATCAAAAATAATTATATTGGGGCGCCTGGGTGGCTCAGTCGTTAAGCGTCTGCCTTCAGCCCAGGTCAGATCCCAGAGTCCTGGGATCGAGCCCCGCATCGGGCTCTCTGCGCAGCGGGGAGCCTGCTTCTCCCGCTACCATTCCCTCTGCTTGTGTTCCCTCTCTCGCTGTGTTTCTCTCTGTCAAATAAATAAAAAATTTAAAAAAAATAATAATAATTATATTAAAAAAGAAGATTGGAATAGCTCTATTAGTATTAGACCAAATTGATATTTGGGGGGAGAATCATCCTTTGGGAGGGTTTAATGAATTTAGACAAAGCAATACTAAACTTGTTTAATAGCCTCAAACATATAAAGCCAAAGTTGACAGAACTCCCATTGCAGGAGAAAATCTATAGGTCTTGCACCATCTGTCTTCACGGTGTGGGATTTTAACATGATTTCCTTAATAGCTAATATATCAAGAGACCACAGGTTTGAACACAGCACTCTGCATCAGAAAAATCAGCCAACAGATACTGTTCTCACGTACACAGGAACATTTATGAAATCATTTAGTAAACCACAGAGAAAATTTCAACCAGCATCGAAGAATGTCAGGACATCCAGACCTGTCCTGCTACAGTGTGACTATGTTAGAAATCACTAGCCAAGTGGTGGTATTTAAAACCCCATTTTCTTGAAAACGTAAAAGTATACTTTTATATAATTCACAAGTTAAAGAAAAAAATCATCAGGACGTTTGCAAAGTGTTAAGAAACCAGGCAGTAATGAAGAATGACTTCCTACCAAAACTACAGAGAGGCAGTTTAAAAGATTCTTAGGGCAATGTAGAGCCTTAAGTGTTTACATTAAAAAGGAGGGAAAATGAAAATTAATGAGCTAAGGGCTTTACTTAAGAAGTCAGTAAGGGGCGCCTAGGTGGCCCTTGGTTTGGATTCAGGTCATCATGTCACGGTCTTGGGATCAAGCCGTGTGTGGGGCTCCACGCTCAGCACAGTCTGCTTTAGATTCTCTCTCTCTCTCCCCCTTCTCCTGCTCACACTCTCTCTCTCTCTAAAATAAATAAATAAAATCTTTTTTAAAAAAGTTAGTGAAAGTACAATAGAATGAGCCCAAAAAATACGGGAAAAAGGAAGGAAATGAAAAGGTAGGAATGAAATTGATCAGAGAGGAAACAGTGATTCAATAGAAAGGATTAATAAAGCCAAGAGCAGGTTCTTTGAAAAAAATAGGAAAATCTTTAACAAGACTGATCTAAAAAAAAAGAGAGAAACAATGATAAAAACGTGTGATCAAAACAGGGCATCACTAACAGATTCAGAAAGATATTTTTTCTAAGCGCAAGAGAGAAAGAGACTGGGGCACCTGGGTGGCTCAGTGGGTTAAAGCCTCTGCCTTCGGCTCAGGTCATGATCTCAGGGTCCTGGGATCGAGCCCCGCATCGGGCTCTCTGCTCAGCAGGGAGCCTGCTTCCCCCTCTCTCTCTGCCTGCTTCCCTGCCTACTTGTGATCTCTGTCTGTTGAATAAATAAATAAAATCTTTAAAAAGAGAGAGAGAGCGCGCCTACCCAAATAACTTTATGGCCACAACAGTGAAATTTCAGACAGATTGGTAGTTTTCCTAGGAAAATGTAACTTGCCAAAACCGATACCAGAAAAAAAGCCAGAAAATCCAAATAGAGCCATAACTGCTGAAGATATGGGCTCAGTGTTAAAAATCTGAGTACAAAAACCAGTATTCCACAGAATGGAAAAAGAGGAAAGGCTCCCCGGGGCTTTCCATGAAGAACCCCAGAAGAAGAGGGAAGCAAGAAAAATCACAGGATGAAGGGAATGCTACTGTGACTGCCTTAGGTATTTTCAAAATAGGCACAATAATTGCAATCTACACCCGTTTTGTCGAAGGACCTCTCTGATTGTGGTTCATGTGCGTAGCACATAGAGTAGGTAGAGTTTATGTAAGTAGATGAAATCAAGACCAACAGTTTCTTTTGCTTTCTGTGTAGAGTAATCACGGAGCTTTTCTGTCAAGGGTAAATATGCAGTAATCTTAGGAAATAGACATCAAAACCATATCCACATGCAAAAGAATAAAGTTGGACTCCTTTTCAAACACAAAAATAAACTCTAGGTGGATCATACCTAAATGTAATAGGTAGAACTAGGAGACTCTTAGAAGAAAGTATAGGAGTAAATCTTCATGATCTTGCGTTAGGCAAAGACCTCTCAGGTATGACATTAAAAATGTAAGCAACAAAATAACAACCAGATACTTTGGACTACATTAAAGTTTAAAAAGTTTTGTGCTTCAAAACTTTTTCTGCTTCAAAACTCTTAAGAGGTGAAAAGATAACCCAGAATAGGAAAAAATGTTTGCAAATCATCTATCTGAAAAGGGTCTTGAATCCAAAATATGTAAAGAACTATTACAAATCAATAACAGTAAAATCAAATCAATTACAACTATTACAAATCAGTAACAATAAAAGACAAATAACCCAATTCAAAAATTGGCAAAGGACTTGAATTGACATTTCTCCAAAGAACATACACAAATAACCTATAAGCAAATGAGAAGAAGCTCACCATTGGGGAAATCCAAATCAAAACCACCCTGAGATACCACTTCACATCCACAAAAATGGCTGTAATTAAAAAGTCCATAGCGGGGCGCCTCGGTGGCTCAGTGGGTTAAAGCCTCTGCCTCAGCTCAGGTCATGATCTCATGATCCTGGGATCGAGCCCCAAATCAGGCTCTCTGTTCGGCAGGGAGCCTGCTTCCCCCTCTCTCTCTGCCTGCCTCTCTGCCTACTTGTGATCTCTCTCTGTCAAATAAATAAATAAAATCTTTAAAAAAAAATAAAAAATAAAAAGTCGAATAGCAACAATGATGTGGAGAAGTTAGAATCCTCCTATACCACTGGTGGGAAAGTAAAATGGTGTCAGCTCATAGGAAAACAGTTCCTGAAAAGTTAAAGGTAGAGTTATCTTGTGACCCAGCAATTCCACGGTTAGGTATATATTCAAGAGAAATGGGAAAACCCAGGTCCACACAAAAACTTGTACACCAATGTTCATAGCAGCATTACTCATAACAGCCCAAAAGGGGAAACAACCCAAATGGCCACAATGAATGAATAAATAAAATGTGGTGACTCCATTCAAGGGACTGTTCTCCGGCCAGGAAAAGGAACAAAGGACTAATACAGGGTACAACTTGGATAAACCTTGAAAATATGACATCACATGAAATATACCAGACACAAAGGTCACATCTTCCGTGAGCCTATTAATACAAAATGTCCTACACTTTCTGTCCTCCATCCATAAAGACAGAAAGTAGACCAGTGTCTAGTGAAAAGAGCAGTGACCACTGATAGATATGGGATTTCTTTTTCAGAGTGATGAACACATTTGAAAATTGATCATGGTGGTAGGTATGCAGCTCTGTGAACCACCGAACTGTACACTCTAATTTTTTTTTTTTTTTAGAGAGAGAGAGTGATCGAGAGACTACAAGCAGGAGGAGAGGCCGAGGAAGAAGCAGGCTCCCCACTGAGCAGGGAGCCCGATGTGGGACTCGATCCCAGGACCCTGGGATCATGACCTGAGCCGAAGACAGATGCTTTACCAACTGAGCCACTCAGGCGTCCCCCTTTTAGTTATTTACAGGTGATTTTTATTTTTAAAGGTGACTGCAGCAGTAACATGGGCATTCAACAGATACATTTTGAATCAGACTAGATTATAAATATGTCTTATGTTCCTAAAAGGAACACGGCGTGTCCCTACCCATTCCTTAAACTCAGAGATGTAATTTTATTCATCTGATGGTATCAACACTATTGGACATGTAGGGCCTTTTCCTCCCCGTTTAAGCTGAATTTCATTTTGAAAAGCTGATGTTGAGGTGTGTTGAACTATTTTTATCGGGTTCCCTTTTGGTCTTGTAAAAACGACACAAATTTCTCTGAATGCCGCTCCAGAAATATGAATGCACACAGAGCACTTACTTGGTAATAGTCTCTGGAAAGTTCGAAAGATCTTTTGGGTGTTTTTAAGATTTTATTTATTTATTTCAGAGAGAGAGAGAGAGAATGAGTGACAACGTCTTCACGTTGCCATGCAATGACCCAACTCTTGTTTATGCCCATGTGACCAAACTAGGCACAGACAGATAGAAGAGGGTCAGGAGGCCACAATTTGGGGGGGTGCACCGCGGGGAGGAGATGACGTCCAGGTTCCCAGAAGGCAGCATAAGCCCCTGTTCCCGTAACAGCGAGGCCCTCACGGGGGAGCGGGGGGACAGAGACTCAAGGGATGAGCTACCCCACGGTGTCACACGTGGTCTGGGGCCTGTGGCTATTTGTTCCCGTCACGTACACCAGCTGGAGTGTGAACTCTTGAAAACAGCCCCCCACTTACCAGCTGTCCTCACCTCAAACCAGTGTGATTTTTGACCCCCAGAAGTTGCCCTGTGAGTCACTCAACCCATGGAAACCTCACCCCACCCTGACCTCAGGTAAGACCTAGGATGAGACCCTGGGCCTCTGGTCCCACCCACGTCTCTCTCCCCCTTTGTTCATGTACCCACGCCCATGGCTACAACCTCAGGCCAGAGCTGGGGAGGGCTGGGGACCAGTGTGGCCGCTGGTGCTCCTCACCAAAGGGGAACAGGTAACTGTGTCCTGGGGTACGTTGTTTGGGGTCTAGAGCCTGGGCCGGGCTGGGAAGCAGGTGTGGGTAGGAAGAGGGCCAGGAGGGCAATTTCTCCCCACGGCCTGGGGAGGGGGTAATGTGTCACCTGAGCTCACGTGTGCTGAGAACCAGACACTGTCCGAAGCACGTCGCACATAGTCACTCTCCCGTTCTTCACAACCTGTAGGGTCTACACTATTATGATCCCCCTTTCTAGCTGAGGAAACTGAGGCCCGGAGAGGCTGAAGGAGCTCGCCAGGCCAAACAGCCAGAGCCCCCACGGTGAGCTCCTATGCTGTGCCCCCTCTTAGGTCTCACACACGTGATGCTCTAGATCAGAAGCAGGGGGGCTGCCCTTGCTGGCCCCCTCCTCAGCCCCAGACTCGAATCCCCAAGTCCCTGGGCCCCTGGGTGCGCGCCACACCAGGCCTAATCTGCCAGCCCCGGGCCCCAGCGCCCCAGGCAGCTCTCTGCTCACGGGATGAGACGCTGGCCCTCACAGCTCTGCTTCCTGGAGGGCTGTCAGAAGGGCCGGATGAGGAGGTGAGGACAGGATGGGTGCTGGCGGTGGGGGGAGAGCGGAGGGGACCCATGACCACAGCTGGAGGGGCGGGGCAGGAAGCAGAAGTGATGTGAACAGCGGCCCTGGTGATGAGCCTGCCGGGGGCCCGACGGCACCATTTCAGGAGCGTCTCCTGGGCGGAGAGCATGTCTGTGTAGAGCGTCCCCGCACAGGACTCCAGGTAGGGAGGAAGGTGGGCGTCGGGGGGCGGGGGGGGGGGGGCTGCGAGCCCCTGGGGGGGGACAGAGAGGTCCGGGAGCGGGGCTCCCCTGCTCCATCCAGGGGAGAGCCTGGCCGAGCAGGAAGTGTTGTGACCCATGAGACTACTGTGCCGCGGACTCGCTGGGGGGCCTCGCGCCCGCTCTGGGCCTCAGTGTCCTCACGGAGGGAGGGGAAACCTCCCAGCGCATTGTCTGTAAGGCCCCTTCAGATGCTGACAGGGAAAGCCTGTAAGAAAGCTGGAAACGGGGGCGCCTGGGTGGCTCAGAGGGTTAAAGCCTCTGCCTTCGGCTCAGGTCATGATCTCAGGGTCCTGGGATCAAGCCCCACATTGGGCTCCCTGCTCAGCGGGGAGCCTGCTTCCCCCTCTCTCTCTGCCTGCCTCTCTGCCCGCTGGTGACCTCTCTCTCTTTCTCTCTCTCTCTAATAAAAAAATAAAATCTTAAAAAAACAAAGAAAGCCAGCTGGAAAGAGGCTCCCAGACAGTCCCCCCTTCAGGTGAGGCGCAGAGGGTCTGGGCTAGAAGGCAGGCGTTCCTGGTCTCCACAGCCCCCCATGTCTCAGACAGGCTACGGCCCCGGCAGGTGCAGCCAGGAACAGGCCTCCCAGGTGTCCAGTTGGGATAGCGGGAGAGTGTGGAGACCCCAAATTCTAAACACGTCCCTCTTTTGAAGCCCCCTCAAGGTAGGGAAGAAATTTCCAGCCCGTGGCTGCCCAGCAGTAGGCGAGAGGTAGCTGGCGGCTCTGCCAGGATTCTGCAGAGGACGGCAGAGCAGGCGTGGGCATCGGGAGATGGGGGGGGACCTAAAGCCCTCTCCCACGGGGTCCAAGGGCAGGGGCACATGCGCAGCTCCAAGTCTGGAATGGGCACTGCTGTTCTCTCTCCCACGAGGCTCAGAGAGCTGGCCCAACGGGAAGGCAGGGACGATAAGGGCAATGCGTTCTTTCTTTCCCAATTCTGTTAAGGGCTTCGTGGGAGACCGGCAGACAGATAGGGAACAAGAGAGGTGGGGTAGGAGAAGCATAGCTCGTTCTGGGGCCCAAAATAACACTTCCCCAGAACCCAGGCTTCCCTAGAGTCCCAGACCCCTCCCCAAATTTGCTCTGTGTGCACTCTGTCCCCTCTTCTGTGTGCAGAGCCCCTTTCCCACCAGCAGTGGCCGCGTGGTCCTGGGGACAAAGCCATCCATCTGGATCCCCACCAGGCCTTAAATAATGAAAGCCTAGCAAGGGGCTCCTCCTGGCTGTGTGACCTGGGGCGAGACACTTCCCATCCTCAGGCCCATTTGTGCAGGTGGGTGATGGGCCAGGTTTCTGAAGGCCACAGCAGCCCTGACTTTCAGAGACTTATGAGGTATCTCATTCCCTCTCCATTCCATATGCACGATGGTTCATCCTCCATATCTCTGCCCACAGCTTGCGGAGCACGTCTGCCCCCCGTCTCCGTAGCTCCATGGGTGCCCACCTGCTCCTCCAGAGCCTCGTCCTGCTGCTGCTGCCCACGCCCACCCCAGCCCCTTGCCGCACGGCCACCCGCAATGAGTGCCGGCGCAACCAAGGCTTTGTGCCTGGCGCAGTGCTGGCCGGGGAGGGCGTGGACGTGACCAGCCTCAGGCGCTCAGGCTCCTTCCCTGTGGACATAGAGAGCTTCCTGCGGCCCGACGGCACCTGCACCCTCTGCCAGAACGCCCTGCAGGAGGACGCCCTCCAGCGCCTGCCCCTGGCGCTGGCCCACTGGCGCGCCCAGGGCTCGGGCTGCCAGCGCCAAGTGGTCAGAGCCAAGGCCAGCTCCACCGAGGGCGTGGCCAAGGAGGCGGCCAGCAACATCCGCAACGACTGGCGAGTGGGGCTGGATGTGTCTCCCAAACCCAGCGCCGAGGTGCAGGTGACCATGGCCGGCTCGCACTCCAAGGTGGCCAACTTCGCTGCCCAGAAGACGCACCAGGACCAGTACAGTTTCAGCACTGACTTGGTGGAGTGTCGCTTCTACAGGTGAGCCCCGCGGGTGGGGATCGGGGGGCTCGGAGAAGGGACTGGGAGACTGGGCGTGTTCAGGAGTGCTGAGATGGCAGGGCGGGGTCGCGCAGGCTGCGTCCGCCCGCCTGGACGGTACAGAACCCCGGTTCTCGTACGCGGGGCGGTGCGGTGCCCTCGGGCCTCCTCCCCGGGGCCCCTGAACGGGAAGAGCCCAGGAGACAACAGGTGGAGGGGAAGTGAGCGAGGCTGTGCTGAGATCCCCGACATGGTGCACATTCGGATCTACTGAGTGCCCAGTCCCCTCTGTCTCGTGGGCGGGAGACTTCCCCTCACTGGGCCTCATTTACCCATCGACCACGATCGTGTCTGTCATGTGTCTGTCATCAGGTTCTGGGCTGGGAATTAGCGCTACGGTGCTAGACAGCAGCAGCCACATCCCCATCCTCAGGGACCTGAGTCCCACACCCCAGAAATGCATGGTCCCCGTGGAGGACCCAAGTCACCCACCCCGACTTCTCCCAGAGTGAGACAGGGAGCCTCCTGCCTTGTGGCCAGAACTGTCAGGACCCCAATCTAGGGGACAGATGGACAAGGTGGCGGAGGTGGGTTCCAAACTAGAGGGTCACCATCTGTGTCATATCATCACTTTATAATTAGAAAATAAAAAGGAGGGGCGCCTGGGCAGCTCAGCCATTGAGCATCTGCCTTCGGCTCAGGTCATGATCCCAGGGTCCTGGGATCGAGCCCCACGTCGGGCTCCCTGCTTGGCGGGGAGCCTGCTTCTCCCTCTCCCACTCCCCCTGCTCGTGTTCCCTCTCTCGCTGTCTCTCTCTATCAAATAAATAAAATCTTAAAAAAAAAGAAAAAGAAAAAGAAAAAGAAAGTAAAAAGGAAAGAAAAGACTTTGCAAAGGAAAAGCAGAAATTCAGCACGCCTAGGTCACCGAGGAGCAGCAGACAGAATGGGTTCCCCCGACAGCTCTGTGGTTCAGAGCTTTGGGCTTGGAGCCAAGCCACCTGGGCTCAAGTTTTCTTTCTATCTCTTGCCTGTGACCTTGGGCAACCTTGAGGGATGGCTGAATGGGGAAAACGAACCACGGCTGGCCGCTCTGATATTTCTCTCCCCTTTCAGTTTTCACCTGGTACACTCTCCCCCACTCCACCCTGACTTCCAGAAGGCCCTCAGCGACCTGCCCCCCGACTTCAACACCTCCACAGAGGCCGACTACACCAGGCTCATCTCCAACTACGGCACCCACTTCATCCGGTCCATGGAGCTGGGCGGCCGGGTCTCGTCCCTCACCGCCCTGCGCACCTGCGAGCTGGCCCTCAACGGGCTCACAGCCAACGAGGTGGAGGACTGCCTGGCCGTCGAGGCCCAGGTCAGCATCGGCGGCCGCGCCAGCTCCTCCTCGCAATTCAAGGCCTGTGAGGAGAAGAAGAAGCAGCACAAGATGGAGACCTCCTTCCACCAGTCCTACCGGGAACGCTTCTCCCAAATAGTCGGTGGTCACCACACGTCGGTGGGCGACCTGCTGTTTGGGAACGGGGCCGGGCCGGAGCAGTTCTCGGCCTGGATGAACTCCCTGCTGGCCCGGCCCGGCCCGGTGGACTATGCCTTGGAGCCCCTGCACGTGCTCGTGGACGGCCAGGACCCGCGGCGGGAGGCGCTGAGGCGGGCCGTGAGCAAGTACGTGATGGACAAGGCCCGGTGGCGGGACTGCAGCCGGCCCTGTCCCCCGGGGCAGCACAAGAGCCCCCACAACCCGTGCCAGTGTGTGTGCCACACCTCCGCGGCCACCAACCAGGACTGCTGTCCCCGGAAAAGGGGCCTGGCCCACTTGGAGGTGATGAACTTCCGGGCGAAGGGCCTGTGGGGGGACTCCTTCACGGCCACGGACGCCTACCTCAAAGTCTTCTTCGGAGGCCAGGAGCTGAGAACCAACACGGTGTGGAACAACAACCACCCCAAGTGGATGACGCGGCTGGACTTTGGGGATGTGCTCCTGTCCACGGGGGGGCCCCTGAGGGTGCAGGTGTGGGACGAAGACCACGGCTGGGACGATGACCTTCTGGGCACCTGTGACCAGAAACCGCAGTCCGGCTCACACGAGGTGGAATGCAACCTAAGCCACGGTCACCTGAGATTCCAATACCAGGCCGAGTGCTTGCCTCACCTGGAGGGGGCCACCTGCTTACAGTACGCCCCCCAAGGTCTTCTGGGGGCACCTCCGGGAAACCGGAGTGGGCCCGTGTGGTGAGAGCACTGGGCCTCCAGAGGACCGGGGCACCGACGCCCGCACTAAATGGGGTTCTCACGGAGGGGGCCGGGCCTATCTTCATATCCCCATTAGACAGATGGAAAACTGAGGCTTACTTTTTTTTTTTTTCCCAATGAAGTGGCTGGATTTACCGGCCAGCCCTGGCTCTGCTGTCCAAACTGCCTGACACTCTCGAGCCCCGGAAATGAGCCGGGGCGAGGCCACCCCGTCCGGCCCCTGCTGAGAGGCCACAGCCTGGGTCAGGAGGCCCGTCCTCCCGGGCTGCTTGCTATCACTGAAGACCTTCCCTTGCAGCCCTTGCCAGCGTGGGAACTTCTTCATCCCAGGGGGACCCACCCTGCCTGTCCCAGCTGCTCTCTGCTTGCTCTCTCTCCTTTGCCCAGCTTTGCCCCTCAGCCAAATCAGGGACCGTCTGGACCTGCCTCGGGGGTGCCCAGCCTGACAGAGGACCGATGCGTGTGCTGCGATGGTGACCATCACGACAGTGGGTGTGGCCAGGGAGACGTCCCAGACCAAACGCGACCCTAGAGACCCACGTCTATGTGGGCACCCTGCCCAGCAGGACCCGCGGCTCACCCCGGAGCAGGCCGGGACTCAACAAACTGGCTATCCACTTTCGTTGGAAATGTGGGGACCCAAAATATTTTCCTTCCCTCGTAACTCTTGATTCAAGACACAGCAGCACCAACTCGGGGACCAAAGGCAACAGACTTTCAGCTCCCGGCCGGGTGGCCACAAGGAACGGGGAGGACTTATGGGGAGCTGAAGGGCATGTGATTTACCTAGATGGGAGCGGGTGGGGGAGGGGGGAGCTGCCGCTCTGCCCCCACCAAACATTCCCTGGCAGGAGGGCTGGCCGGGCTCAGAACTTCTGAAAGTAGCCAGAGACCGCAAATTAACTTCTCTAATTGTTGGCAAGGCAGTTCACTTTGTAAAAATAAACGTAAGCACAAGTCAAAGAGAAGGTGTGTGCAGGCTGTCATCGATCCGGGGGCAATGGCTGGAAAGCTGTCATTTCAACAGAACCCATGACTCGGGCTGAAGAGCTCTCCCCTGTCGCCCACAGTTGGAGAGGGGAAGGCAGTGGCTCCAACAAGGGGGCGTCTGAGGCTCCTGGCCTTGGGTTCTGCCGTCAAATGAAATGGTCTTTGTTTCACGTGCCTGGGACACAGGCCGACGGGGGTGGGTGGCGAGATTCGGGTAGTCTCCTCGAACTGGCAGGATTGGGCCGCGCAGGGCTGCTATCAGAAGGGCCCAGAGTCGCCGGCCTCGCTTCCTGACTCTGAAACTCCCTGCAAAGTAAGGCCTTTGAGGTTTGTGTGGACCCATACCCCCAAAGCCCAGCAGTCATATTACCCCGACCCCGACTCCCCCAGGTGGGGGGGGCGGGAGCCGGGAGGGACCGGCCGGCTCTACGAGGCTGGTTGAAGTCAATGTTCTTACCCCTTTCCCTTCACCGCCACACGCACAAACAAGAGCACAAGAAAGATCTTGAAAGGTCACGCTGGCTGCCGCCCCAATTGAAAATAAACATGGGTGTGGGCCGTACCCCTCTGGGAAAGCAGGCCTGGCGCGGGGGGCCGCTCTGACCAAAGAGGGGAGCCTTGTTTAAGTGCCCATAGGATCCGTGACCTCCAGCCGTCGCCTTGTTCCCTGAGCCTTGGTTTCCCCAAAAGGAAACTCTTCATTTTTCTCCCTTCTCAGGACTGTTTGGAAGGGGGCCACGGCCTTTCTAGAAGGTCAGTGCTCCTTAAAGGGTGCTGAAAGGTCATCCCGTTACCCCTCCTGGGGCTCCAGCTAGGGAAGTCAGGACCCAGAGGATGTAACCGTGGTTCCAGAAGTTTCTGGCAGAGTCAGGTCTCTGAGGCCTGAGCACGTCACGCTCCGAGCCCCACCACTGGAGGGACCAACAGGGCCCTAGAGAAAAGGGCCCTCGGGTGAAAAGGCGTGGGATGGCCAAGGAAAGGAGGACCGGGTGGATGCTGTTGAAGGGCAGCTCACCCTCAGCCCTAATTCGAGACCCAGTGTGACATTTTCCCTTCTACCCCACGCAGACGTCAGAAGACTGTCACCCCGAGGCCCCTTGTTTGCTCGGGGCTCCCTCCTGGGCCAGATGGCCTCCAGGGGCCCTCAGGTTCTGTCCTCACCCTGTCCCACTCTGCTCCGGCCTGGGGGGCTGACATGTCTGCACCGCTCTATCAGGGGGCAGGAGATGGGGGGAGGGGGAGTTTCAGGGACTAGAGCGTTTGCTCCCCTCTGGCGCTCGGTGAGGCGGCCGTGTCTAGCTGGGTCACTGCTCCTCCCCAGGGAGGCTCTGTCTATCTCTCTCTCTGGGCAACTGCCCCCTCTCTCACCCCTTCAGACCCAGGGATGGTAGCGGCTTCGCTGTACGAATCCCGAGTTACTGCGCTCCACCCCCGGTGTTTCTCCACAGCCCCCACACCTTTGTACACAGGCCCTTTATAAACAACCCTTCCCAAAATTATTGCAATTCGAACATGCCATTGGCTTCTGCTATGGCCTGGATGTTTGTGTCCCCTCAAAATTCATAGGCTGAAATCGTAACCCCCAAAGTGATCGCCTCCGGAGGGGGGTGCTGTGGGAGGCCACGTGAGCAGGACTAGTCACATCATGAAAGGGGCCCCAGATAGCTCCCAGGCCTCTGCCGCCGTAGGAGGACCCCCAGGAAGGTGCTCTCTACAAACAGAAAACAGGGCCCCTGAATCCGCCAACACCTTGACCTAGGACCTCCAGCCTCCAAAACCGAGAGGAATGTGTTTCTCCTGTGTGTAAGCCACCGGGTCTGTGGTATTTTGTTCTAACAGCCCCAACCGAACTATAGGGACCCCGTGACTACACTACCTGTGAGTCCCGGTGGAAGGCAGAGCCACACCCGCTTCTCCTCCCCCCAGCAGCTGGAAATGCCCAACTCTTGCTCCCGGACCCTTCCCTGAAACTAGGAAAGGACACGTGACGGGGTCTGTCCCTGGTCGGCACCTGTCCCCGGTATGGGGACCCTTCAGGAGCAGAGGTGAGCCCAAGGTAGGAGGACAGGTGACTTATGTGAGAGGCAATCCCAGGAAGCCCCAGCAGGGGAGAGGACGAGTGAGACGGGGAAGGGACCGGCGGCCTGCCATTCAGCAAGTCGCCACGGTGGGCCCCAGAGCCAACGAAGAACACAAGAGCTGGGCGTCCATGTAGCCCCTCCCATCAGTCATCGCTTAGAGCTACATTCTTGGTCTGCTGATTTGATCCAGACCTGCCTTCTCGTTCTGGCAAATACAAACGCTGGCTTG
>CM053617.1:23713454-23730365 GCA_028646535.1 Procyon lotor | reverse complement strand
CTGCTCATAACCACGGGCTCCCCGGGACAGCAACATCTCCCAGATATGCCTTCCCATGGGCTCTTCACGGATCCCTGGGCTCCCGTCTGCTTCTCTGTGCCCTTCCAGCCCCCTCCGAGCCGGCGCCCACACCATTGCCCAAGGGCCCGAGCTGGGCCCGCTCTGCCTGCCCCCCACCCGGGGGAAGCCCGGAGAGCCAGGGCACACTGTCCGCGCCCCACTCACCCCAGACAGCCCTCACCCAATGGCCGATGGCAGGCGGGTGGCGCACAAACCGCTGGCTCCCTCCCCGTCGGGGGAATAACTCGGACGGACATATTCGACCCTGACCGCCAGGGTTCCCCAGCAGGGTAAAGCTCCCGAGCCCACAGGCGTGACTCGCTTGACCACACGTGCTGTCTTGGCTGGCCTCCTTCCCGGTCTCCATCCCACATGCCCCTACTGGTATCTTCTGGAATCACCCCCCACACAAACTACCTGCTTGTGAACCTCTGTCTCGACGTTTACTTCTGGAGAAACCAGCTGAGACACACATCTGACTATGTCATCGCCTTGCTTAAAACTCTCCACCGGTTCCTTGTGGCTCCCGGGATAACGCTCAGACCCCCTAGCGCGCCCCCCGTGCTGACCTGGCTCTCAGCTCTGCACCTCACCAAGCCCTGCCTCACCAAGCTTACGGGCTCCTCTGCTGGCCACGTTCTCTCTTGCCCCTTCCCACATGCCGCCTCTTTCCGCAACTTTCCTCCTCCACCCTAAGTCCTCCTCAGCCTCCAGGCTTCAGCTTCCAAGACAGCTTCCTCCAGGAAGCCTTCCCTGGTTTCTCAGTCGAGCTCACTCACGGTCCACTGTCAGGCCAAGGGTCACTTCTATCTTACTGTGGAATCAATAGTCCAGCCCCTGGCATAAGTTTGCTGCTTGAAAAATATTGGATGAGGAGCACCTGGGTGGCTCAGTCGGTTGAGCATCTGCCTTCAGCTCGGGTCATGGTCCTAGGGTCCTGGAATGGAGTCCCATGGCATCGAGCTTCCTGCTCAGTGGAGAGTCTGCTTCTCCCTCTCCCTGTGCCCCTCCCCCTGCTTATGCTCTGTTTCTCTGTCTCTCTCTCTCAAATAAAGAAATAAAATCTTTAAAAAAAATAGAAAATAAAAATACTGGATGAGTGATTAGACGGGTAATGGCTAAATGAATGAATGGAACCCACCGAAGCCTCTTCCAGCCTGTGCTTGAACACTCCCACAGGCAGGGGGCTCATTACCTGGGGAGGCAGCTGTTCTGCCTGTGATGGGCTCTCACGCGGGCCATCAGGTGACACGGGAACCTGCCTTCTCAGAGTGCGCAGCCTGACCAGCGGATCAGGGGCTCTGTGTATCTAAATCTCTGGTCCCGTCTGCCACCGGGCTGGGCGGAAAGACCACGGGGCTGACTCCAGTGCTGGTCACGGCTGCCCCCTCTGGGAAGTTGCCACCGAGGGAGCACACACGGCCGAGTGGAGTCGCTGGCCCGACCACCGCCTCTCTGTCACTGATGACAGAAACAAGAGCCTCTCACGGACAGGGACAGGGACAGGATGGGGACGGGGACGGATGGTCCCGGGCCTCTCACTAATCAATAGCCCCAGGCACAACTGAGTCAATTCTGGTTGGGGGCAGCGCTTCGTCTGGGCACAGCAGGTGCCCAGGAGGGCAGGCCCGCCCCTCAAGCTGCTCCCGGGATCCCTCCCCACGCCCCCCACCCTGCTGCCTGATGAGGCCTTCTCCAGCTAAGGCTCCCTCCCGAGCGACACACACACACACACACACACACACACACACACACACACACACACACACACATGGGCAGGCCCAGACGGGGCGGGGAGTGGCGCCGCTGACATTGTCACCAGGTGGTTCGGGCTCCTGTCACACACAGAAAGTGATCAACCCCCATCACAGACGGGGACCCTCGAGAGCAGCCAAGGACCGCCGTCCAAGCCAGGCCACAAACGAAATGTGAGCCTGGCCACACATTCGCCCAGACCAGCCAGAGACATATCATATGAACCTTGATTTTGAGCCAAGATTGAGTCTCAACCTCAATGAGTTCTCTGTAGCGCGCTACCATCACGCAAGCCCCCTTCCCCTGCGGGATCTCGTGGCTCCCAGCTATAAAACACTGGTTTCTGCCCCGCTTTCCAGCCTCGAGGGGCTGGGCCCTGACCCTCAGTGGGCAGGGCCCCCCCCAGGGGGGAGCGCCCCCTGGGCACCACCATCTCCCCCATGCTCGGAAGAAGCCGGGCCCCGCTTGCCTTCCTCTTTCCAAAGGCAGCTGCTGGTGTTTGCGGGGCCATTTTGGAATCTGTGTGCCCCGGGGCTCCCGCTGCACATCTGGGCTCACAGTGAATCTGCACGCACCACAGCTGGTTCCCAGCTTCCTCTTAAAGGGGCAGTGACGTCAGCTCGCAGGCAGGACGCCGGCTTTTCCCCCTGGGAACCCCAGACTCCCCGTGAGACTCCACCATCCAGCCACGAGGCTGACCTCTTCCCCACCCCGGGACAGGTCTTTGCCCCCCGCCTTCTGTCCGTCTTCGCAGGAATCAGCCCCTCGAGGACCGGGAACCTCTGCCCAAGGCGGTGAGGCGGCGGGGATGTTGTGCCATCCACGCCTACCCCTCTCCCACGGGAATGGGGGACTGGGTGTGATTTCACTGTGCAAAGCATTTTTCCCAGCCGGAGGCATTGAAAGACTCACCGCCTCTCCTTGCCTCCTCCTTTCCATTCCTTCCCCCTCACCGGCGCCACAAACGAAACGCTAACAGACGACATTTCTGGGCCGCTTACTGTAGTGTTCGAGGGACCAGACACGTGTGGGAGCATTCAATCTGCCCAGCAACCCAGGAGGGGGATGGACTTAGCCGCGTTTTAAAAATCACGGTTCCCAGAAAGCTGAAGGCCTTCCCCCACTTGGATCCGAGCCTTCTCCGCTGGTGCCGTTGGACTCCAGAGATGCCGAGAGTGCAGTCTGCACGGTGGCCCCTTCCTAGTCTTCAGGACCGTCTCCACGCCTCCGAGTGGCCAAAGGGGACCCACTTTAGGGGGGTACTCGCAGGGGGAAGAATCCCTCTATGCTGCCGCTCGCTTTTTAGAAAGGTCATAAAATATACATAGCACGGTATTTGGCACTTTAGCCATTTGTAAGTGCATAGTTCCGAGGCTTTATTCATTTTTTTAAAAGATTTTATATATTTATTTATTTATTTGAGAGAGTAACGGAGAGAGAAAGAGAGAACGCACACGAGTGGGGGGAAAGGGCAGAGGGAGAGGGAGAAGCAGGCTCCCCACTGAGCAGAGAGCCCGATGCAGGGCTTGATCCCAGAACCCTGGGATCATGACCTGAGCCAAAGGCGGATGCTTAACCGATTGAGCCACCCAGGCACCCCAGTTCCGTGGCTTTAAATACATTCGCACTGTCCACGAGCCTCCCTCCTGTTTATGTTTGGAACTTTTCCAGTATCTCCAACAAAACTCTGTGCCCAGTGAGCAGGAACTCCCCCTCTGCCTCCCCCCGCCCCCGCCCCCAGCCTCTGTAACCCCTATTCAGTTTTCCGCCTCTATGAATTTGCCTTTCTAGGTGCCTCCTGCAAAGGCGATCCTACAGTTTGTTTTCTGCGCCTGGCTTCTCTCGCTAAGCGCGGAGTTTCCAACATCCATCCACATTCCAGCATGTGTCGGGACTTCGTTCCTTTTACAGCTGAATAATATTCTATCTTATATACGTATCGCTTTGTTTATCCAGCCATCTGTCTACGGACGGACGCTTGGGTCGTTTCCACTTTTTGATTCTTTGACACTTGGGTTTGTTTCCACTTTCCACTTTACGAACAACCCTGCTGTGAACACTGGGGTACAAGTATCTGTTTGAGTCCCTGTTTCCACTTCTTTTGAAGGAGTAGAATTGCCGGGTCCTATGGTTGTTCTATGTTTAGCCTTTCGAGAAGCCACCAAATTGTTTCCACAGCATTCCACTAGCTTCTTCGCCCTTGTCTCCCCTGACCTTCCTGTGTTCAAACTGGAACCTGAACAAAGATCCAGTTCAGCTGTCCAGCCTTGGGGAGACTGTCCTCACACTCCCGGCGGGACCATGGCCCCTCCAAGGTTTTCCGGGCCCAGCCCTGCCCACCACTCTGCCTTCACCCTACAGAGCACGGGGCCCCACCGGGCAGGGGCAGGGGGAGAAAGCTGGTGGGGGGGGGCTGGGCACCCATTGCCAGGTGGCGAGATTCTCTGGCCTAGTGTGCTAAGTCGCTCTGTCTTATCCTCACTGGTTCCGTAGCCCCTTGCAGGCACCTGGCATATAGTAGCTACTCAATAAACATTGGGGAATGAATATATGTTAATATGCATCTCTGTCCCCAAAGGACTACGAGCTGGGGGTGGCTGCGACAGCGAGCCCTGGAGCCCAGCAAACACTTAGTAGACGCCAAGGCGAAGCTGGGACTCTAGGGCTTTCTGTCTGTTTTTACCTTCATCTACCATGTCTCAAGTGCCCCCCCATGGGGCAGGCCTTGTGCAAATATGCATTATTTTATTTTGCTTTCCTAGGAGCCCCACTTCACAGACAAAGAAACAGAGGCAAAGGAAGGTGTGGTAACTTGTCCACGATGCTGGGAAGGGTGAGATTCGAACCAGGGGCTGGGCTGCCAATGGTCCAGAGTATATGTCCTGCACCGGCCCCCAGGCCTCCCCTCCCTCAGCTGCCGCAGACCTGAGGTGGCACACACCCCTCCTAAATCTCTCCTTTCCTCCCATCGGGGGGACCCCCTCCTTCCCTCTGGCTCCCTCCACCCTGGTCCATTCTGCACTACAAGGTTCTCTGAGACCTTGGCCAACCCCTGCTCTCTTTGGCATTTGGAAGTGATTCCCACAGGCTGCACTGGAGTGATTCTCCGGGGGCTAGGACTAGGGGCGCACACTGAGCCACACCCTCTGGACCGGAAGAGGATAAGGAAGGCTGGCTTGGGAATTCCAGGAAGCTTGAAGGAAAAGGAGGGAACACACATTCACTGAGCATCTCTGTGGGTGGAGCATGGTGCTGGGCATGCGGACCCTCCTCCTCTCCGTCTCTCTGACCTCCTCAACCAGGGGCCCAGGACCTCACAGGCAGGACAAGAAGAGGGCTGGTTTGATGCCTCGCAGACTGGCCCAGGAAGCCCACTCCCTTCCTTCCAGAAGGCCGCCCCCTCCCCCACAGGACACTGTAAAGGGAGCAGCCAGTCGCTGGAGGCAGCTCAGGGGAGGTCCCCGGGGACAGGACTCCAGCCTGGCCAGAACCACCCTTCCCACCCCTGACAGAGCAAAGCTGGGCAGAGAAGTCGAAAAGCCTGTCTTTAACTGGAGCCGGCAGTCTAAACATAAACATCTGTTCGTGATTTCAAAAACAAAACAAAACAAAACACGGTTTGCAGAACCAATTCACAGGGCAAATGGGATGGCAGGGAATTCTATGACTTTGTTAAGAACCCAACGTGCTTTCAAGTCCTTTGGAAACCATTTAAATGGGGCAAATGGGCTTATTAAGCAAAGCATGCAAATTAGCTTATAAACTCTGAGCAACTCCTTATGACTCTGATCTGGTACCTACCGGAGAAGCAGGAGCTGCAGGGACCCCAGCCCGGGCACACACAGGAGCGCAGTCCTGGCTAGCACCCGGGACCTAGCTGCCACAGGGCCCGGCACACAGTGTAAACTATTCGTATTTAAACATTAAGATTGGGGTGCCTGGGTGGCTCAGTTGGTTGAGCAGTTGAGGGTCTCCCTTCGGCTCAGGTCAGGATCCCAGGGTCCTGGGATCGAGCCCCTATTCGGGCTCCTTGCTCAGCGGGGAGCCTGCTCCTCCCTCTCCCTCTGCCCTTCCCCCTCCCCATTCTCTCAGCCCCCGATACATTTTAAAAATCTTAAAAATGAAGATTAAGGATATGCTCTTATTTCCCTTTTCCAACCCAAAGTCTTTAAAATATCATAAAAACTGTACGGCTTTAAAATTCTCTGCCAGTTCTGAAGTAAGAAGAGGTCAGAAACTGGGAGGAGTCCCTGAAAGGCAGAAGACCAGTGGGATGGCCCGGGTGGGGGGCGGGGGACGGCAGCCCACGGGCCGTGCAGGTGAACGCCTCTGTGACAGGAGGAACCCCGGTAAGGAAGCTTCCAGCTCAGAGATGCCAAGCCAGGGAGCAGGATGAAGCCTGGGCCCCCAGCATGGCGTGGCTTGGAGCATTCTAACAGGGGCCGCTGGAGAGTCTGACTCTTGCTGGGGCCCCCTAAGTCGCCTGGGTCAACTCAAGGTAGCAACGGAAGGGGCCCTAGGTAGCAGCAGGGAGTGGGGCACTTCGGGCAGCACTCTGGGGCAGGCATGCACCTGGCACAAGGGGGCACCCTTGCCAGCAGGGCAGCCGCTGGCCCACGCGGGCGTTAGCTCGGCCCCCCCGCCCCCAGAGCTGCCGGCCCGGACTCCGCTCAGTAGGCACAGATCTTACAAACAGGTTAGTCTGAAATCTCAAGACAAAGATGAGTGCACAACCAGGGCGCCTGGGTGGCTCAGTCGGTTCAGCGGCTGCTTTTGACTCAGGTCATCATCTCAGGGTCCTGGGATCGAGTCCCGTGTCGGGCTCCTTGCTCAGCGGGGAGCCTGCCTCTCTCTCTGCCTCTGCCTGCTTGTGCACTCTCTCTCTGACAAATAAATAAATAAATTTTTTTTAAAAAATCTATCCTCTTAAAAAAATAAAAAATAAAATGCACCTCTCTCTCTCTCTCAAATAAATAAATATTTTTTAAATCAATAAAATAAAATAGTTCTAAGACCAGGTAGACTGAGTGAAAGAATTGACTGTATATCTAGCTGCCTATCTAAGAATTAAACAGATTGTATGAAACATTTATGCCTATTAACTTAAGAAAGACAATGTGGTAGAAAAATCAAACCCATAATAGAAAATAACCCCAAAGGGCCAACAGACCTGCGAAAAGATGTTCCATCTCAGTAGTAATTGGAAAAGTCATATTAAGATAAAAATAAGACTACTTTTTTCTTTCCATATCAGATTGGCAAAAGTTAAAAGGGCTAGCGACCTCAAACGTCACAGTGCGAAGGGGGAAGCGGGTATTGTTATAAACCACTGGGGTTTAATGCAGCCCAGAGGATGGCCTCACTTAGTTCAAAGAAAGAATGACAAGAATGACAATTACTTTGGGAGAGCGCAGACGTGCTGTCCCATTGGCGTTATGCGTGCATGACATGAGCAGACGGTAAGAAAAAGAAAGAATCCACCAAGAGGAGGTTCGAAGTCAAACTTAAAAGGCGCAGGCCTTACAAAATCTGTCACTATGACTCAAAGGAAACAAACATCTCTTGTGGGTGTTGAGGGCAACCTCTTGAAAGCGCGTAGGGGTATGAACAGCATCGAGTCCGAGAACCACAAGACCTTGAGGGAGGGTTTTCAAAGAAATCATTCCGTCCCCCTCAACCCCTCCACCACCCAAGCACAAAGAGCTAGGGTGCTCTTCCAGAAGGATTCCGATCCTTGAAAATGTCAAAGAGGATTCCAATAGCAGACAGAACCCCGACATTGCTGGCTCCGACACCCTGAAATGAGCAAGGGCGTGGAATCAGATAACTCTCCGGGCCTCAGTGTTCCTATCTGTAAAATGGGGAATACTACTACCTTGTGGTATTGTTGGAGTGCTGAGTGAGATGAGGACTATAAAGGAAGCCAAATACGGTGCCTGTCGAAGGAAATACTCTCCTACAGGACATAGTAAGATAAGCACGGGTCATTGATCCAGGAACCGCTTGGCTACGGTGTGGACTGAGGGCACAGCGGGATGGAGAGGACAGGCTCTACGGAAACGTGCGTGTCTGATGACATTTTAAAGCTAAAAATAATGCAACGTACACGGGAAAGCAAGCATTACCCTCTTTACGAATCAAGAAGGACGAGACAAAGGCCCGAAGAAGTCAGCAAGGGACACACAGATAGATAATTCATAAAAGAGAAAATCCAAATGGCCAATAAACAGGAAACAAAGCCCAACCTTACTATCGACTTCAAAGAAAGACGAAATTAAACAAGTATGAGATTCTATTGTGAACCACGAAATGGCAAGAATGTCTTAAAAAAATGTAACGGGCAGGGGCGCCTGGGTGGCTCAGTTGGTTGGGCATCGGCCTTCAGCTCAGGTCATGATCCCAGGGTCCTGGGATTGAGCCCCCCGCGTCTGGCTCCCTGCTTGGCAGGAGCCCGCTTCTCCCTCTCCAAACTACTTCTCCCTCTCTAGCCTGCTTCTCCCCCTGCGTGTGCGCGCTCTGTGGCAAATAAATAAATAAAATCTTAAAAAAAAAAAAAAAATGTAACAGGCAATCGTGGGGAAGAGTCCGCTCGCTCTTTGGGACTGTAAGGAGGACGTTTCTAGAGCACACACTGGAGGTGAGGCTCCAAAACCTTAAACATGGGCATTCCCTTTATTTAGAAAATAACCAGAGGTTTGCACCACCAGATGCAGATTTGGGGGTATCAACTCCTTCTGTCCTCCTCTCTTCTCCATCCCTCTAGCCACAGGGAAGCCTGAGCCCCGGTGTCCTGGTCACCGTCGGCAGGACCAGTGGCCCCTCCCTGGAGACAGGAGGGTAGGGCATTGAAGAACAGATGAAGCTAGAGACTGGATCGTGTTCCCTGAGCGGTGCCAGAGAAGGCTGACCTTCCCCGGGAAGCAGGACAAAGCAGCTGCTCAGCGAGGCCAAGACAAGAGGGAGGGGGTATCATTCAAGTTCTCAGACTAATGGACACCAAGACGGGATTAGATGCATCAGAAATTTATTTGGGGAACCCCCCCCCACCATGAAGGATGCAGGGGGAGGCAGCAGAAGTCTAGGAGGGCCTTCAGACCACGATGCAGGTCTGACAGTTGGGGAAAGAGAGCGAGGGAAGGAAGGGTCCCCCCACGGCCATGGGACCGAGCACCGGGGAAGACCGGACCTTGGAGGCCAGTTGGGAAATACATTGCAATGGGCAGAAACTGCCCAGCTCTAGTGGCCCCTGGAGCTTCCTGGCCCAACACTGCTCTCTCCTGGGCCCCCCAGAGGCAGGGAAATATTCTGGAAGCCGGGCTGTCTGCCCTAATCCAAGCACAACAAACTTAAGGAACGCTCTCCACTGGGCTCCCCCAGAGCTCCCCCGCTGCCGGCTTCCCATAGGGCCACCAAGTCTGCCCTTCCCCGGGCCCTGTGCCTGCTCCACCCAGAGAGAAGTCAGCATGGCTTTCCCAAGGGAAGGGCTGCTTGAGACACTGAGGAGTGCCTTCGTCCCCTACTGGCTCCTCCAGGAGGGAAGGAGACACGGACAGAGCTCTGCCCCCCGACTCCTAGAGGCACCCGCTGGCCTCCAGCTCCCTGCTGTCACTCGCCTACGGGCTCAAACTTCCCTGACTTACAGGGAGCCTCCGCTGTCCCCATCACCCCATCCACCGGACTCCTTTGCTCGGGGTCTTAGAATAACACACTCATCTGAACAAAGACGATTCCTGCAGGAATTCCTGCCGAGTACAAGACAAGGCACTGGGGCACCTACCATTCACTTGGATCTTTCCCTACAAAGTAAGTATTTTCATCTCCTTTACAGTTTTGAGGAACTGGAGACTTAGAGAGACGAGGTGAGTCACCCACATGGGTGGTGAGTCACCCACCCATTCAAAGGCCAGCACGCCCGAAACCGAGGCAGAGAGGGCTGTGTGTCTCAGCTGCGGCCAGACGCACGGGCGGGGAAGGCCACGGCCAGGGACAGCACTGCCCGGAGAAAGGTCCAACCATCATGGGCCACTCCAGCGACACAGGTGCCTTATCTAGCCAGAGGGTGGGGGGTGGGGGGGATGAAGATACTGGTTGAATTTTCCTAACGAGCTGCTGATCATGCCTTACTTCTGGGAAGGAAAGATACACAGGTCCTAAGGTCAAACCAAGGTAAAGACCTAAGAGGGCTGAGTCTGCAGGAGAGGCTGGGGGTCCCCAGACTGGACACGGCAGGAGAGATCTATCAGGCAACATCTGGGTGGGCACTCCATTTATCCGGTTCGTCCTAGACTGGTTCTTGGGACGAGCAGAGAAGCCAAAGGCCCTCTGGGGGTCCCCCTTCCACAGACTATGGCCAATTCCTGGAGTCTGGTCAAGGCTGGAGGGTAAGTGGGGTCAGGAAGAACTCAGATCATTTGAGCCCTGGGGGTCCTAGGGTGAGGGGGTCGGACTCCAGGCCCAGCGTGAACCTGGGCTCCGTGCCCCGGGAGTCCACGCCCTCAGTGCTTCCTCATTCTAGAAGCTCCATCAGGAAGGAGCAATGGCAGCCGGGGCCCCGGGCGGAACTCTGGACCCTGTACCCGACCTCACGGCTCCTGTCTTCGGGCAGCCACGGCATCCCAGTTCTCACCATCCCCAGGGCGAATGACTCGTCTGCTCTCTTCCGGGAAATACCACAGACTCTGGAAGGCGGGGCCTTCCCTGTCACAGCCCCGTGTGTGACTGTTGAATCATTGCTCACACCCCACATACAGGCATCTCCACTTTCCACACGCACCCTTGGACACAGAAGCCTGCACGTGCCCGTTAGCCCCCACAGGTACAACCCCAAGGCAGGCAGGGTCCCAGCGAAGGCCCGTCTGGTCTGGGCACAGGGGCAGACCGGCGTGGCAGGACCCCCAAAAGGCCCAGGAGCCCGCGGGAAAGTACCAGGGTAAGGGCATGGGAGCCAGGCATATCGAGGCTGCTGGCCTAGGTGCCGGGCCCTCGGGGGGGCCGTGGGAGGGGAGTGTGGCCGCTCACCCAGGTGACCTCGTCGGGCTCCTCGACTGCAAATACACGCAGACCCCAGGCCCTGTCCCCAGCGACACCTTCCCGCCCGGGCACTTGAGCAGGTCAGTCTCCCTGATTTCTGAAGTTCTGGAAGGCGCTGGAAAGCCCCCACAGCAATGACCAGACGTGGGATGAGTGAGGGACTACCCCTGAGCACCCCAAAAGGACTGGCGGAGGGATTTTGCAAAGTTGGCTAAAACTGACCACATGCTCACGATGCATCAGGGGCTGTTCGAAGGTTTCGCGTGGCCTCACTCATCGAACACAGTCTTCAGATGCCCTGCCCCAGAGGAGCTACTGATGTGGGAGAGGGCACCATCCACATGACTGTCCGATGCCGCCCCACAGATGGGACAGGCCCAGGGAATGCGCGCGCGTGCACACACACACACACACACACACACACACACACACCATGATGCATGTGTCCACGTTCACATTCTGAAGCCGCGGGGAGCACCCTGGGATTCCGCCGCGCTGGACAATAACCCCAGGAGGCCTTCCCCCCAGGCTGGGAAGATCACCAGCGCTGGCCCATGGGGCTCTGGGTTCCATCCTGACCACCCCGAGCTGACCTCGGAAACACAACGCAGAGGGTCTCATTCCCCTGACACTGGGAGAGCTGGGGCCTGCGCCCTCTGCCTCACTCTCCTCGCTGCCTCTTTCCACGCCAACCTCTCCACGCCGCTGTGGCCAAGTATCTGGGGGCCGGAAGGGGCCGAGCAAAGCCCGTGGGAGTGAGAGGAGGGAGGAGGGGCTGAGGTCCGTCTTCCGTCACAGCCCCCAAAATTCCATTCTGCTCCATGTCCCTGAACACAACAGTCCCTCACACTTTAGCGTGAATTCACATATTACATAGTGTTCTTCAAGGAGGGGCTCCGCATGACAGCCCCCGGGTATCCTGAGTGAGACGGTCACGCATGAAGAAAGTGAAGGAAGGAGAGGGATGTCTGGACAAACCTTCCTTCTCGGAGAATCGGTTTCAACTCACCTTGCCCACCCACCACCACTCTGAAGGAGTCAGGACCACAGCTCGCGCATCAGTTCTAGAACATACTACGGATATATCAGCAGGCAGGTGCACTTCACATTTAGCCGTTTTTAATGCTTAAAAGCTCTGTACAAAAAAAAAGTCACAAATGAGTCCTCACAACACCCCTGTGAGGTAGGTAGGCGAATATTATTCTCCCATTTTACAAATGGGGAAACTGAGGCAGAGAGGCGCAGTGACCGGCCGTGGTCCCAGCACAGCTGAAAGTCAGGGCCAACCGTGAGAACACAGAGGATCCCCCCCAGTTCAGGCTGATCCGTGACCCCTCATCTAGACCTTGTCTGCAAAGAAATGAAAACTTTTGAATACACGCAAAACTAAAAACAGAAAAAAACAAATCCGAAAGGGTAATGAACAGACATACAGTAGTTCTGCAGAAGATTTCAGCCAAGATGGCCAAATATTTTCCACCACTAGGTAGACGTGAACAACTCAGGCCTCTCCTCCCGGGACCAGAGATGCGTCCTCTGTGTTTCTGCGGGAATGCACGCGTCCAACCAGGGAGGGCTCCCAGGCCGCCACGAGCCAGGCCCAAGGGGCAGCCTCCGCACCACCAGCCCCGGGGCGTCAGCAGACAGTGGTCCCCAGAGGAGGAGGCGCACGACTCACCTCCACAGGGCCGACCTCTCCCCGCAGGCTTCATGCTGTGGGGCCAGAGCTGCTCCTGAGGCCTCCCGCTCCCCAACCTCAGCCCCTCTGCTCCCTCTGGAGGGAAAGCTCAGGGGTCCTCAGCCAGGGTGGCCCGGAACCCCCTTCGGCCTACTCGCATGCCCCCGCTGCTCACTCGGGGTCCCCCAGCAGTCCTCGGGGCTCCCACTGCAGCTGGAGGGGATCTGGGGCCATCTGGGTGGGCGGGGCAGGGAAGAGGTGCAGAGGGACTCCCCTGCTGGGGGCTTGGGCTTCCTCAGCACGGCCCGCACTGGCTCCCTGGGAAACAGGGCAGGCTTCTTCCACAGGGCTGCATCCACCTTCTAGAAGCTCCTGCCTCCAGAGAGGGACTCCTCCCATCCATCTCCTCGGGGACCTCCATGGTCCCGCCAACCCCAGGGGAGGGGGAGGGGAAGGAAGGAGAGGCAGAGCCTCCGCCAGACCCAGCAAGCCATGCGGTTGCCCTCCTTGGGGTCTCCAGGCTGGAGATGGGGCAAGAGAAGCAAGGACACTGGGTGGGAGGCTGCCTTATGGTGACAAGTCCACCAGAGCCCTGTCCGCTCCTGGGGGACCAGGGGCTCGGGCAGCTAAAGGGGAGGGTCGAGCAGGGAGGGCGGCAAGAGAGGGAAACCAGCTCTGCACCCCAGGCTGTCAGGGCCGCTGTGGGGTGGGAGAGGAGGGCACGCACGTGGCCGTGGCCAGTAGCTTTGCTCGGCTGCTTGGGGACCGAGCTCCTTGGCAGCCGTCTGCGGTGTGCAAGGCACGCACGCCTATCGTTCACGGGCATAACTGTGCACTACTTGTCCTATAAAAAGCTCTTTTTAAAACTGGGTCCCAACCCCACCCCAGTCTCTCCGGGAAGCTGGGGCATGGGTTCCTCGGGAGCACTCCCCGCAGAGAGCACCTGGAGCACCCCCAGCCTGCCTGGAGCCCCACGGGAGCGGGGAGGGCAGGGATGGGGGCGGGGAGCACATCCTACAGGAAGTCCCCAGTGGTGGAGGGCTCGGGGCTGCGGCTCTGCTCCTGCCACCGCCAGCGAAGCCTGGAGAAGGGCTGGTCCCGCGCGCCCTCGAGCTCGGGGAAGCCCAGCTGGTTGAGGATCTCATAGACTCCGGCCTTCGATGCCACCTGGAGAAGACAGAGCCGGAGGCAGTAGTCCCAGGAAGAGAGGGTGCTGGTCGGGTGACTGCGCCCTCCTCCCCTGGCTGGGCTCTGGATCACCCAGGTGAGGCTGGGGCCCAGCGCTGCCTTCCACCAGCTCAGCCCCTGAGCAAGTCTGTATTTTGACTATATGAGCTTCAGCATCATCATCCACGGGGACAACCGTCTCCATCCCCCAGGACGATGCTGGAGGGCTCCAGAAGCACAGCAGCAGGTGGCAAGGAGGAGGAGGGAGGCACAGGAAGCCAAGCACCCCGGTGCCCGCACAGCCCTGATGTGCCCACCGACACGCTCGGGGTCACGGGCCCAGCTGCTCTGGGCATTACAGGCAAGGAAGGCTAGAGAAGGCAGCGTGGGTGTGGGAGCCAGCCAGAGCCCTGGGGCTGTGTGTTCAGGCCACGGACCAGGGCGGGGGCCTCCCTAGACACGCTCCAGGGCCTGGGAGACGCAACCCATTCAATGACCAGCCCCAACCCCTTCACCATCCTAGGAGTTGGGGAGGACGCAGGCTCCACTCGGACCAGAGGTCCGGAGGCAACCTTCCCCACCTCCCTCCATCCATGCCCAGGAGGAAGGGACTGAGGGCCCCTGAGGCCGAAGTCCACACTCCCAGACTCTCTCCTTCCTTGACAGCCCCCAGCATGCATCACTAGGTTCGGCTAGGGAGGGGACCAAGCTCCTTCCACTCTCCAAGCAGAACCCAAGCAGAAGTGTCTGAGATCCCCCACGACCTCCATCCCACCCCGGGCTCCAAAGAGGAAGCCGAGTCCAGGCCTGCTCACGAGGATGGCCCCAAATGTGGCCTTGGGTCCCCTGACTCAACACTCATCCTCGCAAGGACCACCCTTAAGGCTGTCTTCGGCACAAGCCCTCAGCAGCCCCAGGCTCTGCCGTGGCCCCCCTACCTCTATTCCCTGGCAGCTCTGACCCCACCCGCACACCTGCCTGAGCCTCAGTGCTTTTCCTGTGTCCACTCTGGCCGGGGTCGCCCCCACTCCCCGGCCCCCCTGCCCCACGGAAGCTAAGTCCCAGCCTTGAGTCCAGACGAGAGCCGTCGGGACAGGCTGGCAAGGCTAGGAGACGTCAGTATCCCGGTGGAGGGATAATTACAGGCCACTATGCCAGGCAGGGGACGGAGGCCTCTCTCTGGACCTAGAGGTGCCAAGGCAGCAGCTCTACTCTGCCCCTGAATCCAGCCAAGCCAGAGAAGAACTAGAGGAACCGGAGAGCCAAGCAGAGAGAGGGACAGTGGAAGTGGAATGAGAGGGCGGCGTCTACAGCTGCACACCGTGGGCTCTGGCACCAGGCTAGCAGCCCTGCGGCTGACCATGACCGGGTACTTCCCTGGTCTGTGCTCAGTCTCCTTCCCTGTGCCACGGGACAGCAAGAGCCACCACGTAAGGCAGACCTGACACGGGACCGGGCACCCGGGGCCGGACCTGTCTCATGGGATCCCCACCATGCCGTTCTCAGGTGGCAGGGACAGCACTGAGACAGTCCCCACCTCCATGCTGAGGACAGCTAGAGGGAAGGGCCCACCTGCCCCGGGTCCGGGCTGGAAGGGGGCCACCACGCCGTCCTGCCCTTCGCAGGGCCCTGCGCTCTTCCTCGAGTCCCTCGTGTCCCCCGCACTGACTCACACCTCCGACCAGCCGCGAGCAGACGCCGGGCTGGACGCCCCACACTCAACAAGACACGGTCCTGTTCGTGGAAGCTTCCCGACGAGCCAAAGGACAGCGGGGCCCGTGGGGGCGGTGCGGGAGGCCTCTCACCTGCCGCATCCACGAGCCGAAGGACCTCTGCCAGGAGTCGGCCTTCTCCAGGTGGAGGTAGGCGTTGAAGAGCACCAGGTACAGGTAGCGCTCCAGGTACTGCAGGCCCCGCAGCCGCAGCCGCCCCGCCTCCGGCTCCGACTTGGCCGCTTTCGCCTGCAGGATGACAGCACGGGGCGGGAGTCAGCGCAGGGGGCCCGTCCCCGCCCCCCACGCGTGGACACACGCACGCACGCACACACACACACACACGTGTGCACACATAGCACCGGGGCTGGGACGAGAGGAAGGAACTCACTCGGAAAGCGAGACCCAGGGCATGGCTCCAGGGGACACCTACGGACCAGACCGCAAGGTGGAGCCATCGGGGCTTTAATCTTGGATGCAGCACAGCCTCCCCTCGGCCCCCTCGGCCTGGACTCTGTGGCCTCCTGCGGCTCCCAGGCAGGTGCGTGCGTCTCTGCCTGGGAGGGGGACCCCCACCTTGGCCTCGGGGCCCGATGGGTCCTTAGCAGACTTCCTTGCCCGTTTCTCAAATGGCTCAGGATTCAGGCCCCCGGCCCTGGCCCTCCCCTCCCCTCCCCAAGGCTGGAGTAGATCCTAGAAAGGCCACCAGGGCTGGGAAGCAACCAAATATACAGCAGCTGAGGGAAGCAAGAGGTGTGTGTGTCAGGTCAGGGGGCATCAGTGTTTTTAACAAGCTATCCTGAGCACCTGCTAGGACGGCATCAGGCGACATGCCAGGGAGAGAAGGGACGGCCACGTGACTGGGGATAGGCTTCCCAGAGAGCGTGGGATGGGCTGGGCCATGCAGGGTGGAGAGAGCAAGCGGCTTGCGGGGGCAGCATAGACGGTGCGGGGACGGTGCCCGGCAGGTGGGGACCCGGAAGGCACTGGCCTGGCTGGAACGAAGATGTGAAGGGACAAGGAGAACTGGGCTAGCAGCCAACTGTGGAAGCCCACGCTCTACTCTAGCCCAGCTCCCCACCCTGGCACGCGGACGCTGGAGCCCCAGCGCAGACCCATCGGGTCAGGACCCTGAGAAGGTCCCCGGGGGACAGAGCCCCGTGGCTTTAGCTCAGGGGAGTCGCTGAAGGTGGAGGGGCAGGAGTGACCTCTGAACGGAAGATTCCCAGGAGGGGAATCATGCTCAGGAGGAAGGAGACCTAAATGGGTGCTCAGTGTGGGCACCGGTGGGCACCCCGAGGCACACAGAGTCGGCGTCCCCGCAGCACAGTGTCCCCGCCGCCGAGCCTGAGTTGCTCCTCTGACTACAGCCGTGCAGCCCCCCTGGAGGGGGAGCCCAGGGGAGGGAATGCCACACCTCGACCCACACCCTCCAGGTCTCCATCCGGAAGGCAGCTCTCTGTGCTCCAGGAAGAAGACGAGCCCGGGGGCTGCTCCCTCAGGTGCTGG
>CM053617.1:23702805-23713354 GCA_028646535.1 Procyon lotor | reverse complement strand
AGCTCCGGGGCTGGCCCACCGGCACAGGCACCCAGCCCTGTCCTCACCAAACCTCCGCTCCCATGGGGCCAGGGGCTTGGTGCTCCCAGACACACTAGAGAGGACCGCATCAGAGCAAACTTCAGGGTGGAGAGGTTGGGTGACTCCTTCTGAGCCCTGCTGGCAAGGTAGGGTAGAATTATCTCTAAATTCGGACCACAAGTAAAGGTGACAACTGACACCCCCAGAAGGCTCCGTGGGCACATCCTGAGCTCGATCATAGTCTGTGATTTGAGACAATGACCCATCTTCCTATCAAGGCCCTGGTTTCCTTAAAATCGCCCTATGTGGGCACTTTCTGGGGACGAGGATAGGCCAACCTCCCCCTGGTGATAAAAATAGCGTAGCCGTTTTTAAATTGCCTGGCAGGCCAGGCTGTCATTAGCTGCGGTGGCGCTGGACAAGGCTTCCGCATCCATTGGGACCGAGCCCCAAAATAGAAGGGGCTTAGGAAAGGTGGCCGACGGTGCTGGGCATTTCGGCTCTCAGGCCTGCGGTCAGCGGGCATCCATGTGGGCCCCGCATCTGCAGCCGTGGCTCCCTTGAAGCTCGTGCCCTTTGCTGGGCCACGTGGAAGAGACCCACCGAGGCAGGGCTGATGCCCCTCCCCCAGGTGTGTCGAGGGTCTCCAGCATGCCACGTGCCCGGCTGAGAGTGTCACCTCCAGAGCTGAGTGACAGATCCTAAAATGTCTCCTAGAGGGACACCCATTTTGCAGACGAGGCTGGGCAAGGCTAAGTAACCGCCCGATGTCAGAGTTCCCAGCCGGGACACAAATTCCAAACGCCTGGCTCTCTGACCACCCCGGGGCCCTTTGGCCATCATCAAAGCCAACCACAGCCTGCCTCATTCTCGCTTCTACACCTTGACCCCCTGCCTTCCCCCTGCCCGGAAAGCCCTTCCCTTCGGCCAGGCCAGGCCCGGCCCTGCTCCACCCATCGCTCCAGGCCCAGGCCGAGCCCCCGTTCTCCTGAAGCCTGCTCTGAGTGCCCCAGCCTCTTCTCGGCCTCTTCTGCTCCCCAAGGAATGATTAGTCTCGGAAACAATCCTGACGACAGGCACCAGATCAGAACGAGGTTTACCACCTCCCTCCTCCCCGCACGTCAGTGTTGGGACGCAGGCTAGGCACGCAGCAGGCATCCGGCTGGTGGATAAGCACGGACTCCCCGGGCCAGCTCGGCCAGCCTCTTGCTTCCAGTGCCCTCCGGAATCTAGAGTCCAGACAGGGACGCCGGGGACCCCACCCACGCACCCCTGCTCCCAGGAACCCAGACTCTGGGCTGAATGAGACTCCGAGCACGGGCCGCGCTGGAAGGCTCCAGGTAGATACGGGACCAGCTTCTCACACGCGCAAAACATGTCGCAGGAGAACCTCCTGAGCTCTCCCAAAACCCGCCTGTCCACAGGTCTGCCAATCTTAACGTCCATCCTTCCAGCTGCTCAGGCCCCAAACCTGGTCTTCCGGCCCAACTCCACCCTTTCTCAGCCCCACAGCCAACCAGTCAGGGCATCTCGGCAACTACTTCGAACACTCCCCGCTGCTGCTCACCTCTTTACCACCTAAGGCCAAGCCGTGTCACCTCAGTGACGGCACCTGACTGGCCTTCCTGGCCCCCCTCAGCCCCACTCCTGTGCCTATTCCCAACACAGCCCCAGAGTGAGCCTGCTAGAACCTTAATTTTGCTCCTCTGCTCAACCCGCTGCACGGGCCCCCACTGGCACTCAGAGGAGAAGCCGACATCCATGTAATCGTCTGTGCAATCCCAGACCAGGCCCCATCCCGCCAGCTCCCTGCCCCTGTAACCTCTGACCTCCTCTCTTACTCCTCAAACATACCAGGAAGGCCCCACCTCAGGGCCTTTGCACCTGCTGTATCTTTCTGTCTTGGTGTCAGTGTGGCTCTCCCACTTACTCCCTCAGGACTATGTTCAAACACCACCTTTTCGTCCAGCCCCTTCCTGACCCGGACCCCACGTAAAACCGCAATTCCCTCTACCCCCATAGACGCATCACGACCAGACACAACGTGACTTTGATGCGTGTCTTTTTCCTCGTGTGTCTCCCTCCCTGGAGTGCGGGTTCCACGACGGCAGGAACTTCCCTGGGCTGTCCATGAGGCATCTCCAGAACTAGCACAGTGCCTTGCACTCAGGAGGCCTACAAGAAATGTCTGCCGAATACTTATACGATAAAAAATACCCATTTTTATCAAGCCCTGCCTCACAGACTGCCCGGGCTTACCCACATCAACCCTTCTGCTTTCCAGAAGGGGAGACCGAAGTCAAAGAGGTGAACTGACCTGCCGGGGTCGCCCAGAGAGCTGGAGGCAGCCCAGGCCACGGGAAAACAGGCCCCAAGGAAAGAAACAAGAATAGCAAGCGAAGCCAGGCTCAGTGTCTGAGTCAATCCAAATCAGATGACACCCCCATTCCTGGAGTCTGCCTGCTGCCTTTTCCCTGACCAGCTCAACAGCAACAAGTATGGATGGCCCGGTGGCCCCTGCTGTCCAGCCCTTGACGACGCCTAGTCTCTAAGGGGCAAGGTCCCAGAGCGCCGACCCCCCATCCTTCTCAAAGCCCAGTGCCACCCACTCCTTGTCAGACATGGTCCTCAAGCAATCAGTGCCCACCGCTCCAGGGGCCTTCTCGGGGTCCCTGCGCACTCTGTCCAGGGTCTGTCCCAGGGCCTCGAGCACAAGGACGCTTTCTACGCCTAGCCCTAAGGACAGAGAAAATGGCCCTTGGCCCATAGACAAGTAACCAGTTTTCCAAAGAAAACATTTTTTTTAAAGATTTATTTACTTATTTGAGAGAGAGAGAGCATGAGAACAAGAGAGAGCAGGAGCAGGGGGAGGGACAGAGGGAGAAGCAGGCTCCCCGCTGAGCAGGGATCCTGACGTGGGACTCGATCCCAGGACCCTGGGATCAGGACTTGAGCCGAAGGCAGATGCTTAACCAACTGAGCCACCCAGATGCCCCCCCAAAGAACACCTTTTGTCCTGTACTTTCAAAGCAGGAAGGGATTAAACCTGGTGCCATGGGCTTCTCTATGCACCATTTATTCCGCGTTTACTCCTTGGCCAGGCTCTGGGATGCGGTGCCAAGACACGGCCCTCGGGAGCCCACTGCCCTGCACATAAGCTAGTGAGCTGACAGGGTGTCCCAGCCCCCCTGCCTGCCGCACTCCACTCCCACTTCACCTTGTTCCCAGCCTGTGCTCACCACCACCCTTCCAGGCAAGTGGAGAAGCAACAGTGACCCCAAGCGACAGATGGGAGAGGAGAGGCCCAGGCAGGCCAAAGCAGTTGCCCAGGCTGGTGCGGGGAGCTCCTAGCAGAGCCCAGGCTAGAACTCGGGGCTTGCAACCCAGACTCCGAGCATTTTCGGGTGGCTGGAGAAGAGCGCCCTCTCCTGGCAGACCAACAATTGGACAAAGAACAAAAAGGTACAAGGAATCAGTTTTCCTCCTTAATCACGTGGTGACCTATTCAACCATCGCCCGAGTCGGCTCACTAACCAGACGTCTGCGGGGGCCCTGCTTGTTCCAGGCAGGATCTGGGGGTCAGGGGGTCATGGATGAGCAGCAGAAAGAAGCACCCCCGGAGACAACCGCAAGGCTAACAATGGCAGTGGTGAGCACAAAGGCAGGGTCTCCTTGATGGGGAGTGCACAGGCTGAGATGGAGACCCCTCCCGACCGCCGCAAGCTCCAGGCCTGCAGGTGCACCCTTAGGGACGAGCCCAGCTCACAGCAGGGGTGTGGTCGGGTAAAGCAGGAAGCCCCCCTGGAAGTGGGGAGATTGTTTCCGCTCAGCCCTACCAGGGGAAGGAGGGGAAAGCAAGCAAGAGAGGTCTCAGCCCTGAGAACACGTACCCTACACACACACACACACACACACACACACACACACTGTTCGAGCAGCCACTCATCCACCCACTGGCTCTATCTTGGGGCTGACTGTGCACGAGCCGCAGGAAGCAACCCTTTCCTTCCATCATATTTTATATGACAGCTTATAGCATGAGCTGTCATAATTGCACGGCCCAGGCCCTGGGGACACATCACCTACTAGAATGAGGTCTCCAGGGAACGACTTTGGCCAAGACAGAGTCATGGAGAGACTGAGAGGGGACCCTACCTGGGGCGCTGTATTCTTCCAAAGATAATACCTGTCGTCTCTGGGGGCAACTGAGCTGAACCTCTGACCCTTTGACAACTCAGCACCAACCAGGCCCTGGTGGCTTCCTCACAGGCCCCTTCCTTTTTCCACCACCACAAAACTGCTTCCTGGGTCATGGCCGTCAGGGAGGAGAGGAACACAGGCTAAGGCGCTGGGACATAGGTTCTGGTCCTGCTTCGAGATGATCACGGTGTCATTAGGCCTCAGTGTCTTCCTCAGGAAAAATGGTCTAGTAAAACCTAGCGTCACCTCCTTACCAGCTGCTCCGAGGACCAAGGGAGACGAAAGAGTAAATTCTTAGAAAACTCAAAAACCACTGCTCAAAGTTGGAGATTTATAGGGGCGCCTGAGTGGCCCAGTGGGTTAAAGCCTCTGCCTTCGGCTCAGGTCATGATCTCAGGGTCTTGGGATCGAGCCCCGCATCGGGCTCTCTGCTCGGCAGGGAGCCTGCTTCTCCCCCTCTCTCTGCCTGCCTCTCTGCCTATCTGTGATCTCTCTCTCTCTCTCCCTCTGTCAAATAAATAAGTAAAATCTTTTTTAAAAAAAGTTAGAGATTTATAGATGCAATCCCACTTCGAGACCAAAAGACATTTTATTTCTCTCTGCGTGGCTACTTTTATCTCAGTTTTTCTTCAAACTCTTTCTGAAGAGACACACAGGAGACACGTTAGACTGTTTTAAACACAGAACACTAAGAATTAACATCACCAGCCAAAGCTCAGGAAAAGGCCCCGGCATTCATGATTCCAGCAGGACTTCCTCCAGGAACTGACCTTAGTTTCTGTCACAAATATTTTTCCCTTTCCAGGCCCAGCAGGAAACAACTAACCCACCAGATGGTGTCCCCACCGCGGGCTGGTGGCCATCTCGGATTCTCCTCAGTCCGGGGCTCAGCCTTGTCACCTCTATCGCAACCTCACAGAGTGGCTTAGTTCAAAGAGCTTTCTCTTTCTTTTTTCTTTTTGAGGTGGTTTTTCAAACGCCCTGAGCATTGCGGCCCACCTCACACACAGGGCTGATCAGGCCCCAGCCCTGTCTCACTGACGCTCTAGAGAGCAGGGGACACATCGCCGGGCTGCCTGGGATGGGCTCAGGCAGTGGGGTGGGGAGGGGGGGGAGTGCCAAGATTGTCGCACCAGGGAAGGCCTGTCTCTGTGGAAAACGCATGTGCGGCTTCAGTCCCATCCCCCTCCGTGTCTATGATCCGAGTCTGCGATGTGCTCTTGTCCCCTGGCCTCCTCAGGGAGCACAAGGGCACGGATCATGGCTTCTAGCTCTGATCCCCTCACTCCCCCCACCCCAGCGGCAGGGCTTGAGGTGGGAAGGAGCTGAAACTGCCCTCCTCCAGCTTGGGCCGCAGGGTGGCAGGTGGAGAGGGCCCGACCTGGGAGTCCGGGCCCGGGGTCTCGCTCTCCTCCTGCCATCCACCAGCTGGGGCTTCCTGGGCAAGCCCAGGGCCTCCCTTCCCCAAATGCAAACACAGCCGGCCCTTGCTCAGGCACAGACAGAGAGTAAGGACTGAGCCAGACCGTGGAAGTGAAAATGTTCAGTGAGCCTCGTGGGGGCACCTCCCACGCTGTTTCTGAGTCAGGACGTGTGGCGGCCGGGTCCCTTGGCTTCCAGCACTGGCCTCTAGCAAATGCCAGCCTCTCCTCAGGAGCCCCTCCGTCTTCCTTCTCCCAGACCACCCCGGTCACCCAGACCCACATCACGGGCTCCCGGTCCATCCGAGTCTAGAAGAACCCGAGGCACCCCGAAGCCCGCATCCTTCCCCTCGGCTTTAGAGAAGCATGCCTTCCAAACCTCCTTTAACACTAGCAAGTCCAGGGAAACACGGAGCTCTGGCCCTGCCTTCCTGCCTCCGCCACACCTTGGCGGGGACCATCTTTCTGAAATGATTGCAGTTAGTTAATGGAGGGGGAATGAGAGCGCCCGCCTACCAGCATTTCGCAAACCCTCAGTGAAATGAAGAATCCAGGGGGGCGAGCACCAGCAGCTGCCCGGTCCCAAGACAGACCACAGGGCCTTCTGTACCCCCGTGGCAGCCCGCAGCATCACCCGTGATCAGTAGGAGCCTGGGGTGCAGCCAGCCGGGGCCAGACTGCGGGTGCCTCGTAAGCAACCCGGTTCCCTCCGGGGTTACGCTTCAGGACCAGGAGAGGGAGAAGAGCTCCTCTAGACGCCACAGGCCGCACCAGCCACATGTGATCTGTGGCTCTGATTTGGATCCTGATCCAACCACAAAAAGACTCTGGGAGACCGCAGAGAAAATCTAAACACGGGCCAGGTGCTGGGTGGTATGAAATAACTTTTAGAGGCTGGGGGCCTGCGGGCCTGGATAGCAACACACATGGGACCCTACATCACCGCTCTCTGGCTCATCTGTCCGCAGAGGGGACAAATGCTCTGTAAGTCCTTTAGCATTAACTTTGGAGGGTCTCTGTGGAGGTCCTGAAGCTACAGGACATCAGAGGACACTCTGGCCCTACAGGGACCCTCAGAGCCCTCCCATTAGTCACACACTTGTGTGTCAGCTCTGTATTTCCAGGCCGTTATGTCCTTCCCACACACAGCCTTGCCAGGAAGCAGCATCGGTCTGGCCTGGCAGGCGGGGACACAGGTGGTCAGAGTGGGTGAAGACGGCCATCAGAACCCAGGCTCCTCCAAGTCCCACATCCACGTTCTGTCTGCCCGTCAGCCTAGAACAATCCGGCCGTTCCAGAGTCCATATATAGGCATGACCAGAGCAGGTCGGGGGGGGGGGGCTTCTAATCTCGAGGCAACTGGGGAAGCTCAGGCCATGCTGACCTCGGCAGGACATACACTCTGGGTCTAGCCAGGCCAGGTCAAGTGCAGGGTGACCGTGGAGGAAAGACATTCTGCCTTTTCTCTCTAAAGGTCCCCAAAAGTTGTGATTCCCAAATCCGGGGCCATAACCAGTTTCATGGGTCCATAGGAACTCAGAAACATAAATGGGTTCAAGGACCCTATTCCGAGAACACGTCCATTCTACTCGGAGGTCATGTTCATTCTACTTTGCTAGTACTACAATAACCTTTCTTTTATGAAATTCCCACCACGTAGATGGTAGTTAGGTTTTTAAATTTTTGCTTCTTTCTTTCTTTCTTCCTTCCTTCCTACCTTCTCCCTTCCTTCCTTCCTCTCTCTCTCTCTCTCTTTCTTTCTTTCCATCTCTCCTTTCTTTAAAATGGACACATTTAGGGGCACCTGGGTGGCTCAGTCGTTAAGCGTTTGCCTTCGGCTCAGGTCATGATCCCAGGGTCCTGGGATCGAGCCCTGCATCGGGCTCCCTGCTTAGCAGGAAGCCTGCTTCTCCTGCTACCATGCCCTCTGCTTGTGTTCCCTCTCTCGCTGTGTTTCTCTCTGTCAAATAAATAAAATCTTTTAAAAAAATAAAATAAAATAAATAAAATGGACACATTTAGCAAGGTTATAAACTGGCAGCCCTAGAAAAGTCCTTCCCTGTTTTAAACTGGCCTTGTGAATCCCCGCTGCTGGGATTGACGCTGCTTTTAGCTCTTTCTTTGTTCTCTACCAGTAGTCCAAGGATCTCTAAGATTAGTGTCGTTATAAGAAAAGATATCAGACAGCCCCTTCCCTCTCTCTCTCTCTCATCCCACTATCTGTCCTCATCCAGGCGCCCGGAAAGGCCGTAGGAGGACACGGAGAGAAGGCATCCATATACAAGAAGGGTGAGAGTGCTCTCTGGAAACAAATCGGTCAGAACCTTCATCATGGACTTTCCAGCCTCCACATTGTGAGAAAATAAATTTCTGTTGTTTAAGCCAATGTGGTTGTGGTATTTTGTTGTGGCAGCCCGAGCTGAATAATGCACGTAGAGATGGCCCCTCTCTTCTCGAGGTTTCGGTCTCATCTGCAAAAATGAGACAGTCACATTCTGTGAGGCCAGCAGGACCCTAATGCCAAACCGAACAAAGAGCTAAGAGACCAAGATCTCTTATGAATCTGGCACAAAAATCCTCAACTAAATCTAATAACATATAAAAATACACACCATGACCGAGTAAGATTTATCCCAGAATGCAAGGTTGGTTTAACACCTGAAGTTCAATTAAAATAACAGAACATATCAATAGAATAAAGGGCAAAAACCATGATAATCATCTCAACAGACATGGAAAAAGCATTTAATAATAGCAATAGCTCCTCATGAAAAAAAAAACCACTCAATAAACTAAAAATGGAAGGGAACTTTCTCAAGCTGACAAAGAGTATCTATGAAAAAGCCAATTAACATCAGATTTAATGTGAAAGGCTGAAAGCTTTCCTTCTAAGATCAGGAACAAGAGGGGGTGTCTGTGCTAGCTTTTACTTAACATTCCACTGGAGGATCCAGCCAGGGCAATTAAGCAAGAAAATTAAATAAAAGGCATCCAAATCAGAAAGAAGCAAAACTATTTGCATATGACATGATCTTGTATAATGAAAATTCTAAGAAATTCACTAAAGAAAGTACGGAAACTAATGAATTAGTTTAGCAAGGTTGCAAGACAGATGGTCAATATATAAATGTCAATTATATCTCTATACAGTAACAATGAACAAGCTAAAAAATGAAATTCAGAAATTAACTCCATTTATAATAGCACAAAAGCAATAAGTTGCTTACGAATAAATTTAATATAAGAAGTGTAAAACTTGGAGCGCCTGGGTGGCTCAGTGGGTTAAAGCCTCTGCCTTCAGCTCGGATCATGATCTCAGGGTCCTGGGATCGAGCCCCACATCGGGCTCTCTGCTCAGCGGGGAGCCTGCCTCCCCCTCTCTCTCTGCCTGCCTCTCTGCCTACTTGTGATTCTCTCTCTGTGTTGAATAAATACATAAAATCTTCAAAAAAAAAAAAAGTGTAAAACTCACACTCTGGAAACTGTAAAATACCTTGTAAAAAAACCAAAGAAGTCCTACATGAATGGAAAGACATCTCATGTTCATGCATCAAAAGACTAACAATTGTCAAGATGGCAATACTCCACAAATTCATCTGCATCAAAATCCCTACCAAAATCTCAGTTGGCTTTGTTTTTCACTCAGAAATCAGCAAGCTAATCTTAAAATTCATACGGAAATACAAGGGACCCAGAATAGCCAAAATAAGTTCTGAAAAAGGAGTCATATTTGGAGAATTCATTTCCTAATTTCAAAATCCACTACAATACCATGGTAATTAAGGGAGTATAGTACTGGCATAGAACAGACAAACAGACCCATGGAAGAGGATTCAAAGCTCAGAAATAAGCCCTCATATTTACAGCCAATGGACTTTTTCTAGAGGTGTCAAAACAATTCAATGGAGAAAGAATTGTCTTTTCAACACATGGGGCTGGGACAACTGGAGATCTACGTCCAAGAGAATGAAGTTGGATCTCTACCTCACACCATATATAAAAATTAACTCAAGATGAATCAAAGACTAAATGTAAGAGCTACAACTACAAAACTCCTAGAAGAAAACTACTTCCCTCTTAGAGGTAAACTCTCATGAGCTTAGATTAGGCATGATGCCAAAAGCAGAATGTGCTGCATCCATACAATAGAATATTAGCCACAAAAAGGAACGAAGGAATGATCCTAGAACACAGATGAAACTTGAAAACATCGTGCTGAGTGAAAGAAGCCGGTCACCAGGACCACATATCGTGTGATTCCATTTTTATGAAATGTCCAGAATAGGCGAATCCACAGAGGCAGAAGGTAGATATGCAGTTGCCTAGTGTTGGGGGAGGGCGAAATGGGGCGATGAAAATGTTCTGTATCTGGCTGTGGTGATGGCTACACAGCTCTGGGAATGTCCTAAAAACCGGTGAATTGTACACTTTAAAATAACTGCATTGTATGGTATGTGAATTCTATCTCCATAAAGCTGTTATTAAGAAAACAGCAAGAGGGTGAGACTCGACTGCAGCAGATCCCCCACCAGGAGCATGAGCACCGTCTAAGAGCTTCCTAGACCTACAGAATCAGAAACTCAGAACTGGAGGGGCGCCTGGGGGGCTCAGTTGTTAAGCGTCTGCCTTTGGCTCAGGTCATGATCCCAGAGTCCTGGGATCGAGCCCCGCATCGGGCCCCCTGCTCAGCAGGAAGCCTGCTTCTCCCTCTACCATTCCCTCTGCTTGTGTTCCCTCTCTCGCTGTGTTACTCTACGTCAAATAAATAAAATCTTTAAAAAAAAAAAAAAGAAAGAAAGAAGCTTAGAACTGGAGCCCAACAATGGGCCCTGCAGGTGATCTTGAAACTCACCGCAGCTGGGGACTCCCGCTTAGACGAGGTGGTTCTCAACCTTGACTATGCACTA
>CM053617.1:23684285-23695655 GCA_028646535.1 Procyon lotor | reverse complement strand
CTGGCAGGCCAAGGATGGCTGAAGTCACGCAGCCGGCGAGAACCGCAATGATGAAAGCAGGGATGATGGGGGTGGGGGGGAGGGGGGTTGCGGCCGAGAGGAAACTGGCCCGAAACGCTCCCAGCAGCTGTGCTGGCATGATGGGCTACTTTCTCCCTGCTCCACTCTCTCCATTTTCCGTACGACACTATTGCTTTCAAAAGGCGTTTTTTTTAAAGTGTCAAAGAAGAAAAAGCCTCTGCGGGCCGTAGATTCCTTCCACGTGCTGTGTGCAAACACTGTCAAGACAATGGCCTCTCCCCAGAGCGGAGGCACAGAGCCTCTGAGAAAGCCCAGAGCCGATCACTCATCCAGAAGCAGCAGGCTGGACCAAACCCCGGCCTGCCCAAGGAAACAGCAAGGGACTGATGGGGGGCGGGGGGCGGGGAGGAGCCAGGAGCGGTCTGGGAAGTCTCCGGTTCCAGAGGCCCCCGGCACCCCCGCCAGCAGCCCCTTCCTCCGTCCTGTTTATTCTGCAGCAAGGGGACCTGGCCAGGGAAAGTAAACTTCCCCTCTTCCTTGTCCGTCCTTCCTGCAGCCCCTGCTCCTCTATCTCCCCTTCCTCTGAACGCCCCTCTTCTCTGGGAGAAGCAGCAACCAGGAAAAGGCCGTGGGAAAGAAGCCATTCGGCGGGTTTCACAAAATGAGGTCGAGGGACTCGGGCGCAAGCAGGCCCTCTCCAGGCCTCACCTGGGCTGGGCTCTCCGGCCGGGTGCCTTCCAGCTTCTTCTGCTGTCCCAAGACGGCCTCCTTCAGGTCGTGCAGCTCGGCACAGGAGGCGATGGCCGTATCCACCTGGGGCCCGCGACCCGGGCAGGGAAAGGGGGGGATGGGCAGCAGGGCCAGAGAAAGACAGCGGAGATGGAAGGGAAGAGAAAGGGAAGGAAGGTTTGCCAAGAAGGGGGCCGTGCAGGGGAGGAAGAGACCCCACCAGTGGAGGAGGGCCCGCCTCTCGACGGCCCCCGCCCCCAGCCCCCAGCTCACCTCGTCCACCATCTTCCTGCCCTGAGGCACCAGGTGGAGAAAGTTCTGGATCAGCTGGAACTGCTCCAGGGGCAGCGGCTTGGTCTGCAGGGGGGCGGCCCTGACAAGGGAGGGGTCAGTAGCAGAGGCAGCACCCCCAAAGACCTCTACCACCGCCCCCACTTCCATTCCCATGGTCGCTAAAGGGAACTGGGCTACGGGTCCCAAGTCTTCCTTCCCATTCAGGCTGGGGGAAGCACGGGGGGTTTTCCCCAGTGGGGAAACTGAGGCCCAGAAAGGTCAAGTGACTTTTCCCACCTTACTCAGCAAGTCTGTGGCAACCCAGGAAATGAACCCCACGTGCCCCACCTCCAGCTCCGGCCCTGGGCTCCTGACGTGGCCCCAGCACTCTGGCAGCCCTGCGCCCTCCTCTCCTCATCCCTGCGGCGCCCTGGGACACTCACTCCGGCCTCGAGGCAGCCCCACAGTGGTGAAACAGGACAAGGGTCCCCAGGGTCATTCCCAGGTTGGTCCTGCCCACGCCTGTCTGGCAGCTGAAGAGGAGGGCAGGGGGAGGCCCGGGGGCATCACGGAGCGGCAGCAGGCTGGGGGTTTCCTGGGAAAGACCATGACCCTCAGCAACAGCGTGACCTGGAAACCCTCTCCCAGGACCAAGTCAGGGAGGCGGGGGTTCATGACATCGGCCCATCCGCGCCCCCCAGTCTTTGGCAAGGGGGCCCTAGACAGGTGGCTCAGCCGCTTCTGGCAAACTTCTAAGCCAAATCTGTTCCACCTGCCCCGAGGAGCACGGCCCTGCCTCCTGCCCCGGCCCGGGGGGGTGGAGGGGTCAGCCAGCTGGCCCTGGGAGTGAGACTGCTCAGAGGTGACAGGCCTGTATTTGACATCCCCATGAGATGCAAATTAAATAAGGTGGCCTCCCGCAGGGCCTAGGAAAGAAGCGCCACCAGTAGTCAGGAAACACCAGCTCTAGAGGCCACAGATGAGAATTTTTGAGCCCCAGTAACTTGATGTCCAGAGAGGTCAAGTGATTTGTCCAAGATCACACAGCAAGCTAGCAGCTGAGTCTGCCCAGAGTCCAGGCCTTCAGAATGTCAGTGTTGGGTTCTGTCATTAGAGAGCGTACGAATATACACAGCCACACACACACACACACCCCCAACACACACACATACCACCTCCTACACAACAGAGAAGAAGCCTTCCTCTGAGGAAAGCCAGAGGCCACACTCGCCCTGAACATCACCATGGAGACAGGGCCTGGACCCAGACCCCCTCTCCAGGCTCCCGTCCGGAGATCTGGGACGCGCTCTGGGACTCTACTCTGTGCTCCCCCTGTGCCCTCCTGCCCTGACTTACCCGGAGGACACTCACAAAGGCATCAAACTGGGCTTCTAGGGGGGCCCCCTGCTCTGGCAGGGGCAGGCGGTGGTACCTGCCAGGTGAGGGGGAGAGACCCGTCAGGCAGGCCACGCAGCCCGGGCACCCCCCCCACCCCTGCACTCCTGTGGGAGAGACAGCCGTGGGGAGCTCGGCCCAGCCTGCAGACAGCGAAAGTGAGGCCGCAGCGGGGGAGCAGGGCCGGAGAGCACCCCCGCCCAGCACGCTGGCATCCGTGGGTCCCGAGCCCTCTGCTGACGCGGCCGGCCGGGCGCTCGGCACCTGTAGGCGGGCTGCAGGAAGAGGGGCCGCTTGTACACCTCCTCGGTCACGTGCACGTCGTCCTCGCCTCGGATGGCCACGGCATGGGGCTCCCCCAGCGGGTCCTCGACGTTGTGGTAGACGTGGTACGTGTTCTCGCTCAGCTGGGCGAAGTCGTGGATCTGCGTGGCGGAGTGGGGGCCCGAGGGCCGTGACGAACCTGCAGGCCCCTCCTGGCCTTCCTGGCCGAGCTCTAGAGTGAGGGGACCACGCGCGCGCAGAGGCCACAGACAGGATGCTCTTCCTCCGGAGGGAACCAAGTGGCCAGAGGCGCTCTGCGCCCTGGGAGGCCTGATGGGACGGAGGCGGCCAGTGGCCCGAGGGCGGCCACCCCTGCACAACATGACACGGCCCACGCTGGGGTGAGGGAGGAGTGCCCTGTCCCGAAGCAGCAGGAATCAGCTAGGCCATCAGACTCAAGGACAGGGGAAGCCCACTCAGCTGGGGGCCAGAGGAGACGAGGCCCCAGAGGGAGATGGGAGGCAACCAGGTTCCTGATCGTGGGAGTCTCGGGGGGCCCCGTGGCCGCAGACCCCTTGCACACGCCCCCGTGGTGGACAGGCCTCCAGCTTGTGGAGGAGAACAGGGCACCTGAGAGACAGCCAGAGGCCCATCGAGAGAAGTGTCTCACCCGGGCCTCACAGCTCCCGGAGGGCTGACCCTTGTGTCGGGGCTCCTAGTCTAACTAACGCTCCTTCCACGCCATCAGGCCCCTGCTAAATACAGAGCAGGTGCGCAGCGTGGGAAAGGGGCGGAAGCAAACAGAGCCGGGAATAGGAAGCGTCCTTCCTCCGGCTGCCCGAGCGGGGCAGAAGACTGGGCGAGCATGGGCCAGTGAGAACAAAGTGGGGCTGGGGGCCAGGGTCCCAACTCAGCTGCCTGCCAGGGAGGGGGGCATCCACCCATGCCACGGACCCTCACCTCTTTCCGGATGGCCAGCTCTAAGCTCTCTGCCTGGACCCCAGGTCCCAGGCCCTGGAGGTTCTCATGAAGGTTCTGCTTATCTCGAGGCGTGTAGGGCACGAAGTCCTCATCAGCACGCAGAAAGAGCACGGGCTCCTCCCGCACGCAGAAGATGATGCACTCCTGCCAGGAGCCAAAGGAGGAAGACAGTGTCATGGTTCCCCAGCATGGGGGCCTGGCTTTCTGCCTTACCTCTGTGCCTTTGCACAGACCGGTCCCCCCTCTTCGAGCGCCTGTCCCCCGACCCTGTCTCTGTGACATGAATCCTACCCAGTAAGCTAAGCTCAGTCCCAATGCCACTTGCTCCTGACTGTCCCTTTTCTCGGGGCCCACAGCCCTTAGCCTGAAGTTCCTGGTGTTAATTCCTGCTTCGTCCTCACATGATCATTGAATACATCCTCCTTCGTGGACCATAGGTTCCTTACAGGGAGAACCGTATCCTGATCATTTTCACATCCGCACTCTTCTGAGCACAAAACGCCGGATAAATCAAGCGCTTGATAAACACTGGGGGAAGAAATGAATGCCCACCACCACCGTGCAATCATTCATTCACTGAGCACCTTGCACAGAGGAGAGAGATGCGGGCAGGCCCTTGCCTGGGGAACCTGCAGTCAGGGTAGGAGGACAGGATCCCCCTGGAACTAACAGCCCATCCCATCTGGTTCACTCGGGGACTCCCCGGCTAAACCCCAGGTCAAACCAGACTCAGGCTGCCCACACGGAGCCTGCAACCACAGGTGACCCCCAGGCACACAAAACCCCATTAAAAGCAGGCGATTTTGAGTCCTGATGCCTAGTTTGGGTCTTGGGACACCACTCCTAAGCTGTACCACTCATCCTCTCTGGCCCTCAGTTTCCTCCTCTGTGAAATGGGAGTCACTGCCCTGCCTTCACGGGGCTGCCGCAAGGACCTGTGTCCACCGTGGTCACCATGCTGTGCTTTTCTTGTTATGACCTGGACCCTCTTCTCACCCTGCCACCCTTCTCATTTCTCCAAGGTTCTCAAAGGTGGGTGTATCAGGGGCTTCCGACCTCAAGGCTCCCTTGTCCACACACGACAGGGCAATAAATATTGACCCAGAATTTCCCAACCATGCCGACCACGGTGATCATCACGGCATTCAAGGCCTGGCAGAGCCTGGTCTGGGTCCCCAGCCACCCTCCCCAGCATGGGGCCAGGCCCCTCCCAGGAGCCCCTTTGCCAGATGTGGGGGGCTGGACCCTGCCCGGAAGCAGCCCCGCTTACCTTGTGTCCATCCTTCTGGAGTTTCTGGAGGACCCGCCTGAATCCAGAGAGGCTGGGCTGTCCCATGCCAAACACGGTGAGCCCACCCCGCACTTGCCGGAAGTTGGGGGCCCCACAGCTCCGCACAGTGCCCAGGACGTCCATCTTCTCAGCAACATCCCGAACCAGGAAGTAGCGTCCCTGGCAGGGGAAGAGCCACAGGGGGTTACTCAGATGGCTCGGGGACATCTTCTATAGGTGGAGCTCTGTCCCAGGCTCCAGAGGACGGGGAGCAGAGAGGAGGGGTGGGGGACATGGTCTCCAAGTCATCTACAGGCTTTTGGAAAAAACAAACAAAATATGTGACCATCTGTGATTCCAAGGAGGATGTCGTTTCGCACGGGAAAGGGAAAAACAACTCCTCCTGATGGGGAATCAGAGAAGGCTTCGTGGAGGAGGTAGCATCGGAGCCACCAGGCCTTGAGGAAGGAAAGCAGGGAGAGGCACTCCTGGGGCAGGAAACTGAGGCCAGCTCTAGGGTGGGGCCGGAAGTTCTCCAGGAAGAAGGCAAATGTCTCCCTTGGCCAGAGGAAGGGCTCGGAGCAGGGGCCCAAGCAGGGAGGCACAGCCAAGGAAATCAGCTAGAGGAAAAGTGCACTAGCTCGTTCCTGAGGTCCTGAAGCTCTGAGGACGGACGGGGCTCTCTCCTCCCCAGCCGGGAGCGAATGGATGCAATGAGGACAGAGTAAAAGGGTGAGAGCAAGAGGCTCCAGGGGAGTTCATTCCCGGGCACAACGGAGCTGGGACATCATGCGGCCAGGCCCCTCCAACAGGACTCACACATTGCCTGACAGATTAGAAATGGAACCAGTTCTTCCAGAGACCAGAAAATCCCAGCTCCTCTTTCAAAGAACACAGTTTAATCAGCATGATTATCTATTCGCTGACTATTTACTGAGCACCTACACAGTGCCAGGGCACCATTCTAGGGCCAGGGGCTACTAGGCATCTGGGCGTGTGGACCTGGCTTTCTAGGGGTATATGAGGGGGGGAAAGACAGCTAAGCCAGGGAAGTTCTGGAGCACAGAGAATGGAATAGAGATCCCCCCACTCCAGGGAGCTGTCCAGGACCCTGACTCTGTCCTCCCTCCTGCTCCGAGGGCGGGGTGTGGGCAGGCTGGGGCCAGGCAGGGGCCTGCCAGAAGAGACGGGCAGGGGTCTCCATGGGGGCAGGGGGCGCAGCCTCAGGAACCCAGGGGGTGAGAGGAAGCGGGTAAGGGGACCAGAGGATGGGGTGAGGACATGAAGCAGAGAAGGGGTCAGTGGGGAAAGTAGGAGGGAGGGATCCCATGAGGAAGGAGGACCGGAGGAGGGTAGGGGAGGCTGAAGGGGGAGGGTGGGGCCGGGCTGCCCTCACCTGCACCAGGTAGTGCTCGGGGGTGGCATCTGAGAGCCGGCCCAGCGTGTAATGGGCCTTGAGCAGCTCCTCATGGATCTGGAACTCCTCCTTGCAGTTGTACCTGTCAGGGCAGAATGGAGCCCAAGTCAGGAAACCTTCAAGATCAAGGTAGCCTCCACCCTCACCAGACCCTCCATCAGGGCCAGCCCACCCACGCCTACGCGGCTACCCGTCTGTGGCAGAGACAGCTTGCTGGCCCCAGTATCCTTCCTCCCCTTCTTCCTCAGCAATAGAAGCCTGGAATTGTGACTGGACCATTTGGCTGTGGACTACATTTCCCAGGCTCCCTTGCAGCTACAGGATGGTCATGTGGTTAAGTTCTGGCCAGTGGGATACGGGGAGAAGCGATAATGCGTACAACTCCTGGGCCATTCCCTTAAAGGGAAGGTGGGTGCCTTCTACTTTCTGTCCTTCTCCCTGGCTAGCACCCAGAAGTGACAGCGAGAAGTAGGTGCTGATGATGGTGGGGAAACAAGAGGGGGGGGGGCCTGGCTGATCACACAGCGGCCATTCCAGCCTGGTGCGCCTCCTGACTCTTGTGTAGAGAGAAGCTTCGGTCTTGTTTAAGGCCTCCTATCCGAGGGTTACTGGGGTCCCAGGGGACCCTTCCATCTGATTGTCTCTGAGACCAACCCCATGGCACAGTGAGGAGGCTCAGGAGGACACAGGCTCTGGGGTTCCATGACCTGGGCATGAACCCAACTCCACCACTCAGCTTCTTTGTGGCTTTGGAGTTACTCGCACTCTCTGTGGCTCCCTTTCCAGTAATGCTCACATCCTAGGGCCACTGTGAGAACTCAAGGCACTGATGAAAGGAAGTGATTGGCCAAGGGCCTTGGGCACAATCAGTGTTTATTAATATAATTATTTTTACTAGTCACGGTGTTACGTTCACACGGGACCATTTCAAGCAAAACCCACGGGTATAAAACCAGATTTCTATAAATGCTAAACTGTCTGCTCAAGACACAAGAAGCTTCTGTGCTGGTTCTTTTTTTTTTTTTTTTAAAGATTTTTATTTATTTATTTGACAGAGAGGAGAGAGATCACAAGTAGGCAGAGAGGCAGGCAGAGAGAGGGGGGGAAGCAGGCTCCCTGCTGAGCAGGGATCCTGATGCAGGGCTCGATCCCAGGACCCTGAGATCATGACCTGAGCCAAAGGCAGAGGCTTTAACCTACTGAGCCACCCAGGCGCTCCTGTGCTGGTTCTAACAGTAAATAAGACACTCGCGCCCTGGTGTCTGCTCCTCTTTACCAAAGAACTGCGTCCAGGAAAGGCAGGGCAGTGAGTGAATGGTGAGCACTAAGCAAGGTCTTGGGGTCCTACTTGGGGGAGACCAAGAGACCTGGGGTCCCAGTGCCAGCCCGGCCTCCATCTCTCCACGTGGTGGACAAATCCTTCTACCCCCAGAAGCTTGGTTTGTGTATTTAGATCCAGTTTTCACACCTGACCTAAAACGTATTAGATCAGGAGTCAGCAAACCTTTTATATCAAGAACTGGACAGCAGATAATTTTGGCTTGTGAGCCATACAGTTTCTGTTGCAATTACAACTCTGCTATTCAAATGCTAAGCGTCCACAGACAGTATATAAATGAACAGGAGTGGCGGCGTTTGCCAATAAAACTTTATTTACAAAAACAGATGCTAGGTGGGATTTGGTCCATAGGATACAGTTTGCCAGGCCCTGCATTGAGTGACGACTAAGGTCCCTTCCCCCCAAACACGCTACAACCCCATGGGTGCTGGGCTCATGCTGGCTCCAGGAGGCACACACAGTCCCGCTCTGGCAGGCCCATGACTGTTCTGAGCCATACCACTTGGCTAAGTATTTTGCACGTCATCTCCATGCAATCGGATAAGAAAAACAAGACCCAGAGAGGGAAATGAATTTGCCCAAGGTCACAGAGCAAGGCCCAGGACGTGTGTCTCTGACATGGCCCTCAAGGGCCAAACCTCAATGTGTCACCTCTGGCAGAGAGACTACGTATCAAGTCTCTTGCTGTAATGTCTCTTCTCTTCCCCTTATCGTGAGCACAGTAGTGGATTAGGATTCTAATTTTCCTGTCAGGCCCCAAAGCCAGCAGGCCGATTTATCATTCCCCCGCCCCAGGGCTCCTTACACAGAAAGTCCCACCTGCTAGGTCTCTGCCAAACTTCTACGTGTGGAACATAGTTCGTTCTTAGCTTACGGCGTCCTACTTCTTGTGTGCTGGAGGGGCCCAGAGGCACTCGATGGAAGCTTCTCAATTCACCAGGAGACAGAGCCCATGCCTCCTTTGTCCTTGGCCTCTGGCTCCCAGCACCCACTCCTTTACTGATCCCACAGGGCAGACAGGGTCGCAGAGTTCCCCTTCTGGTCCCTTTTCCTCTGGACGCATGTGGTGTAGCCACGTGTCTCAAAATAAGGTGCCGGAACCCACCCCCAGCCTCCTCCAGGAAAACCCCTCACGGACCCAACTAAGAGAGGTGACCAAGAGCTCCCAGCTTTTTGAGCCCACAGCTCTTTCATGACCTAGCATTAACTCTAGTTTCGAACCATAATTACTAGTCGCAAAAAATAAAAATCTAAATTTATGCATCTAAGCTATAAACTCCCTTTGAAAACGTTCGGCCAAAAATGATTTTCAAAAGGGTATCCCCCGCCAGCCACTCCTCCTTCTCCATGCTTCCTGGCGCCGTGGCCATGAGCTAAGAGACCTACAACAGAGACCCACTCAGCCCCTCGCCTGCTGTGTTACTCCAGACAACCTGCTTAACCTCTCTGGGCCTCAGTACCTTCACCTGTGAAAGCTGTTTGTAGACTAAGCGCTCTGTGCCACCACTCCTCCGGGCGGCTGCCCCAACCATGCCTTCTGGGGACACATCACACACACACCCCATCCCCTACCCCGCCACTCACGTGATCACGACGGGGGCCACTTTGTTGGGGATGATGGACTTGGCCTTACTGTTGTGCAAGCCCGTGGTCTGGAAGGAGTGGGCACTGAGCGAGTGCTGACCGTCCATCGTGCCACCGCCTGGGAGGCCCTCGAATGGGGCACCCGCCGAAACTGTCTGCTGGGCCGTGCTGGCCGTCGTGCCCATAGTCCGCCGGCAGCCTCAGGACCCCAGACCTGGGGGATGAGAAGGCACGTGCTGGAGGAAGGGGTAGGAAAATCCGCGGCAGGCCAGGACCCTGCCCACCCCCACCCCCACTGCCCAGATGCCAAGTCTGACGCCCAGAAACTGCCAGCTCAGCCTGTAGCTGGAGACAGAGGGTAGGTGTGCCATCTCCCACCTGCTCCCTGAGTCCTCACCGTGTGCCTGTCCCTTTGGGTGCTGTTCTGGGAGGGTACGGACACAGAGACATGAAGACATGGCCCCTGACCCCTTACGGTTACACTGCTCTGGCAAAAAGATGACCGCCAGGAAGGGGTTAATTAACCCTCCACCCCAGGTCAGGACCTAGGGCTCTAAGTGACAGGGTCAGGCCCCATGGAGGCCAGGCCCCCAGATGGGGAGAAGCGGACAGGTGCGGAGGGAAGTCAGGCTTGGCTCTGAAGAATGTGGGCGGGCTGGGGGCTCCGTCGGTTAAGAGTCCGACTCGATTCCGTCTCAGGTCATGATCTCAGGGTCATGAGATCGAGCCCAGCATTGGGCTATGTGTTCAACGGGGAATCTGCTTGAGATTCTCTCTCCCTCTCCCCTACCTCTGGTCCTGTTCGCGCTCTCACTCGCTCGCTCCCTTGTGTGTGCTCTCTAGAACAAATAAATCTTTGAAAAAGAGAGGGAGAGAATGTGGATGGATCAGGATGCAGGAGGACAGTCTAGCCGTGAATATCAAAATGAGGCTGAGGACTAGCGCCAGGCCCCTGAACTTGACATGGCCATTGTCAGTGTGGCCATCACAGCCAAAGCTTCTGCCCCACGCGCCCTAACCCTAACCCACAAGCTTCTGTCCCTGGTGGATGCAGCGATTCCCCTGCGGGATTCTCTCCCAGAGAAATACTTAAGGATGTCCGCAAAAACCAGGCTTCCGGATGTACTGCTACTGGAAATGTTGTTTACAATGGCCAAACCCTGGGAACCCCCTCCAGCCAACAACAGCGGCTCCGCTGAATAAAGCAGGGGCATCTCGAAGGTGAAAGGTTAAACAGCCATTGAAAATATCACATTGATGGATTTGGAAAGGCATCAAGGACGCAGGGAGAGAAGGAGCGGGTCGCAAGGCGAGGGTGGGCTGCTGTCCCATTTCACTGCATGAAAGTTTATTGGCAGAAAAGCCCGGGAGACACACGTCAAGATGCTAATGTAGGTTATCACCAAGTGACCTGAGAGTTCATCTGTATCGTCTCCTTTTGCTTTTTCTGCTCTGAACACCCGGTAATAAAGTTAAAGCGTATTGAGAACAAATCAGAGAATGTCTGGGAAAAGGGCCAGGGACGGGCAAGGAGCTGCTGGAGGGCTTGGGGAGTGGTCCCTAGACGCGACGATGACTCCCTCAGCCGCCGTCAGCCCGGGGTGAGCTGCTCCACGTGGTGGAGACAATCTGCTCGAGGCAGCAGCGCTCGCCCCACCGAGGCCTCTGGAAACCAGCAGCAGCACCTCGTGAGGGGGTGGCGGAGGCAGGGCTCAGCGGGTCAGCGTGAAGGCTGAGCGTCCCCAGGCCCCGAGGACTTGGGGGCCTCCCCCTCCCCAGAGCCCTTAGACAGTGACCAGACTCATCCGGCCCTCCTCAAATCTTCCCAGCCACCACCTGTCCCTGTCCCTCTCCGGTCTGGAAAGGGCTCCCTCTCTCCCTCCGGCCCTGCCTTGTCACCCTTGAAAACTCCCAGCAACCCAGGCGACCGCTGTCAACATGCAACCTTGCGTTTCTAAGAGCCCCGTCACACCCCGTCCGATTTCCCCCTCCCACCCCCCCCACTTTCCCCCTCTCTCAGTCTCTGTCAAAGGACGGAAGGAGCCTCTCTTTTCCTAAACAGAAACACAGGCTGCTCAGAGAGCATGAGGGGCTCCA
>CM053617.1:23667446-23683785 GCA_028646535.1 Procyon lotor | reverse complement strand
GAGAGGTCTCAAGTTCAGCACAGCCCTCTCTGGGCCACACTTCATGGCCATCTGCAAAGTGAGGGGGGGCTGGACGGGATGGGAGGCTTTCCAGCATTTTAGCAGCTGAGCCCTTTCAATCCTTGATGGAAGTCCAACGTGCAACATAGCTCAATGTGCAATACACCCGCTAAGCCGGCGGCCGGCTCAGGGATGGAGATGCAGAGCCTCCTGCCCCCAGCCCCACCACGAGGCTGCTCCTGCGGAAAAGGAAAGCTCCAGAGCTACTGGCCTGAGATGCTCCAAGCCCCCTCGCGCTCGGACCTCCCAGGACTCATCCAGCCCTTCCCTACCCCCGTGCATCTGTCCTCCCTGGTCCCCCAACCAGGAATACCATGCACACCCTCACCCCCTCACGCCTTCCACCAACGCCCGGTGGCAATGCCCCCTCTTCCTGCAAGCCTTCCAGATGCAGCCTGGGCCCCAGGCGACCCCAGGGCTGAGCTCCCCGGCCTGGTGTCCCCACTCGGGATCCGGTGCTCCTCCGGGGCCCCTGCAGAGCCGAACCCACCATAGTTGTAGGTTCCAAAGGTCATTTTCCTAAATAAATTTCACGTTCGCTACCTCATTTCTGCTTCAGAACAATCCTCTGGGAAAGGCAGATGCGCCGGCCGCTGTGCCATTCGGCAGATGGAAATACTGAGGCCTCAGAGCTCACGTGACCGAACGAGAGAACCAGGCCTCTGGTTCCACAGCCGGAGCTCTTTCCACCGCATCGGCCTCCCACCCGCTCCCACTTCCCCTGACGCTACCCTTACTTTCCCAAGAGACGATGGGAAGCCTAAACCAGGGACCCGGTGGAAGGCGGAGAGCAAGCTGGACCCGGAGAAGAGGACCCCTTCCAAGGCCTTGGCCTGTCATGTGCGTCCCAGGCAGTGAGATGCCCAGGGCGGGTAACAATGGAGCTAAAAATAGAGCAGGAGGCTGAGTGGCCAGCTGCCGGAAACATCTGCCTGGGCTGCAGAACAAACATGAGGGAAGTCCCCACGCTGCAGGGTCCCCTAGCATGGGGCCCGGGGACAGCTGGGGGCGGGGGAGGGGAGGGCCAAACACTCAGGTCTGCACGGAGGACAGGGGCCTTGTCGTTCCCAACACACACACACACAGTGTAAGTGCACCTTGTGCACCAACAAGGATCTCAGAGTCAGAGTCAGACACACCTTCGAGTCCCCAGTCTGTTCCTCTCATTTTACAGAAGAGGACACTGAGGTCCAGAGTAGACCAGACAATCGGCCACAGTCGCAGAGACAGTGGACAGCAGGGCGAGGCCCAGGGGGTGGGGAGGTTGGGGGGAGGTCTCTGAGCCCTCGCCTGCCCACCAGCCTCACTATCTAAACTCGAGCCAACATGAGCCAACCCCGGCACAGACATCTCAACGGGCCTTTGCAAATAACGGCAAAAATAAAAAGAAAGCAGAGGTGCACTCTTACTAGACCAGAGGTTGGGCTGGGCTATTCTAGAATTTACATAAGGTGGAAATTCTTACTATAACCCATGAAGGATAACACCGGGCCAGCTCTCCAAGGCTCCCATGCAGCCGGCTTACCCTCCGAGTGATGGCACACACACTCACAGGTTCTGCTAAGGGGCAGACGAGGTTGAGAGCTACACACCGGCCTCATGTTCTCTCACTCCGCAGCTTCCCACCCCACAGGCTCCCTGTGCCTCGCTAATTCCCAGCCCCTGAACCAGGGAGCCTCCTTCACGTCCCCCAGGCCCCATCCCACATGGCCACGACCTCCATGAAGCCTGCCAGGTGGGGGCCGGGGCTGGTACCCTTCGAAGGAACCCCGGTGCCTGGCACAAAGTAGCCACTTGAATGAACAGAACTGGACAGATCCCTAAAGAACAACAAAGAAAGATGAGCTCTGCGGGTGGCACGCTGTGAGCACGGATGAGACAGCACAGGTGGGTTTTGGCCCAGGGCCCAGCGCACAACAGACGCTCTGTAAAGGCTTGCCTGTTTGATCCAGCGTAAGAAAACAAGGCCTGGGGAAGGACGCTGAGCCCTGCGTCCCACACGGCAGAGGTTAATGAGGAAGGGACAGGAAGGCCAGAGGTGGTGGAGGCCCCTTCGGGCCAAGAAGGGAAGAGGGTGATCCTGAGGGCCACGTCTGAGAAACAGACCCCATCCCTGCAGGAGACTTGCCCGGGTGAGACCCCTGGGTCCCTCCCGCTGACTCACGCTCTCCTTGCCTCCCAGAGGAGCAAGAAGAAGGGGACAGCACCTAAGCGTCCCCTGGACTCCTCACTCACTCCCGAGGACTGAACATATCAGCAGCTCGAACAGGATTTGAAATCACAAATGATGAACTAATAAGCCCAATGGCTTACATCCCCACCCCCACCCCAAGGTGCGCTCCGGGGATGGTTAGCAGGGAGAGGACCCTGGCAGCGGGCAGGACAGCCCGAAGCCCGAGAGAGGCCCAGGCCCTGTGCGGAGCCCATTCCCCTGCCCTCTGACCCACCGCATGCTCCGGAGAGCCCTGGTCCCCAATGCGTTCCCGGGGTCCGCAAGGTCAAGACTAGTCTCAGGACGGCACCAAGTATCATCGCCTTCTCACCATGAGTGAGGGCGCTGATGGAGCAAAACCCACAGGTGAGACTCAGCAGGAGTCCTGACCAGGTTGCCCGTCACTCACAGTGACAAAATATGCCAGTGTCGCTTAAGAAGGTCTTCGATGTGAGGCACCTGTCTGATTCAATGAATGAATAGAGCATACAACTCTTGATCTCAGAGTTATGGGTTCGAGCCCCACGTTGGGTATAGAGATTACTTAAAAATAAAATCTTCTTTTAAAAAAGGTCTTTAAGGGGGTGCCTGGGTGGCTCAGTGGGTTAAAGCCTCTGCCTTCAGCTCAGGTCATGGTCTCAGGGTCCTGGGATCAAGCCCCGCATCAGGCTCTCTGCTCAGTGGGGGGCCTGCTTCCCCTTCTCTGCCTGCTTGTGATGTCTGTCAAATAAATAAATAAATAAATAAGATCTTTTTAAAAAATAAAAAAGGTCTTTAAGGAAGCAGTAAAACTAATTTCACTGAAGCTCAGCCCTTGAATACATGTCTGTTTACTACTCCGTGTGAGGACAGAGCGTGCACCCGGGCTGCTTGGGGGTATGACAGGTGTGGGGGGGGGAAGGCACCAGGAGCCTGTCCGAGCTGCCCGCCTAACCAGCCTCTCTGTTCACAGAAAGAACGGCCAACAGACAGACAAACGCCCGTTATGCAGAATTGGGCATCTGGCAGAGATTGTCTCAAAAATGAACAAGGTGAGCCCGCCCTCCGAGGATCATTGTTGCCAATGACCAAGTTGGAGCTTTAAAGAGAGCAATCGAATTTTGGAAAACTTGCATCAGCCCTAGTGAGTCCGATAGCTTCCCAAAACACAAAGACTTTGGGATGCTACAGGTAACTAAAGTTAACAAATGTAACTTCTGGATGTTGCTGAAATGAAATGTGTCCACATTTAGAAGATCTATATAACTCCGTGAACCAGGATCTTCCCAATGACCATAGGTGACGTTACAAAATCACACCTGTGTCAACAATCCATTCAAGGTGCAAGACAATCCGATGGATCTTAGTGTGACGAAATATGAAAAATTCATTAATATGGTTGCAGATTCTGCATTTCAAATGACCTTTAAGAAACCATCACATGTTGAATTTTAATGGAGTCTAAAAGAAAATATCCAGAAGTTAATAAAATATTCTTCCCTTTTCCAACCACTTATCTGTGTAAAGCTGGATTTTCTTCACACACTTCAATCAAAACAACGTATCTCAAGAGCTGAATACAGGAGCAGATATGAGAATCCAAGTGTCTGTTTTTATTTTTTTTTCCTAAACCTTTTTTTTAAAGATTTTATTTATTTATTTGACAAAGGGAAAAAGATCACAAGTAGGCAGAGAGGCAGGCGGAGAGGGAGAGAGAAGAGGAGGCAGGCTCCCCAGCTGAGCAGAGAGCCCGATGCGGGGCTCGATCCCAGGACCCTGAGATTATGACCTGAGCCGAAGACAAAGGCTTTAACCCACTGAGCCACCCAAGCGCCCCCAAGTGTCTGTTTTTAAACCAAACATGAAAGCAAGCTGCAGAGTGGTCTGGCTGGCTCAGTTAGTAAAGCTTGATGTGAACTCTTGATGTGAAGGTCATGAGTTTGACCCCACGTTGAGTGCAGAATTTACTTAAAAAAAATTTTTTTTAATCTTTTTAAAGTGATTTGCAAACTGCAATACCATGCTACTCTTCCCATTGTATTTTATTTTGGAAAACATAGTTCAGGTTCCAAGAAAAAAAATAAGGGGGGGCGCCTGTGGGGCTCTCTGCTCAGCGGGGAGCCTGCTTCCTTCTCTCTCTGCCTGCCTCTCTGCCTACTTGTGATCTCTCTCTGTCAAATAAATAAATAAAATCTTTAAAAAAAAAAAAATAGTCAGCTTTTAACCAACGCACAAAAAAAACCCACAAAGCTGAAAGGCAAACGGTAAACTGGATGAAGATATTTTTGTCCTATTTTTTAATTATTTATCATATTCAATACAGCTCTTTTCAAGTAGAAAAACAAATATATCTTTAGAGTACAACCGACCCTGAAAAACCCCCAAAACCCAACCAAGAAATACAAATGGACAACAAATGGGAGAAAAAGACACTCAACCTAACTCATCATTTAAAAACCAGGGGCACCTGGGTGGCTCAGTGGGTTAAAGCCTCTGCCTTCGGCTCAGGTCATGATCTCAGGGTCCTGGGATCGAGCCCCGCATCGGGCTCTCTGCTCAGCAGGGAGCCTGCTTCCTCCTCTCTCTCTGCCTGCCTCTCTGCCTACTTGTGATTTCTCTCTGTCAAATAAATAAATCTTTAAAAACCAGAAAGCATGCAATGCCCTGCCTTGCCTCTCATGGAGTCACAGATCAAACAGCATGGAACCACCCAGTGTCCACATGGGTGCCAGGGACGGGCTCCCCCCGAAACACTGGCAGGATGCACCTTGCATGCCTCCCTAGAGGCCGATCTGGCAATAGTTCTAAAACACCTTAACAACATGCAACCCTTTGATCCTGCAGCTTTCCTACCAGTTGATTCAAAGGAAATCACCAGAGATAACGGCCGCAAAAATGTTCCACGTAGCTTTGCTTAGTTTAATCAAAGCCTGAAAACATCTTTCGCATCAACCGAGGTCAAAGTCCGCTGTGTGGCAGACGTCATCGTGCGGTCATTGAAATGGACAGAGTGTCCGGTGACCATCACTCAACAGAACGTGGAGGGGAGGAAGCCAACAGAAGCACATGCTGTCTGATTCCGTTCCTTTAAGACTCAAACACAGGCCGAACTAATCCATGGTGGTGGAAGTCGGACAAGACATCCCATTTGGAGCAGGAAGGAAGGGACGGCGGCGAGGTGCAGGGAGCCTTCCGATCCTTGGCCTGGGGGAGGCCGTGAAGGCTGTGCTCATTTTGTATAACCAATCGTCAGGGTGCATACTTGTGATGTGCTGGCTTTTCTGTGCCCCCCCCCCACTCCGTTAATTTCCAACTTAAAAGTTCCAAAAGCAAGAAGTAACAGTTTATTGACTCACATAGGAAAATATCTACTGTATGTTTAGTTACCCAAAAAAGACAGTATATACACCTGGGCCCACACATACACACACACACACACACACACACACACACACACACACACACACAGGAAAAGCTTCTGGAAAGATAAATCTTAAAACATGCATGGTGAACTGTGGTTATCGCTGAAAAGTGGGGTCACAGATGGCTCTTCTAATGTCCCTGCATATCTTTGTTTTCTCTGATGTTTCTTTCTTTTTTTTTTTTAAGGTTTATTTATTTGAGAGAGAGAGCACTCACCCTGATGGGGAGGGACGGGGAGAGAGAGAGTCAAGCAGACTTTGCATTGAGCAGGGAGCCCCACACGGCGCCCGATCCCAGGACCCTGAGATCATGACCCGAGCGGAGACCAAGAGTCAGAGGCTTAACCCAAATGCCCCATCCCAGCGCCCCTCTCTGATGTTTCTGTGATGAACGGAAACTATTGATAGAAAAAAAGGAGGTAAAACCACAGAACTACACAGTATGGCCGCTGTGAGCAATGACCCTGGTTCTGTATCAGTCTTACAGCCCAAAGAGCCCCTGACCCCACAGGAAAAGCTCAGAGGATAGGGTGTTCCTCAGTTGTCCATGATGGAAAGCTAAACACCTTCCCGGGGAAATCATTAGGATCTCAGAATCAGCAAGACCTGGGAAGACCCCAGTCCTTCCCCCCCAACCAGAGGCCCGGGTTACCTCCTGGGCCTTAGTTTCCCTGTCATGGAGAAAGGGTGAAATGAGGTCATGGATGTCCTGGCCTGACCCCATCAGTGTCCAGAGCATATATGATACGCAGGCTGCCCCAGGTTCCACTGAGGAAGAAATGGGGGCCCAGGAGGCCGAGGGACAGCCCTGGGGGACACTCAGAGAGGCCCTCTGACCATCAGTTCCCCCAGCATATAGTGCAGGCTGGACCCTGGACTTGACCTCAGGTAGCCTCCCTTGGCACCCACACCCATGATCCCCATGAAACCTCCACGGGGAAGGCCAAGGCAGGAAAGGTGGGCGGCTGCTCCAGACAGGAAGTGACCTCACCGGATGAATGAAAGGCCAACATTCCACCGGGAGCCCCACCTGCTGGGGACCTTCAGGGTCATGGGAGCCAGGAGTGGGTGGGCACACAGAGGCCAAGGAGGAAACAGGATTTATTGCAGAAGGCCAGGCACATGGCAGACCCCCCAGCAGGGAAGTGACTTCATTTCACATTCTGTCGCCCTTGCTTCCGTCCCTGGTATGGCAGGGAGTTAACCCTGAGAGGACCATTCTCCCCTGGGCTCTAGCCAACTCCACACAAGGCAGGGCAAAAGAATCCAGGCTTTCTCCTCTTCCCACTCCTGTTATCCCCAATCCACAGATAAGTAAACTGAGGCTCAGAGAGGCTGACCACGGGACAGGGACGCCAGGACCTTTCCCTCTGCGCTGAGCTGCACAGATGGTAATTCAGGGTCAGGAACTCAGGGAAGGCTTCCTGGAAGAGGAGACTACTGAGCTGGGCCTTAAAGGAGGAGCAATTTTTGACAGACAAGAAAGGCAACCTGCGTGGAGGAAACAGCACAGAGAAAGAAATGTGTGGCACTGTACAGAGCCTTCTAGAAGCAGTAAGGCACTTGTGAGGCCAGAATACAGGACGGGGTGGGGTTGGGCTGAACCCCAGTTGCCTCGGGTGCTGTGCCAGAGAGTCCGGATGTTGTTGTGGGGTGACTATTGCGCAGACCGGGGCAATAGTAGAGCCGTATGATGATGCCCTGTGGCAACCAAAGAGGACTGCACGGAAGAGGCAACATGTGGAGAGACCACCTCAGCAAGGACTATTACTCTGGAGCCCAAAGCTCAGGAGACCTCACCCCCGACGCCTGACTACCACCACCACCCAGCACCTCCAGCTATGCTGGGTTTCTCTATAATGGAGAGGGAAAGAAATCCGTAGTACCGAGAGCACCAAGCCGTGCTTTGGATGCTCAGGCTGATCCCGGCCCATCAGGCAAAACAAAACTTGAAACCCTAAAACCTAAAACGTGCCTGCTGTGACTCTCCAGGCCTCTGGGCGGCTTCCCGCTGGGGAAGAGATCCACCTCCTCAAACCTCGGGGCGACCAAGGGAAGGGCAGGGAGAAAACACCAGGGCACCACAGGGGAAGAAAAATATTTTGAAGTTTCTCCCTCTTCCTGTTTATCTATCCTTCTGATCCACAAGCTCCTGGTAGCTGTTTGTTCAGGGAAAGTTCTGCCAAGAGTGACATCCTGCCATCAGCCACCCTGGACCCAGCGGCCCCTTGCCAGCCATGGGCCGGGAGCACCGAGAACCACATCCCTGCAGACCGCTGCCAAGTCCAGGGAGCTGCTTCATAAAGGGGCTTTCGACAGAAGCTGGGGCCCGGGGACGGGGCTCCGGCCAGGGAGGAGGGGCCACCTGCCACTGTCTCCTCGACACCGGCCGGCACCGATCACCTCCAAGAGGGGACAGACAAGGATTTAAGGAAAAAGTCTCAGCCTGGCCTGGACACTGCAAATGGGGGTGGCCTGCGGAGCACGGACTGTGCAGTCAGGCCGACCGGGCAGCCAAGCCTCGCGGACCGATGACTCTCTGTGTGACCTTGGCCAAGTCATGGAACTTCTCTGAGCCGAATCCCCTTATCTGTAAAATGAGGATAATACTGGAACCTACTTCCTAAGGATGCTCAGTAGGTTAAATGTCTGCCTTCGGCTCAGGTCATGATCCCAGGGTCCTGGGATCGAGTCCCGCATCGGGCTCCCTGCTCAGCAGGGAGTCTGCTTCTCCCTCTCCCTCTCATGCTCTCTGTCACACAAATAAATTATTTTTAAAAAAATAATATTAAATAAATAAAAAATAAAAGAAGCTCAAAAGAACAATTACAGCTTCAAAAAAGGAATAAAATTCTGACACACGCTACAACACAGATGAACCCGGAAGCTATCGGGCTCAATGTTTAAATGAGCCAGAAAGCAAACGCGTTTTTGGTTTTGCTTGCAATCTTTTTCAAGCGCAAATGTTGTCTGATTCCACTTACATGAGGGGCCTAGAGTAGTCACATCCACAGAGACAGGAAGGACAGGAAAGCCACCCCCGGTGGCTGCTGGGGGTCGGGGGAGGGAGGGCGATGGGGAGTTAGTGCTCAATGCGCAACAAGTTTCAGTTTCCGAAGAGGATCAAGTTCTGGACATGTTGGCGACGGCCACACAACAGTGAATGTAAATCACGCTATCGACCTGTGCGATTAAAAAAGGTTAAACGGGTACATTTTATGGTATGTATAATTTATCCCCATTTTTTAAAAAGGCTCATTTAAAAAAGAGTGGGGTTTTTTGGATGCCTATATTAATTTTGTCCCTGCCTTTGGACAGTTCTGGGCCAAGAGGCGGGACGGGCATGGAAATTGCTGAGGACAGCGGCTCCCCCGTCGGGAGGCCTGGGTGGTGGGTGCTAAGGAAAGGGGCGCACTGTCACCTGCGCCCGGGGGACTGGGAGGAGGCACCCCAGAGCCAGGGTGGGGGGGCCCCCACTCAGAACGAGCCATTCTGCCAGGCTCCTTCTAGCACACGTGGGGTCTGAGCCAAGCAACCCCGAGCTCCTGCAGCCACCGGGAGCACCGCGAGGGTGAGAGATGCAGGACACCCGCACCTTGTGCCTGCGCGTGTGTGCACACATTCACACACGCAGACACACACTCCCAGGCCAAAAACCCCGGCGCAGCCCACACACGCCAGTCCCGGCCTGGGCCTGCCCAGCCCAGGTACCAACGACCAATAAGTGACAACGGCTCATCAGTCCCAGCACCTACCGCCGAGGAAGGCAAACTGGGGCCTGCCCACCGTGTCCAGGGCCAGGGGACGGAGAAGGAGGTGTGCAAGCAAGAACCGCCCAGTGGGCACTGCCCAGTGTAAGGAGACCTGGAAATATGGCCCTCCTTACGCCCCCTGACCTCTGCCCGACCGCCTTGCCCACAGGGCTAGGGTGAGAAGCAGGCCGCATCCTGGGGGTGGATGGTGGGTAGGAACACTGGGAAGAGGGCCTGGGGGTGGGCTGGGTTGGCTGAGCTCCCCAACGAGTCACTGTGTGACCTTGGGCAAGTCATTTCCCCTTCTGGGTCTTTTTTTTTATTATTATTATTTATTTATTTGGCAGAGAGAGAGAGATCACAAGTAGGCAGAGAGGCAGGCAGAGAGAGAGGGGGAAGCAGGCTCCCTGCTGAGCAGAGAGCCTGATACAGCGCTTGATCCCAGGACCCTGAGACCATGACCCGAGCTGAAGGCAGAGGCTTTAACCCACTGAGCCACCCAGGAGCCCCGCCCCGGGTCTTTTGAAGACTCCTTAGCTTCCTTCTTGGTAAAATGAGCCTTTTGTCCCACCACCCGGCGGGTTTCCATCCTGCAGAAGTAAGTGCGTGTGTCCACCAAGAGACAAGCGGGAACATTCAACAGCTTTGTCACCATTACCCAAAGGTGGAAACAAGCCGGAAGTCCATCTGTAGGGAAAAACCGACCCAAGGTGGTACACTTCTATAATGGAATCCTACAGAGCAATGGAGACGGACGACCCGCCTGTGGCCTCCCAGATGAACCTCACTGTTGATGCTGAAAGAAGCCAGAAGAATCCAGAGAAAAGCAGCTCCTGTGCTATCTATCACTCCATTCACACAGAATTTATATAAAGTTCAAGAGCAAGCAAGACTAGTCCCTTGGGAAGGCACTCCAAAGCACTTGAGAGTGGGGGTCAGGTAACCGACCAGGAAGAGGCCCCTGGGGACCTTCCGGGGCCCTGAAAATGTTCTCTGTCTTGGTCTCGGTAGTGGTCACACACGTGAGACCTCTGCAACAATGCCACAGGCTGTCCCCTGCTTCACTGCCTGGAAATGAGACCTCAGTTTCCAGAATTAAATACAAACAGCCAAGAACTCCTGTTCTGTCTTCCTCTGAGAACCACAGCGAGGCTCTGCTGGCAGTCTGCGTGGGCAAAGGGCTGGGTGGTGGTGAGAACATGGGCTCCGAGGCAGAAGGACCAGGGTTCAAATCCTGATGCTCCCTCCGACTGGGTCCATTTTTTTCCCTTTGTTGATTTCTTCTTGCTGTTATTGTTGGCCAGATTTTTTATTACATAAGTATTTGTACCTACAGTCCAAATCAGATGAAGGTCTATAAAGAAAAGGCCTATGTCCTTCCCACCCTCCTCTGAATCCACCTCTTAAAAACTTCCCTCTCGGGGTGCCTGGGTGGCTCGGTCGTTAAGTGTCTGCCTTCGGCTCAGGTCATGATCCCGGGGTCCTGGGATCGAGCCCCACATGGGGCTCCCTGCTCGGCAAGAAGCCTGCTTCTCCCTCTCCCACACCCCCTGCTTGTGTTCCCTCTCTCGCTGTATCTCTCCCTGTCAAATAAATAAATAAATAAAATCTTTTTAAAAATTAAAATAAATAAGAAATAAACCCTTCCCTCTCCAACAAGGGTTTTTTCCCCTTAACTAGGCAACACAAACACCCCTCCCGTTCACACATAGAGCACTAACTCTCTGTTTACTGATGGCAGGCCGTTTCATTGAGCTACTACTCATCCAACTAACAGCTACCAAGGACTGACCGTGTCAACCAGAGGGGCACAGTCCTGCCCCTCCTGAAACGGACATTCCAATAAGAGAGAGAAGCGGGGGAGGGGAACGGAGGGACAAGGGAGTCAACAAAGAAATAATGACACATTGGACACATTGGGATGTAGGCTCCAAGGGACTGCGAAGCTCGGGCAGAAAATGAGGGAGGTAGGGAGAAAGGACCATGGTCACAGAAGGTCTATGCTGGTATCTGAAGACAGGGAAGGTTTGGGCCATGCGAGAAAGCATGCAGGCAGAGGAGACGGCACGGGCAAATGCCCTGGGGTGGGAAAGAATGCAGAACTGCAAGGAGGCAACGTGGTCTCCTGCGCACTGCCGCAAAATCCCTGTGCACACAGCCTTCCATCCTGATAGTTTACGTCTTCAGAGCAGGCAGCCGAAATTCACACTGCTGAGACACAAAGGCCCGTGCACTTAAAACTAAAATAGGCTCTGCCCTCTTACTTTTCCAAGAGGCAGTAGTAGCATTTTGCCGGGCAACCGGCACTGCTTAAGAGGGTCAGTTTCCTCGCATCTTCGCTGGTTCAAGAAGTTACTCATCTTTGTCCTTTCTGTCCCATATGAAATCGCTCCACTTCCTTGTCTGTAGAGCGGGGTCAATGACAGTTCCTCCCTCTCAGGATGCTGTGAGATTTAAGTGAGAAATAAAATCATCTAATCTGCTAACCCAGCGCCTTGTACACAATGGGCACTCAACAAACGGGGATAGCCCGTTACCATCAACTCTGCTCAGATGCCGGGAGGTACACCTGTCCCTGCTGTTATCACTGTCCTGACCAGGTGAACTTCCTAAGGGGAGCTTTGAAGGTTCAAACCCCCATGGTAGAGCGTGGTGTTCCCTGGACACAGGGATCGAGGGAGAAGGAGACAGAAATCACGGCTCAATGGCGCCTGGGTGGCTCAGTGGGTTAAGCCTCTGCCTTCCGCTTAGGTCATGATCCCGGGGTCCTGGGATCGAGCCCCACATCAGGCTCTCTGCTCAGCAAGGATCCTGTTTCCCCCTCTCTCCCTGCCTGCCTCTCTGCCTACTTGTGATCTCCCTCTGTCAAATAAATAAATAAAATATTTTTTTAAAAAAAAGAAAGAAAGACACTCTGTGAATTAGTAGAATGTACAGTGTATGGGGAAGTGATAGTGACACAGAGGTGAGGCATGAAATTTTAGACAGGGTATCTAATACCTAAGAAGGGTTCACATTTAAGTAAAGATCTGAAGGAAGTATCAGGGCAAGCTGTGTGGCTCTCTGGAGGAAAAGCATCCCAGATTGAGGTGACAGCCGGTGCAAAGGCCCTGGGGTGAGGTGTTCCCAGTGTGTGCTGAAGGAGCCCTGAGGCGCTGTGGCTGGCTCGGTGTGAGCAAGTGGATGGGTATTAGACCGGGGGTTTCCTAGAGGCTACGGTAAGGACATTCATTGGCTGTCCCCGTGAGTCAGTGGGGCGCCGCCAGGGCCCTGGGACAGACAAATGCCTCGATCTGACGTTCACATTCTGACATGGCCACTCTGACTGCTGTGTTAGGGAATGAAGGGGGAACGAAGGTGAAAGCCCATAGACCTGTGTGCAGTCTCCCACAGGAGTCCCAGTGCCACTGGGGGCCGGGCCAGCGGTGTGCGGAAGGTGAGGGGGAAAAAGGTTCATCCCGGATCTGCTGGGAGGGTTTAGAAGCCGGAAAGCCACAGAATGAGCCAAGGAGGTGGGCGGGCAGGAAGTGGGCCCACTTGCTTCCTACAGCTCCCACCTACCACCCCAAACAAGGACCATGGGCCAGAGGCCCAGCGTCCCCACCACTCAGGAAGTCTGCAGGACCCCACAAGGCAATGCGGGACGGTGGCTTTTCCAGCGCTGACATCATGGTTCAATCCAGACTCCACGTATGTCTGCTCTGGGGTCAAGGAGCCCTCTCTTTTTTTTTTTTTAATTGGGATTTAATCCACATGCCATAATATTCACCCTTTTAAAGTATAATTCGGCAGCATTTCGAACATTCCCAATGCCTTCCCACCATCACCACTATCTAACTGCAAAATAGCAAACCCAAAAAGTTAAATGCAAGGTTACCCTATGACCCAGGAATGCTATTCCCGGGCAGACCCCCAAGGGAAGTAGGTATCCAAACAAATGCTTGCATACCCACATTCACAGCAGCCCCGTTCACAAGAGCCGAAAGGTGGAAACGCTCCAAATATCCCCGAACTGATAAATGGATAAACAAAATGTGGTTTCTCCATACATTGGTTTTATTATTTAGCTGTTTTAAAAAGCGGGGGGGTGTGCTTGGGTGGCTTAGTGGGTTAAAGCCTCTGCCTTCAGCTCAGGTCATGATCTCAGGGTCCTGGGATCGAGCCCCGCATCGGGCTCTCTGCTCAGCAGGGAGCCTGCTTCCCCCTCTTTCTCTGCCTGCCTCTCTGCCTACTTGTGATCTCTCTCTGTCAAATAAATACAAATAAAATATTAAAAAAAAAAAAAAAAGAAGCATGCCACACTCTACAATGCACACGAGCCCTGATGACAGGATCCCGAGCCAGACACAAAAAGGCACATATTATATAATCCAATAGGTAAATCCATAGAGACGGCACGCGGCTGAGTGGGTACCAGGAGCTGGGAAGGGGATCCCAGGGCTGGGCTGGGATGGATCCCGAGTGACCGTTGAAGAGACACGGGGTTTCCTTTTGGGACAATGTAAACGTTTTGGATGTTCAACATCTCTGATCAAGGAAATACAAATCAAAACAGTGATACCACCCCATGCCTGTCAAGACGGCTAATGTTAAAAAAAAATTTTTTTTTAAGATTTTATTTATTTATTTGACACAGAGAGAGAGATCACAAGTAGGCAGAGAGGCAGGCAGAGGGAGAGGGGGAAGCAGGCTCCCCGCTGAGCAGAGAGCCCCATGCGGGGCTCGATCCCAGGACCCTGAGATCATGACCTGAGCCGAAGGCAGAGGCTTTAACCCACTGAGCCACCCAGGCGCCCCTAAAAAAATTTTTTAAAAGACAAGTATTAGCAAAGCTGTAGAGAAACGGGAACCCTTGCACGCCGTCAGCAGGAATGTAAAATGGTGCAAACGCTCTGGGAAATAGTACGGAAGTTCCTCAAAAAGTTTAAAACAGAATTACCATAGGATCCCGCAATCACGCTTCTAGGGACGTTTAGCCCCAAAGACTTAAAACCAGGGTCCCAAAGAGAGATTAATATTAGCACACTCGTGTTCGCTGTGGCCAAGAGGAGAAGAAGAAGAAGAAGATGCTCTCCAGACAAAGAACAGCAGTCACAAGAAAGAAGTGGATTCTGCAATATGCCACAGCGTGGATGAGCCTTGAGAAAGTTATGCTAAGTAAAATAAGCCGGTCGCAGAAAGACAAATACTGGAGATTCCATTTCTATGAGGTATCCAAAGCAGTCAAATTCAGGGGCCAGAGGGAGGGGAAATGGGGGTTAGTGATCCCCCGGCATGAAGTTGCCGTGCAGCGATAGGCACACATTCTAAAGATCTGCTGAACAGCACTGTCTCTATAGTGATCGCGTATTGTACACGTAAGAATTTTATTAAGGAAAACAAAAAGAATTTTAGTAAGAAAGTAGAGATCACATATTAAGGGCTTTTGCCACAATACAATAAAATTTTAGGAAATGTTTTGGAATGACACAGAGGTGATGGTTGATTGCACAACACTGTGAATATACTAAATGCCACTGAATTAACATTGCACTTTGAAACAGTTAATCTTGGGTCATGTGAATTTCACCTCAATTTGTGTTAAAAAAAAAAAAAACCAGTAATGCATGTGAATTTCCCCTCAATTTATGTTAAAAAAAAAAACAGTAATGAGCGCACCCCCTGGGTCATCTGAATGACCTCATTAGCAAGCACTGCTGTGCAATTTGGGGCTGAAGTCTGCCCCCTGCTTCTAATTGATTTCCTTTTTTTTAAAGGCCAAATCACATCGGTGCACAGGGTACAAAGGGGGTGGGGTAGAGAACTGAGCCACCCCATCCATGGCCCATGGCAGCCCGGACGTGCCCAGTTCAAAGGCCTGCCTCTTGGGAGTGGGCACCACGTTCCTGTTGACAGCATCTGGGTGAACTGAGCAAAGTCCACCTCGGTTTTTGCCAAATGCCCGATTCCCACAGGAAGTGGGTTTAAGAGCCACTCCATGCAGATTTCAATAACACCACTACTCCGCCCTTATCTTCAATCAAACAATCCAGCTTCCCAGACATCAAGTGGTGCACTCCTCAGACGGGCATTTGGGGATTGCTCACTGGCACTCTGGGCTCTACCGTGAGTGATCAGAATTACTCCCACACCAGCCAACCAGCCAGGACCATTAATGCCACTCTGTGCAGCAAGTTCAGGTGACAGAAGCAGGGGAAACAGAGGAGACCCCGCTCTCTACTATCAACCCAACACCGGCAATTTAGGTGCAGCTTCTAATTCTAATTTAGGTGCATCCTTCTAATTCATTAACCTTGTTCCTTTGCAATGGATTGGCTTTCTAGTCTTATTGGTATTTCATGTTTATTCCACGGTTATGGAGAAACTATGTAAATGTAAGGCATTTACATCTGGTTTTGTATTTGTACACATTTAAGTTATTATTCTAACGAGAAAACTTAAATCAACGAGTAAGGTTTTTTTTCTCTCCCTCTTTTAAAGATTTTATTTATTTGAGAGAGAGCGAGCACGTGAGAGAGAGGGAGACAGAGGGAGAGTAAGCAGAGGGAGAGGGAGAAGCAGGCTCCCCCCACTGAGCAGAGAGCCCACTCGAGCTGAAGGCAGATGCTTAACCGACTGAGCCACCCAAGTGCCCCCTCATTTTTTCTTTTAAAATGGGGTCCACCAGGGGTGCCCCACTTTGGGCTCTCTGCTCAGCAGTCTGCTTCTCTCTCTCTGCCCTTCCCCCTACTCATGCTTGCTCTCATGCTCTCTCAGACGGATAGATAAGATCTTTAAATAAATAAATACATAAAAACTTTGAAAGAGAGACCACAAAAAAACCACACGCTGTATGATTCCATGCAAAATGTCCCGAATAAGCGACTCTAGAGACACGGAAAGTATATCAGCAGGCTGGGGGTGGGGGGTGACAA
>CM053617.1:23651690-23667346 GCA_028646535.1 Procyon lotor | reverse complement strand
AAAAAGGGAAGGGTCCACATGTTACCCAGGTTTGAGCAGCAGTAAGCTGGAGAAATCACAGGAAAATCAGCAAACCCACCTGTTGTTAGCTTCCCTCCTAGGCTCACTCCCCTCTCCCTCCCCCTAAACCAATCCCAAGAGCTCAAAGAAGGAGACTGACAGGAAACCCTAAGTCACAAGACAAGCCCATCTTGAAACACAAAAAAATTCCCATCTCATAGAGATCACTTCATGAAACAGTAAGACACAATCCTGAATTATTTAACTAGAGAAAACTTGACAACAATGAAAACAATCGATGTTAGTAAGCATGCACAGACTGTGAATCCTCTACACGTGCAAGGCCATGGTCAAGGAAATAAACATGACAGTACAAATGCAGACCCTCTGTGACCCCATCGGCAGGGGTCAGGTAGAGCTAGGCACGTGCAAACCTGAGCTCAGGAAAACCACAGACATCCCCACGCCCCACCCGCACACCCAAGGTAGGGTTCCTGTCGCCTCCAGGGTCGTCCAGAAAATCCCCCTCTCCTTGGGCTCACTCCTTCCAGCGACATGTCATGGAGCCCGGAAGAGGAAGCCCCTGCAGTCGGCTGCCAGGGGGAGGCGGTAGTGACCGAAGCAGGAACGCACCCCTCCCCAGATGCCCAGCTACCGACTCGCCCAGTCCGAGGATGGTCTGCTCTCCTGTGTTCCAATGCCTCCCTCCTCCAGAAACCTGATCTGAATGGCCCACCTCCAGGAAGCCTTCATTCTGTCTCCCCAAAGCCTGGAGGAGCCCCAGCTCACAGCCAGGGGGTGTGGGACACCTGCCCGCATGGCCCAGGCCCCCATCTCTGGGCCCGCGGCTCCCAGGGATAGGGCTCCAACGGTAGTGCTGGGACCCTCCCCAAGACCAACGGGCTAATAAGCGAAAAGGTGGCCCCAGGGCCACGCCCCCAGTGCAACTGACAGCCCCAATCAAAACTACACAAATTCGCACCAAGGCACTGAAGAAACCACCAATGGGTACTCAGCAAACTGCGGAGGGCTTTCTCTCTGGGAAAACAGGAAGTGGGGCGGGGGAGTGTTCCCTCTTACTCTCTCTGCACAAAGTTACTACTTGAATCTTTCGTGAACATAATTACTTTATATTGTTTTTTAATTGACATTTTCAAAAGCAGGGTGGGCAGGCATCCCCTGGGAACCTGGTAGGCAGTCCCCCCCCAACATACACACACCCTGGAATACTACTCAGCAGTCAAAAAGGAAGGCACGGCTGAAGCATCCAGCCACGTGGGCACATCTCAACGCCACGTGGAGCAGAGAAGCCAGACAGGAGATGACGCATGCTGTAAGCCCATTTATGTGACAATCTAAGAAAAGCAAAACCAGAGGGACAGCAAGGATCTAAGTGGGCCCGGTGCCAGGGGTAGGAGTGATAACTGACTGCATCAGAGCTCGAGGAACCTTCTAGATGGTAAAGGGCTCTCAGACTTGATTGAGGTGTTGGCTGCATTTCCTGGGAGTTACCAGCACTCATGCAGCTGTGCACTTAGAATGCAAGAATTTTGTGGTATGTGTGCCTCCGTATGTATTTTAGGGATGCCTGGGTGGCTCAGTCGGCTGAGCATCGGACTTTGGCTCAGGTCATGATCTCAGAGTCCTGGGATCGAGCCCCGCATCGGGATCCTTGGTCTGCAGGGAGCCTGCTTCTCCCTCTCCCTCTGCCCCACTCCACACACACTCTCTCTCTCTCAAATGAATAAATAAAATCTTTACTAAAAAATGTTTTAAAATAAGGCAGAGGTGGGAACGGGAATTAGCTGCTCCGTAGGTCCTATTTTCCCTTCGGGGTAAGGAACACATTTTGGAACCTGACAGAGCTGGTGGTCAAAGGATATTGTGAATGGACAGTTCACTGAAATGCGCACTTGAAAAGAATTAATTTTATGTCAAGTGAGTATCACCTCAATAAAAATATTTTTTTTGTTTAGACAGTGAGGGAGGGAGGGGAAAAAATTATTATGCCCATTTTGCAGATGGGAAATTGGGCTCCAAGGTAGCCGTGAAGCCCAGTCCAGGGTTTATCCATCACAGGCCCGGCTCAGCAGCCAGTAGAGAGCTGCACCGCAGGTCCCTCAAGGGCTCTGCACCTCGGGGGGGCCGATCTCCAGGGGCGGGGGCCCTCCTCTGTGAGGCATCTGGAATCCAGAGCTTCCCAGCAGGCCTTGGAGTGAGCCAGCGGCGCGACCCCTGCAGGAGACCTCCAAAGCCCATGAGGCTCCCACCACAGGCAAGGCTGCCGTGGGGACAGGGAGCACATACCCACTGAGCAGGCGGTCAAACTGAGGCTGAAGAACTACTGGGCCAGGACGCGGATGGGGAGGGGGCCGCCATCAGACCCAGCCTGGGTGAGGTCTTCTAGGCCCTGCCAACCAGGGCCCTGGGGCTCTGATGGAGGGCTGCCCCGGAGGCTTAAGAGCTCAGCACCCACTTCAGGACCCCAGGAGGAAGGACTCGGTAACTACAGGGCAGCAGTCAAAGAGGACATGTCCAGCAGTCACTCCGTGACCAGCAGGAGAGGGTTAACTTCGCCGTGGGGTCTACAGTTCCCGGAAAAGGAAAAGAAAAGAGGCGGGAAACTGCCCTCTGTGCTTTCTAAACATCAACAATCTTCAAAACATCCAAGCGTAGCTCTCCTATACTCTGGGGAAGAGGCCACACAGCCTGCAGGCAGGCAGGCCCAGGGCTCAGCAAGCAGCAGAGGCTGGCAAGGCCAAGGTCATCTGAGGGCGCCCACCCCTCTCCTGCTGCATGGGGCCAACCCAGTCTCTTGGCAATGGGGCCGTTCCTCATGGGCGAGGGTGGGAGGCTGAGCGGTGGACCCACAGCGCTCCCAGCACCACACCCTCCCTCCTGGAATTTCCAAAAGCCCCCGCTCCCTGGGAGCCCCCAGGGTCAGCTCGACACACCTAGTTCCCACATGTTCCCGGCTGCCTGCCTGGGGCATGTAGGTAACCCCAGATGCCCTGTTTCTCTCTTATCAGAGTACCCCAGCCAAGAAGGGGCACCCCTAGGAGATAAAGCCAGTCCATACGTCAGTTAGAGGAAATAAACAAAACACTTCCCAAAGTCCCAGAATTCCACCATTAGACATTCACTCTTTCGGAAAAGCTAAGGAGCTTTCAAAGGCCTCGGTTCATTCCCAAGATGGGGGACCTATTAACTAAGAGCAAAAAATAGGCATGTTCCTGAGGCAGGAGCCGTCTGGAGCCCCAGCTCAAAAACAAGGGCCCCCAGGGAGGGCTGGCAAGCATTTCTAAGCGGCAGGAGGGTCTCTGGAGAATGAGGGGACAGCAAATGTGACTCCTAAAAGGGAAGTGAGAGGCGCAGAATTCTGGTGGGCCTCCAGTTTGTGTCCTAACAGGGAAAGCAGGGCTGCCTCTGAGCCCAGAGTGGGAGGGACAGGAGGTCCCAGCATACAAGGCCTTTTGTGACGGGGCGAGAGGCTAAGTGTGGGTCCCCTTCCCCAGGTGCCCGGATCTGCTCACGTTCCTTAACAGACCAAGCTGTCACCCCCCTGCACGGGACGCTCATTCTGCTTGAGAAGGCCTCCCTCAGCTTTGCAAACTCTTATCCATCCTTCAAAGCCCTCCTGATGCATTGCCCCAACCCCAGGCAGGCCATTCCCTCCCTCCAGCTCCCATCAGAGCTAGCACAGGCCCTGGGAAGGCGCCCGCCGGGTATGGTATAACATATGTATGTGACCTCCGTCACCCAGCAGGGACTCGGTCTCACTCACCTGTGGCCCCCCGCACCTCACACTGAACCCAGGGCCAGGAACCCCCATGGAGAGGCATGCATACAGGTGCCTTCCGACCAGGAGGCAGACTGGCCTCACACATCTCCCCCCTCTATGAGCAAAGTAGTAATCATGGTAATCACAGTACCCCCAATGTTCACTGAGCACTTACTAGGACCCACACGCAACCCCGGGGACTCCTTTCATCCTTGAGACATCCCTCTAAGCGAGTTACCAGCATTAACCCTGCTACACAAGGAAGTCAGGCACAGAGAGGGTAAGTGAGCTGCTCAGGGGCGCACAGCTAAGGGGCGTAGGACACGAAATTCACGCTCTAGTGGTACGATTCCAGAACCTGTGTTCTTAGCCACTACAGATCCACAGGCGGGCAGGAAGACGGTCAGCCAGCAGTTGACAAGCTCTGAGCAGAAGAGGAACTCGGAGATTTGAATGGCCAGCACTTCACAGGCCTTCTCTTTCCCCAGGTCCCAGCCAAAGACCCAAGAAGAGCAGAAGAGCCTCTTCCCAGACCGAGGCTGCTGCTCCCGGACCCGCTCCTGTGCGGAGAGTCAGCTGCAAGAAACATAAAAGGGCCGGCAAGCACCTTGGCCCATACCGGGGAGGCTCAGGGCTCCCTGCTGGGAGGCTGAGCCATGATTTGGGGCTATTCTTAGCAACCACTGGCTCCCCTCCCAGATCTCCCCTCCCAGAGGCCTGGCAGGCAGCAGGCCCAAGCCTCCATACGCCCTGCCTGTCGTTTCCTGACCCTGTGTGCGGACATCCCACAGGACTAAGGAGTGGCTGGTGGGCCAGGGTTGAGGACAAGGCCCCCCAGCTTTCCAGTGAGGGGTGCTGCCTGCCCAGCTTCCCAAGGCCAGGCTGCCGACGCAGTTCTGGGGGGTCCCGGCCACGGGGGAAGGCTTGTAATCAAAGCTCCACTGACAGTCCTCACTCCGTGTCCTACCCTGGGCCACAGGCCTTCTACTGATTTTCTCCCATTTAACCCTCAAAACACCCTCAAGGGCTAGGGGTGACTGGCCCCATTTTAAAGATGAGGAGTTTGAGGCTAAAGGTAAGTTAATTGAGATGTTAAGTAACTTGCCCTTGGCCTTGCCGTGAATTAGTGTCAAACTGGGTGTAGACCCTGCTCTGGCTCCCAGGCTCAAGGTTGGGCAGAACAGAAGTGACGACAGCCAGAAGGTGGGGGGCCCCCTTCCCTGGCCAGGCCCCGGGTTTAGGGGAGGGAGCACCTGAGGACAAGAGTCTCCATCAAAGACACCCCACACCCCGGACATATCTGCCTTTTCTCTTCCGTAAGAATAGTCCCTTCCTGGGGCACCTCACTGACTCAGTCAGCACAGCCCGTGACTCTCGATCTCAGGGTCATGAGTTCGAGCCCCACTTTGGGCGTAAAGATTACTAAAAAAAAAAATAAACATAAAAAAAAAAAAGAATGGTCCGTTCCCTGCCAGAGACCCTCACTCAGGCATGGGCTCAAAAGGGAGAGACCCCAGCCAGTTCTTTCCCTACCCAGGCCACACAGCCTCGCTTCAGGAAACTTCTAGAAACCCAAGGAACATAAGATTTAAAGGTTCAAGGAGCCCTTACTGGTGCTCAGGGCATGCGCCCAGCCCAGTAATTTAGGGAGTGGGGAGGTCAAATGAGTCTCAGAATACAGCAGAGAATACCAAGCCCTTTGGGGGCTTCAAACCCCAGTGGGGGCCTCAAAACAAAGCCACACTGCAGATCACCTGCACCACCACCCTCCTAAACGTCACGATTTCCTGCCACCACATAGAGTCACAGGGATAATTGAGCAGTGCACATCTCAGACTACACCCCAGAACCCACCTCTGTCCTTGTCCTGGCCTTCCTGTCGGGTAAATCAGCAGGTATATGTGTCCATTTCCCCCCGGGAGCCCACAGCCATCTCCCCATCTGCCAGGTACTCGAGCCACTTCCTTGTGACTCTGCATCTCGTGTGTGTGAATGTCAGCCCACGTCTGTCCGTGCCCGTCATCCATATGCCTGCCCATTACACATCTACCTCTTGTGCAGGGAAGCTCGTAATCTGCTCACATGGTGTCTGCGGCCCGTGTGTGGCCCACATTTATGTGTCCACACCGTCTGTCCCTGCCCACCCCTGTCACCTTCCTGTGTCTGTCTTCATTCACATCTGTATCCGCTTCCCCTGTCTCTACGCACACCGCTGCAGACCCGAGCACACACACATCTCTGGGCGCACCAGTATCCCCCAGCTGGGCCCGGGTGACCCCATGTGTGCCGACGGCTTGGAGGCGGGCGGGTGTATCCGCATAAGTGCTCACAAGGCCAGCCGCGGCCCATGGGGTGAGCAACACCCTCTCCCAGAATGGTGCCCAAGGCCAAGAGCACAATGCCACCTCCGCCAAGCATTCCAGAAAAGCAGAAACCTGCCGGGGACGATGGGGGAGGGGGCAGAGCCCCCAGACAGAGCAGAACCTCAGAGTGAGGTCAGCGCTGCCCCGGGACCACCCACATCAGGCCAGCCCTGCCCTACCCCCGCCCCCTCCATCACCCCAACTTCAATACCTGATGGCCAGCAAAGACAGCCTTCCTGTCTGTGCTCACAGAAGGGCCTCTGGCCTGCCAACCTCATCCCCGGGCCCCCCGCAAGAGAGGCTCTTCAGAAATGAAGTGAGGACTTCCTCCCTGCGGGCCTCTGAGCCTCCTTCCCATAAGGTTGGACCTAGACCTCAAACCTCACAGGCCCCAGGGAGGCTGGGGGAGTCCCGTGCTTGGCCTGACTCCAAAAACCAAAAGGGTTTCTTCAGAAATCTACCAGCAGGAAAAAAAAAAAAAAAAAACCCTGAAAGTAGGGCTGAGGGCACATACCAGCAAGAGAGTCTCTTGAACACCCCTTCCGCTCCCCGTGCACAGAGGTGGAGAGGTCCTCACTAGGAGCAGGATACAGGGAGGAGAGGGGAATGGTGCTAGAACATTTTAAATCAGTTTAAACATATGCATATGATTGCCAAACGGGATTCCAGCCCCCAGCGATGGCAGCCCACATCACTCATTTAGTAATTAATCACGTGGTGCCTCTTGGCATTTCCACTATCATTAGCCCTGGACCGGCAGGGAAAGCTAATATCAGCAAACCTTCTGTATGTCCGTCTTGCGTTCCCCATAGGGCTGGGCTATCTGAGGCCAGCAGCCTCTGAGTCCTCCCACACCCCCATCCTCCCAGCAGAGCCAGCAGCCTGGAAGGTAAGAGGTGCGCAGTCACTGGGTCCAGCCAGTCTGCACGGAAGCCAAGGGTGCCTAGACCTTTGGTTGGGAGAGTCAAGAGTCCTAGAAGCTTCCTGAAGCCAGGACGCTTTCTTCCATCTCTGACTCACTCCCCAAGAGATGAGAACAGGTTCCAACCATCCTGGCCACTTTTGAGTCAGGTGCAGGGACTCTCCCACACCCAGCTCTGCTTTCTGACAAGTCACACAGGCTCTTCAGGAAAAAACTCCGAAGATGAAAAGGGAGACCCAGGCCTGCCGAGGGACAGGGCGGGAAGGGCTCAGAAGCAAAGCTTGAGCCCACTGGGGCCTCATAACTCTAACCAGTTCCTTGGGCCTCAAAGCCCCTTAAAGATGTGCCCAGGGACCCCATGTGTGGATCTTGAGACGGCTTCGCTCCTCCCAAGTGCGCAGGGAGCCTGGCTCTGGAACCCTGCCCCAGGCCTAGCCCCTAAGAGCGGAGGTGCCGCCGATCCACGTTTTCCCCAGTGAGAGGGAAACCTTGGGGGAGGAGACAGCCCAGCGCCCCGCAAACGACCTAATAACCGCCCACTCTTAGTTGGGGTCCGGCTTCTCTCCCAGGCACCAATACCGTGCGGGTTTGGATGGGAGCCCAGAGCCTCTCCTCTTGGGGAGGCCAGGTCGCGTGCACAGCCGGGGGATGGGGAGTGGGTGGTCTGAGCTGCCCCGGGCAAGGGGGACAGGGGACTCCGGATCTGCCCTCCCATCGCCAGTCCCGGGTCCGGACGCGTCGATACCTGCCAGCCCGCGGCTCCGGGGGGCATCCGCGCTCCTGCGGCTGGTGCGCAGCGCCCGGACAGCGGGCGCCAAGTCAGGCAGCGGCTGGGCGCGCCCCGCGCGGGCTCCGGCTCGCTCCTCCCAACTTCCCCAGCCCATCCGTGGGCAGAAGCGGCTCCGGAGGCGGGCAGGCCGGGCGCAACGAGGCGAGGCCAGCAGACCCTCAGCCCGCGCTCGCCGGCGCTGGAAGATGCGCCCCCCGACCCCGGCGCGCGGCTCGGCTTCCCGCGCCCCGCGCCCCCCACGCCAAGGGGCGGACCCGGCCGGGCCGCCAATCACCGCGCCCGCCCCCGGCCAGCCTGAGCCCCCGCCCCAGCCGCCGAGGGGGCGGGGGGCTCGGATTTAAAGACACACTCACCCAAGCCGCGTCCGGATTGGCATCCCAGAGCCGCGGCTCGGGGGCGGAGAGGGAATGGCTGGCCCCTCCTTCTCAGGCCCCGCTTCCTCCCTCTGCCCGCCCACCCTCCGCTGGGAGGAAAAGTTTGGGGCGGGGGAGACTGCCTGAGAAGCCAGTTCCTCTTCCCTTGTCATTAGTACGGCTCCTGCTGGAAGATGCCCAAACCCTCCATCCAGCCTCCCTGGCTGGAGAGGGAAGCGAATGCTCTCGGCACCACACCCCCTCTCAGACTCTAGCTCCCCCGGAGATCGGCGGGTGGGCCAGGGCTTCCCTCGCCCCTCTCCGCTCTTTAAAGCCCGGCCGTGCCTCGGCGGGCCCCTGATGGGCATCAGGGAGCCTGAATGAATGCCTCACTGTGCTGTGCAACCTGAGCGAGGCGGTCGCCGTGTCTGGGCCTCAGCCCCTCCAGTGTCAGCGGGCGTAGAGCAGACCGTCAGCTCAGTCGTGGGCTTCTCCCAAGCCTTGGGCGCCCCTCGGCCCCGAGGCTTAAAACGAAGACGGGGGCAGAAACTTCGGAAGGGAAGGAACCCTATGCCCCCATCTCCTGAGTGCCGGCGGCAGTGAACCCCACAATCCCCGCCCCCTGTGTGCCAGGCTCCAGCTCCCGACGCCCCAGCCGCTCACGCAGGCCCGTGGCTCGCACGCCCCCCGCTGGCCCCCACGTGCGTTCACTCTCTCGTCGCCTCTTCCCTCCCGAGACAGGCTTTGTTGTGGTTACTGAGTCACTTCCTCCCTCTCTCGTCGCTCGGGAAATCCTTCTTCCTCACCTGTCACTACCTGTCTCGCCCCCACTCGGGGCGGGAGCAGGAGGTGGGGGAGCCCGATCTCCCCAGGACCGAGGCAGCCCTCGTCTCACCTCTTTCCAAAGTCGGGCCAGAGGGCGTTGGGCTGGAAGAGGGGCACGCAGCCCCCCTCCAACTCCCCGCGCCCGCCCCTTCAACCCTGAGAATAAATGAGGACAAAAGGAATGTGGTTTGTGGTTCTCCAGCACCTCGGTTTCAAATGCTTCATTCACCTACATGATTTTATGAAATAAGTACTTTGACTTCATATCACCCCTATTGTAGTGGATGAGGAAACTGAGGCCCAGGGAAGACTTGCCTTCCGTTCCAGGCCAGCCTCTGCCCCAGGGAAGAGGAAGTCCAGAAGCGCCAGAGAAGCCTCCTGACCATCTTCAGAGTCCGGCAAAGCTAGGCTCAGACTGGCTCACAGTCTCCTCGATGCGTGGTGCGGGAAACGTGACATAAGCTCTCTGGTCCCCGAGTTTCTCATCCATAAACTGGCCTGTCCGCCTTCAAGGCCGTGCTGAGAAGCCAGAGAGCTGGGGTGCCTAACGCCCAGGGGCGTTAGGCTCCATCCTTGGGCCCCAGTCCCTTCCTTCCTCCTCTTGCCACCGCCCCATAATTCACCCCCCCGGCTGCCCGATTCCCCGCTGATGCCCCCGCCTACCATCCCAAGAGTGCCGCCTTCCTGGGTACTTGCCCCTGGAGGCTGGGGCTAAAGTAAGGGTGCATACCCCCGCGCTAGCATGAGCGCACACAAACACGCGCACACACGTGCGTGCACGTGCACATGAGTACACACGCGTGCATGCACGCTGCTCACCCTCCCTCCCTGTCCTGCAGAGCCCGGGGGCTGTGTCTGCGTTTATTTCTCTAGACTGAGCTCCCAGAAGACAAAATTCTGACTCTGACCTCCTTCTGGTCCCCAGCGCGGTGCCAAACTCCTCGATTTGTATGCTCCATGCACACAGTAGGTGTTCTTGTTGAATCAAGCAGAAAAGCCCGGGGAGAGGTGTCCCCAGGAGAGCCAGCCATCGAAGCCCTTCTAACTCCAACACACAGTCCTGGCGCTCAGCGGGTAGACCCCAGAAGGAAAGGGCTGGAGGCCTGAAGGTGTTTCAGGGTCACACCAGGGCGTCCATTGGGGCCACAGTGCCCAGCCTCACCAGCCCACCCCCGGCTACTGAGGTTCCACCAAGTCCCTGCTGGTTATGAGGCTGGGGGTCCCCCCAACCACAAGAAAGGCTCAGGACCAGATAGACCCCACCCTCGACCTAGAAGGGACAGGGGCTCTATACTGAGGGAGAGAAGGAAGGGATATAGGGCAGCCCTAAGTATGAACGAGAGAAGACACTCTGCCCTCTTCCCAGCCCAAAGCAGGAGGGAAGAATCTCTTGTGGCAACTCTTTCAGCCCAAATGGCCCCAGAAGCTTCCTGAGAGATCTAGATGCTCAGAGCAGAAGCCCGAAAGTCCCTGGAAAAGGACCAATGGTCCCAGAACAGGATCTCAAAAACTAGAGGGCTCAGGACCTATGCCCCCTCTGCCGGCACCACCCACCGGCACTATGACTACCCCACATTCCATACACACAAGCCCCCAAGACATCACCTAAAGAACGCTGGGGCCCCACGGACGGCCCTGTACAAGTGTGTGCTCTTATGTGCTTGTGTGGCTCATGTGTGAGTTCGTGTTTGCAGAGATGTGAATAGGGTATACGTATACACAAGTGTCCAGTGGGCGTGAGTGTAGACATATAAGTGAGCACGTGTGTTACGTAACTATGTGCAGCACACACACAAGCCAACGTGCCACAGCCCAAAGCTACAAAGAATAGCCAGTAACCCCACGACTCACACTTCCAGAATTGTCTGTGGCCTCCAAAGCCCCCTCTGCCCAAGCCAGCCAGTGCGGGTGCTGTGGGGAGAGAGCTCCCACGGCCAGTCCCTGCACAGAAACACGAGCTGTGGGAACCCCAGTTCCCTCATGGGAACTCTCAAGCCAAGAATTATTGCCTGGCAGGCACAAATGACTTGCCGGAAGGCAGAGGAGCTGAGTTCAGACCAGCAGAGATGAGACTTGATGAAAGATGAGAAACAGGCCCTCCTCTGCTCTGCTCCTTGCTCTCCGCCAAGCCCACCACAGGCCGCAGGAGGCTGGGCCCGAGGCAAGGACAGAGTCAGGGCAGGGAGCCAACCTAGCCTGGCTCCCCAGGGCACTGCTCTAGTCTCGGCCTGGGACCTACGTGGGCCCGCCGGGCTGGGCGGGTGTCATGGAACCTGCAGGCTTCCCCCTGAGCCAGGAGGCCGCTGCCGTCTGAGTCCCAGCATAGACCAGTTTCCACCTGCCCTGGCTGCCTGGGGTCCTGCTGCACCTGTCTGGCCTTCCAGGCCCACTGCCCCATCTCCAGGACTGGGCAGCCCTCTTCTGTTCGGTCCCCTTCCATGTACGGCCCAGGCCTTACAGACCGGGGCTTCGAGCAGGGCACGCTTGCCCTGGATCTAGCCTCTGTAATGTTCTCTACCCTAAAAGTCCCCACGTTTTTCGAATCTCGTTGTCCTCATCTGCAAGATGATGTGAGTGGTTCTTGCCTGCCAGAAGCGTCTAGAGGAAGGAAGGGGTGCCTGGCACTCAGGCAGAGCTCACCGATGGCTCCTCCTGCCAGCGTTACGATTAGTGCCACCCGAGCTTTGCGCTCTGACCCAGCCTTGAACCTGCCAGGGCAGAGGGGTTCTTCAAGGCTGAGTTCACGTTCTACCTCCTACAGGCAGTCTTCCCTGCTGACAGGATCTCTGTCTGCTCTGGGCCTCGTGGCAGGGCCCCGGACCTGAGCACCCCTACCTGGCACGGAACGCTATGTGCAATAACTGGCATCATAGTTATCAGCGGGATCACTAATTTTATTTAATTAATTGCTTGTACTCTTTTGGGTCGTGGGATGACATCTCCCAGGACTGAAATTCACACACCAGGCTCCAGCTTTTGAGACTGAGACTCGAAGTAAGAAATACATTTTACATGTGTTAACTACCTTGAATTTAAATACGATCTTGGAAGAAAAAAAAAAAATACATTTTACGCTGGGACCACCAGCTCCACAGAGCCATGAAAAAGTGTGTGCGTGTCACAGCAAAATGCTTAGCCTTCTGTGTGTGACGCATTCCGATACTGTCTAGTCTCTCCTGTCCCATTTATTTTTGTTTTTGCCCACTGCAGTACACAAAACTGATTTTACCTGTGACCTACAGTGTGAAAATGCTGTCCCCAAAGGCAAGGGGCCCTCCCCTCCACCCCCTCCAGTACCACTCAGTGCCTGACTGAAGACTGCCCAGGATGTATAGGAGGAGGCTCATTCCGTCTCCAGAACATTCCTCAAGAATGACAGAAAGAGAGGGGCGCCTGAGTGGCTCAGGGGGTTAAAGCCTCTCTCTGCCTTCAGCTCAGGTCATGATCTCAGGGTCCTGGGATCGAGCCCCGCATCGGGCTCTGTGCTCAGCGGGGAGCCTGCTTCCCCCCGTCCCCCACCTTCTTGTGATCTCTCTCCTCCCTGTCAAATAAATAAATAAAAACCTTAAAAAAAAAAAACGGAACGACAGAAAGAATTCTCCATCAGAAGAAGAAAGAAGAGGGAAAAGAAATCCTGGCTCAGTCATTCAACAAATATTTCATTCATTTATTCATTCAGTAGGTCGGTCGGTTGGTCAGTCAACAAACATTTCCAGCACTCCTTCTCTATGCCAAGCCCTGTGGTAGGCCCTGAGCAGGGAATGAGGCAGACGAGGCCCTGTCCTCCTGGGGCTGACAATACTGTAAGGTGAGGTGGGGGATACCATGAACAAGTAAACAAAAACAGAAGCAAGATCATTGTGGAGGGACTCGTGCTATGAAGAAAATAGTGCAAGAGAATGACCTAGGGGAGGGTACTCTAGACAGGACAGAGGCCTCTGAGCCTCCAGCAGCCTGTCTATTAAAAGGACAACAATGACACTTCCCGGAGCCAGTGACTGTCTGTAGGCCGTAGGCAGGGTGATGCATTCGCCACCCTGCAGCAGCCCCGGGCACAGAGCCGCCCGTGTCACCCCCAGAGGAGATACAAGGCCTGCTTGAAGGCAAATCATGATCAGCTGCACGCAGCTTTGCCGTGGGGTCCAGAGGAGGATGAGAGGACAATGCCAACTACAGCGCAAGCCCAGGACCCGTGCATGTATTGACTTGTCCCTCCCATTCCGCCCACACCTCCCTACTCCCCCGCTGCCCACCGGAATTCCGCCTGACTCAGTTTGAGCGGTCCTCTCTCTCTAAGCTAGGGCACTGGAGAGCTAACTGCCTTCTAGGGGGGCGTCCCAGACCACACAGGGCAAGGCGCCCCATGGTCCCACACCCAGCGGCTTTCACCACCCGACCCTGTGCTTTGACGCGCTCCCAGCTGATGAGACCTCCCCTGCCCAGGAACCCGGCTGCTGGATCCCAGCAAGACAGCAAGAGGCTGCAGATCTGAAACCAGCCCCAGGGAAATGCTGAAGGGCCCATGTCCCTCCAGCTGGGGCAGAGACGGCTCCAGGGGAGGACACTGTCCTTCGGGATCTGCAGGTGACAGTGAGGAAGGACCCTGTCTCTGGGCATCTGAGCTCCAGGTGACAACGTTCTCTAAGTACCTACAATACGCCTGACCCTGGGCTCGGGGCACAGAGATAAGCAGGATCCCACTCCGCGCTAGGTGCTCACCAACCTGTGGCAGAGACAGACAAGGAAATTAATCATTTCCCAGCGCCCTGTTTCCTGAGGGGGGTGGGGGGGCGGTGCGACCCGGGTGCTGGGGAGGCAGGGACGGGGGACGCTCAGCATGACTTTTCCAGCTCAGCTCAGTGCCCTGCCAACTCCAGCCACATACAGCGATTCGTTCCAGCTTCGCCATCAGCCAGACCTGAGTTTTAATTCAGTTTCTGCCCCTTGTTAGCTGTGTGATCTCCGGCAAGTCTCTGAGCCCCTCTGAGCCTCTGTTTCCACATCTATAAAATGGGATTAGGCACATCTACCTCGCCCGGGTTTTTAAAGCTCTCAAAAATGAGTAGTTGGGGGGCGCCTGGGTGGCTCAGTCGTTAAGCATCTGCCTTCGGCCCAGGTCAAATCCCAGGGACCTGGGATCGAGCCCCGCATCGGGCTCTCTGCTCTGCAGGAAGCCTGCTTCTCCCGCTACCATTCCCTCTGCTTGTGTTCCCTCTCTCGCTGTGTTTCTCTCTCTCTAATAAATAAAATCTTAAAAAAAAAAAAAAAATGAGTAGTTGGAGAGGAAGCCCAATACCCACCAGCAGTTGGCTACTGTCACATCAGAAGATTTTTCTGTGGCCTTGTTCCTCGGCTTTCCCGTCCTCCCTCCTCTGCCTTCCCCAGCCAGCGCTTGCGTGGTGCCTCCCTAGAACATTCAGAGAAACCCCTGCCCCCACTGCTATCGGGGGGAGCTCCCAATGGCCTTGTGTGGGTCTCACTGCAGAATGCCAGACTCCAGACACCGGGAATAATGAGGCAGGAGGTGGGGGGAGCTTGAGAGGGGGTCTCCCAGACCCCTCGGCAGGGAGACCATCCGTTCCTGAATAAACAGGCTGTCACCCGTTCCCTCCCTCCCTCTCTCTCCTTTAAATAACCCAGATCTGTTGCCCACTTGTCTCTAAGCAACATCACTCGGGCTCCCAAGGATGCCTCACTCTGACACAGTCCTTTACGAAGATGCCGTAGGGGAGGCGGGGGCAGGGCGGGGGCGAAGGGAGCTAAAGAGGCCTGACACAGCGTCTCCCCAGGACCTCGGAGCCGCGAGCTCCTGGGCTGACCCCTCGGCACACTGGTGGGCAGGGCTGGCTTACCAGACCCTTTCCGGGAGGGACCAGGGCCCCTTGACTCACAGGGAAGGTTCCGAGCTCCAATAGCTTGGGACACACAGGAGCCATCCAAACGCCTTGGCAAGTTCACTAGCCCAGGCTCAGCCTCCTGGGCTCTGGTCTCAGCAACAACACTCAACAGCTGTGCCGTCCCAATCCCATCACTCGCCCTCTCAGAGCCTCAGAGGACCTTAGTGTCCGAAGACAGCTTCCGGTGGTGGGGGGTGGGGGAGGGAAGGGGCAGTGTCACACCTTCCGATGACTTCTATCCAGATGACAACCCGGCAAGGGAGCCCCCTCTTCGCCATGGTGAGAGATCGGGCACAAACAAAACATTTGCGGACAGACAGCTGACAGCTGGCTGAATGCCGCAGTTTCCAGAAAGAGGAGCTACCACGCCCATGTCTTAAAACACGAGGCAGATGTATGTATGTAGGCTGGTGGGAAAGGACGCCCAGAGCTGGGAGTGAGGTCCACACGTGGACGTGGACACGACTATCCGTGACAGTGCGGGGCTGGAGTCAGCCGCAGGGGAATGGGTCAGTCACAAGGATTCCAACCACGGCATGCCGTGCAAGGTACCCCGACAATCTAGGGGTCTGCACGGACATGGGGAGCAAGAGGGAAAATGCAGTATTCTGGGATAAACTAAGAAACAGAGCTCAAGGGGCACCTGAGCTCTGGCTCAGTGGGTTATGGGTGGCTCAGTGGGTTAAAGCCTCTGCCTGAGGCTCAGGTCATGATCTCAGGGTCCT
>CM053617.1:23634546-23645006 GCA_028646535.1 Procyon lotor | reverse complement strand
GGGCTTGGTTCGGAGCCTGCAGGGGGAGGGAGACCACGGAGGAAGGCTTTGCGGAAGAGGAGCCCCTCAAGATGGACATGGGAATAAAAGGGAGTGTCTTGTGTGAATGCGGGGGGGTGGGGGGGGGAGAGGGGGTGGGCGCAGAATTACCCTGGACAGAGGAAGAGCGGCTTTGAACTTGGGGAAACGGCAGGTGTTTCCATGGGGCTGGAGTACATTTGGAGTACAAGGGCATTGCAGCAGGGAGGGCTGGGTCTCTCTCTCCAGATCACAGGGAGCCACGTGTGCTCGGCAGAAGCTCTAGATGGTACCTCTCAGCTCTGGGTGACCGCCTCCAAGATCAGCAGGGCGGGCAGCACAACGGGTGGACAAATACCAAAGGCAGAAGCCAGAAGCCTGTGCTTAGAGCCACTGCTACCGTTTCCTTCTTTCTTTTTTTTTTTTTTTTAAGATTTTATCTATTCATTTGAGAGAGAGCATGAGAGAGCACAAGTCACGGGGAGCAGCAGAGCGAAAGGGAGAAGCAGACTCCCCACCAAGCAGGGAGCCCGATGCGGGGCTCGATCCCAGGACCCCGGGATCATGATCTGAGCCGAAGGCAGTCTTCACCGACTGAGCCACCCAGGCGCCCACCTACCATTTCTAGGACTGGACTCACTCCTCTAGGTCGAAGATCACAGCGCGCGGCTGAGGCTTCAGGAGAAATGGATCAGGAGCGGTCTCTGCTTCTTGGGGGCTCACAGTCCAATGGTGGCCACTGAAGACAGTTGAGGCGACGGCTATCGTGCTGTACTTAGAAGAGGCTCCGTGCACTGTGCACTTTACACCCACTTCCTACTTGCAACATCCCCGTCACAGAGATACCACCCTTTACCCCCATTTTACCGCGGAGGAAGCAGAAGCTTCGAGAAGGTTAGTGGCTAGTCTGACATGCCCAGGTAGTGACAGAGAAGGGTCCTGATCCTGCCTCCTCACGGCTCCAGCATGTCAAAAGAGGGTCTGCGACAGTCTGATGGAAGGCATATTCAAGAACTTCGGGGGACTTTGCTTCCCTTACCCTCCAGCCGGCTGGGATGGCCCTGAAAGGTTATCTCCCAGGTCAAGTAATCTGTTGGTCAGTCTGTCTGGGGCAAGAAGGTGTCATTCCCCACCCGGGAAGAGGGAACGTGGAGTCCTTCTTGCAGGAAACAGATCCTGGGCGAACAAATACCCTTAAAAAACGAGCGGGAGGACAGTAAGCCTTTGTCCCACAGAGGTGACAGAGATTCGATTTCTTCTAGGTGCCGGAGCTGCAGAAAGGTCGGTGATGGGTGGGATCTGACAGTCGCTCTTACCGGTGGGAGAGCACTTCCAGGCCCCTGCATGGTTCTGGGCCAATACACATCAGAAATGAGCTCTGTCTGCAGCTCCCAGACCCCGGGAGAGGCAAGGCTTGGAGAGTTTCTAAGTTTTAGTATGAGGCTCACATTCACCTTCTCATCTGTGGGAAAGCAACCGAGCTCAAAGCAGAGCTTTGGGTCCCAAGCACGCCTGCCCTTCACATGCTGGCCGCTCCCACCTGTAAATCTGCGGCCCTTGAGCAAATCACCTGGTTTCATCTGAGCCTCTGTTTTCCCATCTCTGAGGTGGGTATGATGATAAAATCAACCGCAATGATGAGCAGCGTGGCAACCGCATGAAGGACTCCGGAAACGTTAGCTATCGTCCTAACCACGCAGGGTCGCTAAAACATTGATTCAGCGCCTTCTAGGCATCGCACAGTGCAAGGGACACAGGATGAATAAAACTTTACCCTCAATTTCAAGAAGCGTCTGGTCCACTAGGAGAAGTAGATGTATCTTCTTTGCTGTTCCTTTCCCCATCTGGGTGGGTAAGACTGCTCTGTGCTGAATGTCCCTGCTTCCACGGGGACCTCGGGGATTCTGGGACACGTGGGACTTGGGGAGATCTGAGTTTGGGGGAGACTGACTCCTGTCCCTCTGTCTAGCTCTCCGCCCCTCCCGTGTTGCCATACTCGACCCCCGCTCCTTGTCAGGGCTCCTTGTCAGGGCTCCCGCGGCACTCACCGCAACCTGTCAATAAGAAACAACCTGTTTCTTATTTATATTATGTATCCGTCTGATGCAGAGGGCTGGGGCCGACCCGTCTGCCCGCGAACCAGCAAGCCCCCAGGCTGGGCAGCCTGAAGGACAAGCACGGACCACCCCTAATGTCCACGTGCAGAAAATTTCGCGTACACACCAGGTTTTAGAACTTGGGAAGCACTTTACCCTTCGCTCCATTTGTTCTGTACAGAAGGAGGGAATCTCCGATAATGTTTTACAGATGAGGAAACTGAATGCAGAGTGCCGGGTGGGGGGGTGGGGGGGAGGGGGTCCAAACTGCAGCTAGAACCCCAGCCCCACCCAGGTTCTCAATGTTGTCTAGTCGGGACCACAGCGTGCTTTTTTAAATATGAAGATAATCAAGCCCTCTCTCTAGATTCTAAGTCTAGAGGTCTGGATTGGGACTCAGGACTCAGTCTAAAAGACACCCAAGGTGATTCCTGTCTCCAGGCCAGTCCGGACACAGTGCCGTTCACTGACCTAGGTACTCAGCTAAGATTTGGGGGGTCCAAAGTCAAATGCGTCCGGCGGGGCAAACACGGTGGACAACGTAGCCCCCTCTTTAAGGAACTAACAATCTGCTGGCTGAGCGGATTGTCAGCGTCCCAAAGGCCGGCGTGGGGCTGCAGCCCAGGTGTGTCCCAGGCGTGGGGGCAGGGTGGGGACAGGTACAGGAGCTCAAGGCTTTCCCCAGGGCAGGAGGAAAGAGGCGGGGCGCAGCGAAGGCCCAGGATATAAAGGGCGGAGGCGCGGCTCGCAGGCCCAGTCAGCCCACCATGCACGCCCCCCTGCTGCCCCTGTTCCTCCTGCACGCCTGGTGGGTCCTGCGCCAGGCGGGCGCCGCCACGGTGGCCCCGGTGCCGCTCCGAACGCGGGGGCAGCCCTCGTCGCCGTCCCCTCTAGCGTACATGCTGAGCCTCTACCGGGACCCGCTGCCCCGGGCGGACATCATCCGCAGCCTGCAAGCGCAAGGTAGGCTGCGCTGCCCTGCCGAGCAGCCGGAGGCCTCGGGACTGCGGAAGAGCGCCGGGGCGCGCTGCGGGCTGCCGGCGGGCAGTCCGGGGACGCACCCGTGTGGGTGCGCGCGGTCGGGGTCCTGGTCTGGGGTGGCTCGGCGTCGGCACCGGCTGGGCCCGCGGGGTCGGCGGGTGGAGGGGATTGTGGCATCGGTAGGAGACCTTTGCGTTCCGCGTCTTGCTTTAGGGTAGGCAGAGCGCGGTGCGGGAGGGTGGGAGGCCGACTGCGCCACGGGACCACGCGGGCTTGTTAAATTACATAAGCTCACGGCGCCTCAATGTGCGCTTCCTTGCAATGGGGACACCAGTACCTGCCTTAGAAGACTGTGGCGAGCGCTAGGTGACAAAGCAGATACAGCGCTTAGCAGGAAATCAGGCGTAGTAATAAATGGTCGTTATTACCGCTACATACATTTTGTGGATTTTTTTTCTTTTCGCGTGTGAGGGTGAATGTGCGCGGGAGCCTGGCGCGGGGAGAGTCTCACGCTAACGGCGAGCTTCGAAACCCAGCGCGGTGCACGTAACATCAGGGATTCGAGTTCTGAGATCCTGGACTAGAGATGGGGTGCCCCGAAGTCGGGAACTGAGGCAGGCTTGGGAACTCGAGTCCAGGCTGGGAAGGGGTCAGCTTCCCGAGTGATTCGGGTTTGGAGCCTAGATGTGGATGCGGGGAAGCGCTCAGCGACCATGGTCACTCGGGAGGATCGCCCTCGCAAACAGGGCGTCGGGTGCGACGGGCCGGTGGGTGCTGAGCAGAGGGAGCACTCCCCCGGGGTCCCCTTGCTCCTTGCAATCCACATCCTCGATGCCTGGGGTCCGGGGCGCCCTGCTCCAGCCTGAGCCTCCCTCTGCCAGCTGGGGCCAGACGGCCCTCCCCCACTCTGGGGCGCAATCCACATCCCATAATCTGATCTAATTGGCCACCCGCCAGCCGCTTGTGGTCTCGGGGTGGGAGCTCCTAGCTCCTTGGCCGGCCACGTCTGGGGTCAGACAGCTGATGACCCTCTCCCGAAGGGTCATCTGGGGACCAGACAGTCTGGGGACACCCGAGGGGGGAGCCAGCTTGGAAATGACTGGAGTGCTCTGCTCAGTTCTTCTACCGGAAAGCTGCGTGCCGGGAGGAGGCTGGGCAAAGGGGTAGGGGATGCCCTTTTTCAGTTCACTCGTCCTTCTGGAGAGTTCCAGAAGGTTTGTGGGGATTTGACAGCCTGGGAGACTGGAAAACTGAGTCCTGGTCCTCAAAGACGGCTTCCCAATTCTAGGTGGGTCCCGTGCATATCCCTTGAGTTCTCTAGTTTCCCTGTCTATAAAGCAACGGACTAACTTCTGCCTCATAGGTGTGTTCACGTGGTAAAATATACATGACAGAATCTACCATTTTACTTTTTTTTTTTTTTTAAGATTTTATTTATTTACTTGACAGAGAGAGAGAGAGAGATCACAGGTAGGCAGAGAGAGGGGAAGCAGGCTCCCCGCTGAGCAGAGAGCCGCATTCAGGGCTCGATCCCAGGACCCCGAGATCATGACCTGAGCCAAAGGCAGCAGCTTTAACCCACTGAGCCACCCAGGCGCCGCCATTTTACCTCTTCTTTAAGTGTACAGTGACCTTAAGAGCATTCAGTGTTGTGAACTGGCTTCATTTTTTTCAAAGCAGCGAGAAGATTCTGCCTGGAAGGCCACTGATGGAGAAGGGACATTCTAAATGCTCCTTTCCCTTGGGTTTGGCTCTCGGCCGCCCCAGGAGAGAGGGAAGTGGATGTCGGAGTCTAACCAAAGTGGGTTTGCATCTGCCTCTGTCTGTGCTGAAACACCCTCAGCTTGGGCCTGCAGTTTTCTTACCCTCAAAAATGGTAGTAGTGGTGGTGAGGCTTGAAGCAGACCAGCCTCGGCTCCAGAGGCAGTTAGTGGCAACTGTCCTCAGAGCTGGACGCCCAGCGTCATACCCACACTGTCCTTCCGAGCCCCGTGTCCTAACTCAGCCTTAGCACCCTGTCTCCGGGAGAGAACCCAAGGGCATGGGCCCAGCCAGTTCCTTCTTTAGAATCGGACGTGGGTCAGTATTTCACCAGGGCCTGTGTGGCCAACTCTGTCCAGTGCCTGGATTGGCTTCAGGGTGCCCATGAACCCCTCCTCCTGATACCTATCCCCCAAATCACATGTGTTGTACAGGTGGGAGCGTTCTTAGCTTGTATCTGGCATCCGTGACCCCCGAAAGATTAGGCACCCCTCTCCTAATGAGAACCACAGTCAGATCTAAGGAAACCTTTCTCAGGGACCCCTCGGCTGGGGGTGGGCTCATGGAGGCAAAGACTCCTCCTGGGTGTGGAGCACTCCATACCCCTTGTCCGTCCTGGGAACACATGGCTTTGCCCCTCTGTCCGGGTCCCTCACTACCTATCCCGACACCTTCGTTTCTAACCTTGGCCATCGGCGATCATAAGGTGGTTGACGACAGCCAACCTCTGCTGTCCTTTGGTTATGCTGGGTAAGCACAGTATGTGAGGTGTATCCCAGTAAATCCTAACACTCCCATCACTGTCGTCCTTTTACCAAGAGGGAAGCCGAGGCCCAGAGAAGGAAAGTAATCTGCCCAAGGTTCAACAGCGAGTGGCAGAATTTGAAGCCTCATAGGACACACTAGAGCCCCCGGTCTTGACCGCTGAGCTGGGATGTCTTCCTCTAGAAGGCCATTTGTGGGTACTTGAGATAAGACTGGACCAGGAGTAGCCGCGGGTCCCACCTAATCCCCAGGAGGCTAGGGGGTGCTGCGGAGGGCTGGGGGAACGCCGGCCCCCTCCCCACACCTCTGGGGAGAGTTGCTAGCCAGGGGCCGGTTATTGCCCCCTGCAGGTGCTAATGAGGAGGGAAGTGGAAATTAAGAAGGGCAGCTGGAGGTGGGCTGCCCAGAGGCCGAAACTTGCCATGCAGGTTGGATTTCTCAGAGAAATTCACTTACCATCTGACCAAAGATGCTCTATGAGACCCTTCAAAAAAAAAAAAAAGAAAGGAAACTGTCATGTGGTCTGCCCAGAGTGGGCCTAAATCGGAGCCCATCACCACCCTGGAGATGGAGTCACGAAAGGGTTAGTGTTTTTATTCTAAGGGATGAACCCTGACTTTGATTCGGCAACAAGCCTTCTAGCCTCTCTATTTCCATGCGGGCTGGTGAGAACGCAGGGACGGGTAGGGCGCGACCGTTCCCATTGCAAAGAAGGAAACCAGGCTTGAGAAAAGTTAAAGGTCACTTTTAGGTGACCTGAAAATCCACTAAAACATGCTATTCCCAGACATCGGACCAAATTAGTCCAGGACTAAAATGAATGGAATGCGCTTCCCCATTCCTTTTCATCCATTTCGGGTTGAGTTGTCTTGGGGAGGGGGGGCTGGAAGAGGGCCAGGGGCTGTGTGTGCTGGGCTGTCTGCCCCAGGTGTGGGAATGCCCTGCGGGGGGGCGGGGGGGGGGCGCTGATAAGCACCAAGCAGGTAGATGAGAAAGCCGCCAGGTCGTGCTTAGAATGCCTGTAGAAACCTATGCGTCAGGTTGTCAAGAACTCCTGAAGTTTCTGTCTCTGCCCTTAGGAATGGGCAGAGCGGAGAGTGGCCAGTCTTGGGCTTTGGTGGCCTCCCCGCCCCCCCCAGCACCCCAAGCCTTGCCTTTCCATGTTACGCCCCCATGAGGTAGACCACCCTTTCCAGCCGGAAGACAGAATCTGGGAAGGTGACTTGCTCAGGGTCACAGGGTAGGTGCAGGAGGCTCGGGGTTTGGCCAGAGAGCCGGGAGGACTCATCCAGTTTCTACCAGTCGGTCTCTGTCGTCTCCGTCGCGTTGGAGGGAGTAGCAGAACCATGACTGGGAGTTCGGGCTTTGCGGCTGGGCCAATGCAGGTTCATTCTCGGCACTGCCACCTCGTGCAGGCCATTTAACCTCTCTGGGCCCCAGTTGGAATTGGACCAAAGTGGACTCCACATCCCCAACGCCCAGGGTTGGGGTGAGCCACGAGAGGATTCCTTATTGGGTCAAGGCTTCATAGTGCGCTCTGGTGGTTGTTATAGCGGCAGGGCTGCAGGGGGCCCCCACTCACCCTGCTTCCTTCCCGGTTTTTTTCCCCACCCAGATGTGGAGGTGGACGGGCGGAACTGGACCTTCGCCTTTGACTTCTCCTTCCTGAGCCAAGTGGAGGATCTGGTGTGGGCTGAGCTCCGGCTGCAGCTGTCCCGCCCCGTGGACCTGCCCCCCGGCGGGCCACTCTCCGTCGAGATTCTCCACCAGCTGAAGCCGGATGCGGAGCAGGAGCCCGCTGACTGCCGCGAGCGTCTTCGGACGGGCCTGTTCACGGTCCCTCTGTCCCAGGTTACCTTTTCCGCAGGCAGCATGGTCCTGGAGGTGACCAGGCCACTCTCCACGTGGCTGAAGCACCCCGGGGGGCTGGAGGAGCAGATGGTCGGAGAGTGTCAGCGGCGGGCCCCCACGCTGCCCGTCACCAGCGTGGTCCTCGTGCTCTACTCCAACCTCTCCCCGGAGCAGAGGCGGCTGGGGGGCTCCACCTTGCTGTGGGAGGCTGAGAGCTCGTGGCGCGCCCGCGAGGGACAGCTGACCCAGGAGAGGGGCCGGCGGCACCGGCGGCACCACTTGCCGGACAGAAGCCAGCTGTGCCGGAAGGTCAAGTTCCAGGTGGATTTCAACCTCATCGGGTGGGGCTCCTGGATCATCTACCCGAAGCAATACAATGCCTATCGCTGCGAGGGCGAGTGTCCTAACCCCGTGGGGGAGGAGTTCCATCCCACCAACCACGCGTACATCCAGGTGCGGAGCCCTGCCAAGGGGAGGGGAGGCGGGGGGCTGTGGGGAGAGGAGGCCATATTGTCCCGACTGGCGGGGTGGGGAGCGGACAGGACTCTGGCTTTGCTTGTAAATTGCTGTTCATTCATTCACCATTACGCAAACACCCAACAGTGTGCCCGCTCCTATCCTGGGAGATAGCGACGGCCCGTGATGCAATCCCCAGAGGGCCTACCTGCAGTCACGCCCCCTTGGGTAACCTCGAACACCTTGCTTCCTTAGGCCTCCTTCCCTGCCTTTCATTAAATTAGGGGTGGAAGACCAAGTGTAGGTGTAGACCAGAAGGCCTGCGCTTCTCCTCAGCTCTGACTTCTAGGAGGGGAAGGTCAGAATCTGGGGTGAATAAACGTGGCTTTGATTCCTACATATTAGCTGTGTGATATTGATCGAGTTGCTTATTGTCTCTGAGCCCGACCTTTCCCACCTGTGAACGGGGAGGGGGGAATGGCAATGCCATAGTTCAGAGCAGTATTGTAGGGTTAAGTGAGACGAGATGGCTACTGTGTGTGTATCTGCTGGCAAGTTGGCTCTTATATTATTATTTCTAGAAGTCTGTGACTCACGGATGGGATGGAGGCCACATTTATGGGGCCGGGGTTGGGGGAATCCTGTTCCAGCCACTGTACTTGCTCCCTAAAACAGGAGTTGGCCACCGTTTTGTAGTAGAGAGAGTCTGAGACTTTTAGCGTGTGCCACTAATCAGCCTAAGGTCTAGAAGGCAATGGAAGAGAGCAAAGGGAAAATGACAGGGAGGGGGAGGAGAATAGAGCCTCACATGGGGACCCTGATATTGGGGTTCAGAGGCTCTGGGGAGCATGTGAGCTGAGCTCGTACAAGGGAAGCACTTGTGGGGCCAGGGCCCTCTAGGACCTTTCCTGGGCAAAGGCCTCAGCCTCTCCTGGGACTTTGCTCCCCAGACCTCCCTGCTGAATAATCGAGGGGACCCCCAGAGACCCAGAGAGTCCCAATAGCAACTCTGAGACTCTGATCCAAAAAGACCTCACTGGACCACAGGGACGGGGCCCGGTTCCAGAGTGCCAGAGGATCATTACCTTTTCTCCCATTGACTCTCTTTGCCCCTCTCTGGGCAACAAAGCAAATCCCGCAAGAATTTCTGCATGACTCTCTTCTGCTTCATGTTTCTGGAACTAAACCAGGAGTTTCTTGGAACTGGTATGCACTCTAGACTAGAACAATAGGAGGCCGTGTCTGTTTGCTCCTGCTCTGCCCAGATACAACTTTTAGAATCTTCTGTTTAGGGGAGCCTGGGTGGCTCAGGGGGTTAAAGCCTCTGCCTTCGGCTCAGGTCATGATCTCAGGGTCCCGGGATCGAGCCCCGCATTGGGCTCTCTGCTCAGCAGGGAGCCTGCTTCCCTCTCTCTCTGCCTGCCTCTCTGCCTACTTGTGATCTCTCTCTCTGTCAAATAAATAAATAATCTTAAAAAAAAAAAAAAAGAATCTTCTGTTTAGCTTTTTTTTTTTTTTTAAACAGCCTGTAAAGTTACTTTACATGTCGAGAGTTGTGGACGTATTGGCAGGCTGATCCCTTCCTGAGAACAATCTTCTTCTGCTTTTGTGCCCAGAAACAGATATTAACTGACTTTTCTCCCCCAGAGTCTGCTGAAGCGCTATCAGCCCCACCGAGTCCCTTCCACCTGCTGTGCCCCCGTGAAGACCAAGCCACTGAGCATGCTCTATGTGGACAACGGCAGAGTCCTCCTAGACCACCACAAAGACATGATCGTGGAAGAATGCGGGTGCCTTTGAGGAGATCCTGGCGGGGGCCGGACTGGCCTGTACCCCGGGAAGTTGGGAAGACACGGGAACCATCTAACGTGACGAGGAGGCACAGAGGGGGCAAGGTTGCTCTGTCTGCTAGAGCTGAGGAGGAAGGGCTGCCCACTCGGTAAAGGAAGGTTCTGGAATCTGTCTCACGAAGAGGCTGCTGTCCGGAGACGGCGGGCTGGTTGGCTGTTTTCCTTCCTGAAGAGACGGTGGTGACCAGCAGCACTAGGGGCAAAGCGCTCTTTGCTTGACTTCTTACCCTGTGAACCCCCAGAAATGTTGGGCAAAAGTTGGGGCATGTGTGTGTTCATCTTTGAGGCGGGACAGGTTACCAAGGACTCTCGGGCATTCTCAAAAGTGCTCTTGGACCAGCCTCGCCCCCTGCCAAGGTGACGTTCACTGTGTTAAATGGGAAACAGTTGGCCCTCGTTGCCTCCGGCTGGTTTAGGGAAGCCCCCCCACCCCCACTTCGGGCCGGCCGGTGCGATGTGCTGGCCTTGTGCAGAGGTTCCCAGAGTGGGTCTCTGCTAATGAGTTGCACAGACACTGCGGCCATTGTGAAGTCCTCCTAGGCCAGCTGGGGCCTTCGAAGGGAGGGGCGGGAACCCCCCCAGAGAGCTGGCCATGCTGGGCTCCGGGAGTGGAGCCCTCGCCCCCCTGCACCCCCATCCCCCACCCCCACCCCCCGGTCAGCCAGCTTGGGCAGACACAATC
>CM053617.1:23597075-23626323 GCA_028646535.1 Procyon lotor | reverse complement strand
CAGAGAGATAAATCGACAGACTGTGACACAGAGGTTTTGACTCTATTATTTTACATTTTAAAGGCAGCTATCAAAGAACCAGAACCCATAAACACAATTTACAAAAACTGGTACATGGAGAGGGGAGTGGAAATGAAAGGGAGAAAGTAATGAAAGTGTCCCAGATTACTCATCTTCCATGACACGGAATCGGTGGTATTATCTAGCGGTAACAAGCCAAGAAATTATGGTGCACATGTACGTACAGCACCAGTGGTAACCAATAAATGCACCAGAAACAGAAACCATTAAAGGTAGTCTACTGGCATTTTGCTTTGCATTTTCACGCTTCTGTTTTTCTATTTCATCTTACTTTTTTTTTTTTAAGGACTTTATTTTTTAGGAGACAGCAGGAGCAGGGGCAGGAGAGGGAGAAGCTGACTCACTGCTGAGCAGAGAGCCAGATGCGGGGCTTGATCCCAGGACCCTGAGAACATGACCTGAGCCAAAGGCAGAGGCTTTCACCCACTGAGCCACCCAGGCGCCCCTCCATGTGATTTTTTTTAAATGTGCATATATTACTTCAGTCTACATGTCTGGATTTCAGAACAAATAAGAACTTTAAAAAATCTTTTAACGTTAGATATTTATAAATATTCTTCATCCCTCAATGACCAGATACTAAGACAGATCTAAAACCTTGACCCCACTGCTTTCTAGGTGCTGACGTTACCAGGAAATCATGAGAGTACAAGAGAGTTCCTTTGGTGGAGAATGGAAAGGAGGGGGGAAAAGCTTCTACCCTTTGATCAAAACCCTAGTAATTTTCAAAATGGCAAGGAACAAGAAGACCAATGAGAGAGGCCCAAAATTACACTTACCAAGATGGTTAGGTACGCAAACAAGGTCATTCAAGACTAAGGGTCCCTTTCAAGACCAAGTAGCTTGGTTTAAATAATTAATCCAAGGATTATGCTAGATACATTCCAGAAATTTTAACTTCAAATGAAGCCACCTAGAGAAAGCCCGCTGTGACGCAGCTAACTGAACGCAGTTAGCTATAGTAACGCAGTCGTTATTATACTTTTCAGTCTCCAGCATAAAGTTCTGCTTAACTATGGCCGCTTCCTATATTAGAATTAAGCATCCACTCATGCAAAATGACAGCTCAGAACAAGATACATCAAGTAACTTGCCTAAATTGCACGGCTTGAGTAAGCTGGTGACAAAAATCCTCCAAAGGCTAAGAGGAACCGACACCCCCACACAAGTGTTCAAGGAGAAAGGGGTGTGTGTGTGTGTGTGTGTGTGTGTGTGTGTGTGTGGAATTAAACAGGGCTTCCCTCAGGGGACTCTCTCCGTCCAAGAGAAAATCTTTCTCAGCAAACCCTTAGCACACTTTCCCCTACATCTCATTTGGCCAGAACTGGGTCAGATGCACAGCAGACCAGACGCTGCGGGAAGTCAAGGCTGGCAGGCATGGTGCATATCCTGGGGCTTGGCACACGGCCACTTAGAAGAAACGTCTGCCTAAACATCTACGCTTCACGGAGACCCTGGATGAAAAGACAGCCTCCTAAAAAGCTCTATGCCGATAACCCAGAAGAAACTGAAAGCTGCTTAAGCCAGCCCCTCCCCCCGCCCCGCCCCCAGGGAGGCTAACGGTGGCCAAAACACATTCAGTGTTTGCCACGATCAAATCCCTAAAGTGCTAATAAAATCAAGAGAGGGACATTTTTTTTTTTTACATCAACAGAACGTATGATTGGAGCCTCGGGATCTTATAACTTAGTATGACTAAAGTACTAGGGCAAATGGGAGACGTCTGAGGTTTGGGAAAACCCGAATCCTACTGTCTTCTGTTTAACTCCAAGTTTCAATGACTGGGAGCAATGATTTCCAAGGCATTATCCGAAGGATGGCTCCTGGTGCAGTCACTTAGGACACACGCCTGGGCTGAAAGGGAAGTTGGTAATGACCGTGTTCCTATTCTGAAGCTCTGGTGTTAGAAGAGGCTTAGAGAACATGCGGCAAAAGCCTGTCATTTTAGATATGAAGAAACTAATATCCAGAGAAGTTCAAAGTATTTGTGAAAGGACGCACAGTGCCCCAGGAGCCAGGAGACCAACACAAATAAGCTAATACGCTAAGCAAACTTGCGTCTCCTGAGTCTCAACTGCAACATGAGTCGAAAAGATGATCTTTTTAGCTAGTCCCAGGTCCAAAATGGTATACGAACCACAAACTAATCTTGAATAAATGTCAAATGATTTTAAGTCTGTCTAGCCTTGACCGTCAGAAAATCTGGGTCAAGCTAAAGTACACCAAATACATACCCTTCTCTCTCTCTCTTTTTTTTTTAAGATTTTATTTATTTGAGGGGGACAGGAGGGAAACAGAGAGAGAGACAAGCAGACTGCCCGCTGAGCAGGGAGCCAGACACGGGGCTCGATCCCAGGACCCTGAGATCATGAACACCTCGAAGGCAGACGCTTAACCGACTGAGCCATGCAGGCACCCCTCAAATACATCCACTTCTGTTTGGGCTTGAACATTCATCCCCAAATAAACCATCTCTACAAAAATGCCTTGCTCTGATTCCAGGAAAATGCTGATTGGATCTGCCAGGTTGCTGACTGTGTCCTGGATCAATTCTTTGGATTAGATTTCACAGATGTGGTTAAGCCTCTGTCTGTAATACTAATAATTAATGAAGGATCACTGCTATTGGTAAGGGGAGAACATTCAGATTCAAACCTGGCTTTCATGTCAACTGTCTGCTTTCTTCCCAAGTTCCCGGCTCTTGGGCACTTAATCAAAAAAATAAAAATAATGCCCATCTACTAACACCTCCCACTTTTCACTAACTTTTCGAGTAAGGAGCTTGAAGTCTACCAACAAAGTCTGTGAGAGGCAAGAGTCTACTGGAGAATCCCTGGTCGCGATTCTAGGAATTTATCTGACCAGAGAATAGTTTCATTTCAACCGAAAAGCAGTCTGACTCCAACACAAACAGTCTCTGGTGGTGACATGGGCTTCTCTGAGGCTCAAATGATTAATTATGACATCTTAAAATGAAGAATGACAACCCTCTCACACTTTCTGAAGTGTCTCTTAATGCCTAGAGCTCTCTAGGTCTACCTTTTATGGTCTACCTTCACCAGTAAAGAGTTGGCAATTCTACTATAAACAGCAGGCCATTTCTGAAATAATTAGAACTGAATAAGGCCAGAATTACCTTGATTCTAAAAACCAAAGACGTCACAAGAAAAATACAGACTAATACCCTTTATGAACAGAGATGCAAAAATCCTCAACCAAGTATTAGCACAACAAATTTAGCAACACGTAAACACAATTATATACCATGACCAAGTGGGATCTACCCCAAGAATACAAGGCTGGTTTAACATCCAAAAATCAATTGACAAGTACATCATGTCAACAGGATAAAAAACAAAAATCTATCATACTCAGTAAGTGGAAAAAAAAAAAATGCATTTGAGGGATGCCTGGATGGTTCAGTTGGTTAAGCAGCTGTCTTTGGCTCGGGTCATGATCCTGGGATCGAGTCCCACATCGGGCTCTCTGCTCAGCAGGGAGCCTGCTTCTCCCTCTGCCTCTGCCTGCTTGTGATCTCTCTGTCAAATAAATAAATAAAATCTTAAAAAAAAAAATGCACTTGACAAAATCCAACCCCCTTTCATGACAGAAACACTCAACAGACTAGGAATAAAAGGGAACTTCCTCAGACTGATAAAGGGTATCTGAAAAACCCACAGCTAACATCTTACCTAATGGTGAAAGACTAGGTGTTTTCTCTCCAACACTGAGAACAAGGCAAGGGCATCTGTTCACGCTTTCTTGCCACTTCTGTCCAACACTGTACTGAAAGTTCTAGCCAGAGAGCAATTAGGCGCAAAAAAGTAAAACTAATTTTATTTTATTTTGCAACTAGTTCAGAGCAATTAGGCGCAAAAAAATAAAAGGCCCCAAGGCAGAACGTGGAGACATAAAACCATCACTAGTTACAGATTGACATGCTCTTGTCTACTAAAAATCCCACAGAAACTGCACGAATTGAATTGCACTCTCCGGTTCATTTATCCTTGCTTGTTGACGTTTTGACTTTCTTAAACTACTCCATGAATTGAACAGCTTCTGTTTGTCAACGCCATTCATCCTGAAGATCTGCAAGATTATTTACTCGGATGTAAACACTCAGGGATTTCTGAGCTTTTAGCTTCAAGGAACGGCCTGAGGACAGGTGCAGGGGACCTTTAAAAACGAGGCACTCATGGGATGGACAGCTGCTGCCTGTTAGAACACAGGTTCTAAGGGGCCTTCACAAAATGAGTTCCACGATGAACAAATTTGAAAATGGGAGTCTAGGCCTTGCCTATTCAGTAAGGTGAATGACTTGCAATTCTCAACTGACTTTTGTTCTATTATAAATGGACTAACAAAAATCTTTTTTTTTTTTAATTTTATTTATTTATTTGAAAGAGACAGAGATCACAAGTAGGCAGAGAGGCAGGCAGAGAGAGAGAGGAGGAAGCAGGCTCCCCGCTGAGCAGAGAGCCCGATGAGGGGCTCGATCCCAGGACCCTGAGATCATGACCCGAGCCGAAGGCAGAGGCTTCAACCCACTGAGCGCCTCAACCCAGGCGCCCCCAAAAATCTTTTAAATATTACAGTGTTCATCAAAAGACTTGGAAGCCAAAAATAGTTCTGCCGCTCACCAACAGACTATTCTCCTGCTCAGGCTGTCTTCTTCTCCATCCAGATCAACTAGCTTACCCCACATTAACTGCACCCTATCTGAGCTGCACTTTTTACACACACACACCTAATGAAGCCTACGGTGCAGCCAAAGCAAGCAAGACTCCTCCTCCTCTTTTTTTTTTTTAAAGTAGGCTCCACGCCCAACATGGAGCTTGATCTGATATTAAGAGTCGCAGGCTCTACCTACTGAGCCATCCAGGTGCCCCTCTGCAAGAACCCCCCCTTATCAAACTGTTAAGACTCCAGTCGTAAGTCTTTGAGTTATTCAAGACTAAGGGTCCCTTTCAAGACCAAGTAGCTTGGTTTAGATAATTAATCCAAGTATCATGCTAGATACATTCAAGAAATTCTATTAACCTCAAATTAAACCATCCAAGTAAGTACATTTGTTGGTTCAGAAGGTTTTGGCCTAGAATAGACTCAACCCAAGGTCATGGAGTTAGAAATTTCACAACAGTCAGAAACTGACCTTCCTTCCTCATATCTACATAGGGCTCTACTCATCTCCCAAGGAAGGAACCAGGTCAAAACTTAGAGCACTCCTCACAAATATTCTTATTTTATTATAGCTCACTTCGAGTGATTTATTTTCCCTTCTTCCTACCTTCTCCCTTTATTTCCAGACCCTTCCGAAGGCCTTCAAGTAATTCCAACCCAATGAACCAATGCCAGCAACTCTCCAGCTGGCAGAGAGGAGACACAGCAGCACGAACAAGACTTCAGACCATCACAGTTAGTTCCCCTCTAGTGCTCTTGTTATGGCAACAGCACTTTTCCACAGCTGATGAGGATGTTATGCAGGAAAAGAAAGGCAGAAAGAAAGGCTAAAAGAGTTCTCTATGTTTCTGCTCATTTCCCAGAGCACGACGCTCCCAGGAGAAAGTTCAGAACTTACAAAAGCATTAGGTCCCTTCCAGCTCACCAGAGTGTTATGAAAGTGAGGACAACTGCAGTAACTTTCCTTTCCATTGAGGCTAGATGTAGCTTCTTGAAGGAAGAACCAAGTATCGTCCTCCCTCCTCCACAGGCAGATAAAACGTAAAATCCAAGGGCACTTTTATTCTTTTGCCTTGAATTTCCTCAACAAAAATGTTCCTCCTCCACAACAATGAAAACAGGTAGGCACTCTTCTAGCAGTTTGAGAAATCCAAAGGTCAGAGCAAGCGTGTTTCCACCCACCTCTCGTTTTCCTAAGCCATGAGAAGGCAGTTTTGAGAAACCTTCGCAAGGGATAGGCTGTAACCTCTGATCCCCAATAAACAAAGGACTCTTAAAGGAGAAGAAACCGTAAGTTCGCTACGTTGTGAATGTCCCTGCCCAGTCTGATCACTTAGGGCACTGAGCACATCAACTTACCCTGGAATGCTGAAACATGGGCATGACGCTCGAGAAGGTTTCCAGACGTTTAAGACAGGACACGCTAATCCCTTTCCTTCCCACTAAGTAGAGAAAGCTTACTATCATTTTTCTAAATGTTTTCACACCTGAAATGTATGTTAGCATTGGAGTCTATGCTTTTTTGTTCTAGAACAAAAAAATCTTATCAGTCCCCAACCCCCTAACAAGATGTTAAGACCGCTGAGAGCAAGGACTGCATTTCCTACTTTTGTCTGTGGTTCTCTTCTGTGCAAAGCACTGCATTAGGCCCACAAAACTCACTTAAAGTATCTAATCACATTAATTCAGGTGCCTGAAGGAGACCAAATAACAAATTCTCTTTCCCTGGCTCAATTACATGGTGGCAGAGAGAGGAAGGTAACAAGAGAGATGAACCAACCACCAGAGGAGGGGAAATTTTCCAAAGGGGCAAAAATTAACAGTAACTAATGTGCATCTAAACAGCACCTGAGTTCCTAGTGATTAAATCCAAGCCCAACAGTGCTATAGCCCATAAACACGTTATGTAAGTCTTCATGCTAAAAATCCAAAGATTACAATCTGTTCCACCCATAAATACAAGTTCAGTATCATAGATGAGCTAAGATGACAAGTACTTAAATGTAAAACAAAAAACTGTGTACAAAAAAACAAAAACAAAAACTGTGTACAGAAACTATCTGGAGCCCAGTTAAGGGGTATTTGAGAAAGCAGCAGTGACTGTAAGTTGGAAGGAAGGGAAAATGAATCAATATTACCGGCAGACTCTTTCCAAGCATTTCAGGAACTAATTCAGACTATGAAACAGACTTCTATCTTTAAAGCAATGCTTAAAGACTATGCCCCTATTTTGAAAGCGACGTAGGATGGCTCTTCGAAATAGGCCCGAAAGATGGCCCCTCCGTGGCTCCTCCGTCGGGAGAATAATGATTAATGTATAGTTAACAGTTTAGTTCCTTTCCTGCATAAGTAATAGTTGAGCGCAGTTGTAAACTGTGAGTTCTGGACAGCTGGCAGCGCGGGCATTTACTGACCAGTACCACCAAGAATTCTACAAGAAGTTATCAACCCCTTCCTATCACCTTGGAACACAACGTCCACTTCTTAAAAGCTGTCAGTTCAAGTTCAGGACAACTCTATCTGGAGCAGATACTGGTCTGCCAAAATCTTTCAGGATCAGAAAGCAAAAGGGCAACAGGCTCAGGGTTTGGCCTTGAACACATGGGGTCCGGGGGGAGGGCTCTCCAGGGAGGGAAACTGCCTCACTGAGTCATCCCACCGCCGTGCAAAGTTAAAGCCTCTCTGAAGCCCAGCTCTCCAAAAACACTGATGAACTCCTCTTGCTTGGGTCGTTTTAAAGTCTTTCAAGGCAGCCACCCCTCCCCTAAAGTGGCCTGGATGGATTTCTGTGTAGAGCTCTCTCCTCGATTTTTATCCCCGTTGTTGGCAAGGTCTTCCTCCTCTGTGGGCTTTGCTGTTGTGCAACCAATTCCAGGATGGCGGGGGCCTAACTGCACCGGATTGGTTGTACAACTGTGTGAGCCCAGCCCACAGGAACGAAGCTAGCCACCTCCTCCCGCAGGGGCTGCCAGCAAAGTTCAACCCTCTAGGGAGAGGCCACCCCAAAACGAAAAGAAGGCAAAGTTCCCAAGTTAAAATGAAGCGCCAACCCCTTCATTAAGGCCCCACAAGATCGCTCTCCAGTCTCCTCCCTCTGGAGAACAGCCCAGTCAGGGGACACACAACCTTTGAGCTCCCTTTTCCCCCTGACAGAGTCAACGTGGTTCACCTCCACCCCAGTGTTCTTCCTTGTCAACAGTTCCTGGTCGTACTTCGAAAAGCAATGCTCGGGGCAAACTCTCCCCGGCGCTGCCCCTTCCCCAGAATCAAGCAATCTCACCGATCCGAGTGCCCTTCTTGACAATGCCCTCCTCCTCTATCCCCAAGAGCGTCACCGCCAAAAACCTATCGTTATGGCCGCCAGCGCTCTACTACCCCCACGTCTTTTCCCTTGGCTATTAATTTACTATTATTTTATCACTCTCATTCTCTCCCCCCGCCTGGGCCTGGGGACTCCCCTCCCACCCCCGCCCCTCGTGGGGCCTCGTCCAGCAAGTAAACAATGCTGTCAAAGCAGGATAACCCCGGGCGAGGCGTCCAAACTCTGCATTCCAGCCTCCTCCTGCTGTTCTAAAAGCAGCCAGACAAGTCATCGCAAAGTCCCAGGAGCGAATTATCGCGCCCAGCTTCCTTTCTAAAAAGGCCCAGATGAGAGATCCAAAATCAAGCATTAATGTGCACGAATGCACGACATGCAAGAAGAGGCAGAGGCAAAGCAGAACGAGAGCAAGGCCAAGTGCAGACGAATTTGCCCAGGAGGAGGCGGGGGTTGGGGGGAGAAAACTGGGTCGAGCGCAGAGAGCTGCCACGAAGCGGGAACAAGGGCTTTTTTTCCCCCCAGCGACGGGAGAGCCACGTTCCCAGAGAGGGCGCGCGCTGAATCGAGTTGTAGCCAAGAGAGAAGGCGAAGTTAAGGTTCCCGAAAGCAGTCTCCCGGGGGCTTTGTCGGAGCTGCGCTGGCCAGGCGGCCCCGCTTGGACACGCCCTGAGTTAAAGGCCCGCGGTGGGAGGCCGGCGGGGACCGGACGGGGGAAACGGGCTGCAGGCTCCGGGCCGCGGCGGGGCGGCCGGCGCTCACCTCCCGGCGTGGTGGAGAAGAGCGTCCCCCCCGGCGTGGTGCAATAGTCATGAGGTAGCTGCGCGGCGTCGCTGATGGGCACGGTGCGGGTGGGAATGGCGCGGCTCTGGCTGGGCTGGTGGCCGCTGCCGGCGGACGAGGACATGGCTCTGGCGCGGGCTCTCGGGCTTTGTCCGGCGGGCGGGCAGGCGGGCGGGCGGCGGCGGCGGCGGCGGCTGGGGGCCCGGGCTACTCCGGCCGCTCCGGCGAGCGGAAGGGCGGACGGGGCTGGGCGCGCTCCGCTCGCTCCTCGCTCGCTTCCTCTCGCTCCCTTGTCCCGCTCCGCTCCCGCCGCCGCCCTCTCAGCCGCCGCCGCCGCCGCCGCCCGATCCTCCGGCCTCCGCCAGCAGCCCCAGCAGCAGCAGCAGCAGCGGCAGCAGCGGCGACGACGACGACCGGAAGCGGGCGAAGGCGGGAGCCAGAGGGAGTTCGGGGAAGCGGGTCGGCGGAGGTGACGTCGCAGGGGGCGGGGCGAGACCGCGACGGGGCGGGGCGAGGCTAGGGGGCGGGGCCGCGGGCCCGGAGAGACAGAAGCCCGGCCGGGCGGACGCGAGTCCGGGCAGTCTCCGCTCTGTGTTTACGAGCCTCGCGAAGGTAGGCGCGGAAAACGCAGGTGTCCTTTTTTTCCGATTGCCACTTTACTTGAGCCAACTTCTGTTTTCTAGCCATCTAAAAAGTGTAATTTTACTTTTCATTGCTCCGTATTAAGTGTAGGTGATGCATGCGCCATGTATTAGAAAAAAAAATCAGAGCTCATGAATCAAACCATTGTTTCCCAGTTTCCCAATTCCCCTTTCCTGGCGAGATCCCTGGTACCATCTGTATACTCCTATATCCCTCCAGAGACAGTCCCTACAAACACACATAATGCAATGAATAAACATTAAGGAAACAAAGAGATTAATAATAGCTACCCGTGTCGCACAGTGTTAGAAAGGAACTGAAACACAGGGTAAGGTTAAGAACACGAGGTACCCGAAAAGTCTCGATTTGGAACGCTATTCTTTCCTCTAAGGGTTCTCAAACTTTTCAAAGTTTACATTCTTAAGAATTACTGAGGATCCCAGCTTTTCTTTGTGCGGATTATATCTATCGGTAATTACTGCGTTAGAAATTAAAACTGAGAATATTAAAAATGTGCATTAATTTATAAAATAATGTCATTACATGTTGACATATTTTTATTTTAAAAATCATATTTTCCAAAACAAAAGGAGATTACTGAGAACCGTGGGATTGTTTTACAGTTTGGCAAACATTTTAATGTCTGTTTCATAGAAGACAGTTGGAGCCTCACATCTGTTTCTGCACTCGATCTGTTGTGATGTGTTATTTTGATTCAAGCATATGAAGGAAACCCAGATTCAGGCAGATATGTAGTTGAAAAGAGGAACCCTCACAGAATCTTGGAAAGGTCCTCAGGGACCCCCATCCCCCAGGGATTTCCAGATCACATTTTGAGAACAGCTGCTCTAGGCAGCATTGTCTCTGCCCACAACCTACCCAGAATGGAACTGGAAAAAGAATCATGGAACCAACAGAACCAACAGAGCTACCATCATTCCCATTTTGCAAATGAGGAAATTGAAGCTAAGAGATCTTGAGTGTTTAGCCCAAGTAAAACAGCTACTACCTCACTACTGAGAGCGCCAAATGATTACTTAGTAAAGACACAAACAAATGAACTTACATAGTGAAGCAAATACTGTGCTTGGTGGTCAGGTTGGGCCAGAGCATGACATGGAACTGATTTTGTGGTGAGTGTCCAAGAATTTAGGAAGAAGAACCTCCTGCCTACGCCGCAGCGTGGAGGTCCCCGGAGCTGGAGGGGACTGAGCTCAACCTTGAAAGATTCTGTGGTTCTATGGTTTTGCATATGTCAAGACAAGGACAGGGTGCCGGGCTAGCTCAGTACATGGTGGAACTTGGAACTCTCCATCTCAGAGTTGTTAAGTTCCAGCCCCACCTTGGGTGTAGAGATTACATAAGGAAATAAATCTTTTTTTTTTTTTTTAGATTTTATTTATTTGACAGAAACACAGCGAGAGACGGAACACAAGCAGAGGGAATGGTAGCAGGAGAAGCAGGCTTCCTGCCGAGCAGGGATCCTGATGTGGGGCTCCATCCCAGGGCAGACGCTTAACGACTGAGCCACCCAGGCACCCCTAAATAAATCTTTTTTAAAAAGAGAGAGAGCAAGAAGGAGGCACTTTCTGGAGGAAAGAAAAGCTAAGATACTAGTTTACATCTGTGTAAAGCTTACAAAACGTGTGATTACAACGCGCACCCTTCCTTGATCTCTCTTTGTTTTTAGATATTGGTGTGTTCTGGGAAGAACAGGGAGATCTTTCTGGCCAGAGATTGGGTTGAAATATGACATGAAATGAAGTAAATAAGGTTGCCACCAGGGTACAATTTTGAAATTGTAGAGGCAGAGACAGGGAAGTATCATTGGTTTTTTAATTCATTTTGACAGGCTCCTTGGAGTAGAGAAAGAAGCTCTCCTGTTAATACCTGTGTGACCCTAGGCAAGATACTTACACTCTCTGAACCTCATCCATATTATGGAGATAAATGACACGTCACCTCACGGAGTACTCCTGCGAGTTAAGCATATAAAGTGTTTTACAGTCTTCTCCTAGGAAGGTCATACTGAAATGAATGGAAGTCTAGAATTTTCTTCTGAGGAGCTCTGGTGTCTTCTTTCCCCAAATAGAAGGTATCATAGTCACCTATCCTGGTTTCTGGTTAGAAATTAAATATGTATGTGCGCGCATGTGCACAAGGTTGTGTATGTACATGTATGGGTGAATTTCATCACCTCTAGAGTACCCTAAAAAAAAAATTCAACTAATTTTTTCATACCCTTTCTAAAAACTTGCTATTTTCTTGTGTAAGGGCTTTATTGAGATATAATAATTTACCATAAACTTCAGCCTCTTAAAATATACAATTCAGGGGTGTCTGGGTGGCTCAATCTTTTAAGCATCTGCCTTCGGCTCAGGTCATGATCCCGGGGTCCTGGGATCGAACCCCGCATCGGGCTCCCTGCTCAGTGGGAAACCTGCTTCTCCCTCTCCCACTCCCCCTGCTTGTGTTCGCTCTCTCAATGTGTTTCCCTCTGTCAAATAAATAAATAAAATCTTTTAAAAATAAAATAAAATATACAATTCAGTGGTTTTTAGTAAATTCACAAAGTCATTCAACTGTCATCACCACTATCTACTTTCAGAGCATTTTTTCACCCTGAAAAGATACCCAGTATGCATTAGCAGTCACTCACATTTACCTCCACCCTCCCCACCCCTGGGCAATCACTAATCTACCTTCTGTTTATATAGGTTTCCCTATTTTGCGACTGGTTTCTTCCATTTAGCACATTTGCAAATTTCAACCATGGGTAGCACACATCGGTACTTTGTTCCTTTTAATGGCTATTATGAATTGCACTGCTATGAACATTTGTGTACAAGTGTCATATGAGTACATGTTTTCATTTCTCTTGATTATACACCTAGGGATGGAATTATAACTGTAGCCTTAACCATCTGGAGAACTCCCAGGCTGTTTTTCAGAGTGGCTGCACCATTTCACATTCCCACCAACAGTGTATACAGGTTCCAATTTATTCATGTCTCTGCCAATACTTGTTATTATCTGTCTACATGATTATAGCCATCCTAGTGGGTGTGAAGAGAGATCTCTTTGTGGGTTTTTTTTTTAAGATTTTTATTTATTTGACACAGAGAGAGAGAGAGATCACAAGTAGGCAGAGAGGCAGGCAGAGAGAGGGGGAAGCAGGCTCCCTGCTGAGCAGAGAGCCCGATTCGGGGCTTGATCCCAGGACCCTGAGATCATGACCTAAGCTGAAGGCAGAGGCTTTAACCCACTGAGCCACCCAGGTGCCCTCTTTGTGGTTTTGATTTGCATTTCCCTGATGACTAATGGTATCGAGCATCTTTTCATGTACCTATTGGTGTTCCAGAATATATCTTCTTTGGAGAAATGTCTATTCAAATAATTTGCCCATTTTAAAATTGGGTTATTGTCTTTTATGGAGTTTTAAATGTTCTTTATAAATATTCCAAAAACTAGAACCTCATCAGATATATGACTTGCAAATAATTTTATTCATTCTTTCTTTTTACTTTTTTGATGGTAACCTTCGAGGCACCAAAGCTTTTCATTTCAATAATGTCCTATTTATCTGTATTTTTTTTGTCCTTTGGTTGCTTGTGCATTTGGTATCATATATAAGAAACCATTACTTAATCCAAGATCACAAAAAATTATGCCTATGTTTCTTTCTAAGAGGTTTATAATTTTAGCTCTTCCCTTTAGGTCTTTGCTCCATTTTAAGTTAATGTTTATATATGGAGTGAGGTAGGGGTTCAGCTTCATTCCTTTGCAGGTGGATAACCAGTCCACGTGGCACCATTTGTTGAAAAGGCTATTCTTTCCCTGTTGAATTGTCTTGGTAAAAACTTGCTTCTGAAACTGACTTTCTCTGGGGAAATGTACTCCCAGAGGACGAACTCAAGGAAGTGAGACCACTGTCGGTTGGCATGAGTACTTTTAGAAGCAACTGAGCAATAACTGTGACAACAACCCATGTCCAGTGTCTCCCTCTTTTAAGTAATTTGTATATACCACCGCTTAATATATTCCTGACAGCTCTATACAGTAGCCCCCATTATTATAACTTTTTTACAGATGGGGAACTGAGGCTCAAAGTAGTTGAATACCTTACGTAAAGACTCGTGACTTAAAAGAATACATACTTGGTATTTCTCAGTCTTTGAGGGTGAGGAATGTGAAAGCCACTCTCTCATGAGGTTGTAGTGAAACTGTTGGCCAGATCCGTGCTTATCTGAAGGTTCGACCGGGGTCAGAGAATTTGCTTCCAAGTTCATTCACATGGTGGGGGGGGGAGGGGCTCAGCTCTTCACCATGTGGACCTTTCCCAAACCGCTTACATGTCCTTGTGACATGGCAGCTAGCTTCTTCCTGAGTGATGGCACTGCAGCAGGGAACAAGGAATGAATTTTTTTGTTTGTTTATTTTTTTTTATTTGACAGAGAGAGAGATCACGAGTAGGCAGAGAGGCAGGCAGAGAGAGGGGGAAGCAGGCTCCCTGATGAGCAGAGAGCCCGATGCAGGGCTCGATCCCAGGACCCTGAGATCATGACCTGAGCCAAAGGCAGATCTTTAACCATCTGAGCCACCCAGGTGCCCCAAGGAATGAGTTTTACAGTGAATCTCACGACCTGGCCTCGACAGTCACCTATCTATCATGCCGTTACTTCTGCCACATTCTGTTCATTGGAATGGAGTCAACCAGGTAAGACCAACATTCTCTGGGGAGGCAATTAGGTGCCTCTGTTTGAAGGGAGATGTATTTTCAAACCAATACACTTTCCCGAGGTCACAGAGATTATAAGTATTTTTACAGCAGAAGCCCAGTGTGCAAGGACTGGTAAATCCCTGCTTGTACCACACTTGTTAATGTTGCTTTGGCTAAAGCAAGTCACGTGGCCAAGCCCAGAAGCAATGGTGGAGAGGACAGGAGCCCACTCGCTGGGAGCTAGAATTTTCTGGGAACCGCCAATGTAACAGTCTAGCATGATGCACTGCCTTTGATCTCCCTGAAATATTGGAATCTTTTTGGAGTTGTCTTTTCCAGCTTGCTTTGTCTCTCTTTCTTTGGGTTTACTTACTCTGCCTGCTTTTAAGCCCCTTTTTCAGGTTAAAAGCCTCACGTGCCCAGTGATCTTCGGCTGTCCCTCCACGAGGGGCTGAGATAGTTAAAGGACGCTCTGAGATGGAAAGGAGGCTTGTCTCAGGGTGAGAGTCTCTGTGCGGTCGTTAGATCCACACCAGCTATTTCACTGGGGGCGGGGAGTCCCCCAAATGTCAGCATGTTTTATCTTCTGCTGATCAATGTTCCCCAAAAAGCAGCCTTCATTTTCCTGCCTGGGGAATGAAAGTCGGGGCCCGGGTTCTGAAAGCCAAGCTGGGGCCAGGCAGGGAGTAGGGACTCTCTCCATTCAGAATGCAGACTTTCACTTTCTTTCAGCACAGAACCTTCCCGAGGCCCCAGGTGTCCCCAAGAACTGCTCCATCTCTTGTTCCGCTTCTCTCAAAGCTAAACCTCCCATCCCCTGTGGGTGTCCCGGAGGGAAAGGTGCTTGGCTGGGGAGGATAGTGGAAGACATTTGGGGTTCCAGCTGTTCCTTTTAAAGACCTTAAGCCACTCTTTCTCCAGCCATGCCTCGCATCCCTGACCCCAGGGGTACCTGGAGCCTAGGGTCCATGAGCCTTCCTGGAGCGCTGATAAAAACTGGCCTTTCTCTTGTGAGCTGTCGTCCTCCCCGTACCCTCCCCTCGTCCCCCTTTCTCCCCCGCCCTTTCCCACTCTGTTGGGTCAGTTTCACTGCATCTGTCTGCTTTCTGGCTTCCAGAATGTTGTTGCTCTCACTGGTCCTCTGCCATACCCCGTCCTGACTTCTTAGTCCTTATGGGTTTATGCTTTAAAAACAAAAATTCCTCTGCTGTCACTCTAGGGGGTGTGTAAGGGGAAAACACATAGATAGCTAAAGGTGTATGTTTCCCTTGTATGTTTCCCTCACTTAAAGAATGCAACACATGTTTTTAAATAGTCTATCAGTTAGGAGTCCTTTGCAATTGCAGAAGAGGTTTATTCAGAGAAGTGGGTGCTTAAAAGGAACTGGGTGTGCTCCAGGAGTGGACTCCAGGAATGACCCTCAGAACCCTGTAGAACTGACCCTCCGGGAGAGCCGCACCCCGGACCGGAGTCAGGAAGCTGGGGAGTAACAGCTCCCGGCCCTGCGGGCCAGCCCCACCGTACCAGGATCAGGGACCACAGAGCTGCTGTGGGACTAGTGGCTTCAAAGCCACACCGAACCTGCTAGATCCACCCAGATAATGGATGCGGGGGCAACACTGATGCTCCCCCTCCAATCGCCCCCCACCCCCTTGCGCCGCCTCCCGACTTAACTCAGTTCTGAATTCAGGTCTTGTGTGGAGGCATCTGCTGATATAACCCCGATCCCTGAAACACACATCTGGGGGGTTTGCTTCAAAGGAACGTGAAAATGCCTTTTTTTTTTTTTTTTTTTTTTTTAGTTTTCCAGCCTCTGCATTGTGAGAAGGCACAGCAGAAAGAAGTTACAACAGGCGTTGAGTGCACCAATCTGCCTATCTTCCGTGAAGGGTAAGGACATGTGTATAAACGTAAACATTTTGTAACTGCACGCTAGGATTCATTCCCACTCCTCTTCTCACCTCACCTAATTTCCTTCCTCACAGCCCTTAATTAGAGGTTAAACTCCAGGGGCATCCCCTCCTGCCTTTGGCTTAGGGGTTCGCAGACTCTTTCTATAAGAGGCCAGAGAGTAATTAGGATTTGCAGGCTAGATGGTCTCTGTCACAAATATTCAACTTTATTTTTGTAGCAAGAGGGAAGCCAAAGACCACACGTGAACTAATGAGTGTGGGTCTAGTAAGACTTTCTTTCTTTCTTTTTTTTTAAATTTATTTGACAGAGAGAGAGAGACAGCAAAAGAGGGAACACAAGCAGGGGGACTGGGAGAAGGCAAGTCTTCTAGCCGAGCAGGGAACCCCATGCGGGGCTCGATCTCAGGACCCTGGGATCCAAAGGCGGACATTTAACAACTGAGCCCCCCAGGCACCTCCCTAGTAAGACTTTCTTTTTTTTTTTTTTTTGCCCCAAATATGTTTATTTTATTTTTTCAGTGTTACAAGATTAACTGTTCATGCACCACACCCAGTGCTCCACGCAATACGTGCCCTCCTCAATACCCACCACCAGGCTTGCCCAACCCCCCATCCCCTCCCTTCCAAAACCCTTAGTTTGTTGCCCAGTAAGACTTTCTTAACAAAAGCAGGCAGCCGGGGCCGCTCGGGTGGCTCAGATGTTTAAGCATCAGCCTTCGGCTCAGGTCATGGTCCCAGAATCTTGGGATCCCACATTGGGGTCCCTGCTCAGGGGGGAGTCTGCTTCTCCATCTCTCTCTGCCTCTCCCCCTCTCTCTGCCTCTCCCCCTGCTTGTGCTCTCTGGCTCTGTCAAATAAATAAATAAAATCTTTAAACAAACAAACAAACAAAAAGCAGGCAGCCAGCTGGATTTGGCCTACTGGCTATAGTTTGTAGACTCCTGTATTTGCTCATACTGTCCTTTAACAAATCCTTTTTTTTTGAAAGGTTATTTATTTACTTATTTGACAGAGAGAGAGAGATCACAAGTAGGCAGAGAGGCAGGCAGAGAGAGAGGGAGCAGCAGGCTCCCCGCCGAGCAGGGAGTCCAATTCGGGGCTTGATCTCAGGACCCTGAGATCATGACCCGAGCTGAAAGCAGTTGCCCAACCAACTGAGCCACCTGGGCACCCCTGTCCTTTAACAAATCCTTAATGAGCACCTACTGTGTGTCTGGTACTATTTGGGGGAGGGGATATAGCCATAAGCAAGACAGAGGTGCCCCAGGTCCCATGGAGTGAAAGAACGTCCTGCCTGGAGTGATGGTCTCCTCCCCCCACCCCTCCCACTCCCCGCCCCTTCCCCATCCAGCCCACATTCTCATTCAATACTCCAGTTACGTTGACCTTCCTTGACTTTCCTCTCCCCATCCAGGGTAGGTTCCCTCCCTCTGAGCTCCCTCAGTGCCCCGTGCACACGGAGATCACTTGTACTCACCTTGTGCACAGACGCTGTTTGCTTCTTCTTCTGGTCCCCTGCAGGACTGCTAAGTCTACAAGGACAAGGACTTCCTTGCCTCACATCCCCTGGGGACCTGGCTCAGAACCAGCCTATGGTCCGTATGTGCTGAGCTGACTTTAAAAATCTTTTGTGGAAGCTGAGATATAAACAAGAGACAGTTGTGGGCAGTTTGGTCTGGTCTGGTGTGGCTCTCCTATTCAGATGAGAATTTTTGTATCTCAATTGCCCGATGGTGTAATTGACACGCAGCCTTCTCAAAGTGGGCTTGCCTCTGAGTTTGGAGGAATGTTTCCATTCTTGCAAACACTGTTGCAGTCAAGATACAGAACATTTCATCACACCCAGAAGTCCCCCTCAACCTTTTTGCAATCAACCCCCCCACTGAAACCCAAACCCCAGGCAAGAATCACTGACTTGCTTCCTGTTCCTGATTCACTTTATTCTAAAACTTTGTATAAATGGAATCATACCATATGTATTGTTTCAGATGTCACTTCTTTGTGCAGTACAACGTTTTGCTTCTATGAGTAGTCCATTCCTTTTTATGACTGAGTAGTAGTCCTTGTGGATATACCACAGTCTGTCTGTCACATAAGAATTTAAAGACACCTCTGCCTTCTCCCCCAGAGTCTACTATGGATAGGGTCTCATGCCTCAAATACTAGTTGGGTATTATCTCATAATGAGATTATCTAGGTAGTTAGGGATTGGGAAGCTGCCAGGGCTGTGACCCCATTGCCATTGACCATGAAAATTATCGATCGAACATGCAAAATACACTGCATATGTGCAGCCCTTTCTTGGAATGCTTAACATATATTGATATAATTGGAATCGCAAAAAAATGGAAGTTGCCTGGATATCCCCAACCCAGGGATGTCCTTCCTAGAGTGTACTATTTCAGTGGTTAGCCACCTGGGCTTTCCAGACTCATTCCTTCTCCCTGCATTTATCTGGTGCCTGTGTTCTCTCTGGTTCTATCTTCACCAAGGGCAGAGGGAGGCCAGCCCTCTGTAATGAGGCCACCCATGTATGATCTGTATCATCATAAGGATAATCACCCCCTACCTTTGGATAACATTTTTCCCCTTTCAAAGCACTTTCGGACCATCATCCCACGTAAACTGAGCCATAGCCCTATGATGGAGGCAAGCTTCTTATTATTCTTACCTACGTTTTACAGATGAAGAAACTGAGGCTCAAAGAGCTCAGTGCAGCCAGGACCCAGGGAAGCCATGCGGCCAGGACCCAGGGAGCTGGGACCAGTGTTCCTGGTCCTGGCTGACCATCCTGCGCATCTCTTCCTTCAACTTGGGCGAAGGTGCCCCTTGGGTACCCATTCTTTATCGTCACCTTTCCGAATGCACTGGGCAATGAACAGCATCCATTTCTGGAGCTCCTGAAACACAAGAGACAGAAGGTGTTCAGAAGGTGATAACAATCTCAGATAACTTTTATAGGCATCCAAGCTGAGTCAGGTGCTGTACCAGGCCTTCTAGAGATCTTATCTCTATATTCCCACTGCCATACAAGGTAGGTATTATTATGCATGTTTTACAGATGAAAGAGCAGCCTTAGAGAAGCTAGCTTGCCCAAGGTCACCTGCTCTATCTCTAGAAATTCTCTAGCCTCTTGCTGTGATCAGGAACAGTCTCCAGTGCATAGACTTGATGTGTCTTGGTTCCAGTGCTGGCTTTCCCACCTGCTTGTTGCATGACCGTGAGCTTTGAAGCCATTCTGTCCTCTGAAAAATGGGAAGGTGAACCTCCCATACCCAGAGGGCTCTTCTAAGGATTACATGTCAGACCCAGCCAAGGTTGGGCCAACGAGCATGGTGATTAGGCACCAATCCAGATCCAAGAAGGTGCCAGGGGACAGGTGGCATAGCCGTGTGTGTGACTGTTGGGCATGTCAGAGGGGCTGGGCCTCAGCATTTCCTCCTCGGGAGGTTTTGTCGGGTGATGCCAACAGAAGTCTGTAGCCGTAACTTCCAGAAAGTGAGGTTGGGTTTGTTCAAGGTTACTTGGGCAGAATGAAGTCCGGCATCGAAGCCAGTTTAATCTCTACCTGTTTACTACAATTCAACACCTGTCTTGCCTGTCTTTCTCCCTCTCCAGCCCAATTTTTTGGGCTGGAGAGGGAGAAAGACAGGCAAGACAGGTGTTGAATTGTAGTAAAAAAAAAGATTTTATTTATTTGTTTGACAGAGAGAGAGAGAGAGAGAGAGAGATCACAAGTAGACAGAGAGGCAGGCAGAGAGAGAGGGGGAAGCAGACTCCCTGCTGAGCGGAGAGCCCGATGTGGGGCTCGATCTCACATCCTTGAGATCATGACCTGAGGGGAAACTGAGAGTTGGACCCTCAACTGACTGAGCCACCCAGGACACAATGGGAGTTTTGTTTTGTTTTGTTTTGTTTTGTTTTGTTTTGTTTTGTTTTGTTTATCCTCGGTGGGAATCCTTTTATGATGACTAAGTAGGTACTGTCAGAGTCAGGGTGAAATCCTCTGGCTCTGGGGATCTGATTCTCCACGCAGGCTCTGAACAAGATTCCTGGCTTCCATCTGTCCATCAGTTGATTCATTCGGAAATATCTGCTCAGATGCAGGTATGGCCCCAGCTCTCGGTTCAGGGGTGGACAAGGACAGACCTCACGAGACTTCTGTCTAGCTACGGGACATACCTGTCTTGGTGACAACTCCTTGTATCTAGGTCTTCCAGCTGGATTCAGGCAGGGTTATTCATCCATCCACTCCGAATTCAGCTCAGAAGCCCTGGGGCAGCGCTGACCGGAAGTGCACATCGGATTACGCCACCATTCTCTCTTCCACGGCTTCCCATTATTCTTGGAATTTTGAGGAATGCCCCTGCGTGGTCTGGCCTCAGCCCCTACATTTCTCCCTCTCATTCTCTGTGCTCCCGTTCCTCACATGGACCACACTCCCTCCCGTCACAGGGCCTTTGTATGGGCCATTCCCTTGGCCTGGTTGACCTCTGTGGTGAACAGACTTCGAGGAGACCACCATGATTCTCACCTCCTAGCATTCACATCCTTGAGTGTGGGGGACCCATGATTTGTTTCTAACCCACAGAGTATGGCAAAGGTGATAGAATGTTCCTGCTGGGATTGTGTCAGGTAAGACTCCATCTTGCTCGTGGACTCACTTTAGAGTCCTCCCCTACCTCCACCTCTCTTGCTCTCGCTCTCACCGCCTCTGAAGAAGGAAGCTGCCATGAGTCCTGCTGCCACGAGAAAATGAGTTCTGCCAAAGCCTGAACAAGCTCGGGAGTGGATCCTTCCCGGTCAAGCCTCCGTGTGAACACGCAGCCCCATGTCACGCCTGATGGCAACTTTGCCGAGAATCCGGCAAAGCCACGCCAGGACTCCTGACCCACAGAAACTGTGAGACGACAAATGCGTTGTCTCAAGTCACTGAACTTTTATTGAAAAAAGAAAGCTGTATAAAATGCGTTACTATTTTCTATGTGCCGCGTAGAAAACCAACATATTCTCCAATATTCACGTAGTTGATTTCTACTCGTTCCTTATCATTCCCATCCCACTCAGATGCATTTTCTCAGGGCAGCCTTCCCTTCCCTGTCTGCCAGGGCCCAGTCTCCTGTTAGAGGCTCTCAGGTCACTGTGTGCCTCACCTGGATGACCAGTCCAGTTAGAGCTGTGTGACTAATTGCTATCTGCCCCTTCACTAGACTGTAAGGTCCAAGAAAGCAGCCTATCATGGTCTCTGCTTTTCCCCAGGGACTCGCACAGTGCCCAGCCCATGAGCATGTTCAGTAACTGTCCGGCGAATAAATAAATAATTTATCAGGAGGAGTCGGGACAAGTGTGTTTCTCTTGGAAGCTCCAGGCTCCTTCCTCCTTTCAGAAGAACATCTTGTGTTTTGATCATCAGGCGACTCCCTTAACAACGTCCTCCCTTTGAGTTTCTACTTTGAGGACAGAAAATGCAGAGGAAGAAAGGAGGGGTAGGTTTCAGCTTGGCAATTTCAGGAAGGTCTACAAAATGCCAAATGTCTTGCCCCCATACTAGATAGGTAGGTGAGGACATGGTACTAGGGACTAGATTGTCTCCACTGTCCCCCAAGCCACGTGTTGAACTTCTAACCCCAGATACGGTATTGTATTTGGAGATGGGACCTATAAGGAAGTCGTTAAGGTTGAAGGAAGTCGGGCTAGGTAAAGGTAGGGGTAGAGGTAAAGGTAGGGCTTTATTCCATAGGGCTGGTGCCTTGATAAGAAGAGGAAGAGACATCAGAATGCTCTCTCTGCCATGTGAGAATGCAGCGAGAAGGTAGCCATCTACTGCCAGGAAGAGAGATCTCACCAGAAACCCGGTCAACTGGCATCTTCCTCTTGAACTTATTGACTGTAAGACAATACGTTTCTTTGTCTGAGTCACCCGATCTATGGTATTTTTGTCATGGCAGCCTGAACAGAGTAAGACACGGGGTTATCAGAAGGTAATTTATGCTATAAATATAAGATTGAGGAGCTTCAGAGTTTAGGCTTGTGTCCTCAACTAGACTTTTCCTGTCTCCCGATTTTTTTTTTCAGCATCAGAGTTTAAACACGCCCAAGGCTCTGTAGCTTTAAACATCCCTCTCTGGGTCCCAACGTCCTTCCGAGTGATGGATCTACCTTCCAGCCAAGCTTACGGCGTTGTCTACACTTAGTGGTTTAGCACACTCTCGTTTCCATTTATTCGCTCCTCAGTCCCTTCAGCTGGGCCTCTGCCCTGAAATAGCTCGGAAGCTGCTTTGACGTTACATCCATCAGACTCTCTTTGGTCTTCATCTGACTCTTCTCTTTTTCTCAGCCCGTCCTCCTCCTTTGAGTTTCTGGACACTGGTCTCTTCTGCTTCCCTCTGTCTCTTCCTGGCATCTTCTTTGTGGTCTTCATCTGCTCTCGGCTACCCTACTGCCCCTCCCGGAAATGCTGACGTTCTCCAGGTCTTGTCCTTGGTCCCCTTCCTTTCTCACCAGTAAGTGGTCCCACTCCTTTTGCTCCAGCATCCACTGAGGGCTCCCAGACCTACAGCTTCAGCCCAGATTCCTTGAGGCTGCCCGGATGTCCCTCAAACACATTTAACTGTACATCCCGTAAGTCAAGCCTACTGCTCGCCCTCCCCCCACCCAGCCCTGCATCCTCTCCCCTCCCACACGTCATTTCCTGGAACATGGCGTCACCATCCTCTGAGCACTCCAGGCAGAGACTACAGGTCAACCTCCGTTCCTCTTTTCCTCACTCCTCAGCTCTAGTCAGGCACAGCGACCTGCCTTCTCGGCCTCCTAAATACTGACGTGCACCCATCCATTCCTATCTCTTCTGCCTCTTAGTCCCATATAGAGAGCCTGAAAGACTCTGATCTATCAGTTACTGCTGTATGGCATGATTTTAACAGGGAAAAGTACAATGGATGCACCAAGGAAATTATCTTTTACTCTTTCTTTTTTTTTGTTAAGATTTTCTTCATTTATTTGACAAAGGAGAGAGATCACAAGTAGGCAGAGAGGCAGCCAGAGAGAGGGGGAAGCAGGCTCCCCCCGCTGAGCAGAGAGCCCGATGCGGGGCTCGATTCCAGGACCCTGAGATCATGGCCTGAGCCGAAGGCAGAGGCTTTAACCCACTGAGCCACCCAGGCGCCCCTTTTTTACTCTTTCTAAAGCTATAGGAGAGAAATGGATTGATGTCTGGAGGTGCAGGGGTTTTAGTGGATTTTTAATGAACTCTGTGTTGAAGGCACTCAAGGTGAGGATACTACAGTGCGGTCTACTGCTTTGGGTGCAACGTGGGGCCGGACCCAAGGGGGCACTCTGGTGACCACGTCTAGCTCACAGATGCATTCTCTTTGGCTCATATGTGGTTCAGAATTGTTTAATGGGTTTCCAACATTAAAAACCTGGAGATTTCAGGGCGCCTGAGTGGCTCAATTGGTTACGTGTCTGCCTTTGGCTCAGGTCATAATCCCAGAGTCCTGGGATCAAGTCCTGCATCAGGCTCCCTGCTCCACAGAGTATCTGTTTCTCCTTCAGCCCCTGCCCCACTCATTCTGTCTCTCTCTGTCTCTCTCTGTTTAATAAATAAATAAAATCTTTTAAAAAAAATCAATACAATAGTTTGCTTTAAAAAAATTTTTTTTGGGGGCGCCTGGGTGGCTCAGTCGTTAAGCATCTGCCTTCAGCTCAGGTCATGATCCCAGGGTCCTGGGATCGAGCCCCACATCAGGCTCCTTGCTCGGCAGGAAGCCTGCTTCTCCCGCTACCATTCCCTCTGCTTGTGTTCCCTCTCTCGCTGTGTTTCTCTCTGTCAAATAAATAAAATCTTTAAAAAAAAATTTTTTTTTAAAAACCTGGAGATTTCAACATAAGAAAATGGATTTTTAGCTTTTCTGGAAAGATCGGAATTAGCAATTCAGGGTCTGGAGCCCAGGATCAGGACTGGGAGCTGACTTACAGCTGCTGCATCTGGTGGACTGTTCCCCACAGTGTCCACTTGCAGCTTCGCTCACTCATGCTACTGCCTGGATGGACCCTGGAAGCATCTGAGATTGCTAAACCCGAGCTAGATATTCCCCTGTTTCCATCCAGCCTGGGATTTTACAATATCATATTTCAGCAATGGAGAAAGTTCCCCTGGGATTTCCTCGAGGCTCTGCCATGTCAGTAATCCCAGAAAATCCCCCTTGCCTGGTCTCTGCAGTAAGAAGTGTAACTGGACTGGTCCCCTTTTTGCCTCTACCTCCCACGTCCCTTTCCTGTGCACCCCACTCGTCTTCTTGGTTGAGGTCTTCCGTTCTCTGTGGTCCACTCAGCTCCAATATCGCGTCTCTTCGAAGCCCTGCCTCCTCAGGCATTTCAGTAGAGGACGTGTGCCCATGTCTCGCCATCGCTCTGGAAGTTTCGTGACTCGCAGAATGAGACGTTGGAAGATAGATGATGTTCTTATACAAGGTTCGGAAAGTCTGCTAATGGATGCAGGGGAACGAACAACCATCCAGGGAGACGCTGGACTGGTTGGAAGTGCTCTCAGCCTCAGAGAAGAGAAACAGCTCCTCAAAATCCTCAGTCAAAGCCATGTGACAAGATGTCCAGAGTTCCGAGGTTGCTGGAGTGGGTTCAGGGCCTCTGTCACAGTCACAGATGGTGACCGAGGTTGCAGCTATCATAGTCACACTCGAGGCAGGAAGAAAAGGGTCTCATTTTATCAGGAAAGCTAGCACTTGCTCAAATACCTTTAGTTGATTTCTGATTTTATTTCACTGCTGTGATGGGTGTCCTTCCAAAGAAGATTGGTTGGAATCCTGAACACCAAGACCTCAGAATGTGACCTTATTTGGAGATTGCAACTTGAAAAAGGCAGTCAAGGTAAAAAGAGGTCATTAGGGTGGGTGGGTGTGACCGGTGTCCACGTAAAACGGGGAAATTTGGACAGAGACAGGCACAGAGGGAAGGCGGTGTAAAGGAATAGTGGAAGAAGGTGGCCATCTACAGGCCAAGGAGAGAGACCTGGAGGGGGGCCATCCTGCGACACTGCAGGACTGTGTGACAATAAATGCCCGCGGTTCAAGCTACCCGGTCTGTGGCACCTTCTCTATGGCAGCCCGAGGAGACCGACACAATTAAGCAGACCGTGACACACGGCTTCCTCTGGTTTCAAGAGACACAGGTAAGGCAAAGACTTCATCGACACAGTGCTGCCCCGAACAAAATGGGATTCTGTTGACGAGAAAAAAGAAGGCAGTGGATGTTGGGATGGGCACCAGTAGCATCAGCCCATATCCTGCGGAGTCAGGGACAAGAAAAACTCATCTACAAGAAAGGGTGAAGAGAATGGATTCATTAATAATTTCCCGGCTTGCTGATGAGCAAACAGTGGGTTAATAAGCACTCCCTAAGCCCCATTCTCGGTAGAAGCTATTTCCACCGTATCTCTGGCCTTCCCCGGAGCAGCTCATAAACAGACTGTGGACGCAAGATGTATACTTACGAACCACGTTTCCCCAGGACCCAGTAGCCTGAGCATGAAAAGCAAGGTTTATTTCTTTGGCTTGGTCCCCACCTCCTGAATTGTAGGCACCCCCCATCCCAAATCCCTCCCTCTGGCAGAGACGCTAATTATTCCTAGTATCCATTTCCCCCTTCCTCTTTCTCATAATGAAATCCACAAGTTCATCACTCAGCCATAGACTATATTCCCAGCCTCCCTCCAAGTTAGGTGTGGTCACATGACCCAGTCCGGGCCATAGGGAGTGAAAGGAGAGTGTTGCCGGCAATATCCGGGGCATCCCTTTAAAGGCAAACTGGCTTGCTCTGGATGCCTTCTTTTCTCCTTCCCGCCAGCTCCGAAAGGGTCTAACTGCTGTGGCAACCTGGGACCCAGAGAAGCATATTGAAGATGACACAGTCAGCCGGCGATCTTGGTTTTTAGATGGCTTGTTTGGAACAGAGCTGTCAACCTTCCCTAGATCACTTGTTTTCAGGAGAGAGGGAAACAGGTTCTTTTATTTAAATTAAAGTATTTTTGGGTCTTTTTTACAGTAGCCTGGCTGTCCGCTAGTTAAGATACTCCCTGAGAATAGAGTCGGGGCAGTGGGGAATACTCTCCAGGGTGACATTGCTTCCACGTGCTTTGTTTCCAAGTCTCCATGCAGGCCTGTCTCTGGTTTTTAGTTTCTCACAAGGAACCCCCCAGCTAGGGGCGGGGCTGGGGGCGGGGCTGGGGGCGGGGCCGGGGGCGGGGTCAGGGTGAGACGAGCCCTATAGAGGCACTTCTCCAGCTAGAGTGAGTGGCCCCTAGGACCACTCCCTAGTCCAGGACTGCCAGAAGCTATAGCTTCGTTGTGGCCACCCTCTGTCTCTGAGGGGTCTTCGATCACATACTTTCCACCAGGGCCTGGGACCACGGACACTGCCCCCTGAGCTCCAGCCCTGGACTTCCTTTGGACCTCTTGATGTGACTTCCAAGACCTCATTGGACAGCTCCCAGTGGATGTGCCCTTAATGGTCTTCTGAACGTCCCCTAAATCTTCCCGCTCTTTAATCAGCCCTAGACACACACGTCCTTTGTTCTGTACAGGGCACAGCCGGTCCCCCTGCTCCAGACCCCTCTCCCACACATTTTTCTCCTTCATCCCCACGGCATTTCCAAGCGCTGCCCTGTCTACCTTGGAAGCATCTCTTGCATCTGTCCCTTTTCTGTTCTCTCTACAGCTACCTTAAGTCAGGTCCTTGTCTTCCTCACGTGGACCACCCATGGGGCCTTGTGTGGGCCCTTCTAGAGTTTGGCCACCATACACGCAGGCTGTGGAGTTGGGCTACCGGGGGTTGAATTCTAATTCTACCGCTCAGTAGCTGTGTGATCTTTGACAAACTCTTTAACTTCTGTGTGCCTTTGTTTCCTCATCTTTAAGATGGGGCTGCTTGGGGCGCCTGGGTGGCTCAGAGGGTTAAAGCCTCTGCCTTCAGCTCGGGTCATGATCCCAGGGTCCTGGGATCAAGCCCCACATCAGGTTCTCTGCTCAGCACGGAGCCTGCTCCCCCCTCTCTCTCTGCCTGACTCTCTGCCTACTTGTGATCTCTCTCTCTCTCTGTCAAATAAATAAAATCTTAAAAAAATAAAATAAAATAAAATAAAATAAAATAAAATGGGGCTGCTAGCAGGTGTGTGTGTGTGTGTGTGTGTGTGTGTGCACGCACCTGTGTGTAAAGATGGAATAGATAACACAAAGTATGTGGTGGAAAAAGTGACATTTTAGGTATGAACTATTATTGCTGCTGTTATTGGCATAACTATTTCAAATCATCCTGTGCTCTGTCCCTTCCTTCCAGAGCGTTTCTGGAAGGAAGTGGCCTGTCTCTTCACCCCTCCCCGTATCTACCCCCTCAGGAGCCCTTCCATATTGTCTCTGGGCTCAGCCACAGATTGGCTAATAAGCTAACAGAGTTTGTGCCACTAGCTGAGGCTCGAAAAGTGCTCTCATTATGGGCTTGCTGCTTAGACTGGACTGGTCCCCTGGTAAGTGACCACGGGGAGCAGAGGCCCCAGTCTGTCCCCACTGAGGCCCCTCCACCAACGGGCTGCTGACTGCCAGATGCAGGAGTGAGGCTCTTCTAGACCATCCAGCCCCAGCCGGCTGCCAGCTGACTGCAGGGCTCAGCCCAGCCAGTGCAGACCAGAACCGCCTAGCTGACCTACGGAATTGTGAGAAATGACACACGTTGGTTCCTGCAAGCTGCTCGATTTCAGGGTGGTTGGTTGCAAAGTAAAAGCTACCTGAAACACCCAGGAAATCAAGTACCGCCTTGTCATCCTGGGAGCAAAGGCTCTCATGATGTCTCAGTGTAGCTTGGTGGACCAGTCCCACGGCTCCGTAATCATGCCTCCCTACTCCCCCCAACCCCCCTCCCCCACCTCCAGCCTCACTAGCCCTTGGGTGTTCCCAGGAATGCTTTATACTTTGTGGCTTCTAACCCTGTGCTCAGGCTGAGCCCCACTCTGGGGCTGCTCTTCCCTTCCCTCCTCCTTTCCCTGTCTCATATCCTTCTTGGTCTTCTGTGTCTATTATAATTCATCGGATCCTTGAGGTCCTCTTCAAAGGGTCTCTTCTCCCGTGGTTGGTGGACCAAATGGGAGCAGCGCACCCTTGAAATTCTTTTTTTTTTTTAAGTTTTTATTTATTTGACAGAGAGAAACACAGCGAGAGAGGGAACACAAGCAGAGGGAATGGTAGTGGGAGAAGCAGGCTTCCTGCCGAGCAAGGAGCCCGATGTGGGGCTCGATCCCAGGACGCTGGGATCATGACCTGAGCTGCAGGCAGACGCTTAACGACTGAGCCACCCAGGCGCCCCAAAATTCTTTACTTGGTATTGCTGAACTCCTAGTTCTCTGTTGCTATGGGACAATCTTTCCCCAGGCGGGACCTATATTCTTGGAGGTCCAGGAGCACTGCTTTGAGAGCGTGATTCCCTTTTTAAATTTCTTCCAAGCATTTTTGAATCAACTGAGGTACTGTCGTGTCTTTACTAGCTCCCTAGCACTTGCTAGCCTCCTCTTAGAACAAAGAGAAGAGCCCGAGGAGCAGGCCTTTAGTAGGAAACAGTAATGTTTCATCTCATTCACTTAATTATATTTAACAAGTTTTTCCGCTTCCATTGGGATATAATTGACTTATAGTATTTATTTTTTAGGTTACATTCTATCTGTGGCAAATGATACTACTTTTCATTTCTAGTAAGGATATAAGGTTTTCTGTTATTTATTTTCTTTCTTTTTCTTTTTTAGAGAGGGAGGGTGGGGTCAGATTGAAGCCCAAGCAGGCTCTACCTCCCAGCTTGATGTCACGACCCTGAGATCATGACCTGAGCCAAAATGGAAAAGGAGAGATTTAAGGCCTGGTCTTTGTTTTCTAGGGTTGCTGTAATAAAGAACCACTAATGTCTCAGTTCTGGAGGCTGGAAGTCTGAAATCATGGTGTTGGCAGGATTGGTTCCCTCTGGGCCGAGGCAAGACCTGTTCCAGGCCTCCGTCCTCGGCCTGTAGATGTCCCTCTTCTCTGTGTGTCTCTTCATATTGGCTTCCCAGTATGCCTATTT